>OZ026626.1:77105056-77772556 GCA_964020975.1 Hermodice carunculata | reverse complement strand
CTTTCTTCTCTGTTGATTAATTTTCCTTTTTTTAAAATCTCATCTGGTCCATCATCATCATTTTTTGTGTTTTTTTATGATCAATGGATAATATTTCTAAATATGCATGCATTTTTTATCAATATTTATTGCACCTCTTTTTGGTACAGCTTGGGTACTCTCCATGAGAATTTACAGATCTCTGGCAGACTCTTCTGACAGGCCTAATCTGATGTTGTTGTTGTAGTTTTTTTTTTTTTTTTTAATCAAACGGTCCTGTAAATACCTGTCAACTCTCTCCATTTTGGCAAGGTGCTCTCTCGACTTGGGTACTCCAAAAGTTGTTAGACATAAGTCAATTTTGATGGAAAATGGCTCATTTTCTTTGTTTTCGTGCATGTTTGCCTAAGGGATAGTTCAACATTATCATCATTTATGAATTAGTACTTAGAGTACTAAATTTCATGACCCCTCCCCCCCCCCAAAAAAAAAAATTAGTATTTTAAAAATGATGATTTTCTCCACAAATCATAGCAAAATTGCACAAAACAGGCCAAAAATTGACCATCATTTTCCATATCCTGTAAAAGTGTACAGACCCATTTAACCCCCTCCCCCCTTGCATACTGTAAGTACTAATTCAAAAATGATGAAAATGTTGAACCATCTCTAAATTTCATGACTAATTACATTTCGGAGTTGACATTTGTGCTTGATGAAATTATAGACCGATAAGTTTCAAGCTGATGACATCTGACATCAAGCTGCTCTTTGCCAGTTTTGGTTAATTCAAGAGAGAATGGTTTAACATTCAATCTGTCCATGACAAAAGTAAAGACCTAACTTCCCAGTATAATTGCATATTCCATTGAAGGCTAGACTTTTGAAACGCCCATGGTGATCCACCTCTGGTGTCATTTCTGATTTGATTTCTACAAATAATTGGCACCTTACTATCTTTATGCTAATTCCATGTTTTGGCTTAAACATCCCAGCTTTTGTTATACCAGAGTTTACATGTTATCCCAGGGTCTAATTTTTTACCTGTTCGGTCTTGGGGGAGGATATAGCGCGCAGGATGATAATCCAAGAGGGGATATGGGCAAAACTATGGGATGATACTTGCATCTACCAATGCTGAGGTAAAAAACTGAAAGCATCTGATTGGCTGACTAAAGGATGGGGGGGGGGGGGGTGTTTGTGAGGGCCAATATTATTTTATCTCAATATATGCACCTTGCAGCTTTAACCTCCATTTGTCATTGGCTGCCTAAATTCAATGTCCATGCATCCTGCTATTTATTCTGCACATTGGTCTCGCTCTCTTTTAAGGCCCCCTGATCCCTCTGCCGAAGCCATTTCACCACGCAGCAAGTATGGGCTTTTCATTTTATCTCCCACCCCAAGAGGGGCCACCCTTCATGTAACGCCACATTTCAGGTGCCCTATGCAAGGGTCTTATATGAGGAGGACCACTCTATACATACCAACAGCTCAGCTGCATGTTCTTGCTGAAAACGCCTCTATGAAGAAATTTTAGACTCTAATTGTACGATTTGGATCCCATTCATGTGCATTACTTCGCAGGCCTACAATCATATTGTCTTGTAATAACACATTGAATGATTGTAACAGATCAGAGCAAACCACAATGCCACTAATAAATGATATCATGGTCATGATAATTAATCACATAAAATACACAAGGAATTTATGTCAACGGCTTTGCAGTGAGCATGTATGCATCAAAAAAAAAAAAAAACTGTCAAGTTCATTAACCCTCTAAAAACCACATTTTGCCTGAGCAAACAGCTTTTCCTGGCACCCTTTGCCTGCTAAGGAAAGCCGTTGACTATTTTTATGGTCTCTGCAACTGTAGGCATTCTGGTTCTGGAAAATTCACTTCACAAAGAAAGACTATGAATCTTAGTATTGTTATGGCAATTCAGTGCACTTTGACTTTTATCAAAATTGGCAAAGGGTCAATGTATCCAGGTCTCTCACGTTGAGTCACAAGCATAAAGAATTGCATTTGTTTAAACTCACTCCAGCATGTTAAGTGGTCAATAATCTTGTCAAAACGGTCAGTAACAATTCCACATGATAAAGGTTAAAAAGCAGGACAGCTCAAGATGAAAAGCGTGTCACGTCCTATTCGTGTGCAACTGTAACTGTGGTCTCAAAATGCACTGTTTTCCATATACAGTGGAACCTGTCTTAAGAGACTCCTCCAATGAGAGACTGCATATCTTTAAGACCACTCTCTCAGGACACTGTACTATCTTTTCCATGTTATTATACCTCTAATGAAAGACCTGTTTTGAGAGACCACATTTTCACCTGCCTTAGAGGTAGTCTCTCAAGGCAGGGACCACTGTATCAGCCAATGTGATGCTTGTGACCTTGATTTGACCTTTCAATGTCACTCAAAGCTAAATGTGACAACTCCAAATAAAAGCACGTGTCATTTCCTGTTCATGCTTAACGGTAATTATGGTCCTAAAATACACTATTCCACATATAAGCCAATATTACTTTCACAGGCATGATCAGTGACCTTTGATCTCTGAAAAATAAGACAAATATACAACAAGAGGCCCATGGACCTAATGCTCTACTGGCACCATGGCTACACCAAAGTTGCGAGTCCTCAAGCAGCTTTTGATCTGGAGGCTCAATTCTCTTTGCCATTGTTGTCCAAGCTACACCCTACCATGACAAAATTACCTCTTTCAAATTTACAGGACTGGTGACCTCACATAAATAGGTCAAGGTCACTGATATTGTATAACATTCTAGCATTGGACATTATCTATATATCCTATAAATTTGGCAAGTCTAATATGGAATTTTATATCTTAAAACACATTTTGGCTCATAATTTCTACGACCCTGTGTGCAATATCAAAGCAACTGGCCACATAGTTCTTGAAATGAAGAAATTTTAATTAAAAAAAAATTAATTAGAAAATCCGTGAAGAATAGAAAAATTATTGCATCATCATCTCCTTTGTAAACTTGGTAGAGGTCTACCTGAGGAGCATCCATGTGCAAAATAAAAAACATTCCATGTAGCATTTTTTTTTTTAAAGTCGAAGTCTAACGATGGAAGGAGAGATGGACAGACAGACCACGGATGCAAACAGATTCTAATAGCTCTGTGAGTAGTAAGGCATTACATATTAACATCACTTCTACAAGACAAAGTATTTCTTGCATTAACAAAGTGTGTCACTTCATTTGGAGCAATAGGCAGACATGCAAACATTAAGTGCTAATTTGGAGAAACTGCATAGTTTAATCACTTTAGGAAATGTTCCTATATATTTCCACAGTCCCCAGTGAGGGCTATTGAAGCAACTATTCTGTAGTTCTAATTCTAACAAGCCTAAGACAAGCCCTGCTTGACCTGTGGTGTCACAAAGCTGCGAGAGTTTCCTTATAGGGAAAATTTCTTTCTTCAAAGAAAAATTCTTTGGAGCAAACATCATATCTAGCAGAAATACACACACCGAGCCACCACTGAAATGTAAACAGTAACACACGTTTTAAATACCAACGTGGCTATCCCAATGAATAAAATAGGCGAACGCACTTTTTTCTAACAGTTTGGTTTGGTGACTGATGAGGAGACGATATCTCCAAAAGTAGTCTTACGTCAATACCAAAAAGCCTCTTTTATCTGCAGCCTTAGTCCCGTCAGATTTGCCTAGAAATGTAAACAAGCTAACACAGCGCAAGAACCTTAGAGGAGGCAACTGTTCGTGCGACATGTTCTGTTCCATCGAGAACTCATCAGGCAGCGGAGAGACCTCAGGGTAATGTCAGCGTTTATAGTGAGGTACCACAAATGTGTTGCCGCATTACGTTAAGTTACAGCTGGGCGGAAATGAGCAATGCCATGCCCCCGAGACACAGTCTTTGTAATGTTTTGTCAAATATATATTTGACTATTCCACCCCTGCCAGGATGTAACCCTTAAAGACGGAGTCAATGTTCCGCATTCTTCAGCGCACTCTGCTGGGCATGTACTGCAGAAAGATGTTGACAAATTACCTACATCTCATTCTTGATTTTAACAATAGCAACAAATAAATAAAGAAGAAGCAGCTGACATTTACATCATTGGACTATTTTGGATAATTTTCACTCTGGAAAAGTCGGTTGCGGACACCTCAGCATTCGGTTTCTGAGGTCTTTGTGCTGCATGTGCAAGTTATTTCTGTTGATCCTTAGGCTTCATGCCTTACAAGTTTTTTCCCTTAGCAAACCAAAAAGTCTATCTCCTAATTCCATCAGATTTAATTTCATTTGGACCAATTTTCAAAATATCATCAAGCCTACAGGAAAACCCAAAATTTGCCTGAGGGACACACCTTATCCTACAGTTTACTCCTGCCCAAGGTTGATTTCCCAATTTCCTTGCTGCATACATTCTGCTATGTCATCAATGCAAGTACCGTTAGACGCATCATGGCACATCAAAGATCCATACGAAAACCAAATTATCGCTCAGTGATGACTCGATCAGCCGAATTGATGATCCTCAAATAACGGCCTAAGGGGCTGACTTCTGGAAAACCTTTCCTGGGCATTGCGATTACGCCAGCAAGTGTAGTACTCAATTGCTTGTTCGACTGTTCAGCCGGACCTTTGTAACAGGAAATGAAAAGCTGAATCCCATTTTCTGACTGCAGTTTTATTTTGACGCTTTCACACCAGCGTCTATGCATCCCCTGACCCTCAGATCTGTATATATACGGACTCTAACAAAGGTTGCCACGGTAACCGCAGAAGTTCATTTAAACAGAAATTAAGAATAAGCCGCTAGATTTAGCTGGGCTAAAATTGAGCCAGTATTTCCACAGGAATATTTGTACAACATAGTTCCACATTACATGGCTGCTATATGAACACTAATAGTGTTGTTTTAAAAGTGAGAAACAACATCCATAAAACCTGGTCTTCCATCTTGGACACATTTGCATTTTCAATACCATAAAAAACAAGTTTCCATTAAAAGTGCACGAGATTTGTAATTATTGCATCTATGAAATGCAATTGAATAACATTGAGATGCAAATCATTATGGTTGTTGCATCAGAAACCCAACTTCAACACATCAGTGAGATCATGGTGGAGACCTGTTTATGAAGGCTGTGAATGCATTTGTCCTTGTTCTCACTTCCCAATGGCACTGTTTACGATCAGATGTGGGATACTAGATGGTACCATTAAAAAAAAACAAAACAAACCCAGATGGCACTCTTTTACATCAGATAAATGGGATACTAGGTGGCACTGTTTCATAAATGATATGGGATACTAGATGCCACTGTTTAATATATGATATGGGATAACAGATGGCACTGTTTCACATATCATATGGGATACCAAGTGGCACTGTTTCATATATAATATGGGATACCAGGTGGTACTGTTTCATATGTGATATGGGATAACAGATGGCGCTGGTTCATATATAATATGGGATACCAGATGGCACTGTTTCATATATGATATGGGATACTAGATGCCACTGTTTAATATATGATATGGGATAACAGATGGCACTGTTTCACATATGATATGGGACACCAAGTGGCACTGTTTCATATATAATATGGGATACCAGGTGGTACTGTTTCATATTTGATATGGGATACTAGATGCCACTGCTTAATATATGATACGTGATAACAGATGGAACTGTTTCGTATATGATATGGGATACCAGACAGCACTGTGTCACATCAGATATGGGATCGCACTCTTTTGCATCAGACATGATACATCATATGGCACTGTTTCCTGTTTCTTATCAGATGTGGGATGCTAAACATATATATCACTTGTTATCAGATATGGGATACCATATAGCACTGTTTCATATCAGAAATTCAACTTACCAGAACAATAAGCAGCAACTACCTCCAACGTGTAGCGTATGTCAGGAGTATTTTCTGTCAGTCGTGGGGAGATGTTGACCAGATTTCCACGCTGGTTGTATAACTTGAGTATATCATGAGGATTGGCCTCTGCAGCTGCACGGAAGGTTTCTGTAAGCAGAAATGTGAATATGTCTTTCACTGTTCATTAAAAAAATAAATGAATTCGCCGTTTATAAAAGTCCAGAAGTGACGTGCATACTTCGCAAATATACCTTTCCCCATGTGAGACATTTGAGACTGCACATTTGGAGATATTTTTAAGCAGGAGGATGGCACATCTGTTCTTGTAGAAACACTTCACTCTAATAGGAGACCACTTGGCTTTCACTTTTAGATCCAATCTCTTAGGTGTCCAGCGCCATCATTTACATCACAGTGATGCCCCTCGAATATGGCCACCCCAAATGCAACCAAAAAGTGGCCACATTAGAGGGGTGACCTCTCTTGACAGGGACAATACAATGGAAATATTTTCCACTTTTGTGGCATCGAGAAGTGGCCTCTGTTGAGAGGGTGGCTTCTCGGGAAGGGGGGGGGGCAAATTCATGGGGGAAAACCTTACCATGGTTGTATGATTTCTTTTGAGGGACCACTTGGTTTACCTGGTCATTTTGGACCCATCCTACAGGAAGATCCCTTTAAAATGCAGAAACTGCTGCACCAGGTACCTGATTAAGGGTCCGCATCCAAACGGATACCCACATTTAGGAAAGCCAGACGGCATTGCCAGTTGGACAGCGGGAAATACATGCCATTAGAAACAATGCTGGGAGTGTCAACTTTCTTTCATTTAAGGAGAACACAACCGTCAAAATTTTAGCATTCACATAGAACAAAAAAGCATCAAAATTATTCTATTCAGGGATATCACAAGGCAGACAAAGTCCTGCCTTTCAGGGAGAACCCTACACAGTGTCAAAATCCTGCCTGCCTTTTTTTTTTTTGTTTCATCAAAACACCACATGTGATGACACCAGATAACAGTAGATGCAACAAGTATGGGTGCAGACTACCACTCTAAGACATCATGGCCATTAATCAATTTGTCTATCATGTCATAGGCACATATTGGCCCCTTCTTAAATTTGCCTAAGATCTCTTTGAGTTGCGAAAGCAACATTCTGGTCTTTGATGCTGAAAGACTGCCACTTTCATTTGTTATACATTTTTAATGCCTGAGTACACTTCCCATTTAAGTCAGCTGTTGTGCTACTAGAGTGTGTTTATCTTTTAATTTTTTATGAGCAAACTATGCCATTGTTACAAGGTTTATATCAATAAAGCATATATAAAATATGTCACATTGAAATATATATAATATTGTTATATACACCGCGAAACCAGCGACAATTAAGAAACAAAACCGTTTGTGCATCTTTATCCGCTGTTGCCCTTTTCCTTTCTCTGAACCTCATTTGTTGTGGTTCTCATGCTTACGCGCGCCATTATCTTAATCACTGGTAGATCTTAATGTCACGATCACCAATGCTATCTAAGCTGCCAGTCTGTTGTTATTCGTAACAATCCATATTAACTCTTTCAGTGCCAATCACGTCTAGAGTCGATCTACTTAAGTCAAACTTGTCTAAAATTATCACTTGGATCCCAGATTCGTATTCCTCGTAAAAAGATCTTTCATTCAAGTACCAGTATGTCTATAGTTCCACAGAGAATATCCCGGGTCAACAGCTTTTCTCGGCACGCGTCGGGCCCATTGCCCCCCGATGCGTGCCGAGAAAAGCTGCCGACTCAGTCCAAAATTTGGTACTGAAAGGGTTAACCTGTTTCCTGTTTAGAACAAGACCACGTCAACAGCCCTTCTCGGCCAGGCTCTGGCATAATGCACCAAACCATGCATGGCAAGCAGCTCACCTGCACCATGTCCTTGTAGATCTCGTTTACAATTCTCATTCCAAGTATTTCGCATGAAGGAGAACTTTGAACAAAAACATGGGGCCTGTGCATGGGGCTGGTGGTCTGCTGACATATATCCATATAAAGTATAGAATAATGGCGAATAATATATTGCCTGGTGACCTTGAAAAATAGACATTTGTGGCCAAGGTCATTCATATTATATCAAATTATGAGTCTTGACCCAAGGTATCTTTAATAAATTTTGCAATGTAAAAATGGGGCACTGAGAAAAAAATGAATTAAATGAGTTTACAATCTATTTCGTGAATTCCCCATAAAATACAACAGGTGGTGCCACCAGAACTTCATACACAATAGGGATTTGTCTCTGATTCACATCATGATAGAAATTATATGTACAACGCCCACCACTAGCTACTTCTTAGTCCTGGTGACCTTGAAAAAGAAGGTCAAGGTCATCCATAATGTGGAACATTCTAGTTTTAGACATGATACATGTATCCTATAAATTTGGTGAGACTACCTGCATTCTTTGCAGAAATATTGAATTGATATAAGTTTGAACACATTTCGACTAATAATTTCTGTACAACTATAGGTGGCACCACTAGTATCAACCGTAATCAAAATTTTGAACTTCCTCATAATCCCTCCACATTTCATGAAAATCCACCAAAAAAATAAAGATGCTAGAGCGTTCACAAGATTTTCACATTTTGACCCATATATTACATTATACTATAGGTGGCGCCACCAACATTGAACTTGAACCAGATTTCCGTACACCCTATAAGTCCTGAAACTTCAGCTGGGTTAACCTGAAAACTGTGGACAGTATCATGTTAATGAGCAAAAGTTTAAGGACGGCAGATGGACAGACATGAGCAGTCGCATAAGCTCTGTGACAGGTCAGCAGAGCTAAAAACATTCATCTAAGCAGACAACATTTTACAATTGGGTGCACTTGGCCAAATTCAGTGGAAAAGGGTTTAACATGTAAGTACAAGCATTTATAACCTGGCTGAGGCAGACAAGTAATTAGTACTCGATATTACCATACGACATTTTTAAATCAGCCACACAGATCTAAAATTATAAGAATGTGCATCATTTGTGGTGAATGGTATCATTAATTCCAAATTGGTTCCAAGATCCAAGCATTGGTCTGTTATTATCTCTTCCTCTGAACCAACTCGAAATTCACTAACTGGTGACTCGTGTGCCATTCACTGGATTAGCAATCACAACTAAGTAATTGTCTTTTCAATCTGACCTTCAGCCATCATTTTTTTTAACCTCATTTTGATCCCTTTTTTTTTACACTGCGAATTCACTCCATAGGCCACCAGCATAAATATTAATAAACGTGTGTGTGCATGTGTGTATGTGTGTGTGTATGTGCATGTGCGAGACATTTTTACCTGACCTTATATATCACATCCTTTACACAGAAAACAGTCACTAGGACCCACAAAAAATACAACATTGCTTCCTGAAGGATGCACAAAACCTTCAGTTTCCTTTGCTAAAATATCACTTCTATGTTCTATTGAAAAATCTGTAATAATATAAAACTTAAGAAATGTTTCACCGTGTTCATCAAATTCAAATTCTCTGTGCTGCAACAGGTGAGGCCTAACTGTGTAAACAATGTGTGTAGGCATTGTCTGCTCAATATCAAACCACGGCACTACCTGTGTCGCAG
Source organism: Hermodice carunculata (assembly GCA_964020975.1). Taxonomy (NCBI): domain Eukaryota; kingdom Metazoa; phylum Annelida; class Polychaeta; order Eunicida; family Amphinomidae; genus Hermodice; species Hermodice carunculata. The sequence goes on along the minus strand of OZ026626.1, from coordinate 77,763,043 downwards.
AATAAAGATTGGTCACATGATTCTGTTCTTCCATCTGATTGGCGTTCCACTCTCATCTATATTATGAAATTCCACTTCTCCGTGTGTGTGCGCGTGTTGTTTCAAAATACATGTATTTGTTTCCCTGACCATAACGTGTGTGCTTTGGCCAAGCAGACTTCTCTCACAAACAACAAGGACCACAAAACCACAGTCAACCAACGTATTACACAGCTTCCCTTGGTTTTGTTTTTTGTTTTTTTTTCTTCTTCTCATCAGTCATTTCAGTGATGTTCCAACATCCCATATACAGTGCTCCCTTATGAAACCCTGATGATGGGACCCATGGGGTGGACCTTCTTTCGACAAAACCACCTCATAATAAGGTGGGGGGGGGGGGGGGAGATATTGAATATCAGTTGCAGGAAAAGTGCTCTTGTGGGAGCCATGAAACCCATGTTCCATTCAAAATCCGCCACGAGTGCCCTGACGAAGAGGGAACACTGTTCTTATGTAGGCCCATGCACTGTAAATTGCTTTAATCTTGCTGTAGCCTCATTTTTGCTATTTGCTGATGGCACAAAACAGAGAAAATAAAATCACAGTGAAAGAGCATTTTAACATTGAGCTATAAGACGGGGCAAGTGGCCTCGATGGAAGAGGTAAAAGTTCGACCGGTTTCACTCGAATGAACTCGTCAGGAACTAATGGAAAACCGCTGAGGGCCCATATACATGTATGTACACACAGGTAACTTCCGCTGTCACGCAATACACGTGCATTGTGATGACGTGAGGACAGGGTGTGCATTGGCTGTGATTGGTTATCACAGTCAGTCCATTTAAAATTGCCTGCTTGAAATGGAAGTTCCTTCCAAATAAGGAAAGGTAAACAAGTGGACCCACCGGGTCACTTGGTACACATGTGTATTGGGCTTTATTATCCAGTAGAATTGCTGTTCTATGGATGCCCTGAATAGGGGCAATCAGAAAAGAGCTGATGCCTTTTCTGAGAGGGTAGATGTGTGGTTTTCCTCCTATATTCACACAGTGTGATATAAAGCTATGAGGTACTGTTATCATGAGTGAATGAGCTACGACAATATAAAATTTAATAAAAAAAAAAAAAAGCCTTTTAATATTGTTTGAGTAGGTATTATGTCCAAAACAGTGAAACTAAAACCACAGTGAAATGTCAAAATACAACAATAGGCCCATGGGCCTGATGCTCTGCTGACCACCATCACCCAAAAAAAAGTCATTTTCTGAAATGTATTCCAATCCACAACCTTTAAAAATTAATCAAAGTTACCTGTATTATGCAATATCAAACTTCCACATGATACACATCTAATTGTGGTACATTTGGCATCATTCACCTTATTCTTTATCAAGATATTGAATTGGTTTAAACTTATTTTATTTCTGGAAAGAAAAAAACGATTGGGGAGCAGGCAACACCTATGTGAACCCTCTCATGAGGGATATTGAATTAAATGTCCTTTTCTTAAGTGCTCAATGAGCTTAAAAATAGGTCACAAAGTACAGTTTCATATGCAATGTACTCAAGTGCAATTTTGATCTGGAGGTTTTATTCTCTTAGCCAATGATGTCCAAACTACACCCTGCCATTATAAAATCACCTCTTCCAACTTCACAGGCCTGGTGACCTCACAAAAATAGTTCAACGTCACTGATATTATATAAAATGCTAGCATTGGACATGATCTATATGTCCTATAAATTTGGCAAGTCTGATCCAATTGCTTTCTGAGATATATGGAATTTTATATCATACAACACATTTTGGCTCAAAATTTTCATCAAATTATAGGTGGCACCGCTAGAATCATATATGCAATTTAGACTTTGTTCTCCATAATCCCACTAAATTTTATGAAAATCCACATTCATTAAGGGCTGGTTCAACATTTTCATCATTTTTGAATTAGTACTTACAGTACGCAAGGGGGGAGGGGGTTAAATGGGTCTGTACACTTTCACAGAATCGTGAAAATGATGGTCAATTTTTGGCCTGTTTTGTGCAATTTGCTATGATTTGCTTGGGAAAATCATCATTTTTAAAGTACTAATTTGGGGGAGGGAGGGGGGGTCATGAAATTTAGTACCCTTAGTACTAATTAAAAAATTATGATAATGTTGAACCATCCCTAAGGATGCTGGAGCAGTCACGAGATTTTAACAGTTTGACCCATATATTACATAAGACTTTATATCGCACCACCAATATTGAACTCGACCTAGATTTTCATATACTTGATACATCCTGAAAGTTGGTTCAAATATATTTATTGGACATTACAGTACATATCATAACTGTAACGACTGAAAGCAATTGAAAGACGGCAAAGCCCAATGTAAATCCTTCTTGCTGGAAAGGACAAATGAACAGGACAAACCAGACACACAGATATATGCAAAAGATGACTAACACTTAGACGAGACGGACAAAGTGGTGAATTAGACCGGCCATAGATTTTAAATGAGACTACAGTTGTACATACAAATCAAGATGCTAATACAATTTGCGGAATCAGCCAATACCTACTGCATTAAAACGATTCGTCCCAGAAATTCATTCTTGCACTGCTACAAAAATGTCAATATTTGGCTCAAATGAAGCTTCATGACAGCCGTATGATACAGTTTGTATGGTAAATGGTACAAGATGGGAAATTGAGTCATGCAAAGCTGATCGTGGGCAGCATTTGATGGACAGATAAACAAATAATGCCATGGATCTTCCCTAGGTGAGCCACAAGAACATTTAACAGAATCCTGAAAGTTATATTGGGCTATCTGTGGACTGTATCGTACTCACAAGCAAAAAGTTTAGGAACGGGCAGAAGGACTGACTGACATGAGTGATCGCACAAGCTGTGTGACCTTTGGTCAGCAGAGCTTAAAAGTCATGAAAATTTAAACATGTGAAAACAAGATATGTTTGTAAAACATAGATGCCCCCCCCTCCCTCATTACCCTTGCCCTCACTACCCTATTCATAGTGGTAGAAGGGGCACTCGTGACCTTACAAAATTAGTGAAGGTTGATCATACATCAATGTCACATACTCACAAGCAAAAAGTTTAGGAACGGGCAGAAGGACTGACTGACATGAGTGATCGCACAAGCTGTGTGACCTTTGGTCAGCAGAGCTTAAAAGTCATGAAAATTTAAACATGTGAAAACAAGATATGTTTGTAAAACATAGATGCCCCCCCTCCCTCATTACCCTTGCCCTCACTACCCTATTCATAGTGGTAGAAGGGGCACTCGTGACCTTACAAAATTAGTGAAGGTTGATCATACATCAATGTCACATATCTTTATACTTTAACCTAGCCCTTAAAAAACGACTAAAAACCTGGGCAATATAAAAGTTATAGCTGAAAAATTAGTCATCATTTAGAAACCATATTCAGCAAAGTGGCTTTATGACCTTGGAAATTATGGCACGGTCACTCATTTTCACTCGACCTTCTTCAGTTATTGTGCGAAAAACAAAAAAGGAAGTCTACTGTCTGTGTGTGACCCTCAAAACTGGGTCAAGGTCACCCATCTACAAACTAAAACTAGCCCGTACAGGCAACCATAAAGCGGTGCAATATGAAAGTGCTACCTCTAAAATGCAAGTTATCATGCAGAAACAGTATTCAACCAAATGGCTCTGTGACCTTTGAAATTAGGTCAAGGTCACCCATCTTCTAACTTGACCTAGACCTGAATACGGACAATTATCCAGTGGAATATAAAAGTCCTAGTTTAAAAACCTCTTCAGTTATCATGTGGAAACCAGAGTTAACTATGGTACGAACGTGACCTTGGAAATTAAATCAAGGTCACCAAACTTTAAGCTTCTTCTAGCCCTTAGTAAGAACTATAGACCTGTAAAGTATCCCAGTCCTAACTAAAAAACTTCTTGCGTTATTGTGCAGAAACCACAGGAAGCATCAAACCATATTCAGTAAAGTGGCTCTGTGACCTTTAAAATGAGGTCAAAGTCATCCATCTTCAAACTTAGCCTAGCCCCAAATATGGACTATAATCCTGTGCAATATAAAAGTCCTAGCTTAAAAACCTCTTCAGTTATTGTGCAGAAACCAAAGTTAAATCAGGTACCACTGTGACCTTGAAAATTAGGTTAAGGTCACCCATCTTCAAACTTCGCCTAGCTTTTGATTAGAATGATACACCTGTACAGTAACAAAGTCCTAGCTCAAAAACTTGTTGAGTTATTGTGCGGAAACCACAGGAATTCTACAATCTCTCTGTGACCCTGAAAACTGGGTCAAGGTCACCCATCTTCAAAATCAATCTAGCCCTTACAGAGAACCATAAAGCTGTGCAATATAAAAGTTCTAGCTCCAAGGTATAAGTTATCATGCAGAAAGCATGAAACCATATTCAGTAAAGTGGCTCTGTGACCTTTAAAATGAGGTCAAGGTCATCCATCTTCGAACTTCGCCTAGCCCCAAATATGGACTATTATCCTGTGCAATATAAAAGTCCTAGCTTAAATACCTCTTCAGTTATTGTGCGGAAACCAAAGTTAGCTGAGGTACCACTGTGACCCTGGAAATTAGGTCAAGGTCACCCATCTTCAAACTTTGCCTAGCTTTTGACTAGAATAATACACCTATACAGTATCAAAGTCCTAGCTCAAAAACTTCTTGAGTTATTGTGCGGAAACCACAGTCTACCGACCGACCGACCGACCTACATGTGCAACGCTATATGCCCCACCTTCTTCGAAGGGGGGCATAATAAAGCAATTTACAGTAACATGCACCTGTAGTAAAACCTCATCATAATGATCCATGTATACAACATATTCATTTAATGACACAAGCTGAGCTACTGAAAGTCAAATTCATTTGGTATTTGACTGATTTATCCGACATTTTCAGATATGTACACACATTGTAAGGAATGGACATTGTCATAATGAAGTCTCACTGCGCATATTTTTTTGTTTTTGTTTTTTTGGAGGTCGGTTAATGTGGAGACATTTTTATCTGCAACAAGAGGCCCATTTTGACCCCTATATTACATAATATTGTAGGTAGCACCACCAATATTAAAAGGCACCTATAATTTCATACGCCCAATAAGTCCTGAAAGTTATATTGGGCTAACATCAAAACTTTTAAAGTTATCGCACTCACAACCCAAAAGTTTACGGACGTACACACAGAATGACGGATGGATGGACATGAGTGATGCTCTAAGCTCTGTGATCTTAGGTCAGCAGAGCTAAAAACTGACCGTTGTTTACTTTTCAGGAAGACCATAATGCGAGTTATGATGGCCTAATCTTCTGGGGATTGGGTCAACATTACACCCGGAGTGTGGTAGGGAAAGATGATAGGCAATATATAGAAGCATACATTACAAAAAAATGACAAGTCAAAATGAGCGAAACCTAGTTGACATTTACGAAATTTACATTTTAATGGAAAAAAAAGTTCCATTCCAGTGTACATGCATCAGAGGCAGCCCTGCTCCCATCCAGGTCAATGACCCATTTCAATAAAAGCCTATGAGAGTATCCCAGGTGTTTGCATCTGAAACGAGACCTCCTAACCATATCCTATATACCTGCCCGTATTCGCTGATACAAATCTTCCTCCCTGCTCATCAGCAGTGCATTACCTGGAATGAGAGAGACTTGCCATAATTGAACGAGGATGAGCAATTTTCTTGTTTGCTCGCTTCAGCATGAAAGCTTGTCGGTCATACCTACGGGCACGGAAAAACAGCCCGCAGACATGCAATGGCCCAGCCATCATCAGAATGAGGTCTTAAGTAGATGATTGCTTATTGCAGCTGATATCTTGCAAAGGTTTTGCATGGCAAATGAGGTTTGCACAGGAAACTCAATTTTCTGCAAGAAACAGAGACAAGCTGATCAGATACAGAGGAGCATGAACTGATATACTTAATGTATGATATTATTTTGATAATAATCTCTTCCGCAAAAATGGCGGTTATGAAAAGTTAGTTATTTTATTTCATTCATTATTACTTTTTTGAGGGGGGGGATACACTTGAGATGTATCCTTTCAAAGAGGATACACATGTAGTTTTTCTTCAGTTTCATGCATTCATGGTTCACATGATGCACCAAAGTCTTATTCTTCCTCACATGGACATTAGCCCTTTTCAGGGTTCCTAGTTTTCCACAGCTTACAAAAAGCTTTTTTTGTTTTCCTACACAGTGGTTTGAGATATTTTTTAACGATTTTTCCCAACAATTAAAAAATGTTTAAAAATCCAAAATCATTAGGGAATGCATGAACATCTGAAGAACCTTGGCAGACACTCACTGAAAGTACCCAGAATATCCCCACCATGTTTGAAGGGAATATGATGAAAAACTTGAAAATGCTGATAAATGAATGGACACCAGAGGAAGGGCCATTACACACACACACACACACACACACACACACACACACACACACACACACACACGCACACACGCACACACGCACACACTTTTTTCCAGTCGATACTTGTGACTCAGACCCTGCTAGACTAGGAAACTTCAATTTTGCATGGTACAGCACCAATAGGAAAATTCTGCATAATGTTTAAACAGTTGACAGGTTGAAAATTATGCAAATTAGAGGCAATTGAAATTGTATGCTGCATGTATACTATCCTAACTATTATGATGCCTGAAGGCAATTATGTATTGAGATAAGTTCAGAGGTCTGAGGTCAGCGTCGAGGTCAAAGGTTACTCTCAAGGTTGGAGGTCAATATCAAATGTCAGAGGTCACAGTCATAGTTCAGTGTTAAGGTCAGAGGTCAATACCAAGGTCATATTTCAATGTCAAGGTCAGACGTCAGAGGCCAATCAAACATCTGCAAAACTAATACAAAGAGATGCCGTTACATCTTCAGTTGGTTAAACTTAAAGGCACAGCCAATGAACAACAGTTGCAGCACTTTAAATTATTCAAATTTTTAACACACACACACAGATTTGCTGTAAAGCAAAGTTTCTTTTTTAGTTGTACTTGTATTTCCAAGTCCAGAGAATGCAAAATATACTGGGGGTGGAGGGAGTGTCAAAACTACCAGGTGGAGCTGGCCATTTAAGCACAGCACGTGTGTCCAGCCAATCAAGAAAATCAATGAAGATTTTGTAATAACTATAACTGTGGAATACTTTCAGTAAGTTAAAAAGCAGGAGGCTGTGCACTCAGTGAACACTCCATGCTGCAACAAGCACTTTGTGGGATGTTCTACTGAATGCACAGTGTGTCCATGATGGGTCTGTCAGGCATAAAGGTTTTACAAGTCTTACCCACAGTCCTTCTTAGGCCGACTGGGGTGTAGGTCACATTTTTGCTCTATTCCCTTATGCATACTTACAACAATTAGCCCTCTCCTCATTGAATTAAGACTGAGTCAACAGCTTTCCCTGGCATGGGTTGGGCACTAAGCTGTTGACCTGGAGTACATCTTGACAGGTCTCATCTTCAATTCTCAGTCATTCAGTTTTTCATGACTGTTCAAATTGGTCAAAAATGCAGAAGCAGACGACATTTGACCACCAGCTGGTTTGGGCCAGTTTAAAGGGGAAAGGGTTCATCTGACAAGGAGGCCTTAGAAATGAGGATCTAGCAGAAAATGACATATGGCATGTAAAACGCCCAGGCCTTGTACCAAGCTTTAAGGCGACGTCACTAGCATGCCATTCTTGAAATCACGCATAAAACATCTTGCACTCCACTGACCCATCATGACTTGAAATTTGTTGTAAATATAGCAATCAAAGTGTCAATACACCCTGATTACTCACAGAATATAAATGTGTATCAGATCTACATAGTTGTAAATATCACCTGACATTCTACATACAGTGGTTCTCCTCTCATAAGGCCATGCCAACTCCATTAACACTTTCCTGTCCAAATGACCCAGAAGCATCCAGATATCAATTGCCGTCTGCTTTACTCTTTTTAATAAAATTTCATGTTAACAGAAAACATTTTTGCTAAGAACTGGAAATAAGGCCTATCATAAATGCAGGCCCCAGGTCAACAGCTTTCCCTGGCACACGTTGGGTGCATCCACGCCAAGGGTAGCTGTTGACTCTGTCCCTTTCTGACCAGAACAGGGTTAAAGTGGTCAAAGCGGAGCAGTGACTTAGTACAGCGCAGAGAAATTGATACTTTAAAAACAAGGATAGTGGCCTTATAAGATGTGGCCCCTGGTACGAGGGGCCCTTGTTAGATGGGGACCACTGCAGGATGAAAATGAGAACCCTCATTCGGAGCTTTTAATGCCATGGTCTTTTCCTAGTAAGGGCGGTTTTCTACTGTGTCCGATCCGATCAGTTGCATGAATGGTCCCGCTGGACTGTCTGTTTCGGTATGTGATTTTGAAAAAGGTAAAATTTACTGAATCCGTTTTTCGGTGCATTTTGGTATCCACTTTTACTAGCGATTCAGATTTAATTCTGTAAATATTGGACAATTTTAGTGGCAGAGCTCTTTCCGATGGCTCTCCATTTGTGAAAATAATAAAAAATATGTAAATTCAATGGTTATTATGATGACTGATGTGAATTTCAATCCAAAGCGTTGAAAATCAAACAAACAGTTGCCATTACATCTGAAAATGCAAGCAGAAACAGAGACAAAAACACGAGTTTTGACGGTTGTATTTTTTCTGTGTCACTCTCAACACAGACGCAACCCCTGACACATCAGATTAGATCCGACGCAGTGATAAACCACCCTTAGAACAACACTTGAGTCAACTACTAAGCTTTCCTTGGCATGGGTCGGGTGCCAAGGAAAGCTGTTGCCAGCGGGAATATCCCACAACGATAGGCCGTATATCTACAGTTCTCACCCAAGTGTTAAATGTATTAACCAGAAATTTTGTGAGAATATTGAACCAGATGACAATTTACCTCAGAGTGCTTCTGGGCAATCTGAGTGGGAACGCTTTGATGTTATTCCATCTTCACTTGGGCTTTCTATTGTTATTGCATTAATTATTGAAATGATGCCAGGGCAAATGTGTGCAATTATGATCCAATATGCAACTTTTTGTTGCATGTATTGACGCAAGTACAATATGAAAAGAAGCACACCACCCACTAGAAATCACTGGTTATGATTTCATTTTGATAACGACATTGACAGGAGTAAGCAGCATAGATCTGTGAGGCTGGAGTACTTCGTTTCAGTACGATGAAACAGACCGGGTCAGACTGGGTGCCATTCATTTCCTTAGTGTTTACCTTTTGAATTGAAAATGGAAAGAAGTTTGCCTCGAACAAAGAAACATTATACATGTACAAAGGTTTTATGACAATACTGTAAATTTTTATGAACATAATATAAAATTAAGCAAGTGACAAGGCAAGTAGCCAAAGAATGAGGCGAATTGTGCGACACGTTTCGAATCGAATGATTCTCATCAGGCACTGAAGGATCTCGTTAAGACCGTCACTTTTATAGTGAGGCGTAACAATCTGTTGTTACGTTATGTTTATGTTAGGCAGAGGTCTGCTCATGCATAATGAAGATTGGAAGCCAAATTCCAGCGTGGTAACTACGTAAAATTAAGGCTCGCTTTATTGGGACAAGTGACATTGCTTGGGCACAAGCACCAAATTAAAATAATTTGCTGTACTGATCAGTTGACTCAAAATAAATTTCTTGCCCTGACAGCATTGGGCAACATTGTGATTTCAGTAAAAACTGAGAATTGTAGACGAGATCTATCAAGATCATGTGTTTAATCCATCCCAAAGAAAGATGTTGACTCAGTCTTAATTCAAGGGGAAAGGGGTTAAACTTTCAGGGACCTCATGCAGATGGGTTGGCAGGCAACTTTTTCCCCCATAAAATTGCAAGAAATCACCCAGTGTCACAGCTGTTTCTCATCGAAACTCAGTCTTTGCTTCTCTTGTCATCAGAAAAAATACAGTCCAAAAGCACCTAGATACAAATTGCCATCTGCCCTAACATTTTTACTAAAAACTTCTCATCACTAGAAAGCGTTCATGCTGAGATTTGTATGTACGACCATTCACGATGACATGCTCTAAGTCAACAGCCTTCCTGGCCAAGGGTTGGGCAGAATGCACCCAACCTGTACCACGAAAAGCTATTGACTCAGTCGTACTCTGACCAGGAATGGGTTAACAAGCTGAAGACTTTCCTTGCACCCTTTGACTACATTAACAGCTTTCCTCCACACAGGTTGAAAAGTTGCCGACTCAAGGTTAAGAATTTTCAGATTTAGAAAATAGGAAGCTCTTTGGAGATGAAGGGAAAAGTGTAAATGCAGTATTTCATGCAACCTCCATGCTTTTTAAATGCAGTCAACTAATAGCAAACAAGAAGAAGCGCTATTTGTATACAGATTAAAGAGAAAAGGTTCTTTAACCCTGTGGACACTAAGCATTTTGTAACTCAATGTATTTAGAGCTGATATATTGGCTCTTAAGGGTCCAGAGGGGTAAAAGAGTAAAATTGTCCTTTTATGATCAAATTTCAGGCTATTTTGTGGAAAAGTTTGCACCGAAGCGGTGAGTCTTCCCTTCCTCCCCAGTTAGTACAGTGGTCCCCCTTTTGAAAGACTACCCTTATGAGAGGCCATCCATCTTGACTCTTTCCTGCTCAAATTGCCCAGATGCTAATTGCCATCTGCCTTCACGTTTTGACCTAAAATTTCTTGTCACTAGAAAAAAATTTTGCCAAGATTTTTATGCAAGACCATTCAGGATGGTAAACACCATGCACCAGGTTAATGGCTTTCCCTATGCCCATGTGCCCAACTTGCCCCCAAAGACAGCTATTGACCCAGTCATGCGTGACCAGGAATGGGTTAAAAACAAATTTCAGACGCTTTGCATGGTACTTTTTAAGTTATTTATACCTCCAAAGAAAGACACCTCTTGTGAAAAAAAAAAAAAAAAAAAAAAAAAAACTTTGTGAAAGACCACAATAAACTGATGGGGGGGGGGGTGTCAAGGCAAGTTTCACTGTATTTTAATGCCCTTTGATACATTAACACAGGCTTGGGTGATCTTCAGGTGTTTTATAATATGCCTTCTCACCCATATGATCTGTGGTGCCATGTATCATAATCCTCTGTTAACGCAATTGCAATTATAGTAAGCAGTAGACCACTGTCTGGTGAATCTGTGCTCATTACTACCCACCATTACCGACAGTTATGTAGGAAAACAACAGAAAATGTCTTGATGTAATCCCCAAGAGATGAGAAGTATAACGGGTAACAGACGTCTGAGGCAGGCAGCCAAAGTCATTTGGTGCTGTGCTGACGCAGCAAGGCTTTGGTCTTCGGTCTTTTGCATTGTCTGATGAGTCACTCTGCAGCTGTCCTTATGAGTTTTGGTTTGGCACATGGCAACTTGTATGGGAACTCTTCTTAGGAAGAATTTGAGTGCAAGTGCAGTGAAACCTCATTATAATGACATTCTGGTGGCGTTTTCATATTTTCAGCCAGCTTGTGATGGTACTTTTATTCAATTTGCACATGCTAGAATATTTTTGCAAATCAGTATCCTTCATGCATATCAGTTTGTAATGGTACATTTCCAGTTCCGTGCGTTCATATTAGCAGTGATAACTTTCACCAACCGATACTCTTCTGCCACAATACGAACGTACCATAATGTTACCTCTACTTTCACACCCTCCATAAAATGAAGGTCCAAGTTGCCATGGCATCAGCAACCTTCTTGTAGTCTCTATTTAAGCTCTTCGTTTCCAGCGACATTGACCTAATGGTCTCTTGATATCCCTTTGTCATAAGCCAACTGTCTGTCACTGTTGATGGCCTCTATTTTTCTTCAATGCAGCTTTATAGCTGTAATTGTCTCTTCTCTTCAGCTAATATCTCTATCAAACCCAGGGTTTCTTCATAAGACCACATGTGACCTGTCATTTTTGTCAGCGAAGTTATGTAGGCCAAAAGGTCAATGACCGTGAATATGTGGGCTTTTCGGAAATATATGGGTGTAGCATGAAGACCCTTTCTGATTATCAACAAAAAAAAAAAAAAACCCCTTTCTGATTATTTGACATATTAACATTAACACACAATGTTTGAAGGACTTTAAGTCAAATTCCTTTCTTAGTTGAATCTGTTATCAGACATGTTACAATATGTGACACATTTTATCGGGAACTGGTGGTGTCTTAAAATGAGGTTTCACTGTATCTGTGACCTTTGTCTTCACACCTCGAGCATCCAACCCCATGCCAAAGAGAGCTGCTCTCCTGAGGTACCTTATCCTGGTAGGTCTACGATACAGTTCACTTTCTTCCTCACTACTCTTGAAATTAATTAAGGACATGAAATCAGCAACATTTGACGGCCAGTCAGTTGAGGTGAATTCAATGGGAAAAGGGGTTAACTCATTCCATACTGTAGTCAGAGGTCTTGGTCAGTGGTTCTGCCCTTGCGGAAGCTGCAACATGACTTGCCAGGCAGTGCCAGAACCACTGACTTAAGGCTATAGGCATGTTGGTACTTGAATGAAAGCTCTTTTCATGAAGAATTTAAATATGCAATTGCATTCTTAAATCTAGGTAAATATATGGAAAAATCAGGGACTGGTATGGAATGAGTAAAAGACATGAAGGCTGGCCATTGTTGATATGATGCTGTCTATTCCCATATCGGCAATTAAAATGTTGGTCGTTTTCATCAGCATCAACCTTGTGGATTTCAGGAAGAACTGACATTTAACCCTTTCCCACTCAAATCACCCAAAAGCATCTGAATACTAACAGCTATGAGTTAACAAATACAGACGATATAGGCTGTATTCATTTAAGAACTGAACTCCCGCATTTCAAGGCACATGGACGAAACGACTGTAGGAGCGGACGTGGCTCATGCAGAATGGCCTCAACAGACCTTACAGACATTTCATCCATGTGAAATGAAAAGTGGGTGTTCAACACTTATATTTTCATTTATCTGAAAAAAGTCACTTTAAAATCTGCAAAATAAAACTGTTTAAATCTTACTGAATTCATTCACAACAACTTTGTTGTAGTGGGAGTAAAGACATTAGACAAACAACCCCAACAAGTGATGATGCCTAACGGTAATCAAAGACTCTTAACACATAAAATATAGTTATTGAGAGAAACATTTTATTCAATCAATTCTTTGTTTCTTGATTTGCATTAGCATAGAATGAGAAAATTATTTTTAACAATTAACATTAAAAGGTCAAAAAGATCCTCACTATACACAAAGTACAAAAAGTTATGTCACTGAACTGGCAGGTGTGCCAAGAATTAATGCTAGCGGTGAGCATTAAACAGGAAACGGCTACCGGTGACAACGTCAAATGTGCAATTGTGGAAAGTGGAATAACAAACTGTGCCGGTTGACATCACTTGATTTGATACAGACAAAGGGTTTATTGATTCCAAGGCAGCATGAGTGAAGACTTCAGTAGAAGATACAGGCAACCGATTATTGGAGGGGACGCAGCCACAAGTTCAAAGTTAGTGGGTTTCGGGGCGCACAGTGCCAGTGATGTGGTTGTAGCCATACACGTTGGGAAGGCCTGCGTGCTGCTGTGCAGTGCTTGAGGCAGTCCTTGTTACGTTTGAGAGAGCGTCACTGAACGATTTCTTTTGAGAACTTGAGCATGATCTGTCATATGACCTGACAGATCACTCATTGCAGTGACCAGACATGAACATGTGTCTGGCTTCGAAAGCAGCATCATTCATGTGTTCTTCCGGGGTCATGTTGTTGACAAATGTAATGCCGCATCAATGAACATATCAGTGCAAAATGTGATTCGCCATTGTAGTTCATGACCTTGTATTCATGAGGGAATGACACAAAGGAAATATCCTTTCTCTCTAATGTTAAACTTTGGACCAAATGCAAATATTCCTGAATGCACCAAAGGAAAACAATAAAGCATTTATCTCTACAATGTGTACAACATAGCCTGAAAGTTTCTGCAACAAAATGTAAATAAGCTTAATGAACAGGACAATGGTGTATATTAGCAACAGATGGCACCACCAGTACACTTCCCCTACATGACCAACAAGTTCAGGTGGAGCCACCTGGGGATTTCTAAACAAACCTAGCTTGATTTCTGTTGTACCCATTTTTGTATGCATTGAATGACACCAAGGAAAGCCAATACACTGGATCACCTTTACAATATATACAACACTGCCTCAAATGTTGAGTATCATTTAATAAATAAACTTCATTGTCATTGTTTTCATGAGCGTGTGAGGAAAACTTTATGGCTGGTATTTTGGATGAAGCGCGATAGCGCTTCATCCCAAAAATACCAGCCATAAAGTTTTCCTCACACGCTCATGAAAACAATGACAATGAAGTTTTTTTTATTATATTTACATTTTTTACTATTTTTTTGATGTTTGATAATAATTACAAGTGATGCACGATCGCCAAAGAACGTTTTTTCCACATAAATTGCCTTGGTTTAAGGGGGGTGTGATCAATAGAAAGATAAGTGCTAACCACGCCCCCGTTACCTGGCAACCAGTCTATCCCAAAAGGAACAAACAGGAAAGAAAAATTGTCCCTTTGTAAATGTTCATTTATTTGAACAGATAGCTTTACAAAATACAAGATTCGTTCACATTAGGGAAAAAGTATACAAGTAAGTTATTTTTTGGGATAAAATACCCAGAATAACACAATGAATATAAGATTAACACCATAGCACTTGCACCTCGCACCGCGGATGCATCTCAGACTGATGCAAGCAGTGGACAGGATTTAACAGTTTAACGAGGCGCGATCATGTTGAAGTACAATTTTGAAAGGTGGAGTTGGAAATCATTCCTGCGTTAAAATTCTGGTTGGTTTGCTGGCTTTGTGATATTTCTATCGAAGAAGAAGATGCGGTGGATGTGCAGGTAGGCCTACGTGGGACAACAGTTGATTCTTGGTCACAGGGATTGAGAACAAGAGCAACATTCGTAAATTTGTGTGTATCCGCGAGAGGGCGCACAGGATTTATGAATGAAAAGAAAAGTAGTGCCCAATGTACTGGCGTATAAAATTGTGAAGGGGCTGCATAGCTGGCGCGTGCAGACTCGAGTGTAGTCGATGTCTTCATGAGATGGTGAGGACAACAACAGTTCCTATTCTTTCAATGTTAAACAATAAAGGGAATGTAAATATATACAAATAATACAGGACATACATATCGGCTGCAGTACATGTACTGCTTTGGCTTGTACCTTTCAACAAGTAGCAGTACACACAGAGAGACTTTGAGGGTCACATTCTGCTAACATGCAATGAGCTAAACGAAAGAGCTGCCAATTGTTTGCAATAATTGTATTTGTGTCTTTTTGTCCAGAACCTTACCTGAGCACAGACTCCTGGACGGCGCAAGAGACTGAGGGCGCCAGTCAGAGTCTGACACAAGTGCACCATTTGAATCACGCGCTGATTTCAACTCTCTACGTCAAACCAATCAGTGAGCTAGATATGCCGACCAGTGAACCAATCAAACACATTCTGGTAAAGCCATTTCGGTTTTCTTTTATACATATTCGGCGACAGATGGCGTGCTTCAAATAAATAAATAAATTGGTCAATAAACTAGTTCTAGCTTAGGACACTAGATGGCAGAGTAACTTTCGAATCTGAACGAAGATTTGTGTGTGCTATTGTGATTGGAGCGGTAAATTCAAAGGCTGGTACACTTGGGTCAGACTCGAACTGGCGCCCTCAGTCTTTAGCGCCGTCCAGGAGTCTGCGCTCAGGTAACCAGAACCATTCCCTTGCAGTCATTATCCTATTCCGCAGTCTGAACTCCTTACTCCCCATAAGCCAACCTAATAAAGTATTCTTTATTCCCCGAAATGTCAACATCCTGGTTTTCCCCCAGTGTGCCTGTACCATGACGGGGTGATTGCTACTGTTTCCCTGCGACAGGATCAGACACTTTGGTACACAATTAATATGCAGGTCTTGTATCGCAAAGAATTGGGAATCGACATAAATTTACATCTGATGTCAATAGTACAGACACTCACAGTTTTATAAACTATGTAAGAGTGTACCGTGGAAGGTACACTTCGTTTTTACAATGTACAGTGGTACCTGCTGCATGCAACCACTGCTGTGAGCAGCCACATTGCTTTTTGTGGTCAATAGGCTCAGACATAGGAGTCAATTTCTTTGTACAATTTACCTGTGGTGACAGGTCACCTGCTGTATGTGGCCACTTTTTCTTGGCAGAATGGGTGGCTGCATACAGCAGGTACCACTGTATTTTAAAAAATCGTTAAATCTTGTAATTTAAAAAAAAAATCATAAGGACAAGACGGGGACACAGGTCTTTCTGCTAGTGCATTTAGTTGAGTGACATTATAACACAGGCTCTTGTGTACATACTTGTGCCCATGGCATGTGGCGTAACCGCCTCCATCCATGATAATATATATATCTGCTTGCACACTGACAATACACATGACAAAAATGATTTGGCAAACTGTGCTAAACTTTGAACTAAAAGTGGAGTTATTGTACACAAGGTAAGTTTTTTTTTGATGAGAGTTTTAAACCTTTGTTACTTTCCTGCAGTGAAATTCAAACTACTGTATAGGGCCGCCTTTTTTTTTGGGGGGGAGGGAGCCCGCAAAAAAAATTTGGCTGTACATATCAGGTACCACTCTACACAACAGAGGCCACCTACTTTTGGTGGGCATTTTTTTTTTCTGATGAGAGTTCAAAATCTTTGTTACTTTACCTCCAGTGAAATTCAAACCACTGTACATAGCCGCCTTTTTTTTGGGGGGGGGGTGCCCGCAAAAAAATTTGGCTGTGCATATCAGGTACCACTCTAGCACACTTCTATGAATGACACACTCTTCGTTAATGGTCTAATCAGACGTCGACAGTGGCAACCAGTTATCTCTTTGCTTGACCCTTGTAGTATTCATGCTCACAAGCTACTCAAAACTAACATTATCAGCACCACTAGTCCTAAGACTATGCCTGGCAGTCTGTGTTGTACATAATGATGTCATGGTTGTTACATGCATATATTATCAGTAAATGTAATCAAGGTACTGCAAACATACTGGTTTTCAGGCTTTTCGCATTTCTGGCATTTAACTGAAATTTTAATTTTATGACTTTGGACATTATATCCTATTAACCCTTAAAGTGCTAATCACAGATATTGTCATTTTCTCATTACCGTTAAACATATAATGGTTAAAAGATTCAAATTCCTCATGAAGATACCTTTCATTCAAATACCACCAAGCCTAGTCTGAAGCAAAACTAGTCTTACTCAACAACTTTCCTTGGGACACTTTGCGCATGCTGTGTGCCAAGTGTCCCGAAGAAAGCTGTTGACTCAGTCTTAAATCAGCGCTTTAAGGGTAAAATCTTTGTCAAAGTACAATTTCATTTTGTTTTTTATTTCCAGTATTATGCCATCAGTGAAATAACTAAAAATAAATGCAGAATAAAATTAAGTGAACCTATGCTTTTTATACATACAAGATGGGGCAATGTCATGGACAGCACATAACTTTATAGACTAACATGATGATGTAGAACCGTCATGTGTTCACCTGCATGGAAGTCTTTACGCTGTTCTGTGTACCAATGTACATGCATATTGGCAGCCATACATAGAAAGAGCCACCCTGAATCATCAAGGTGTGAAACAGTTCAGTTTTTATAACAGGACGTACAGCGTGGGGTACAACAATGGCTGCCACACAGGACACTTGGCATCATGCTATTATGAACTATGCAGCTGGCTGCATGAAGTTGTACACCTCTCGTGGCCACACACATGCAACTGTTGGGCCATTCATACTGCAGTTCAATTCACAGTATCCCCGGCAGGACTTGACCTTGCTTGCAGTCAACAAGTGGGTTTGACCTCACTACAGGTGCCCACAAGTGGATGTCACTCTTCGCCAGTCCACAGTTGATAGCAGATAAGGAATACTTATTTTCTTTGTTTGGTATGTTGATGGGCTGACCAACATCAATCTGCACCCTTTCCCCCCTTGAATTAACCCTTCAAGTGCTAATGGTCATTTTCTCATTACCGTTAAACAGTAATGGGTACAAGGTTCAAATTCCTCATGAAGATACCTTTCATTCAAATGCCAGCAAGCCTAGTCTAAAGCAAAAAGTAGTCTTAGTCAACAGCTTTCCTCGGGACACTTTGCGTGCAAAGTGTCCGGAGGAAAGCTGTTGATTCAGTCTTAAATCAGTGCTTTACCGGTTAAGACCGAGTCAACAGCTTTCCTTGGCATGGATTGGGCACTGAGTACTTAAACCCATGCCAAGAAAAGCTGCTGACCTGAGTCATCCTATCTTCTAGTCTCATCTACAATTCTCTGTTAAAATTGTTTTTCATCACTGTTGAAATTAGTTGAACACACTGAAGCAGATGACATTTGACAACCAGCCGGTTTCGTCCAGTTTAAGGGGGCAAGGGTTAAGACACCTTAAATGGATGTGTGACTTTGCAACATTTTATCGAAAGCTAACCTCAAGTACATGCATCACTTTTTGATGTCTGATGACAACTGATCTTCATCTGTCTGCAGGGAATTGACAAAAGGACGGTTAGTGATGGTGAAGGGTCCTCAATATCACTCCATGAGTACCAAGTCAGGACAAAAATAACAGTGGACTGGCAACAGGTACATGCAGTGGCTACATAGTGGCTACACAGCAGCTATACAGCCAAGTTCACATGCAAAGGACCTGTGCTGCCATCTGGAAGCTACACAGCCATATTGCAAGGATCCAGGATAGCAGTGGAGCTGCTGCATAGCCTTTGTGCCATGTTTGCATGCACAGTGGGCTCTACAGCAGCTACATGTAGCTGGCATGTAAGACATGGATTGACTTTGAGTTGGGTAACTGTGATAACAGAAAACACATCATGAGGTAGACATGTATGTAACACCCTGTCAATGTCTATTGTGAACAATACCACCACACTTGTATTTTTGCGTGTATTCCAGACTGTACTATGAATATATGATTTAATGTTGTCATTGTAATATATGTACCTTGAAATTTTGAGGGCCTTCAGGGGGAAGATTAGGGACATAAACTAGTATTTCCCTAACCAAGCCACCCTCGTCAAATAAAATGAATACATATATATATATGTATGTATGTATACATACATACATACATACATACATACATACATATATACACATATGTTCATTGCATGTACACACCAAGGCAATGATAGGATCATTAAAGGAAGCGAAAGCTCAAGATTTTTCAGCATTGTATTTTAATAGCAATATGACCTTTCCTTTGATGTTCAGGACACCTGACTGCAATCCAGTCCTGCCTAGGTAGATTTCCGGAGCAAGTCGATCTGAACTTTCATCAAATCATTCTTGAATTATTGGACAAATACCAATTTTGTCCAAATGGCCATGCGACTTTGCCCACAAGGTCAAGGTCACTCATTATCAAACCCAGACAAATTCCTATACCTACATGCAGATACACATTGTGACAAAATTTGAAGAAAATCGGGACATATATTTTAAAAGTTGCCATCCTGAGATGAAATCCGGAGGGATGTGCAACCTGATTACCAAATTAAGGTCTCAGTATTTCTTATGCGCAGCCCTTTTAATTCAAACGCGTATGGTGGGTTAAACATGAGCTAGGCCCTTACACACTGTATATGTGGTGACATAGTAAGACCTCAAGCTGTATGTCACATTGACAGGGATCTCTGAAACACAGTGCTTCTGAACAAGGTATTTTCTTTTTTTTGGGGGGGGGGAGGGAGGGGGGAGGAGGCACTCTGAAACAGCCCCCATCGCAATACAAAAACTCCCATCATTCATCTGTGAACAGCAGAGCTTGTTTTAAGCATGTTACTTGCAAACACATTCACAACATGCAAATAAACATGTAAAGTACACATCACAACATGTTAAACGGTGGGGTACCCAGTCCCTCTTTTCGGATCCATGACGAACAAGCAAAATGGTGTCGTCAAACCACATTTCATCCAAATGAGGACCTGACCTATACACGGTGCTCGCCCTCCTGTACGGTCCCTCTGAAGGGAGTCCCCGCCCCCCCCCCCCCATAAATGCCACTTCTCTATGCAACACAGATGGCATTTTCATCATATTCTCCCCCTCCCCAAGACAGGCCACCCCTACTTACGAGGCCACAAATTCTGGTGCATTTGTGGAGGCTTTACATATACGGGGACCACTGTACTTCACATGTGGCCCTGACAGTTGATCCACTCAGACTGATTAGAAAGTGACAGTTTCGAGATTTGAGCCAAAATGAGGCTGCATATGAATGTAGTGGCTACATTTCTAAACCACATCCATCTAAAAGCTCTGTGCTTCAACACAGCTGCCATATTGGATCATCTTCTCCTTGCAATCTGGAATAGGTTCACTCGGGAAACACCCACTGATATTTACGCAAACGATTTCATACACAGTTTCTACCACTGCTGATGTGTCAGTCAGTCCGATGAGGTTTCAGGATGCTCATCAAAAGCTGAAAAATCATCGGAGTGTGACCTTTTTAAAACACTTGATAAATACCCACCCGAGAGATGCCCCACTTAATTTGAAGTGGAATTGATGAACAGTTCTGAAGAAAGTTACAAAAACATACATAAACTAGAAAAGAGTCGCTTCACAGCAACTACTACCCCTGGACTAACCACACTGCAATGCACTTACAATACCATCGTTTAATATCAAAAATTCATTAAAAATCAACAAAATCAATGAAAATAGATGCACATCTTGTGAACAACTTTGGTAACATGCATAAAAATTGACCCCCCCCCAAAAATGCAGTGCCATCTGTTGAACAAAATTAAGATGTTGGGGTCCCTGGAAATGTCCTTGTGCAATTTCAAAGCAATTTGCCAAGCGGTTTTAGAGAACTAGATTTTTTTTTAATTTTGCCAAATTCTGATAAGAAAAGGGTAAAAACTGTCACTTTGTATATGTTTGTATGCTACAGACTTTAATACTGATACTAACACTGGTCAAAGATTAAAATGCAGCCATCTGATTGGCTGTTGCCCGCTACCCATAGTAAAATGTCACTTTGTATATATGTTTGTATACTGTCACTTTCTTAAGTGTACACATCCCAGCAAAAGCAGTCAATATTAAAAGATACCCAGTATTGAACACGTCTGGAAGAACATGACCACACCAGTGACACATTATAATTCCTTCCCCTGGGTATGATATGATATGGCAAAATTATGCTCTACAGGTCCCTACGCATGTCCCTGTGCAATTTCAACACAATCTGTCAAGTGATTTCAGAGAAACCTTTTCTCCTTTTTTTCCGCAAGATTTTGCTAAATTCTGACCACAAGAGGAGTCTGATAGGGTGAGCATATAAAAATGTATGGTTGGATGCCCTTACCTTGTCTTTATTGTACATATGCCAGCAAAATAGTCACTTATAAGATACGCAGTATTGAACGCGTCTGAAGGGGCGTGACAAGACATAAATCACACGACATTTCCTATGTGCCTCCAATGGCTGCCCACCCAGAGTATTAACTCTTTAAGTGCCAATCACGTTTTAAACCGATCTACTAAAGTCAAACTAGTCTGAATTATCATCAGGATCCCAGATTCATATTCCTCGTAAAAAGACCTTTCATTCAAGTACCAGTATGCCTATAGTTCCAGAGAGAATACCCCAGGTCAACAGCTTTTCTTGGTGCCCTTTGGGGCGCATTGCGCCCAATGCTACTGAGAAAAGCTGTTGATTCCGTCCAAAATTTGGCACTGAAAGAGTTAAAAATCAATGGTCAAGATTCTTGAAGGGCAGACATGAAGCAGCTCACGAGTTTGTTTCCTGAGATCCCACAATCAAGCATTTTCTGGCTGTAGTGCTACCCAATATACTTAATGCGGTCTTCAGTTCTAATCTATGAGCAAGTCTATATGCTTGTCAGGGTGATATTTAAATGACACCATACACACAGTAACAGACAAAACCCCAGGAATTGACGAACAGGAATCCAGTTACTCAACCTATGGATGGAGGAGTCACTTTCTCAATAATGCTTGGAAGATTAAAACCACAGTGATGTTCATATACTATCCCTCCTGGAATTACCACCAGATACGTGCTCAGCAGGCTTGTCAGACTCGGCTCAACTTTTTCCCTCTTTGACCAGCCAAGACCAGTTGCTGGTCAAATGTCGTCTGCTTCAATGCTTTACACAAATTTGAAGAGTAATGAAAAACACTTGGAATAAAGATTGTAGAGACCTATAACATGCCCTATGTCCACGGCTTCCCTTGGCATGGGTTGGCGCTTAATGCCCAACCTACACCACGGAAAGCTGTCGACTTGGTCTTAATTCAAGGGGGGAATGGGTTAAATGAGCCTTTCATGCTTAATAATTTTGAAAGTTCTATTAACCAGTTACAATATGATAATTTTTGTGGTTTTCAGTATTAAAAGTCACACTTCAGTAATTCTTTGTTTCAAATTGCAAACTCACTTTCCTTAGAAGTGGATTGGTGTATAGTTTGCCCTCTATGTGGTCTGTCAACCCAGAATTTTTTTTTTTTTCCATGGCCTCACTGGTGCATCAGCTCACACCTAGCTTGCACGGAAGTAAACAATTAGTAACCGTGACTCTGTCTGCCCAGGTAAAGTATAGTTACATACCTGACGAAACAAATTCTACAAAATATTCTACACATTTTCAACTCTGGGGACCAGGTCAAAAGGTTCCCTTGCCTTTCTCAGTGAATGATATATGCCCAGAATGACAGCTTCTAAGAAAATTGCTGGCTGGTCACCAGTACCAGTCCTGAGTATATTGGACCATTTCTGGTAATTATTAATGGGAAAAAGTTCAATGCAGATACACTTTCAGGTCTATAAGGGTTAATAATTAGAGCACTACCATTCCAGATGATATTTACAACACTCCAGGACCATTACTGGTAATTAATAATGGGAGAAAGTTGAATGCAGATACACCTGTCACATTTATAAGGGTTAAAAAGTAGAGTACTCCTCTTTGCCTTTGCCAGCGACTGCACAAGACTGGCTGAACCCTTTCCCACTCAAATCACCTAAAAGTCCACAGACGTGACATATCTTCTGCAGTGCCTAAGTTTAAATCTTTTGTCACTGAAAAACATCCTGAACGAAAATGATACGGAGTTCCATCTCAACAGCATGCGCCAGTTCAACAGCTTTCCTCGGCATAGGTGAAGTTCATTGTGCCCAACCTATATATATATATGGCAAAGCTGATGACTGCATTTTATTCTGACCAATAAAGGGTAAGGAGCACGCATGCTGGGGCTTGAATGAAGGTCCTCTGCATGGGGAATCTGAACGTGTTATTGTCATTTCATTCAAGCTGTGCACGTATGCACGATATGACGAAACACCACTGGCATGGTGTGATTACCCACTAAAATTAAGTGATGAAAATACATGCGACATGTATCTTATTAAAGATATCCAGCAAAACATGCAGGTGAGACACACCTAACTGACTAGCACAAACGACAACGGGAAGCCAATCTTCATTTGGGGCTCATGTCACCTGTGTGCGCTCAGGTAGCATTCAATAGCGTACCATGCAACATGTGAACTTGCTAAGTGAGGCTAATTGAATTATAAGTCCTGTTACTCAATCGCTGTAGTTCGTCGGGGCTGCACATCCAATCCTACGTGCACAGGTAAAAATCAATATGCACAAGTGTTTGATTGGCCATCGTAAACAAATCTCTTCCTGGCCGACTGCCAAAGATGTAATAACGATTTGTAGGGACCATATGTACCAGAAAATTGGTGCTATGCTTGTTCATGGTGTTCTGCTTTTGTGATTCTATTCTTTGCATGTCTTATGCACGCTTTGTACACACCGTGGTTATGGCTGAGTTGGGCAGCTTTCCTCATTACCCGACTCTAAGTAACGTACACATGAATGCCAGCCTGGTCATGCATTCTTATTCAACCCAAACATAATGTATAACGTTCAATCCGTGTTAAAAATATGTACATACATGCATATATATAAAATTCTCTCTCTCTCTCTAATGCCATTCCTCCACACACATATATCAATCTGTGCTAAAATTTCTAATTCTCTACCAGTGACATTCAATACTTCAATAAAAAATGAACGATTTAGCAACACATGGCAAACATTGTCCAGATTGGCTGCAATCTGGAATCTGGAGAGCCGTAACCATGCTCTCAAGATTTCATGTTTTCAGGGTGTCCATTTTCTATTTGTTGCGTTGAGAAATAATATAACAATCTTAATGTGTCCCAGAAAGATATATGTATGTACACACCAGTCTGCCGGATAATTTAAAAAATATACACACATGTAACTGCTTATGGACACTGTCAAAGTTCTGCAATTTTTGTTTTCTTGGTGAGATCTATGATCGGGGTGTTGGAGAGAATTTGAAATCTGGGTGTCCAAAATGCTAAATTTTTTCAGAATTCATATCAAGGTATCCTCTTCCTTTTCTTTCCAGACAAAACAAAACAACACAAAACACAAAAAAAAAAAAAAAAAAAACAAATAGAAAATAAAACAAATCAAAATGACATGCAACAAATTGATGTAAATTACATTGAAATATCTGCAATGTTGAGTATGTTTACAGCACATCTTTACATTTTCAAAACACATTTTTTAACTTCTACGATTTTGGTGGGAATTTGATCTGAAGGTCTGTAACAAACAAACTGATGACATAAGAAAGGCTGCAGCTTCATTTAGCTAGTAACGGGAAAACAGAAAAAAAAGCCACTGACAAATAAGTCAACAGACAAAAGGTGGAGGAAGGCTGGGTAATCTCATGGTGACTATGAAGTGCTGTATTGACTAATATACAAACGTTCGCCACAGAAATACATGCACAAGGTCAATGAAGACCTAAGAGGGTCACTCCCCCTTGTCCTGGCCCTATTTGTAAACAGTCACAACAATTTTGCGTTAACACCTACCGGACCCAGATTTTTTTGTAACTGTCTGCTTTAAAGCTGTCGTACAGGGCTCACACAGTAAGATTCAATAACTGAATGCAACTTTCAAACTTGCTGTACAGACTGGCTCAGTCACCAAATTTACATGATATTCGAGTATCTTGTGCTTCTCAGTAATATGGAATGCCGACAGGAGACGGTGATGGAAATTTTAGCTTGAAGAATAAGGGTATACTTGGTGCACTGAGAAATGGTTTCAGTTTTTGCAAAACTGGTTTGAACAGTTTCACCTGGTTAATACAAATGAACACTGTAAATTGCTTTATTTTAGCATGTATAAATTTTCACAGTAGTATTTTTGACATTTCACTGTAATTTAAACTTCACTGTTTTGGACATAATTCCTATTCCTACAATGTTGAAAATACTATTTGAGTGTATTTTTATTTTCACAGGTTTGTGCCATCAGCAAAATGAATGAAAAATAAATGAAAATCAGAGAACATGGAAATTAAAGCAATTTACAGTAGTTTCATCTGCTTTTGAGTGAAACTTTTTTTTTTAATGGAACCTACCAGAAACAGCTTCTACTATGATAAAGTCTCACCCCATTGGCCCTCCTTGCATGAAGCCATTTTGGGTTTTCCGTGAGTTTTGACTCAATCTGGGTCTGTCACAAACAAACGTGTAGTTTCCCAAAACTCATTTTGGTGCCAAAATAGTTTTGTGGTGAATTGAATACGGCCTATTAAAGCCACTTGAGATTAACCTCACTGATACAAAACTTTGCCCTGCTTCTGACTTAAATGTCAAGCATTCCCAAACCCATGTCAGTGGTGGCTTTAACCCTCCCACCTTCATTAACACTATACCTGCAGGTTTCTTTGGGGGAGAGTTGAGCACTGAAACCTGTGGACTTGTGACATGCTATCCCTATAGGCCTTCTCTACAATTCTCATGTTGAACTTTTGTTTGTTAACCCTGAAATGAATAAAAAAAATAACTGAAAAACAAGACAACATTTTACCTCTAACCGATTTTAGCCAGTTTAAGTGGGGGAAGGGTTATTTCTATTCTGTTGAGACTGGAATTTTATCCATCGCAGTGTCAACCCCTTTCCATCTTATGTAACCACCAAAAAAAAAAAAAAAAGCTGGGATGTTCATTTTTTCATTATCTTAGACCTTGTGTGGTTAGACCAAACAGCTTTCCAAGCCATACTGATGAAAAAAAGTTGACCTAAGACATTTTTTCTTCATTGAATTCGTCACAATTTTCATGTAAAATGGTTTGTATTAATAAAGAAGAAGCTTACTTGGGCCCCTCCTGCAACAAAGCAAGCGACAGGCTCTTATTCCGACCTGCTAAGTGCTAAAAAGGAGCAGAAAGAAACCTGCTATGACTTGTCATACACTAGCTCCTACTTTGATCTAAACGTAGATGAAAATATTCATCAAATACCACTTTGCAATTTGACATTGAAACACAAGGTCAGACCGTAGAGAAACCCTTATTATGCTGTTTTGGACTGAGTCAACAGCTTTCTCCCATCAAAAGCATGTCACAGAAAGCTGTTTACCGGGACCATTTTCATCATTTCTGGAACTACAGGCATGCTGGTATCTGAGTGAATTTAGGTCTTTTTATGGGAAAATTTCAACCTGCATTCACTATACTACTACTACTACTACTACTACTACTACTACTACTACTACTACTACTACTACTACTACTACTACTACTTCTTCTTTATGTCTTTCTGTGGAGAATTTCAACCTTTTATAATAGAGATGAGCACATTTTTTTGTGATTGGTCATGAAAGAGTTAAGAAGTCTGCCTGTGGTGTCACTAATGGTATTTACACAGATCTCAAGCACTTCAGGGTCCCTAGGACTGTACAAAGCCAGGCACTTAATTGAAGCAGGTGCCTTAGGAGGTCCTAATGTGGCTTTTAAAAACAATCAACACTGTGGCAAAGCCCCCCCCCCCCCCAACCCGCAACCCATCAACTTATACATCCAAAGCATCGCATTGAAAATACTAGATATTCAAGGATCCTGTCCATTCATTCATTCACATGTATTTTCATCAGTATCAAATGGAGTACAGGGGTTGTGTGATCCCAATTATCTTCCTCAGAAAAACCACCCCCTACTCAAGTCTCAAAACATAAACAGCTGGCGTAAGCTGGTCATTTATTTAGTGCCTAACCCATCCTGTATAGGAAAACTGCTGACACGAGTTATATGCTGTCCTAAACATTTTGAGGTACACGACAGCCTTGTGACATCCAATCACTTTCGGGCTTTTGGAGCAGAAAGGCTTACAATTCTAAAAATCACACATCAGGGTCAGTTATGTTGTGGAGCCATGTATCTCAAAAACTGCCCTGTTTTCGAGTGGATCGCTGCACAGATAAAACAATTCTGGTTTCAGCACAACAAACATTACCATTCTGTGTGCAGAGAGTCCCTTTTTTTCCTCATTATCCAGTTTTCTTTTCTTTCTTTTTTCAAAGCAGAGAAGACCTAAATTAGCTGCTGGCTAGATTTATTGCCTGATTACTCGGGATCCTGGTAGACTGCTGGAGGCATCCCAATTAACCCACCTCTGCCCCAATCCCGTAAACACATCCACATTAAACCAGCTACACCCCAAGTGCCGAAAGCTCCAACACATTTACCTAAATTCAAAGCTCACGAAGAACATTCGGAATGAGAATTGCCAATCAGACCTGCCCAGACAACATGTCCTGGGGCAACTTATATTTTTTTTTTGCATCCTACGTAACCCATGCCAAGGAAAGTGCTCCTCTTAGTTTCTTTGCTAACAGGAAGGGGTTAAACTGTCGTGCGGCAAGTTCATGCGATGGTAAGTATATTTTCCATTTACATCCATTAGACTCAATTTCAAGATGATGCAAAAAGAACATTACTGGAGGGGGTGATGCCAGAATTTTATAAAAGTTATACCATTTAACACCATTTCTCGGACTGGTAACGTGTTTCCTGCCTTTAAACTGTAAGCTATTTTTTTCTTTTTAAGTCTGTAATTTTCCTCAAATGTTCAAAAAAAAAAGAAGACATTTTCACACCCTTCAGTGAAGACAACTGCTCACACTGTATCACGCGATAAATACCAACCACTGATCGTCAACACACTTAGAGATGCCAAATCATGTTCCTCATCATCAGGGGCAATGGTAAACTGTTCAATGACACACAGTGTTCAAGCTGTTCAATAACACAGTGTATAAACTGTTGAATGACCCACAGTGTATGGGCTTTTCAATGACACACACTGCATAAACCGTTCAAAGACCCACAGTGTATGGGCTTTTCAATGACACACACTGCATAAACTGTTCAAAGACCCACAGTGTATGGGCTTTTCAATGACACACAGTGCATAAACCGTTCAAAGACCCACAGTGTATGGGCTTTTCAATGACACACACTGCATAAACCGTTCAAAGACCCACAGTGTATGGGCTTTTCAATGACACACACTGCATAAACTGTTCAAAGACCCACAGTGTATGGGCTTTTCAATGACACACAGTGCATAAACCGTTCAAAGACCCACAGTGTATGGGCTGTTCAATGACACACACTGCATAAACTGTTGAATAACACACAGTGCATGAGCTGTCAGTGGTGGGCAGTGTGCAGGGATGCCAATGTTTAAATTGTCATTTCAGGGATAAATAGTCAAGACCACCAGGGACACAAAATAATTAACAAAGAATGCAGCAGCAAATACTCAATTTTGATGAGGGACTAAGTAAAAAATTAAAGCAGTAAAAAGAAATGTAATCAAGTCAAAGAATGCAGTCAAGGCACACATGAGTGTATATTTGAGTTTCCGGTAGCTAGTAAGTTTCAAATATCGTGTTCACAAATAAATGACGGATGGACAAAAACCATCTATGCACTGTTCTGTCCACCAAATGTTGATGTCTCAAGAATACCATGGGAAAGCTGGACAACCTATAAACATAATGGATCTGCTGTTAGGGCAGACCCATAAGAGTAGCCCTGGTCAACAGCTTTCACGGATACCCTCAGGGCACAATGCTCCGATAAGGTGCCAAGGAAAGTGGCTGACTTGGTCTTCAACTTGGCACTGAGAGGGTTCACTCTTTCTTGCCAAGTTTTGGAACGAATCAACAGCTTTCCTTAACAAATTTTGGGCACAATGCCTCCAAAGGCTGCTGAGGAATGCTGTTGACATAGACCAGTATGCTCTCTGGAACTGTAAGGATGCTGGTCCCTGAATGAACAGCCTTTTCACGAAGAACATCAACGTAGCATCCTTATTATGATTGAGAAGAGTTTGTCTTAAGTAGTTCCGACTTAGTTGCAGTTGGCGCTGAAAGAGTAAACTCCATATAGCGGAGATATGGCCTTGGTCGAAAGTCTTTGCATTGCCTGCCAAGTCATTCTCCAGCTGCCTTAGTGGCAGCTTAATCATGACTTTGCCGGGCAACGAAAAGTCGCTTTCAATGCCAAGTTTTGCCTGAGTCCACTGCTCGCCTTTGCATGCTTTGGGTGCAGTGCACCCAAAGTGCACTGGGGAAAGCTGTTGACCTGAACCATTCTTTTGGTCTCTGTAATTGTGGGCGCGGTGGTGGTTGAATGTAAGGCTGGTTGACAAAGAACGTGAATCTCGATCTAGTATCCTTATGTCAATTTAGAGTACATTGACTCTTTTCAAAATTGACAATTCAAGAGTCAAACTTAATTACTAAGCGTGTTATTATTTGAACAAATGTTCTTCTTAAAGGGGGGGGGGGAAATCAATCATGTCAATGTTTACCTTGTCTTGAATCTGGGTAAACATGTGAGGCAATCAGTGACGGCAACGGAGTTAACAAAGCGGCTATCACGATATCTTCAGAGTGCCATGTAAAAAAGAAAAGCCTTGGCAATACCGACGCCAAATTATACCCTGGATGAAAACAATTACAAGGCCACCCTAAAAATACGCTTGTTTGCAGACTACAGGGGTTAAATTCCTGGTGGGAATGATGCCTCACACAGACCACCATGTCTTGGTCTGGTCCAGCTAGGGCACTTGTATTTCCTGAAGATTTAGTGCTGCCTTATTTTGTTCCCAATATTCTTTAGATGCCATCTTCACCCTAGCTGGTAATTGCACACTGCCTGACAAGAGCACAATAATTTCCTCCGGAACAGAAATAAAAAATTAAAAAAAAAAAAAAAAAATAAGCCCTGATTATGATTAACAAAAGTGTTCGTGAACATAAAGCAGCTTGTCTCTGAATGGAGATAAAATTAGACAGACATGTGAAAGACAGTACTTTACCATGGTAATTATGGTCATTAAGGTAGGCAAGCACTCAACAATGATCTGGGAGGAGGCACAACTATATACCAGGAGGTCCACCCACAAGTCCTCTTGCCTTTTTCAGCCATGTAGTAAAACCTGTGTTAAGTGGGCACCCCCTGGGTTTAGACCAAAGTGCCCACTTAGTGGAGGGTCATCTCAATGGGCCATACACTTTTTGCAACATGGTTTATGGGCTATACAGAGAATTCCATTAGAATGAAAAGAACAATATCTTGTCAAACCTTCATCTTATCAGTAATGAACACATATTTTGTGTCTATGCAACCTACAAGGAAAAAATTTTTTTTGCTATTCCATTGGAGGCCTTCTTCATTTTTGGTAAAAAAGAAAAAAGTGCCCACTTAAGCGAATAATGCATACAAAATGTGTTTGTGAGTGCCCACTGTCCACATAAGACAGGTGCCCACTTAGTGGAGGTGCCAACTCAAACAGGTTCCACTGTACTCTTGGAATGCGTGCATCACAGAATGAATGCAGCACCAGTTTTTTTCATCACATCTCTTTTTTTTAATGCATATAAGCTTGTGTCTCTCCATTTGAAAAAAAGAAGGAATTTTGTTTCATCAGGAAAAATTTCAAATTTCGTTTCACTGCTATGTATATTTATATATAATTTATAGAAGAAAATATACCATGTTCCATTTCACAGGTGAAAAAAAAATGCACAATTCCACTTCAGTTTTGGAAAAAACAAAAAATCATTGGCCCTAAAAGACATTTGCACATTACAATTTATCTAAGAAAACAAGTTTCCATTGGTTAGGCAGAAGGCCTACAACAACCAGGCCTTTGTCCTACTGAAAGTCATTTTTGCAAGTGTTTAAATTTGAAGATGTTCCTTTCATCATGAACAGATTGCACTTGGATATACTACTTTCCTTCCCATCTCTTCTGGGAAGGTGATGAACTCTGCTATTGACTTGACGGACACACTGTATCTGTACATGAAAGCAGGCTGTACATGATTGGCTGGACCCAATTGGATGAGAACTGCCAAGCGCACATGGGTTAAAAGGGGGTTAAAAGCAAAAAGATACTTTGTAATTTGAAATGTTACATTTTGACAAATAGGTATTTACCAGCCACTTCAAAGGGAAATGATAGATGAATAGTCAATCAAAATGTGTTTCAAGTTCATACATGCAGTAAGTTTGGGACATAATGTTATATTTTTAGGGACATACTCGAACTTGTTTCACTGGTTGACGCCTATAAGATAAAATTTAAGGACTTTTCCAGGGTTATTGTCCACACACTTTAATTTTCAAGCTTTTCAAGGCCTTGAAAAGGCATATGGCAAATTCAAGTACTTTCAAGGACTTCAAGGACCTGTGGGAACCCTGGAGACATCTTACACCACTTCTGAACCATTATGTGGCACTTCTCTGCTGAAGTGAACAAGGATGCTCCCATCACCTTCATCCCCATATAACGAACAGTAACCAGATCCATTATGGAACTTCCCTTGACATGCTGGACATATGGTAGTCCCTGGTTTGAGAGACCACTCCATTGAGAATACCTGCCTGTTAAAGACCACATTCAGCAGGTTCTAAAGTCTACTTTCTCCACATTATTTTACCCTCATGTTAGAGATCACCTGCTGTGTGTGACCACTTTTGGGCCTGCCCCACGGGTGGTCTCTCAAACGAGGGCCTAGTGTAGCATTATTCTGGTGTTAACCTTTTGTCTACCACTCAGAAGACCTGTTGTACTCATCTATACTTTCGTATACCATTCAACTCTCCTGACTTTGGCGGGAGTATCCCAATTTGGAGACTTGAAAAGTTGGTAAAGTGAGGGAGTTTTAAGGCAAAATGGTCCATTTTCTTTGTTGTCATGCACCTTTATCTGGAACTTATGATTCAAAACATTTGGATGTTGACAGATGTTCACATATATTGATTCCATGTTTCCATATTAAGAGAACACATAAAATAAAATTCATGCAAGGACATGTACTTAGCATCCCTGCCCACCAAAATGGTCCACTTGTCCACAACATTTCAGGACTAAATGCACCAAAGGGCTCATGTGAACTGACTCTCGAAGTGAAAAAAGCATGACCCAAATATATAAGTTTTGGGTCAAATATTACCTGATCCTTAACTGCATCATAAAAATGTAATCTTTAGTGACCTAAAATCTACAACTACATAAAGAAATAGAAAAAAGTAATGAAAAAAAATGGGATGTCTAACCCTTGAACCACCAGACTAGGCATAAAAAAACTTGATGCATTCTTGAGAGATACTAGATTTCAATGAGCTAATGATTCATCAGTCAAATACATGTAGATCATTCAATGGAAATTGACCTAATTCACAGCTTACTAGTTCTTGGATCTCCTGTACATTTACCAACATCTAAGAAACTATTAAAAATTTTGCAAGAAGAGCTTTGGTTCATAATCCAGAAGGGCAGCTGGTGCATGACTCGCCAGGCAAACTAGAAACCCCTCACCAAGGCCTGTACCAGCATAGTTTGGGACCAGTTAAATTTTGCCCCCCCCCCCCCTTTTCCATTAGCTGATAATACAGATCTAAGAAAGGTCTTTTTCCAACAATATTCTCTAACTTGTAAGGCCAAGGAATAAATGAACTCGGTTTCCAGTTGCCAAACTTAAGCCACATCCAAACAAACCTGGTCCCACAGCTTTTCATGAGATGGCAAAGAAATTTCGTGTTTCCCTCCGGATCTTGGACTTGAAATCACACACACACCTGTTGGTTTTTCTCTCCATAACTCCACATTTTGTTATACATTGTCATTTCCACTTTACTCCATTTCAGTTCAGTGTTATCATTTTTTGTTCCTTTCTTTTTTTTTCTTCTTTCTTTTTTTCTTTCTTTTTTTTTCTTCCTTTTTTTTTTTTAACTGGGACTCACTACTGTCTACATTGCTGGAACCAGAAGTGACTAATATAATGGAAGATGACACAAGTTTACAGCTTTTTTTCAATCACCTCCATGCTGCCAGATCTCGGCTTACTTAACCCTTTCCCCTTTAAACCAGCCAAAACCGGTTGGTGGTCAAATGTCGTCTGCATCAGTGTTTTCAACTAATTTCAACAGTTATGAAAAACAATTTGACTGAAAAATGTACATGAGACTTATCAAGATCACATGCCCCAGGTCAACAGCTTTCCTTGGCATGGGTTGGGCACTTAGTGCCCAACCCATGCCAAGGAAAGCTGTTGACTCAGTCTTAATTTAAGGGGAAAAGGGTTAAAAAGTACATCACCCCCCTCCCCCCTTTCCCACATGACAAGCCAACTGGACACTTTGGTCCAGCTGTTGACATCTTATCTATACCACGGACTAAAATTACAATGGAGAATATTTAAACACACAGTATTATTTAAAAATGCCAACTGTGTACTCCAAAAGCAAATTTGTGAAACTGTCGGGTGAGCTGATGTTAATCGGTGCAGGCTGGAACTCTGCCAGGCTTTTCAAGTGTCACTTTCAGCTGCATCCATTCAACATAATCGCATTTGGCAGACCATTTTGGTCATCATTTGCAGAATTGAAAACTATCATGGCATGGTTTAATGACAAAATGAAATTAAATGTTCCCATTTATTTATGTGCTTTTTTTTATAGACCTAGTTGCTACTTTGATCACGAACAACAAAAGGAAACGGCTGATTGCAGAAACAAAATTAATGGCACCCATACTAAATTAACAACATTGACTTTTATTGGGACACCAAAAGTGGAAATGTGCATTTTGAAGGCCCAGTATTCTGTGACTTTTAGTTGAATGCAACTTACATATTAAAGATGAAGTATAAAAACCCTGTGTACAAAATATACTTTGCCAAGGTAAACATCTATATAGTTCACTTATAAATAATTTTTTTTTCATTCAAAAAATCTTAAAAGCCCTGCAACCTACACTAAATATATGAAGGAAGGGAAAATGTTTGCTTAAAGAAACAAGACGGGGTGACACCCACTAACTCGGGCCAGGGCCCTTCACCCTCCATAACATGGCGGGGGGGGGGGGGGGTAGCAGTGCACAAAACAGTACAGAAAACTTACTGGGCCAGCTGGGCCAGTAAGTTTTAATATTTAGTGGACCAGCTCAGTACTTTGTGATCCAGAATTCTTGTAAGTGCCAAAGGCGCTAGCAGGTCCGAGGGCATCCCCCCCCCTCCCCCCCCGGGAAATTTTAAAATCTGGGTGCTCTCTGGTGGCATCTCAGGTGATTTTTGCCACATTGTGAATACGATATTTACCTGTGGATAAGAGGGTCAGTCTTGAAAGAAAGTGGCAGTTATTGAGCTAATATGCCCTGTACACAACTTCAGTTAGCTCTTGGAGTATCCTGCTACCAGACTTTGACTTCGACTGCATGGTCCCGCTGGTAGGCCTTCTTCTCTTCACTAGTTTGAATCTCCCTCGGGGGGGGGGGGGGGGGGGGGCTTTTGAACATTCAACCCGTAGCATGCTGGGCAGTTTTGGGATCTGGCAGAGTCAGCCAACGGGCATTTTTTCTTTTGTTGCGCAACATGCGACTTGCTGGCGTGAAAGCCCCATAACTTTTTTATTTTTGCAATTCATGCAAAATGATCAACATGGCTTTCGTTTAATATGACCTTCTCTACATTTCTATTAGGGTTTCTTTGTCAATTTAAACAAAAACTCGTACCCTACACCCTAACAAAGTGAATGTAAGGATCTCAATCACAAATTCATCAAAACGGTCAAGCCTGTGTGAATACAATTACATTGGTACAGGTCTGCGCATTTTCCTTGGTTAGCGTCACGAATGATTGTTCCTCTTAATTTTTTTTAAAGATCGGTTGTGTGTCATAGTTGTCATTAGATTATAGTGGTAAAGGTTGTTTGTTGCTGCAGTAAATAGGTGATAAATGCACTTCATCCCAGTCACTGAAAAACTGTCAACATGACCAACACATGCGGCAGAGGTATTTTCACCCGAGCAATGTCGATCTGCAGGAGGCATATTTTACTCTCTTTCCGTGAAAAAACTGGACCCTCTGCTCTGTTGTACGCCAAAAATGGTAGTATGTTATCATTCTGATCAATTTACAGCGTTAAATTTTGTTTCTTGCTTTAATAAATTGTCCGTTATCGTCATTTGTGTTCATACAAATGTCACCCATCCTTCAAGCCAGACTTCACAACACGAGGTGGCGAGTGCTCCCGAACAAAACATTGTGTAGAAAAACGATGCATTTGATTGGATGGCGAACACCATGTGATCGATTCTGGCCCCTGACTGACCTAGAATATTCTGGAGAATTGTCTTCGGTAGCTTCCGACTAAAATAATGACGTATCTGTTTGAAATAGAAGCAGTTTTGGTGGGGTTTCCCCTAAAATACTTTTGTATCAGCCAATGGGAGAGCTTGTTCTTAAAATAGGCAAGGTTCTTATCATTCTGAGAATGTGAAGGACATGGCGAGTAGACGAAAAAAGATCGAGACCACAACAATGAAATCACCCTATTTTTGCGCAGTTTTGCAAAGTTACATCATTCAGATTATCAAGAACAATGGCATGATCATTGATTTAAATCATCACGGAAGGAAAATATTCAATTTTAACGCAAAATCAAAATAGCCATCGGCTAGAGCTGATGTTTCTCTACAATAAAATGTGCGTGTTTCCATGTAAATAAAGAACACTGGGAATCTGAGACCGCCTTGAATCAGCAGGCCCTCCGCTTGTCAGCTAAGTGCTAGACTTGGTCTAGTATATTTTGGCCTCAGTAATAAAATTAAAAACCTACCCAAATTCAAAAGTATCTTATAATTGCATGGAGACTCTCTATATAGCCTCCTTGGCAATAGGAAA
Source organism: Hermodice carunculata (assembly GCA_964020975.1). Lineage (NCBI taxonomy): Eukaryota > Metazoa > Annelida > Polychaeta > Eunicida > Amphinomidae > Hermodice > Hermodice carunculata. The sequence continues at coordinate 77,726,818 of OZ026626.1, read as the reverse complement.
CAAAGATATTAGTTGCCTTGGTCTAGTATATTTTGGCCTCAGTAATAAAATTTTTAAAAATGTAAAAACCAGACAAGGGCCACGACGGCTAATACGCCCGTCTGTGGTGCTGTGTCGTGTTATTGTTAGGATATAGCAGTAGACTTTGGTTAAGTACAGTCTGACCGGTTTCGCCCGTCCTGGGCTCTTCAGAGACAACCAAAGATTGCCGCGTTCGTTTTTACCTTGGTATTTATATGCCCAGGTAACGTCCTACGTGACACTGTGGGCATGACGTTAAACCTATTGTTTTTATGTTGGGAAGAATAACCGACTTGATACCGTGTTGGTTCAAGTCCATTCACGTGTTACGGTTAGCACGTGGCTAATTATCTTTGTAAACATTTTGTTGTCAAGGTGGTGACGCGCCACCTGGTGAGGGCCTGTGGATGGAAACTTATCCATGATGGGAGGCTATGTTTATATAATAAACAAAGAAAGTCAATGCGCAAGGTAAAATACGTATTTATGCTGGCTCATGAGAATTCATGGATCTAGCTATGGAGGAAATAAAAATTATTTTTCCTCATAAATAGGTCGGCAAACTTTTGGTACAGAACTTAGCTGTTCTGATAAGAGCATCACACAGACAATGTCACTGGGGGTAGGCACGTGGACTATAAGATTAGCATAATACGAAACAAGGGTGCCTATTTCCTATAAAATTAAAAACCTACCCAAATTCAAAAGTATCTTATAATTGCATGGAGACTCTCTATATAGCCTCCTTGGCAATAGGAAACAAAGATATTAGTTGCCTTGGCCTTACAACGTACTTCAGCTGGAAGTCTTCGAAGACAAGCATATGATCTTTTTAAGACAGGATGTGGAGTGCTCTCGTCTGTGTTAAATGTCAATACAGTGGGTTCTGTCTAGAGGGACCACTCTAATGACACTCTACCTACCTTGAAAGGCAACCTTTCCAAGGTATTTTCCTTAATACAGTTCATCTTGTAACTCCTATGAGACCACCTGTCTTGAAAGACCACAATTTTGTCATCCCTCAAGCTAGAGACATGCAGAGCTACTTCCATTGAACCCCACAGGTTGCTTCCACCTTTTTTTCCACCGCTCTCCCTCATGGGGGGTGGGGTGGGCTGGGTGAAGGGTATGTAATGGGGGTAAGGTGGGTCCCTAGTGCTCTGACAATAGTCTTGCCCTAGTATAAGGTATGGAAAATAAGAAAATGTACAAATGACGGGCGGTATGAAGTACAGAAATTAAATAGGGCTTCCAGTGCGTCAGTTCAACAAATAAAAATGCCCAGTATGGAACACTATTAAACCACCCCCACCCCATGACACCATGTAGCAGCAACTTGATCCATTCGTCCTTATTAAATATCCATACTTCCGACTGAATATCATGCTTTCTTTTGTTTAATCAAAATAACCAGCAATCTGCGGCTCTGCCACTACGTCCTCCACAGTATTCCATCTTTTGTGCCTTTTGTGGCAGTCTGGGGTTTGGGTGTCCCTATGACGGGGATTTTCCTGCTAATTAAAACTCAATAAGGTGCTCTACCATACGCTTGCTCTGCTCCTTGTTTGCTGTACATGTAGTTCCTGCCTATGATGATGCTGATATAATTGCCATGACAACGCGTGATACCCGAACAAAAGTATATCGGTTAGTTTGGTTCAAGTTGTTGGACGAGATGGACTGGAGGTCTATCCCCAAGCGACTTCTTGAAAGGGCTGCAACTTTTGTTGCAAGATGATAAGCAGGTAACTTCTGTGGTGCACCGCAAGTGGTTCAACAAAGGTTGTTCTGTGTAGGCCTATCTCTACCTTCGGGTGGGTCTTTCAAAATGAGTTTCACTGTATGCCCAAGGGGGGGTTCCATCCACAAGCAGTCAGATAGGCATAGTTATATACAGCCACAAGCCCATATCTTCTGCGGCCACGTCTGTCATAATTGTCTCCATCTTTACCTTTATGTGGCTTGCTGCCTTTATGAAGCACTCTTACAGGTATAATTGTGCCAATTTGACACACGGTGATTTTCTGTGCGAGACGGCCACAGCGTGGAGCAAAGCCAAGATAGCTACATTATACCAGCGCAGAATCCTATCATTGTCAAACTTGTTCTCTAAATCAGTTCAAAAATCTTTTTTTTTCTGTTTCCTGTACTTTATTCCTGTCAAGACCTGGTAAAAATCTATCTCCTTTTATATTGATTTTGCATCTGCAAATGAAACAGAATTTCGGAAGAAAAAAAAAAAAAAAAAAAATAGGGTCTACAGCACATTTCAACTGGCAATTCACTGGTAAAACTTTCAATAAACTGGACCCAAACACCGAAAGAAGAGGCCAATTAGACTGGCCAGTTAAATTCCAGTACAGGACTGCAGGGGTTTCAAAACAAGGCACCCACAGGGCCAAATAGGTGGCTGTGAGTGCCTTACTTTGGTAAATAATTAAATACATGTGGACACAATCCTACATACAGTACCCTGTTACCTTGTAATTTTACCATCATACATTGAAACTTAATGACTTTCCTGGCTAATTAAAAGAGATGCAATGTTAATGTATGAATTCATATTTGAGGGCATAGTAATGAAATAATTATATCTATGTAATGATCAAGATTTCTAAATTGAATTCCTACCCTATTAAAAGTGTATATATATATATATATATATATATATATATATATATATATATATACACAGTAATACCTGCTGTATGTGACCAACCCTTCTGTCAAAGAAAAGTGGTCACATACAACAGGTGGTCTTTCACCACAGGTAAATTTACGAAGAAATGGACTTCTGCAGCTATGTGCATGTGGCCACAAGCAGCAGGTGGCATGTCATGGCAGTGGCCATATACAGCAGGTACCACTGTATGTATGCACTGTGAATTGCTTTAATTTCGCTGTATTTTTATTTTCGCTTTTTTCGCTAATGGCACAAAACCGTGAAAATAGAAAAATACAGTGAAATAGTATTTTAACATTGATTTGATAGGAATTTTGTGCAAAATAGATGAAATTAAAAATTCAGTGAAATGCCTGAAATGCAAAAACCGTGAAAATTTATACACGCAAAAATAAGTACATTTACAGTATGTATACATACATATATCACATACCTGTATGTATATACGTGCATGGTGTGCCTAGTTGAACCCTATCACTTTCACTTACAGTTGTGCATTTCACATGATACATGATATCAGACTGAAACCTCATTTTCCTGCTCAGTCACTTTCAGGTTTTGTATCGCAGGGCCCAGTCAAGGGCCAGGAAACAAACACTTTATGATGTTTATTGACTCTTCCTTGCTCACAAATCTCTGCAGCTTTAACGCTGATCATTTAAGTTTGGGGGGTTTTTTTTTGTTTTTTTGTTTGTTTTTGTTTTTTTTTTTGGGGGGGGGGGGGGGCATTGCTTAACTTAGAAAAGTGGACTGTGATTCATAACAGAAGTTTGGTACACGGGGCTTGCCAACTCAGGGCTTGCTCTCACAGGTGGACCACTGTGCTCAGTGATTTTCTCACCTCCAATGCCTGAAGAAAGTCCCTTTGCTGGGGTAAGACTACTTGATTGTGCGGAACCTGTGTAGTTTTAACATCGGCACTTGCCACAGAGCAAGGTTTATATGGTAAAAATTACATGACTATCCCAGCTGAAGAAGTCTAAGTATGGTAGGAAAATGACATCTAAACTATTAATGAAACCCTTCATAAATTGTTGAATTAGTCTTACAACAATACGTTAAGACTATTTCAGGGCAGTAAAGCCTGCCTAATCAGTGAAGCATCTGCCATAACTGAAACAATGACATTTTCCCCTTTAAACACCACATTTGTATGAATGGTTATATCCCACAAAGCTACACGGTGTGGCATCATGACCACATGCTGCTAAAATGTACTCAGTTTAAAGGTTTCACAAACATACTATGGTGATTAACCCCACAGGTGTCAGAAACCAATTGACACCCATGCATGTGTGGTGGTCAGTACACAGATACTGCATGAAGGTCTGATTAATTTTGCCTGTAAACAGTTTCGAACATCTCCAAATTAAAAATACTTGGTACATTACCGATTTTGACAGGCATACTAATCCAAAAGTTTATGTCAATGTTGCTCTAATTGACCTCAAATTTACTTTAAAGATTGGTACTTTTACCTTGCATTACCCTATGCCCACAAGTGTCCACCCCCGTGATGCCCTCTCCAGTCAGCTGGAGGTGAGAAACGTGTACCCTTTGCTGGTTCTGTGAAAGGAGTAAATTCTTTTTCTGTGTCCTTGTCTTCAAGGCAAGTGCCCCTGACATTTTATTTGACCCCCCCCCCCCTCCCCAAAATTGTCCACCCACTGAAATCCTAGTTGTAATAGCAGAAATTTTGGATGCCCATAGGACAGGTGCTTTGAAAATGTTATGTGACCTGATTGGGATTTGACTTGTCCTAGACAATAGGACATGCAAATTGGTGAGCTTTGGTACATCTATCAAATCTCCTGACAGATTGACTCTTTAATGAATGCATGATATTGAGCAAGGAAATTACCAACCTGGTATGGATTTTCCATTAACTTTTTCAACGCCAAGCATGACTTTAGTCGATCTATTTAAGTCAAACCAGTCTGAATTATCATAAGGATCCCAGATTCATATTCCTTGTAAAAAGGCCTTTCATTCAAGTACCAGCATGTTTCTAGTTCCAGAGAGAATATCCCAGGTCAACAGCTTGGCGTGGATTGGGCACATTTGTGCCCAATGTGTGCCGAGAAAAGTGGTTGACTCAGTCCAATATTTGGCACTGAAAGAATAAATGAAGACTCACCCTTGCGGGCTACCAATTCAAGCTCAGCAAAACTGTGGTCTTTGAAAACGGGCAGCTTTTTATAATGATGTATTCATAGATTACAGCATGGAAATGCTGGTCACTTTAATGCTAAAATGTTAAGTGCATTATGAAGTGTGTTTTGGCATGACAGAAACAACCACAATCAACCACTCAACTGCAACATTTTATACACCTACATGCGTATAAAACACTATATTGACGCCGCAGAATTTTAATGCACAATTCTGGACCAGACACTTCGGGTAATGTCGAAACCTCAATTTATTTCACCAAACATTAATTTAAATTTGTATATCTGTGATAAAAACCATGCATACCTGACTTCATTTTGGAGTGTGACGGAGTGCTCATTCTACTTTTTTCCCTCCAAACTCCCCAACTGAATTATAGGACTTGAATGTACTCATGGTATACAAATTTCCTGTTGATGGAAGCTTTCATTCAAATACCAACAGTGGCTCACACAGTCACTGCCCGCCAAGCCTTCCTGTATGGCCCTCACCAGGGTATACCTGCATTACATTGTACTTGTCAGGGAATGCAAAAACAATTAACCGAGGCAGGATTTCCTCTGTATACATGGCATTAGTAGCCATAAGGCTATGGAATTTTTATCTGTGGCTACATTTTTTTTATGTTTGGCCATCATTTTTTCCAATGCAGGATCATGCGTATAAGATCAGATGTCCACAAATACAATTTTGGCCACAAGAATTAAAACTTCCAGGCAGTACCTTGACCAATGGTGAAGGAATTACACCCATATTTTCACTACGTTAGTCTCTGTCTTGAGAGGCCATCCCAAAGGCAGGCCCAAAAGTGGCCTCTCAAGACAGGTGGTCTCTCATCAGACGTACAATAACATGGAAAAGATAGCAGCAAGGACCTGCCAAAAGTGGCCTTTCAAGCCAGGTGGCCTCTCAAGACAGGGACCACTGTATTGTCTCATGAATGGCTCCTCATTCTTGCCATCTTTTTTTTTTTCAAAGCTCCTTCAGTTGGAGGGCATATATATGCTATTACGATACAAACATTTGATGCAGAGCCCCTGGAGGACAGATCAATGACCACAGCTCTCAGTATTCAGCCTATCCCAGTCTTGCAGCAAAAAATCCGGATAAACATACCAATTGGATCTCTCTCAAGACACAGTCTGTACGGAATCACCTGCCCAGTGAGACAACAAGGTAACAGCAACATACAGTAAATGCACCACATGTATATTGACACACATGTGGCCTCCAATGACACCAGCATTACAGATCAGTTGCCATGGAAACGCAGATTCCAACACAGTGAGCTGCCATCGCAACTGTGTGACTATGAATGGTCAAAGGGGCTTTGATGAGACACCTTGTGGGTCGCTCCTTCTTAGCTCCAATGGACGTAGGATCCTGCTTTTTATAGAGTGCATATAGACAATATCATGAATTCAAGATTCTGGTTCACAAATATGCGGTCACTGATGATTTTCCCCACCAACAATGATCACTCATGGGAGAAAAATAGTCACTCACTCTCAGCCATGTAAGATTCTATATTTAATACCGAGGGTAGCACTGTCCACTAGCCAAATAGCCAGTGACTAAAAAAGGTGTGATCTGGCTAACAAAATTTTGTAAGTTTTAGCCAAATTCACGATCTGTCATAACTTACTCAACATTTGATGCAAATATTCATGATATTTTACTCAATTATTTACATTTATTGAGTATAATTTCAATTTTGCTGACGGTGGTTTTACTAAGAACATAATCCTTTTTGGCTAAAAAGGTTGATAGCACTCTGGTCAAACTGGCCGCAGTTGTAAAAATTCCCAATGCTAGCCCAGAATACTTTAAAAACAAATTCCACGTGCGAGTATGCTCCCAGACCTCTCCACGATGGCTTCATGATTGATGCTGATTGCCACCGTCCAATTCTATCAATTGGCTGTGACTTGTCCTGAGCTTTTCAATGATTAGCAGTGTGGAAACTTTCCTCACGAGTCGCATAAGAGACCTTCGAATATATCACGTGATCAAAATGACCTCTTCCCATTAATCAGCAATGGGGCTCTTGTAGCGTCTCTGGGAAAAGATGAGCCTTTTATTTTGTGGGAACAGAGAACTTCCAAGTGTTTCTATTTAAATAGGGAACAAAAAAAAAAACATGCGACACAGTGAGCAGTAAAGGAATATTAGCGGGTACTTTCTGGGAACAGGGAACAGGGAACAGAGAGTTCCCCATACATGCCATGGAAGGGCTCCAGCAGTATAGACATATAACGCTGTATTTCTAGCAAAATTTGTGCTTGGATTGATTCAAAAATCATTTCTCAAGTTCCCCCAAAATTGTGTCATTAAGTGAATATGTTGGATATAGCTGAATTATCCTGAGGTTTCATAGTACTTCAAGGCAGGTGATCTGTCGTTGGAGTAGTGTCATCCCACTTGTAATGCTGTTCTTTAAAGTTGGTTATTTTAAACTTACATTTCTTTAATGAGATTATGAATGTGCTTGGCACTGTACGAGTGATTTGTTTACAATTATTATATCTGTGTGCACCACATAGTGATGAGACATTATCAACGAGGATTGACAAAGGGAAAAAGAGATACAATAACTTGAAGCACACACATGTGTGTCGTAACACTCACCATTTGCACTGAGGTGCTATATTTGCTTCACAAAGAGGCTAGACTGCAGGCAAGCTACCTCTGTTGCCACAAAGAGGCTAGACTGCAGGCAAGCTACCTCTGTTGCCACAAAGAGGCTAGACTGCAGGCAAGCTAACTCTGTTGCCACAAAGAGGCTAGACTGCAGGCAAGCTAACTCTGTTGCCACAAAGAGGCTAGATTACAGGCAAGCTACCTCTGTTGCCACAAAGAGGCTAGACTGCAGGCAAGCTAACTCTGTTGCCACAAAGAGGCTAGACTGCAGGCAAGCTACCTCTGTTGCCACAAAGAGGCTAGACTGCGGGCAAGCTAACTCTTGTTGCCACAAAGAGGCCAGACTGCAGGTTAAGCTACCTCTGTTGCCACAAAGAGGCCAGACAGCAGGCAAGCTAACTCTGTTGCCACAAAGAGGCTAGACTGCAGGCAAGCTAACTCTGTTGCCACAAAGAGGCTAGACTGCAGGCAAGCTAACTCTGTTGGTACAAAGAGGCTAGACTACAGGCAAGCTACCTCTGTTGGTACACAGAGGTTAGACTGGGGGAAAGCTACCTCTGTTGCCACAAAGAGGCTAGACTGCAGGCAAGCTATCTCTGTTGCCACAAAGAGGCCAGACTGCGGGCAAGCTACCTCTGTTGCCACAAAAAGGCTAGACTGCCTGCAAGCTACCTCTGTTGCCACAAAGGGGCTAGACTGCAGGCAAGCTACTTCTGTTGCCACAAAGAGGCTAGACTGCAGGCAAGCTACCTCTGTTGGAACAAAGAGGTTAGACTGGGGGCAAGCTACCTCTGTTGCCACAATGAGGCTAGACTGGCCAGGTACCTCTGTTAGTACAATGGTGGGTCTTACTCAGTGTATAGAAACAGCAAACAATTCACCTGTTTTCACCAAACACATCATGTTGTTGACAAGACTTCTGCTTGCCCAGCTGTCTCATTAATTGGTATAAACTAGGGGTCAACAGCTTATTTGTTTGTACTTATTCCTACGATAAGCCCAGTGCGATACAAATTGTGTATTTATCTGTACCATGTTAATAAAGAAGATAACAGAGGTATGGAAGTCAATGGAAAAGTGTACATTGTCTTTCCATACCACACACTGGAAACTTCACTTCAATTTTCAAACAAGCAAATGACCAACGCAGTCCTGATACACCGTCATTTCATAAAGCCATACTCTTGGCCAATTCTCATTGTGGACTCTCTGTGTTGAATAGCTTGCATTAACTCTTTGAATACCAACTGTGATTGAAAAGTTGAATAACTTAACAACACAAACTGCTCTCAATTATAATAAAGATGCTAGATTCATATTCCTTGTGAAAAGATCTTTCATTCAAGTACCAGCATGCCGCTGGTTCCAGAAAATATAATGGTCCAGGTCAACAGCTTCCCTTGGATGCAATGAGGAATGAGGAAAGCTGTTGACTCGGTCATAAATTTGGCACTGAGATAGTTAAACAAGTAGGGTACATTTCAACTGTCTGAAATCTGGCATAACACGACCAAAATATTTCAATAATTAATAGATAAACAAATAAATGAATAAAACAAGTAAAACAAACAAACAAAATCAATACATTGGGGACATACATGAAAACACAATGATTGCCTTGGTCATCAAAAATGCACCACAACCAGGCGTCCATAAAGTTTGAGCTGCCAGGATACTGTGACGCATATTACCTTTTTTTTGCTGCCTTCAACATTATCATAGAAGGTTAAAATGTACAGTAGTAAAGAAACCAAAATGTTTGTAAACATTTAACTTTGGCCTCCACAGCAGACCCGTGCTGCTTAATATAGCTGAGGGTAATGTTACTAACTGAAGTTATACAAATGTCAATTGGGAGACACGAAACAGCATTCATCTTATAATGGGTATTTACTCTGTTTTTCTATTGGTTTAGAAGTGCGCAAAATTTCCTGGTCCCTGTTCCTGGCACTGCTTGAGCCACACCCATTTCTGTTTCATCCAAGAACCTCAATTTCAGCTTCTGTTTCAATCAAGGGACGGTGTTTCTAACAGCAGCCTCGCTTTCAACCAATGTCTTCAATAAAAAGAAGGATGAACACCTTTCAGAAGATAAAATCATCACCACCTGTGTGGTGAGGAGAAACAGAAAAATGGCGCACTTCAGCGATGTGTTCAGTCTTCGTCTTTACAGAACACACATTGCAGAAGGGGGCCTTTTTTTTGGTGCATCTCCCAAGTCACCAGACAAGTAGTATTGGTAACTGATAGTCTCTAACCAGTCCACTCCAGAACAGTCCAGTGGGGCATGTTGAATAATAGTCTCTATCCAGAACAGACTACAGTCCAGTGGGACATGTTGAATAATAAGTCTCTAACCACTCCACTCCAGAACAGTCCAGTGGGACACATTGAATAATAGTCTCTGACTAGAACAGACTACAGTCCAGTGGGACATGTTGAATAATAGTCTCTAACCTGTCCACTCAAGAACAGTCCAGTGGGACAATATTGAATGATGCTTGTAAGTCCCCAGTATGTCATAAGAGTAAGCTGTCAAACCTTAGTTACTGGGCAGCACTATGTCAATGAGAGCTGCCCCCCCCCCCCACCCCCCCAAGGAACAATGGCAAGGGGAGAGACTACTCCATTGCTCGGTCCCAATGATTATATTACATATAAAGGGGAAAAGCTATCTGCCCCATGCCAGACATATTAATATTAAATAAAGTTAACAGTAATCCAGTTATCAGAATGTGGAGAGGCTCACAAAAAGTTATCATGCTCAAGATAGCAGGGAATTGAAAAATTGGCTTAATACTTGACAAGTCTGCTTGTCTACCCATATTGCTGTGGGCTCCATGTTTCTCTTTCCGCAACCCCAGTGTTGTGGTACGTGACTTATACGATGGAATGTGAACATGTTCCGCGATCTATGGTCAGTGGTAAACTAGCTCCAACATGTTCAGATAGACGAAAGTGTCGGACTCTGAACACTCAAAAAAAAATAAATAAATAAAAATAAATAAATAAAATAAAATAAAATAAAATACAAAAAAAAACCTAATTGGCATGAAGTAGAACATGAGGTAATGTAATAGGAACAAAACTATATATAATATATATATATATATATATATATATATATATATATATATATATATATATATATATATATATATATATATATATATATATATATATATATATATATATGTATTATGGATGATTTTTTATAATGTGACAATACAATTACATGAAAATCACAAGATGAATGCATGTTATATGGGCAAAAAAAAAAAAAGAGAATTATAAATGAGAAAGAGCCCTTTAGTGGGTATGAATTGTTGAAGTTGTCTTGAGATCCCAACTATTCATGAAAGTTTCTTGCCTATCTTGTTTATGTCTGCATTCCCATTTAAATTTCCTTGAATCTGCAATCCCCCCCCCCCAAAAAAAAAAAAAAAAAAACTCAGAAGTTCTTTCAACCTTGGTGTCTTTAATCTTGAGATTGATGTTTATATTGAGATTACATTGTGGAAACTGCAAGATCACGAATTTGGTTTAGATGCAATTAAGCAATGTTTGTTTCCAGCTAACCAGTCAAGGACTTTATCAAATTCAGAGCATCTTGCATGCTCTGTTAATTATCAAGATCTGCGTCATTCAGTTTCAAGAAGCCAAGAAACTAACTAAAGAGAGTGAATTACTGTATTACCATCAGCATAAAGAACTGAATGAAATTTTGAAGAAGCACAGAGCAAATCATTCATATAAGTAATGAAAAGCAGTGGTCCTAGAACTGCCCCCCCCCCCCCCCCCCGGTACTCTGCACCACAAAAATTGGTAATGTATCTAAATAGATGTTTTGTAATTGGACAAATTGTGCTCTATTTCGAAGATAGCTTCCAAGCCAGTTTAGTGGAGTAATATCAACATCATAATGCTCTAATTTATGCCAAAGTACACTTTGTGGTCTAAAGTATCAAAAGCTTTAGATAAGTCTAGGTCCATAACTACATACATTTCTCCAGAATCCATTAATCTTTTTTTTGAAATTCTGTTTATAAATTCAATAACAGCATTCTCTGTTCAAACCATGTAGTCAGTAGATTGTTGTAAAATATTTCATGTGAGCTTAAATGAGCATGTAGTTGATGATAAACTACTTTTTCAAACAGAGCACGAAGAACAGAGATTGGTCTGTAGTTGTTCAGCAGTGTTTTATTTCCTTTTAAATAGATTGACAGAGCCCTAGCAATTTAGAGTTTATCAGTAAAGATGCTGTATTCAGTGGTTCTGCAATAATGCTGAGTTCATATTTTTTAGAAGTCTGGTTCAGAGCTGTTCGTGACCAGTACTTGTCTTGGACTTACGATTTTGTATAATTTTTTAGATGTCATATGCTGAGACATAGTCTGTGGTCAATTTGGCAAGTAGGTATTGATATGAGACAAATTTGTTGTATTTATGTTTCTAGAAAGAGTGGGTCCTATATTTGTAAAGAAATTGTCACAGTGCTCTGTTATTTCACTTGTATTTGTTACACTAACATTACAGATTTTGAAAAAAAAAAACCAGGAAATAGTTTTTTACTTTTACTTACATTTATAACTGATTTGATGTCCTCCCACTTTTTTTTCATCTTTTTCAAACTTTTCAGATTCAGGGCAACAATAATCCTGTTTGACTAGATGCATGTTTCAGCCCAAATTTGATAACATATCCTTATGTTGTGTTTTCTAGTATTACATAATGTGCTATCTTCATTTGTGCATTTAAGTTCCCTGAACAAGGTATCGCGAAATTTAACAGACTTAAAATACCATTTGTTATCTGGGGAGCGATTGTGTGTTTATATCTATTGAACTTGACAGATTTTTATACGAAAATGTTACTGGGAGAGATTGTATGTTTATATCTATTGAACTTAACAGTTTTTTATAGGAAGATGTTACTGTTTTGACTCACTGGACTTAAAATGCCATTTGTTATCGGGGGGAGGGGGGGGAGAGATTGTATGTTTATATTTACTGAACTCAACAGTTTTTTTGTAGGAAGATGTTACTGTTTTGCCTCACTGGTAAAATTTACTTATTTATTGCAATTTGGATTTGAGTTTGGATTGGGATTTGGATTGTTGTCTGTGTTTTTGTCAAGGCGTTCATATGCACGCACATATACCTTTTTTTCTTTAAATCAGCTACAGAATTGTTCATTGACCTTTCATCCTTTATTGAAACTTTTACATATTTAGGAAGACTATGAGTATCCATTGTCTGGTGAAGGCAAGTAGAATATGGAAACTGAGCAGATATTTGCGACAGAATTATACCAGACGGACAAGGTTTTGTGGAATTAGAAAAAGTGTAGAATATATTGTCACTTAAACTTGTGTTTCTTTCTGAGATACTGATGGGTAGAGCGATCTAAGGCAGAAAATCATGATTTATCAGTAAACCAAGCAACTCTGAATATTTTCCTCCATTATTTAACTCTTTTGGTGCCACATTTTGGACTGAGTAAACAGCTTTCCTCAACGCATGCCAAAGAAAGCTGTTGACCTGGGCTATTATCTTATATGTCTTTACAAACATGCTGGTACTTCTGTGAAATTTTGTTTACAAGCAACATGAATCTAGCACCCTTTAAGTTAAGGTCTCCAACGACAAATTTATCCAAATCCTCCAGGGACAAAATTGTAACGATGGGAGTCAGGTCATTTATGAGGAACCTGAGCTCTTCATCTCGGTCTCCGAGAGGTTTGTATAAGTGGCACAGTGTGCACAGTACAGTGGTCCCTGTCTTGAGAGACCACCCCATGAGCAGGTCCAAATGTGGTCTCTCAAAACAGGTGGCCTTTCATCAGAGGTATAATAACGTGGAAAAGATGGCACAGTGTTCTGAGAGAGCGGTCTTAAAAAGATATCCGGTCTCTCATTGGAGGAGTCTCTCAAGACAGGTCCCACTGTAATTCATTACCAAAAATTACCAACCAATTGACCCTACCATGTTTTGCTGGGTCAATCAATGCTCTCGTGGCACACTCAAATTTTTTCATTGTCCTTGTGTCTTTTTGTCCAGAACTACTTCGTAGTAGTCATTACCCTATTCCGCAGTCCGAACTCTTTACTCTCCATAAGCTAACCTGTCACTGTCTAACCTATATACATATGGAAGTACTATAGTCCATATTGTTCACTTCTCTCTGTAGAATTTTGACATATGCTGTATTAGCCTGAATGAATTAAAGGGTCTTCAGTGGGTAACTACTAAGAACATGTTTTGGAGCCTATACCCGTACATGTCTCTCTGATTCTTCTTATGAAGAATGACAAGCAGCCATTTGAGCTACATGTGGCGACCAAGGGGGTGCATATATAATTATCTCAATTTTAAAGAAAAACTGAAACATTGGGAATGATCCCTTCCAGCCAAGCTTCCTGGAGACCTATTGCACTAAAGTCAAAATAACTTTTGTGTAAGTCTTCAACTAACACTTTCATTTCACTGAATTTTGCATTTAGGCTTTAAGTGTTCAATGCTAGGATTGACAGAGACTTAGGGCGTAAAAAAATTCCTATGATCCTATTGTCTGGGACAAGTGAAATCTTTTGGAGGACAAGTGACTTTCAAATTTCACTTGTCCTATGGACAAGAACCTTTAAACTTTAAAATGGTAAAATTCACAATATGTTTATTTTCAAAGTTTGCTGATATAACAGACATATATTTATGACATAATGATTCTGATCAAAACATGCTTTTTCAAACCAAAACTTAGGTACACTTTATCAGCATTAGGGAGGATGAGTGAAAATTTTCTTTTCTCTTGTCCTGCAGACAGGTAATTTCAAAACAAATTTTCTCGCCCTGAGACTGATTAAACATTTTTAGATATTCTGTTAAGTTTTTCATTTCAAAATAAGTAGAGTCGGAAGCAATTAAAACTAGAACAGACTGATTTTCCAGCAGAAAATCAAATGTCTCCCGGTGGAACACTTACGTCTCTGAATAAGCTACAGGTGATAACAAATTACAAATGACCCAAGTTTGCTTGAAAATTACAATCCTATTTTAGCTCTCACCTAGATACATTACTCTAGCAATTTTCATCAAGTTCTTCAAGACTTATTGCAGAGAAACCAATTTCACATAAATGACCCTGGGACCTTGAAAATTAGGTCAAGGTCACCCAAATACAATCCCAACCTTGGTCTTACCTTGATACATAATCCTACCAAGTTTCATCAAAATCCATCCTGTGCTTCATGACTTATCGAACGGAAACCAATTTCACATAAGTGACCCTGTGACCTTGAAAATTAGGTCAAGGTCACCCAAATATAATCCCAACCTAGGTCTTGCCTAGATACATAATCCTGCCAAGTTTCATCAAATTGCATCAAGTTCTTCAAGACTTACAGCACGGAAACCAATTTCACATAAGTGACCCTGTGACCTTGAAAATTCGCTCAAGGTCACCCAAATATAATCCCAACCTAGGTCTTGCTTAGATACATAATCCTACCAAGTTTCATCAAATTCCATCAAGTTCTTCATGACTTATCGAACGGAAACCAATTTCACATAAGTGACCCTGTGACCTTGAAAATTAGGTCAAGGTCACCCAAATACTATCCCAAGCTAGGTCTTGCCTAGATACATAATCCTACCGAGTTTCATCAAATTCTGTCAGGTCCTTCAAGACTTATCGCACGGAAACCAAGTGTTGAAGAAGAAGAAGAAGAAGAAGAAGAAGAAGAAGAAGAAGAAGAAGAAGAAGAAGAAGAAGAAGAAGAAGAAGAAGAAGAAGAAGAAGAAGAAGAAGAAGAAGAAGAAGAAGAAGAAGAAGAAGAAGAAGAAGAAGAAGAAGAAGAAGAAGAAGAAGAAGAAGAAGAAGAAGAAGAAGAAGAAGAAGAAGAAGAAGAAGAAGAAGAAGAAGAAGAAGAAGAAGAAGAAGAAGAAGAAGAAGAAGAAGAAGCGGAAGAAACGGGCACTAAACCAATATGTCCCCCGGCTTCCACCGGGAGACATAATTTCACTATCAAGGTTATCAACACAGTGCAGTTAGTCATTTAGATTATTCTTTGCTATACTGCTGAAGTTACACGGAATATCATTTTCTAAATTACAAGGAATTGTTGTGCATGAATATGAGCAAATGTGCAAAACAATCTAAAACTCAATCTGACACAACACCTACTGAGATGCAAGACAATACAACACCAAGAGTCGAAAGAAACTGTGCAGAGAGACTGCAACCTGCAGAATTCAGTGCATGGGAGACATGATGAAAACAACTGCTCTCAGCAGAAGCCCCATTCACGTTGTACTATGGGCAGCACTGTCAATCAGGCGAGAGGTAAAATTTGAGTGATTTTCACGATAAGAATGCCGGAGATCTCCCGCCCAAGTTGGGAGGGTTGGAGTTTCTGAAACTGTATGAAAAACACCACAAAAAAATCTGTGCCAAGAAAAAGTCCAGTGTACCAAAGTACCTAGAACAACAGACAATATAACTTATAGTGCCATTATACTATCTCCCTGCTGGGATCATTGGCCACGACTTTAACCCAGGATCTTCCAATTCTTCGTGGTCACGATGATGGAAAGTAAAACTGCTGAAGATTCATGCACCATGACGGAATCAATCTCTGCACTATATTCCACAAGAATAGACAAAATGATGAAAGTGGCACAGTTTATCTCAGCCTCTGGTGGTCTGTCTGCATCTCCCTCTCTCCTTACTACAGGTTACTTTGTTATTTATTAAGAACTATTTCTAAGATGACCACAATCTTACACACTTTCATCCAATCAGAACCCATGAAAATGAAACAATAGAAACAAGTCAATTTCCCTGATCAAATGTGTCACCTGCCACACCCTGCTTTACATGCATGCCAAAAATACTGCAAGTCTGACTGAAACTTGTCGTGGAAGTTATGATCTGTATGTTTAGACAGCTGTAGACGTACTTATTTCCGCATGCATAAATTTTCATGGTTTTTGCACTCCACACATTTCACTGAATTTTTAATTTCACCATTTTCGACATCGTTCCTATTAAATCAATGTTAAACTGCTATTTCACTGTATTTTTATTTTTATGGTTTTGTGCTATCAGGGAATATGTGAAAATAGAAATAAATGCAATCTGCAGTACAGCTGTTGGTTGTTTTTGACACCTGTGTACTAGTGTGACAGTTGAAGCTAGATGGCTTGGAATGTTTGGTCACTAGCAACTGAGACCATGGCAGATGGGTAAGATCAAACTGTGACAATTAAATAACTATCAGTCCTAACAATTAAATAGATTCTAAATCTGTCCTCCCAACTCAGCATGTTTTTGCCACACAAGAATTCAAGAAGACAAATCTCATGTTCCAGCCATCTACTGTTTTAACTTTCCCTTCAACTGAATTCCTAATATTAACTCTTTAAACCCAAAATTTCTCCTGAAAGAGAACGTACATTTTGCATTGGACCATATATTTTGCCATGGTGATAATACGTTATATTCAATAAACAGACAGAGAAAAGATCCATGGAACTACTGTCCAGCTGAAATAAAAAACAGAAAAAGGTTTCGTTTCCCCTCCTTACCAAGGGGAAATATATACAAAAATGAATTATGAAAATATTCATTTTGATAGACACTTTGGCGATATTTCACCTTCAAATTATATCACCTTCCAGGCCAGGAGAGCTGCTAGTTTTCCCATCTTTCAGGCTGTGCTCCACTGTTAGGCAATCATTTGGCATATTACATTAAACACATACACAAAAAAAAAGAAAAAAGAAAAAAATCAATTTTACCGACTAGGAAGGCAGCAAATTGAGACTACAACCAAAGGGCTCTGGTCTTGGTGATGATTAATTAATTTCAAGAGGCAGTTTAGAAATGATGCTTAATTTAGAGAAAGACATTACAAGTACATGTGCACTTTCATTAATAAATAAAAGCTGTTTCCACATCATAGTTTACAAGCTTTGTAGTGATTTTGTCTACGGTTACTTTAGAGCACACAGTCAAAGAATCTCGTCCTTGAACTGACAATTGGAGGTAGGGCCGTGATTTGAGATACTTTTTTGGGGGTTTCGTGCTAGTGGGTAATTTTCTCCTGCCATCCAACAGTTCCCTCTTTATTAGTTATATTACAGGTGGGAGGTCTGCAGTTATGGATACTCTGTTGGGATGGGGTTTTTTTTAGGCTCTGTGCTCCTTGGACCATTGGTTGCATTAGCCCAACTCCATGAAGTGTACAATAATCCTGTCATCTTCTTGTTGGTTGGGGCAGTGACAAGTAGTCACGAGTGAATTCTCTGCGTTATGGACTTCAAAGTAGTTCTTTGCCATGATTATATGCATACCCCTTTTGTGTCTTTGACCCTTTTCTTCAGCAGGACCCTTCAGCCCCTGTATAATTATGGCCCATTTTCTAACGTGCATGTCCTTGTCAATTATTTTCATAGCCAGCGCAGTTGATTCATCACGAAGATTGTTTGGCCACTTTCGTATGATTCACATCTTTGTCTTGATAAAAGAAACGTTTTACGTTCTTTTCATCAATGTGCATTCAGTGGTGTCCCGCATACTGGTAATTGCAATATACTGACAGGTGAATGAGAGGATGAGGTTGATGTGTTTACCAGAGCCTCCCCTTGGTGTCCTGTGTGTGTACGCAGTAACACGACTCGCAGCAATACCTGTGGTATCTATGCGACTGCAGTATTAACAAGCCCTTGTGTCACAAGGGTTTTTGTTCTCTTGCTCGGGATACTGATGCAACTGTTATCAGCTGGAGGGTATCTCTATCTGGAATGAGTTAGTCGACCTTTCCGTTTCTCTGTTCTCCTAAACCCCAGGATATCATTCTATCTGTGAGGTGTTTCGTGCTTTTTGGCTGTATTATGCTCCAGTTTTGTCAAACAATAAATACATCTTTGATGGATAGGACAGCAGGCTTATTTTGCCTGATAAAGAAAAAAATTGTCTTCATCCGATGTGTCCACAAGGTCGGATCTGCCTGTCTGGAGCATCTGTCCATTCAAAGCTCTGACTTGCCCCAGTGCCAATTTTCCTGAGTGCATCCTCGTTACAACTGTTTTTAACCCTTTCCCCCTTAAAACCAGCCAGAACCGGCTGATGTTCAAATGTCGTCTGCTTCAGTGTTTTCAATTAATTTCAACAGTAATGAAAAACAGCTTTGACCGAGAATTGTAGATGAGCCCTATCAAGATCACATGCCCCAGGTCAACAATTATTTTCCTTGGCATGAGTTGGGCACTTAGTGCCCAAATCATACCAAGGAAAGTTGTTGACTCAAGTGTCAATTCAAGGGGGAAGGGTTAATTATGAAGGGTATAAGAATGTTTCTGGTGTGTGGCTGGGGTCAAATGACACCAACACCCGCCTGAGCAAAAGTTTACTGACCAATATGGCAAAATCTCCACAAGTTGATATTCTTGGCGCCTGACTGCCTGACACTGCTTGGTAAAACCCACCTAGGCCCCTTTACACCCGAATATGTCAGGAGTTAACTTGCATCATTTAACCAAATTTCTTGTGTTTTGATATTTGTCAGACTGTGATGAGCCATCAAACTTTTCTATACAGATTTAACATGACCCAAGCAACATGCCCGCATTTTTTTTTTTTCGATTTGTCACTCAGAGCATTCTTTGTTAGTCAAATAACTTTGATTTTTCACATTTGGAACTTTTTCAGTTAATAATTTACCTGTCGACAACGTAGGCCTATAGCATCGAATAGTTAGTGCCTAGGTTTTGCAATCATGGTCCCTTTACCTGGAAAGTTCAATATTTACACACATTTCTCGTTTATTGGCCAAGTAAGCACATGTGTGTATTTACTTTCCGCTGCACATACAAACACTGTGGACATTCTGTGGGTGCCTAATTCCCGTGTATACATGTAAAGCTGTGGTTACAAAATCACATTACCTTAACCCTTTAACCCCCTCAGGGCTACATAAAGCTGTTATTCCTTGATCCAATTACATTAACCCCTAACAAGGTCTCTGGGTCATAGGACAATTGATCTCTGCCCTTTCACAGACATTTTCATTTTTCATGTAGCTTCAGGACTATCCAAACATTGAAACAAACACAAGGAAAAATATAAAGGACCCATATGTCAGTCTCAAAAAATGTCCTTATCGGAAATCCTGCCCCTTTCTGCTAAGAGCAAGACCACGTCTGCAGCTTCCTTTCGCTTGGTGTGGGTGCTAAGTGGAGCTAAAATTTTATGACCTCATGCCACTGCTTGTTACTAATAATCGATTTAAATGCATCTACAGACATCTTGCTGGACCTTGGGTACGCTGTTAACCCTTTCCTCCTCAAACTGGCCAAAATAGGCTGGTGGTCCAATATTGTCTGCTTCAGTGTTTTCAACTGATTTTCAGCAGTAATGAAAACCAATTTGACTTAGAATTGTAGATGAGACCTATCAAGATCACATGACCCAGATTAACAGCTTTCCTTGGCATGGGTTGGGCACTTAGTGCCCAACTTATGCCATAGAAAGCTACTGATTCAGTGTTAATGTAAGGGGCAAAGGGTTAAGCTGCAACATTAACAACAGACTATTTTACATGTTTTGCATCCTGCCAGTCTAATAAATTTGGACAGGAAAATGGAAACCTGTCACCTACCAGCTTGACAGACCACAGGTCTTTCTTGAACACATCTGTTGAGACCTGCCATCATTTATACTCTTAAATCTGTGAGGAAAAGACCCCCTTTACTGGAAGACCATGGCTGTCATGGCATTGAACATTATCCTGGCCTTAAGATTTCCCACAGGAAAGTTCTTAAACTGCTGCCTCCAAAGCAGAAAGGCCCCTGTATGATGATTATCTTTACTACCCTAGGTCTGCCCTTGTCTGCCAAACAGGCCTTCTACCTCTGGTATCAGAACATAAAAAACAGAGTCTGCTTTGCAGGCAAGGTCTGCCCATGCACCACAAGATGTTATTAGCTGTCCTGGTGATATCTGTGCACTGTCACCTTTCTGATGGATTGATGGACCAATCAGCTTAGAGGTTGATCATCATCACTTTGGCTACTGGCAGTATGTGCACCCTGTTACACTGTAGTCTGTTACCATGGTAACCAAAGTAGACCAATTATAAATTGACTCACTTTTTCAGCTCTGAAACAGTGATCATGTGACCAAAGGGGAGACCATTTGGCACTGAGAAAACAAGTAGAATGGTCTGTTTGGCAGGCAAAACAAGCAGTCCCTACATGTGTGTGTGTGTGTTTTTTTCCCCCAGATGGGGGTCTCTCATATGAGTGGCCTTAGTATAGACCCATATCTTTGGGTCTATACTAAGGCCACATGAGTGGCCTTGTAGACAGTTCTAGAACATCCTTTCTCCAATAGCTCAAAAGAAAAGTCCTGTCTGGCAAGACCTGTTTAAAAATAATTAGGACAAACACTCTTGTTTCTCTCCCCTCCCCCAACAGAATTTGATTTTTATTCATAGTCAGATGATTCAAAGGGGTAAGAAAGCATCCTTTTCAACATGTTAGGTACTTTGCTTACCCTAACAACTCTAAAAAATTAGTGACATTCTGAAAATTCTAAACACATAAGTGATATTTTAAACCTATTCTGCCCTAAATGTACGTAAAGTCCCCATTACCGTATTTTCTTCAGCAGAAGACGTGTAACACCAGAATACATGTATTTGTATACGTATCTTAAAAAATCTTCTGGTAGAAACGCCAATTAGGTTAAGTATTAACACAGGCTAGGCCACTTAGCCTTGCGGGATTGTTATATATATATAGTATAGACACATTTGTTTTACATGGATTATGAAAGAAGTCAAGCATTGACTTATCGAGTCATTCTCCATGGCACAGATGTTGGCGTATACTTCCTACCTTGCCTAGTGGAGGAAACCGAAGAACTATGTGCTTATCAGTTGATGTACATGTAATGGCTTCATTTTCATTCCAGTGAACTGTGGAGTATGGTTTCCTTGTAGCTTCACATTGATGTGATAGTGCAACTGTGCTTTGTTGTAATTTAACTGCCTGTCTGATTTTAGTTCTGTGGCACTATGAGTGGACAAATATATATGTGTACTTTCTGGTCCTACATTAACACAAACTACTTTCATGATATATACATGTGCATATATATGTACGTCTTACGCTTTTTTAACCTTTGGCATCTTGAATTAAGACTGGGTCAACAGCTTTCCCTAGCATGGGTTGGGTCCTAAAAACCTAACCCACAACAAGGAAATCTATTGCCCGGAGGCACATTATCTTTATCTTAATAGGTTTCAACAATATTTTATTCCAATTTTTTTCTTTTGTTTTTTCATTCAATCACTCTTCAAAATGGTCAAAAAAATGGAGCAGATGACATCTGACCACCAGCCAGTTCTGGTAGGTTTAAGGGTTACATGCTTAAAATGCAAATCTGACAGTTGCACAATGTGTGCGAAAGTATTAATGTTTAAAGCTGTACTGAAGTACCTGGGCATTTGTTCTTCCAAACAGCCACATTTAAACACCATGGAGACCATAACCCTAGCTTTTCAGAGGAGTGCTTCGGTAAACAAATAAAGGCACTTTAAACAGAACAAATGAAGTCATTCCATACCACCGTAAATCGCTTTATTTTCGTGGGTCGAAAATTTCCCAGCTTTCGTACACCTGATACTTCCCTGTAGTTTTAATTTCACTATCTTCGATGTTATTTCCAATTCAAACCATATTAAAATCCTACTTCCCTGCCTTTTTATTTTCACAGTTTTGTGCCATCCGCAAAATAAGTGACAAACAGAAAACAGTGAAATAAAAGAAATTTACAGTGGCCTAACCCATAAAGACCTCCCTTGGCGCTGTCTGGCCAGTTATGCTCCAACTGCCTTTGCTAAGTGGAGTTATGACTGTCTAGCAAACTTTCATCAATGGATGTTATGGTGAGCCAGTATACAGAGACTTGCATCAGTGTATTCAGGACAGCAATAGCCAGGGCGCCATAATTTGCATGTCCGCTAGCATGGGGCAAGTCAAATTACATTACAAGCATCAGGGCAAGTTACAATCTCAAAGCAGTAGCTAAAAATCTATAGCTGTGGCTACATTTTTTCATGCTTGTAATTTTTCAACAACAGTATGTACATGTGTTGTACAAATGAGCCACTTCGCAGATTTCACCTTACAAGTTTGGTTATAAAATTAAAATTTCCAGAGAAAGCCCTGCACTAACTATAACTGGAACTGTGACAGGTCATTGTGCTGTAATACAATGGAACTAACTCCTTTGTATTACTTGAAAATTACTTACCGGAGATAGTCATGACAAAGATCGACACTCACTCTTTTAAAGGTTTCTTGCAGTATGCTAAGAATTATATTGTTAACAATTATGAGACCAACTGTAACATTAACTGTCATATCTATATATTTCTTCTGTTGTTTGGTCTACTTAAATTTATTTTGCGTGCAGTTTATGAATCATTGTTAAGTACTGTAATAAATTTATGTATCTTGAGGGTGGCCTGCACGATAGCGACTCACTGGAGTCTTAGTGCAGAGTCTCCCGGTTTAAACATCTGAAGACTATACTATGTACACAATATGTATTTAGACTGAATAAAGCAACTGTCAACTGTATTAAATATACTAAGATAATGCTGCTTAACTTTCACATTCACAGGTACAGTAGTCCCTCTTTTGAATGACCTCTCTTTGGGGAAACCATCTACATTTTGTGACCATTTTCACCATGCAAAAGCACCTTTTCAATGATAATTTACATCTTTTGGGAGACCACCTACAGGACCTGACCGGTGACAACTCAAAATGACCCCAAAAGACCACTTATCCATCCACACAGTATCCGTTTCAGAGAAGTAAAATCAACCTATTTTGTACAAGACTTGTAAAATAATTTATCAAAACCAGTTTACAAACTCAAAATATGTTTATAATGACAATAAATTAGTAAACATGTAACTGTAAGATGCACATAGCGATTCTGTTGGTGTAATGACTCTGTGGTTACAGGCATGCTTCTTTAACCCTTTTCTGCTGAAACTGGCCAAAACCGGCTGGTGGTCAAATGTCGTCTGCTTCAGTATTTTCAACAAATTTCAAATTAACCCTTAAAGTGCCAAGTCAACACCTTTCCTCCTGGTACTTTGCACACAATGCGTGCAAAGTACCTCCAGGAAATCTGTTGACTAAGACTACTTTTTGCTTTAGACTAGGCTTGCTGGTATTTGAATGAACGGTATCTTCATGAGGAATTTGAATCTTTTAACCATTACATGGGTAAGTGTAACGAGAAAACGGCTATAGCCATGATTGGCACTTTAAGGGTTAATGAAAAACAATGCGGAGGAAGGGGGGGGGGGTGAGGTCTGGAGTGGGGATGATATTTACAATCATATGATATAGGCCTGCAAACAATGTAAACAGAGGAACATCTGCACCAGTACAACCAGGGACATGATCAACACAAGTTGTTCCCCTATTGTTTGGTGTACATGCATTCAACATGAACACACTGTCCATCCTCCGCTCTCAGCACTTTCGTTTTCCAATAGTTTTTATATTCTATTCACACATCAGGCCAATGTCAGTTTAAATTAAGCTTGCTGTTGTTACTTCAACTTCTGTCTAATTTACTTCTGTCACGTCAGATCCATTGAACACTTCCCCCATGATCAAACTGACCAACATTGTTAACTGGTCCAATGTTGCTTGCCTCAATTTTTCACATATATGTATAGAGAAACATTTTGAACTAAAATTGAAGACAAGACATATCTGGACACCACAACAAAAGTCAACAGCTTTCTTTGGCAAGGGTTGGGAGATTAATGTCAAACACAGACCAAGGGAAGCTGTTGACTTAAACAGCCTTAAACCCAGGTGGAGGGAGGCGCATTATAGGACAAACCTGAGGACAACTTTCTGAAATTTCGTATGACCTCTATGAGATCAAAGTTACATGGAAAGTCATCCTATATCCTGTTCTCACACCTGCTGCTTGTGAGACACTCCCTGTAACAATGTCTTGACTTTTCCATGCTGTCTTTGAATTGAAGATGGGCCATCTTAAAGATTGGGAGTGACACCAGTAGCAAGTACATGTACATGTATATAAATATGTTCTTTCAAAGCTGATGTTTAACCCTATTGGTACAATACCACATACCTGACTCTGTTGCTAGGCAACAGTGACAATCATCCTGTATATATGTCTATATGTCTGTGACGGTACTGTGCTAAATAAGGTTCAATGCCATTAATAATTCTTTCATATATTTTTTTCCACACACGAGCACTTCCTTGTTGAATGATATGGGCCAAACACAACACTGTAGCAATATGAAGCCAAAGATCCTGCATCACATCGCAAATTAATGCATAAAATCAGTCATGAATCATTAAATTATGAGTCTATGATATTGTTTCATTGTTCACAGGAACAAATCTTTTTGGTTCAATTTTTGGCCAAATCTTTGAAAAAAAAATCATTTGGTCATTTGCTTTGTTATTGCACTAGGGACACCTCCAGAGATATCTACATCTAATTTGTTTGTCTGATGCTGCTCCACTTTTTTAACTCTTTCCATGCCAATCACGTCTAAATTCAATCTACTGTCAAACAAGTCTGAATTATCATTAGGATCCCAGATTCGCATTCCTCGTAAAAATACCATTCATTCAAGTATCAGCATGCCTATAGTTCCAGAGAGAATACCGCAGGTCAACAGCTTTTCCCAGCACTCATTGGGTGCACTAGGTCAACAGCTTTTCCCGGCGTCCAATGCACACTGAGAAAAGCTGTTGACCCACTCCAAAATTTGGCACTGAAAGGATTATTTTTTTAATCTTTTAGTATATATTTTTTTTGGCATTTTTGTAATTTCAACTTCAAAACCGCATGTTGAATTCTCTTGAATGTTGCTTGACTTGAAATCTCCATCAAAGTTGTTCACTGTGTAGATTACTGCCACTTATACTGTCCCTTTTTTAATCGCATGTTGAACAGAGAAAGCTTAAATGAAAATTTAGACTTTTTATTGGTTACTAACTTGAAATTTCAGTAACTAGCTATACATATATTATAGCCTACATAATACAGATTAACAGCATTGTCACAGGCCCTGTGCGTACACAAGCAGCCCCTTATTAAATTATCAACTCAATGCACAAAGAAACAACCCTTCAGATTAGATTTGCCGTTGTAAACTATCAATGTATCATCGTACATGCTGAAGTAAACATGAGCGTATCAACATGAGATTTCATCGGAACCGCATTCATTCTACAGTCTGTACAGCTTGTTGCCAAGCGGGCCGCGCCAGGCCAAGCACCGCGCACACGTTTCCACCGCCGTGCCTACCTTTAACATCTTCAGGGCTGTCGTCACTGCGAAACTCCGCCTGTTCCTCTTTTCCAGCGACCGTGAAGTACACCACCTTGGTAGCCATATGTGCTACCAGTAAACGTGAAACCCCCCAAAAGTCCTAGTTTGTCTGCTCAATCTAGTTATTTGTTGCTTGGTTCAAGTTCTTCCCAGTGTGACTGCGCTTGTCAATGCCTTCACATCGACACACGGTGACCCACAACATGAACTGCGAGCAGACTGTGTTGATACCCGTATGGAAATTCGGAAACGAACTAAAAAGTAATCCTCAAGCTGGAAAATTGCCACTTGTGTATGTTGGGCGATTAAATTTATCTTATTAGCATGTAAGATATAGCCAAATTTTAGATACCTAGCAAGAGTCGTGGTAAACGAAAGTAACTATTACAAATCTAATCATTGTTGGGCCAGCTTTCGGAATCGATAATTGAACGTTTCTCCCGACGGTCTGTCGTTACCGCAAAATGGGTCAGGTGCAAACGACACGCGGATTCGCTGACATTGTTTTAGAAAAATGTCATTATTTACTACTCGCGGGTTGGCGGAGCACTTGCTTATACAATCCCAAAAACAAAAGCAGCGTTTACTTTTTAAGAAAAAAAGTTAAATCAATCAATAAACTCTCTGTCGTTGTAAGTCGACAAATAAAAGTTCAATCAATCAATTAACGTTTTTGTCGTTGTAAGTTGACAAATTATGACACGACTGACGTTAACATCATTCAATTAGACTGTCAGTGTCATTACGTCACTACTGTTTACATTCATATTCTGCGACTTGAATCCAGCGCCATCGTTCTTGAAATCCTTTACTCTAATACTAGGGGCTGTCTGGAGTTTTTCTTAAACATCGTAATATTCCAGGAATCCAAACATGTTGCATGGCACATTTTACCATTGAGTCGTAACTTTGAAAATTTTACTTGTAAACAATACAGCATGGTGTTTTTTAACGGTTCTTTTGTGAAGTTCTAACAGTTTAAAACGTACGTGTTATAAAGCACGACAGCGTAGGCATATTATTATTATACAACCCGGCACACAGACCTATTATATATGTAAGAAAGGCTAATGGTCAGTCATAGAGCCTAGGCCTATAGTATATACGTTTCGCAGATCTAGTTCTGGGTCCTACAAAACTATCGGCAAATTATGAAAACTTCTTTGTGTTTGAAAAAACAAACAAACAAACAAACAAGCAAACATATGTTTGTTTCAAGCATTCCTTGAAATTCTACAATCATGGTTTACTTTTACGCCAGTAGCTACCTCTTATTTATTTTCGCCGCCTTTCTAGAAAAAGTTCTGACTTTGATCTGACAACGTGAATCTTTCTTTTTCTTTCTTTCTTTCTTTCTTTCTTTCTTTCTTTCTTTCTTTCTTTCTTTCTTTCTTTCTTTCTTTCTTTCTTTCTTTCTTGTCATCAACAAATAGTATGCCCATTTACGGGGATCAATTTCTCTTTCCATTTAGACCAGTTCCTCTCTATTCAATGCGAAGAAGTTTTAAATTTTCTACCAAACTGCACTTGCGTTTATGGCAATATACAGGCTAGGCCAAGCTCCTTCACTTTCCACATGCAGCACCAAAGGCCCTACTATCGAACGTCTACAGGCCCGCTGGATTTGTTTCCCTTACTCGCCCCTCCCTCCCCTGCCCCTCCTGCCCCCACGCAATTTAAAATGTCAGATTTTTACTGTTACTTAGTGCTTACAAGGAAAAAAAAAAGGGGGGGGTATACATCAAACTGGTGAAATTAAGCTATCTTAGAGATTTCACCTTTCCACAATATGCAGTGCAAATAACTGATAACAGTGTTATTACATTGTAGTACAAACGTTTTACTGTTTTAACTCATAGTATTCCCATTACTACTTGATCTGGACTGTAGCCTTCAATTTAAAGTTGATCAGGTCAAATTCAGAAATTTG
The DNA here is from genome assembly GCA_964020975.1 of Hermodice carunculata. Lineage (NCBI taxonomy): Eukaryota > Metazoa > Annelida > Polychaeta > Eunicida > Amphinomidae > Hermodice > Hermodice carunculata. Next base: position 77,698,954 of record OZ026626.1, on the reverse strand, counting down.
GACATTCTAAGCAAATTTCTGTATATTAACATAGTTGATGATACTTCTGACCTGAATGTTGGTCCGACCAATCTGACCAATACGGGACCCCTAGGCTATGGCCCCGTGTATGTAACAGTGAAAATAAGAAATTATCCTTCCTATTTGTCAGAGTGGGCACCCACTTTATTTTTTATAACAATTTGAAATTGAATATTTTCTGTTACTTGTACTTTACATTTTAACAATCAATCCTAGGATTATGGTTATTCTAAAGACATGAAATACATATACACATTTATCTACTTCGTAGCCCATAGATTATATCACATTATTTTACAAATAATGGACCCATCAAAATTACCGTTCTGGAAATATTGACACTGATATACCAGTAGCATCTTTCAGCCAAGCAAATTTATCACCCCCGCCCACCCTTATTTAACTACACCATCACAAAGCAAAGCAAAGCAAAGTAAAGTAAAGCAAAACAAAACACAGCAAAAAGAAAAAAAACAAACAAACAAAAACAAAAACAAAAACAAAACAAAACAAAACAAAAACAAAGCAAAAACAAAAACACACACAACAAAACAAAATACAATAATTTCTGCATATGCGTTATCAAAATATACTAAGCAGATCATCTTTAATTTCATTTTACATATTTGACATGTGAAAATAAGTCTGTTCAAAATACATTTATACTGAAAGATGCTTACTGTACATTTGTGCATTTGTTGAAAGCCGCCGTGCCAGAATTCACAGCTGGTTGATAGCTAGGCCTATATTCAAATCGTCTAATAACTGTACACTGAGCTTGTCTATGTCATTCCAACAGTACAAAAACATTTCCTTTTCAGATCTGATTCCTCACATTCAGCGTTTATGCTCACCTTTTTGCAAGAAATCCATTCTGATCAGTGTACTTATAATTTTACGCTATACTTTTTCTAATTCAAAATACAATACTTCTGGATATGAACTTATAGTCTGTCTTGAAAAGAATACTAGTACGGGTTTCTAGTTTCCCTACGTATAATAGGTCTTTACACACAAAATACTTAGGATATAGGTGGTCCATCAGTACAAGACCTTTTATTGCCTAGACACATGTCTCAGTTACACCATGTGATACCTTCACGACTCTTGTTCTTCTTTGATAATTTTGTGACCACACTGCTGTCTGATATACACTGTTTCATGATTATTTCAGTTGAATTTCAACTGGAATATAAGTTTGTTTGTTTTTTATTTTTAGAAAAAAAAAACGAGTTTTTTTTCCTTTTTAGATAAGCAATGAAATATTTGCTACTAAATTGTCAGTTGATCTAAACTTCCCAGCAGCTTTATTATCATAGGTTCCATTTTTTCTAAATCCAATAAATATTTAGTGTATTTCTCACTATATTCAATCCATTTGACCTTACAAGTTATTCGTGTATCATTGGTTTTGTACTGAGTTTTCTCATTTAAAGTGTATGTCTTTGACTTGTGTTTTCTGCATTAGATCCTTATCAGTTACATTATTTGCAATTCCTCGCATTTCATTTTCTATAATACCCAGTTTTTTCTCGTTCTTTCATTTCGTACTACTTTCCTCATTTGCTATCTTTGTCTTTATCTCTCTCTGTCTCTGTTTTTTTTTTCCTTTTTTTTAACTTTCTGTTGGCTTTTCTTAAATGTAGATTATTTGACGATCACACTTCTAAGTCTACATTTTTGGGCGTCCTGCAAAAGGGAGGGTGTGACATTTATATTTAGTTCCAGTGTTTCCATTGTTGTCTCCGTTATATATGCCATTAACTACAGAACAATTTGAATTCCAATATCTTGAATAACAGAGTGGATTGTCTGTTGACACATACAACTGTTATAGAATAGTCAGACCGAAAACAATGTCTCATATATCAAATTTAGGCAGATTCATGATTCCAAAATAAATCATAAAAAGATAAGTCTGAAAAAATATGTAATTTTTATGCCAAATGAATTTGAAAAAATTTGGATATTGTTGCAGATTTTTTTTTACATTGTTTCGCGTAACAAATACAACGGTTGTACAGTTCCCGTGTTTTAGAATCTTAGAATGAGTTAAAGTAACTCAAAATAGAAGACTTGTCGTAAATTCTTTATGAATAAACCCTAAGAAACCTTTAAAAATCACCACTATTTCAACATGCAACATACAGCAGTTGGATTACTGTACCAGAGTATGATGGCACATTGACCTATTATAGTTCACCACTAAAATTGAATCAAGACAAACATAATAGGTACCACATCAGACAATTCAGTAATGATTTTATGTCAAAATATAACCAAATCTATGAAGAAAAGGGAAAAAAGTCAAAGAATTTATTTGCCGATGCTCTAAATAAATTACCCACAAATCTTTAAGAAGAAATATATTCATGATCTTCAAGGCATGGCTATATATTAAAAACTTCTTCATACAAAATTGTATAGAAAATAGTATAGTTCCAAATTGCAGCATATGAATGTCAAAATCAATATACCAATGTTGTTGATTTTGACATGCGTAACAATGTTACCATAACATACAGCAGTTACATCACTGTACCACTAGAGTAGGATGGTACATTGACTTATTTGATCAAAACGTGACGTGTATTTATCTAAGAACATGTTATTAATATTTTTTATGCCTTGTAAACATCGCCATATATTTCACGCTGACGATCATTTGCAGGTTTTCCAGAAGCATTATGATGGTGGATACTCTCGTGTCTCTGTAAGTTAATGTTTATATTGATGACTTGAGCGCTGTCGCGGGATGGCAGCTCAACGAGGAGCATGACCGTCCAAATTTCTTGTCATATGTGCAAGCATAATCATTTTAAGTAGAATCAAATGCTGCCAAGGTTTTCCTCAGAGTTCAAGCGTATTATTGAATTATTGTAAATATGATAATCTGATATAAACTGTCTCTCAGATGTCAAAACGAGGCGATATAGCACCGGGAAGCAGTTGAAGCAGACAACAATCATTTTCTGTAATTTGTTCTTGGAAAACGTGGATAAAAATAAGTTCCAAAGATCACCAGAATACATCTCTCAGCAGCAACATTTCGAAACATTTTCCACGGAAGGTCACCAGCCAGCCGGATACCCATCCCGCCATCTCACCCCACCCCACTTTAACCCCACCCCATCCTTACCCCCGATAGAAGGGGCACACACCCTCCCTCACCTCCCCCCTCTCGTTTTTTTCGCTGATTTACTTCTCAATGCTCATGTGAAGATAGGCGACATCACAACTGTTTGGCTTGTAATTTAAATGGCAATGCCCCGTCTTTACAAACACTGCAAATGAAAAAAAAATGAGGTTTTGACATGCACAGCAACCTAAAATAGCTAGAGAAACACAAATTACGTATGCAAGGACAACTTGGAAGACATTGGGACATTTTTTTTTTAAATGCCAGTTGTCCATGGTCAACTAGTAAAAAGTAAATTGTTACCCCAGATGGAGATATATCTTTTTATGTGGATGGTTGAAAATGTCAACATGCTATTGGCCATTGTGCAGCCAATGAACGCTGGACAAAGGTTGTGACATTTCGTCATGAGGGTATTGTGAGCTTCAGATTCAGAATAGAGATGCCATGCAGGTTGTGCCAAGGTACCGGTGTGGAAGATGCGAGGAAATAGTCCTTGCGATCCCGAAACCATGGTTTTAAAACAACACGCATTTATTCACGTAAATTAGCCAATCATTGTTACATTTCTTTGTGATAACAACTGTAAACAAATCGTAGACTTTCCATTAGGAAGGAAATAGGCCTACCAGTCCCAAAACCATTAATTGTTTCAAAACAACACGCTTTTATTCGCGTAAATTAGTCATTCACTGTTACTTTCTTTCTTATAACAACTGTAAACAAATCGTTGACTTTCCGTTAGGAGGAGGGTCCATACGTACGATGGCATATTTTCTGCGACAGAACTGCAGATACACCAGAATCACAGAATGTTATGGGGATATATCAGAACGAACAGGTAAAAAAGCGCTAGAACATTAATACCAGTATTGCGACACTAATGCACGTATAATGTTGATAAACAATTTGAGTACATGCATGTAGACATGATCGACCAGAAAGTTGTTTCTTTAGCAAGTCTCTTTGCTTTTTTTCTACCTTTTCCATTGAGGATCCAGTGAGTATCAAACAAAAGTCAGAACATTTCAAAGTATGCATGCATGCATTTGAGGAACATTTACAATTTGAAATATTCAACATATTTTTTTTAAAAAACAGGTCCATTGTAAAGAGGTAAATGTAATTGAACTGATCATGTCTTCAACCATTACGCATCAAATAAATATCAGAACAAAAAGTCATAGGAGTTGTCAAATCTTGCAAATGAAGGGCATTTTGAATTGTAACTAATGTAAATGAAACAGTAAAAAATGCCGTTTCAACTTCTACTAGTATTACATCGACGATTGTGCATCAGGAATGTTGCGAAAGTTGTAGATTAAAAAAAGGCAGTTAGAGCATTTCAAATGTCAAATCTTTAATCTTCAAAATATGATATAAAAAACAAAGATATACTGATCCAACTTCTGCAAATGTTAGTGTGGCCGTTGTCTTGCCTTTGAATATTGAAAAGAAGTTGTAACATTTTAAGATATTCTAATCAGGGGCAGTTGAAAATGTTAATCTTCGAGATCTTCAAGAGGGTATTAGATATAGATGACATTCAGAATTTCCCGTTGACTCATTTATTCCTATTTTGGTGCCTCAGAGACAAATATGTTGCAAAATAAATGTTACTTTATTCCTATTTTGGTGCCACAAGACCAATATGTTGCAAAGCAAATTTTATTTCATTGCTATTTCGGTGCCACACAAATCAGCATTTAATATTGAATAAAATCACTAATTGTACGACTAAGGGACAATTAATCTTTTCAATAATACAGAGATGCCATTTCAAATTTTACATTATGTTATTGCTCCTTGTACAGCTATAGTGAATAATGCATGCAATCCATTTAGAATTTTAAATTGAGCTAGTAATGGGCGTTTTTTTTTATTTTTTTATTTTACATATTGAATATACTTTAAACCAGAATAGATAAACATGCCATCCCGACTCATACACATACGTTATCGAAAATTTAATGAAAATATTTGCGTTTCGAATGATAATAATAAGGTGCATTTCAAATGTTAAAATAAGGAGAGATGCCGCTCAAAGTGAAACTTAAATTATGGACGCTTCTCATGGATGCATAGACGTTCTAACGAAATTATTCATGACGATATGGTGCCAACTAAAAAAAAAAGAAAAATGCTAAAGCAAAACAAAAACAATGAAAAAACTACACACACACACACACACACACACACAAACAAAAACAAAAACAAAAACAAAAACAAAAATATATTTTGAAATCAACAATCAAAATGTGATATTATATATCTGAGTGCCAAAATAACAGTTTGCGTGTTCAATAAAATTCTGACTTTCTTACAGGCTCAAGATGGACCTATAGTATTTCAAAAACGTGCCAGTGATTTTTCGTATCAGGACTTTTTTTTCAAATACAGCCTCCTTAATTTTTAGGTACCCTCTCATTTCCAAACAAAAAAAAAGAAAAAAAAAGAAAAAAAATGAAATAAATAAATAAATAAATAAATAAATAAATAAATAAATAAATAAATAAATAAATAAATAAATAATAAAAAAACAAAGATATAGAGAAAATCTTTGATAATTTTTAACAATATATATATATATATATATATATATATATATATATATATATATATATATATATATATATATATATATATAAAGTCATTTCGACATTCATATAGGTATATACACTTTCACATTTTTGTCGGAAATTTGCTCTCATTCGTCCGTTAACTTACAGAGTTAAAATTATATCCAGATTTCAAATCTTTATATAATGTTCTTTAAAAATCTACACTTTAAACGAAGTATGTTTGCCATGATACTTTGAAATCTATGGGCTTCCAAAGTTACTAGTTACAAAAAATGTACTTTTGGTTTATTAGCTTTCTTGAAGGTTGGCAACGATGTTATTACCTTGGCAAGGAACTATGCTGATGTTTTGCCTTTACCATGTACAGACAATAAACTTATTATGGCTATTAAAATTGTTGTTTTCAGCAAATACAATTATCTAGCTGTTGGGACCGATTTCACTCACAGGGATGTGTCGAAACCAAATAAGCCTATTTGAGATTATTGCTTTTTTAAGATGAGTTCTTAGAAAAACTCAAGACAAAATGACGCTATGAACCAGGATTGGGTGCAAACCCACACATTTTATTTTTCCAAGAATTCGTTTCTTCTTTATTATGCCTGTGTGCCAACACAGACATATTGTTTTTCTTTCTTTCTTTCTTTCTTTCTTTCTTTCTTTCTTTCTTTCTTTCTTTCTTTCTTTCTTTCTTTCTTTCTTTCTTTCTTTCTTCTTCACAGGCAAATTTGTCCGACATTTCATTTGAAAAGTGTTGCACGTAAAACTCCAAAATTGGCATGATTATACTCTCATACATGAAGTCTTGAGTTTTTGTAAAGAGGTTCAACGGTTTTGAAAATTTTGCAAATTAGGCCACTTGAAAGTTTAAATCTTGAATATCTCCAAAACTATTATAGGTACAGGTAACCAATCCAATTTCAATTAATATATTTGTAACACTGCACATTTTTATAATTTACATGTGACCTCTAAAGGTCAAAGTCATTTGGACCATTGAAATTTTCATCCAGTCATAACTCGGTCAATTTTTATCCAATTTTGATCATGTTGGGCTCAAATTGTAGCTATTGCAACACTGCACATTTTTGTAATTTACATGTGACCTCTATAGGTCAACGGTATAGGTCATTTGGACGTTTGAAATTTTCATCTAGCCATAACTCAGTCAATTTTTATCCAATTCTGATCATGTTGAACTCAAATCGTAGCTATTGTAACACTGCACATTTTTGTAATTTACATGTGACCTCTAAAGGTCAAAGGTCAAGGTCATTTGGACCTGTGAAAGTTTTGTCTAGCCATAACTTAATCAATTTTAGGTTTGTGACAAAGCGGCATCCAATGAACCAAAATTGTAATATATGCAAATTGGCAGAATACACAAAATTTAAATCTTGAATAACTTAAAATCTATGATACATGGAGATGCCATTCCAACTTCAATTTGTAGGTTTGTGACATAGCCGCATCTGATGACCCGTGAACCAAAGTTGTAGAATTTTAATTTATGCAAATTAGGTGAACACACTAAATTTAACTCTTAAATAGATTGAAAACCATTGCATATAGAGGTATCATTCCAACTTTGATTTGTAGGTTTGTGAGATAACTGCATCCAATGAATCATGAACCAAAGTTGAAGGCTTTCAATTTATGCAAATTATGTAAATACACAAAAACTAGATCTTGAATAGCTTCAAAACTATAATGGATGATGGCGTCATTCAAACTTTCGTTTAAAGTTTGTTTCCAAGAAACCAAGAATCAAAGTTGTAGCATTTTAATTAATGCAAAATAGGCTAATACAAAAATTTAGATTATGTTGAACAATGGCAAAGTGTAGTATTTCAATCTGTTCTGATTTTGAAGGCACCAAGACAGATTTGTTGTGAAGCAGACTCTCTTTTCTAGTGTTTATCTTCTGTCCACGTTTTCCACCCATTCCATCCAAGATCACAAGAGCTATTATTTCTGAAAGAGAACACCAGGTTTATTTGACCCGGCACTAAATTTTAATTTAATGAAATTTTTAATATTTAAATGTTTTTCACAAAATTGTGCATTTTGAAACACAAAAATAAAGGATAGTTCGTGATGTCAAATGAAACAAGGCTCTATAAAATATATTTCAGAATTGAATAAACAAAATGTAGTTACAATTTTATAGCTGTTGTTGGTATGTCTGGGTGTGGACAGTTTATTTTTCTTTCTTTCTTTCTTTCTTTCTTTCTTTCTTTCTTTCTTTCTTTCTTTCTTTCTTTCTTTCTCTCTCTCTTCTCTCTCTCTCTCTCTCTCTCTCTCTCTCTCTCTCTCTCTCTCTCTCTCTCTGTCTGTCTGGGTGCCAACCCAAATACATTGTTTTTCCACGGATTCTTTACTTCTTTCTTTGTTTCCATGGCACCCAAATTTGTCCGGAGTTTTTCTCGGACACTATTTTTCCGATAACCACCAAACTTGCCATGATGACTCACCTACCAGTGAAATTGTGCATATCGTTTCGAATAGTCATGATGTTTCAAATCATACAAATAAGGGGCAATTAAATTTTTTAAACCTCCATATCATCCAAACTAATGCAGATAGACACAAAATTTCAATGTGCATGAATAGGTTTGTGACACCTGCCAATATAATGGACATTAAATGAAAGTTGTGAAACTTTAAATTATGCTTATCAGAGCATTGAAACATTCAAAAGTTGAATATTTCCAAAATTATTATAGATAGAGGTGCCATCCCAACTTCAATTTGTGGGTCTGTCGTAAAGCCACATCCATTGAACCATGAACCAAACTTGTAGAATTTTAATTTATGCAAATTAGGTGAATATCCAAAATTTAAATCTTTGAATAGCTTCAAAACTATTACAGATAGAGGTGCCACATTAACTTCAATATATGTTTTTTGACATAGCCGCATTAAATAAATGATGAATCAAAATTGTCGAAATTGAATTAATGCAAATTACGTGAATATTCAAAATTTAAATCTTAGATAACTTGAAAACTATTATACATAGAGGTACCATTCCAACTTCAATTTGCAGGTTTGTGACATAACCACATCCAACGAACCATGAACCAAAGTCGTAGGCTTTTAATTTATGCAAATTAGGCAAATACACAAAATTTAGATTATGTTTTATAATTACAAAGTGTAGCATTTCAAACTGTTCTCATTTCGAAGGTACCCAGACATATTTGCTGTGAACAAATTTTTTTTGTAGTTGATTAACTGATGATGATGATGATGATGATGATGATGATGATGATGATGATGATGATGATGATGATGATATTGGAGATTTAAAAAATGAAAAATTTTGAGCCTTGTAAATACACAAAATTTAAATCTTGAATAACTTCAAAACTATTATACGTAGAGGTACCTTTCCAACTTCAATTTGCATGTTTGTGACATAACCACATCTAATGAACCATGAACCAAAGTTTGTAGACTTTTAATTTATGCAAATTAGGCAAATACACAAAACTAAGATCTTGAATAGCTTCAAATCTATTATAATATATTATACTTAGTCAATTGACAAAATGTGAAATAATGTTTTCTGATCAGTTTCATGTTGGTTAAATCTGTAACTTTTATTATCTGTCGCCGCCAGGAGCGCTGTATTTTGAAGAAAAAAAAAAAACTATATCCGGCGAAGCTCTATGCTTGGGCAGGTTGAAGTTCAAGTGACAAGCGTCTGTCATAAGCGTCCCTGGCCGTCCCCACCTGCCAGTGTACATGTAGCAGGACGTTATTAGCAAGTTTGTACGGACTGACAGGCGTCATCCTTTGCGTCTTTAAAATAAGGGTAAGCTAAAGTTAAGTTTTAGTGTGAACACCTTTGTGTATCACAAATATCAATTTGGGAAACAACCCGACTGGTTTTTCCACAGGCACAGGGTCAACCAGCAGAATGGTTGTCCTCGTGTTCTGGTGGTCTTCACGAACCCATACTGGCCACCAAAGTCACCGCCTACCGAAAATACTGATTAGGGTTTGCATTTTCGGTAGGCAGTGACTTTGGTGGTCAGTATGTATGGGTTGGTATCTACGAGAATATGAGGATGACAATTCTGCTGGTTTCCCCTGCCAGGCCCAGAGTGTGGTATTATTACTAGTAATATTACTCTACTTTCGTTTTGGCAGGTCCAAATTTGAGCGTTCATTTTGAAGCTGACCTACTTTGTGTTGTTCTACCGAAAACCTCGTATTGCGCAAAACATTTAATTTTAAGGTTTCACGCCAGTCATTCAACCTGTCAAAAAAGACAAAATAGATATAAACAGAGTTATTTTGTATAGGCGGCTAAAGCTATCGATCATCAAAACTTCAAATATCAAAAGGCATATAAACATATGCACGATGTACCAGTTCTAATCTTGATCTAGGCAAAGCCGTGCGGTTTGTTAAAATGCCACGCAATATGTCAACGACCATGCATATGAATTTATTTTGTTATAGTTCTGAGCTGTACTTCCGTGGTGAAACCTACACAAAGTTGTCTTTTCTTGGCAAGTGCAGGTGGTCTGTGCAAGACATGTCACTTCAATTCAGGTGACGCGCTCGTAAAAACAATGTTCCTATTCTCGATATTGCAACTGGTAACTCCATACAGATAAAGTTCTAAGTGGGTCAGCAGGGCAAACATTTTATGTACAAGTAAACATGAAATCAGTTTATAAAAAATCTGAGAAGCTAGGGTCTCAGCGATTATTAAAGTATAAAATGTATGCGTTCTTTGAAAAGTGTGCTTTTTGCTTCGTGTAAGGAACCCAAATATGCGTTTACCAGCAATTGCCCTTGTAAATGAGATGCGGGGGAATGGAGCTAGACATTGTTGCACTAAATTTCACAGTTCAGAGACCGGCAACTCCTCACATAGCTAAGCAAGTGATAATAACAAGACTGTTTTTTGCCCACCATTATCGACAATAGGTACATCAACTATATACGTCAAAATTCTCCTTACAGATTTTTACACCAAATAAAGACCATGAAGTATGGGCATGCCCTTGAAGAGGAAATTTTTTAACAAAAAATTGCCATAGCTCTGCATAGTATTACATGTACGTGCAAATTCATTGTACATACACAGTGACGACTCTAGCTGAACCAGTGTGTATACTGGTGCCGGTGTACATACCTTGATGATATTTACTTTAGGTCAAACTGTACATTGTTTTCCACCATCAGGCCAGAATCTGCCTTTCACACATGCGCCCCCTAATGCTAAATTGTTCGGCACTCTCTTGTGTTGGAGGTGCATGTTGGTGTTTTCCTTAAACCTGTTTCTAACCTTGATATCTATTAATTTATGAATTATCAGTCATTTATCACATATTTTGTGACAATACACGTTAATTTTGATATATATTTAGGCAAGTTTACATGTGCAAATTATCGTTCTTTGTTGCCGGAAGTGAATATTTTTGTGGTTTTCCTACCTCTAACACTGGAGAGTTACCGGACAGTTTGGCACTAGGGGGCCCATGTGTGCTTCTGCTGGCAAAATTAATGAAAATGCAGCACCTTGCATCCCTAGGTGTCATATTTTATGTACACTCTTCAAGTTTTGATTATTACAACCTGTTTTATTTGCAAATGGGAAGTAAATTACAGAATCTTACATGGCCGAGAGTGATCTGTTACCATTTTTCTCTTATGAGGATTGCTGTTGGTGGGAAAATCACGAGTGACCTTTGGTCCTTTTTGATTTTCCTACCAACGGGGATCGCCAGTGAGCAAAAATGGTGACTCACTCTCCAGCCATGTGAGATTATATTTTATTCTATGTTTAAGTGGGCATTTATCACAAACAGTATGCCCTATGCGTACTTTCAATGCTGAGCTGGAGTGCCATGTTTGTTTATGTTTGTCATAGTTGTACCATGTCATGTGACATACATGTATTTCAAACAACCCTCATGCACTTGCGATTTTGTCCTAGTGGTAATGCACTACATCACTGATGCAGGCATGTCACAATATTTCATTTTAACGATGTTTAGGTCATGTGATTTACAGTGAGTTACTACTTTTGAATTTCACTCTGGAAAAGGATAATTCGCCCTCAAACATAGAATAATTATGTTGTTCTGTCCTTATCCATTACTTTTTTTTTACACTTGTTTCCACTTCAGTTATACACTGGCGGGTGGTTTAACTAGGATAAACTGTCCAGCCAGAAAGGGTACATATTGGTTCAGGGGTAAGTCAAATTGTTCTTATCTGAACCTGTACTATACAAATTTAGTAATTATGGTTTGTTTGACAGGGGTTCTTCTTTCATAACGAAGCTCTGCATTTATAAGCAAAACTTCACGTATTTAGCTAATTCATCATTTGCCACGTTCTTATTTATTCTTTATTATGTGGGTTGTCTTTGCTGAATATTTAGCTTAGACAAGGAGCCGCTACTCAGAGAGACATGTACGGGTAAAAGGCTCCGAAACATGTTGAGTAGTTACCCGCTGAAGACCCTTTAATTTATTTGGGCTGATACAGCCTATGTCAAAATTTTACAGAGGAACGTGTGCAATATAGACAATAGTAATTCCATATGTATACAGGTTAGACAGGGACAGGTTAGCTTATGGAGAGTAAAGAGTTCGAACTGCGGAATAGGATATTGACTACTAGGAAGTGGTTCTGGGCAAAAAGACACAAATACAATTGCTGTGGCAAAATAATATTTTTATGGACCTTTCAAAGTTGCTACTTTGAAATGCAAACATCATGAGTCGTCATTCTTTTCTGACACCTGTGGAACAGCTGGGGTGCTGCCATCACGCACACCTTTGACATGGATGGACTTGTGCTGTGCTAATTCTACTTTATTTTGGTGGTTTACTGAAGCTGACAAACCCATGGCTCAACACAGAAAAAAAAAGCCCATCAATTACTAATCGTTGCATACACCACTCAGGGCAGACAGTATCACTTTGATCCTTCTGTTGCTTGTGTACTGGTGCTAAATGACCATGCCTGGCTAGTGCAGCATGTCTTTTGATCTCATTCACATTGACTGCAGGTATAACGCCATTAGCTAGCAGCCACATTGGTGTGTACGGGTCAGTGGCATAAGACAAAGTGCCACAGTAACAAATAATGGACTGTCCTTTTCCACTCTGCCAAATGGAAAACTCTGCACGATTCTGTTAGTAGTGGGACTTTACAATATTAAACTCAAAGTTCAAAGATTTCAAACTATTGGACCAAACATCTTACTGGCCCATTTTACTAGCCATAAGAGTGACCCCAAACCGAAATAAAGTAAAACAGTGGGCCATTTAAATTACAAGGAATACATCCATTTAATATTTATTTACAGAATGTTCATTACCGATTTAAGGAGAGAAATCGGAGGTGACTTGGATCATCTGATTCCCCGACCTGTTCTTAGTTGTGAGCATCATGTCGGCCTGTATTGGTCCATGAACCATGAATGGTTCCCTTGGTATGGCTTGATTGCCTGCTTTTCTGCCACAGTTGCCCTCTCTATTAAATCTTAATCAGGTCTGCATCGGAAAAAGTGCAGGATAAATTCAGATTGCCAACATCATGACACTCACTATGATCACTGGTAAAGTTCTTCTGTCTTCTGATGTCTAGTGCTTGCAGTAATGCGGTTCTGTAGGTTATCACACTCCAGCTGGGGGAAAGGTTAAGTTTGTGACTTCAGCAACAGTTTCATGCCAGTGACCATGATCTGGTGAGAAGCCCACATAATGGCTTGCCAAGGAGGCTCATTTTAAATGCATCAAAATCATCATTTGAAATTCAGGTATTTGTGAAAAATCACTGGACATAATTCGTAAGACATCTAAACACAAACTTTATGCTAAGTTAGACTCCATCAATCAATAGGACTTTAAAACAAAACTGACATTGATATCATTCCAAAGGTCACAGGACCACTTTAAGTAGTCTGTGCCAGAAAGGCCAGCTGAGCACAGGACTGTCCAAGTCCTCTTGTTTCAGTATTATCATTTTTTTGTTTTTGTTTTAAATTTCAAATTGCACTAGTTACTGTCTGTCTGATACACTGTAGCACCAGAAATGTTAGTATCATCTACCTTTGGACGTTTCATGTAATAGTATTGAAGTTGAAGCACGTTTGTCAGCCCCTTTTACTTTAGTGCAAGTGAATTGCAGGCAAATGGTAAAAAGCAAGAGCAGAATTTAAATTGTAAAATGCTCAAATGAAGATTCACTGGAATGGGGGTTTCTACAGAATTTCAGAGTGACTAAATAATGTAATAATTCAGACCAGTTTGACTTAAAAGTAGATCGACTTTAGTTGTGATTGGCGTTGAAAGAGTTGACATGTTTTATTGACTGTTTTACAGGTGGTGGACACCATGCAGTCAACAGCACAGACCTGCGTGTACACGCCCAGTAACGTGCGGCCAGGGTTTGCCAGTAAAACAGCCAAATATCTGGGCATGGCCCAGATCTTCCTTGGTGCCATCTGCATCATATTCCAAATCGTGGGCATTATTCTTATGGCGTGGAAGGCATTCATCGGAGCAGGCATCTGGTGTGGAGCTATTGTGAGTTGACAGGTTTTATCATCATGATCATGTTGCTTCATTTTGGCACAACCCTGTTTCCTTAGGTAATCTTAGAGTGCAGAAGGAAAAATTGTTTGTGGTTTGTGTGGATGTATTCTAGTAGTTGCCCTGTTAAATATAAACCTGCTTATAAAATATGAAATGAAATATGAAATACTGTACTTACTGCATGGAGAAGTGGCCTCTGCAGGTGGGGCGACCTCACATTGGGGAGGCCTTCGGCTTGTAAGATTGGTACTGCTGTACATTTCTAAGTACATGTGATCATGGTGATAGAGTGAAAGTAAAATCATGACGAGTTACAACAGAGAAATGTTTCCCCCGTGAAGTCATTGAAATGGTTGCTTCTTTGCTTGCAGTTTGTGATTGGTGGATCTTTTGGTGTCACCTCGTCTCACAGAAAGAGTAATTGTACAGTAAGTGGCTGTTATATTCATGTTACAACAAGTTGCTGTGGTAACAACAGTTGGTGCTAGGCCTAAATAGTTGTTAGGCCAAAAAAAAAGTCTGTGTTTGGGGTTTCCCTACCGACCCTTGCCCAAACCCCCCTACCCTAAAACTTTTTATTAACTTTCAAAAAAAAAAAAAAAAATCTAGGCAGATTTTCTTCATGAAATGCACAATTTAGCCATTTTAAGTTACTTTTCTTCTGTTTTCAGAGCAAAAATTTAAAAAAAAAAAAAAAAAAAAGCCTACCTACCTACCCTATTTATTTTTGGCATGTAACCTCAAACGCACCATTTATTTTCTTTGGCCTTATTGTCCAAAAAAGGGAAGAATCCCCCAAACTGTGATAACATCACATCAGAACTTTATATGGGTATGTAATTATAAAGTGGTCTAAAATGATATTTTGTTCTCATTTTTTCGTTGTTGGTTACATACATTACATGCACCTTTCATGTCCATGATCCTATTGTCGAGGACAAGTGAATACTCCTGGGGGTCATTCTACTGTCTAGTGGACTAGTTCATAGAATTTCCATCTGCAGTGCAACAAGTTGAAGTCTGAATGTTTAGAATAATGACATGAGTTACATGTGAAATCGCTGGTTCTATGGAACATGCTGTCATTATTTCTATCCAAAGTTGCTGTGTCCTTCAGATATGAGGACAAGCCAGCTTATCCAAGGGATAAGTGACATTTCAAAATCAATTGTCATTTGGACCAGTAGAACTGTAAACAGTTTTCTTGCTTTGATGTACATCATATGATGATATGATAATGCAATAGCTGTGAAATTTTACTCACGTCGAAATAATTACATTTACAGTAAACTCCCAGTACAAAAACCCTTAAAAGCTTGAGGTAACGCTAATGTCAAGCAAACTTTAAAGAAAAAATTTCACATGTATGTCCACTTAGAGGGTGGCCATACTGTAAAAGGAGGCGGGGCTACTCGGTCTCTTTCCTGGGATCTCAAAACAAAATGGGAACAGAGCAAAGGCTGTACTACATCAACTCCAGTGCGCGTCTACATCTGGGGTATTTTTTATTTATTTATTTAATTTACCTGTATTTTAAGACCATCTGCAACATGTGGCCACTTTTTGCAGGCAGTGGGAGGAGGGTGTAAACTCTTTCCCACTCTAGTTGGCCAAAAGCACCGGATGTAAATTGTTGTCGGCCTTAAAGTTTTTACTTAAATTTCTCACTGCTAGAAAACATTTTTGCAGAGATTCTTAAACTGTAAGACGATTGATGACGGCATGCTGTACTTCAATAGCTTTCCTTGGCACAGGTTGGGTGCATTGCGCTCAACCTGTGTCCAGGAAAGCTATTGACTTGTTCTCGGACCTGGAATGGGTTAAATAGTGGGTGCTACTTTATCAGCATGTCTGTACAGTGAAACCTCCCTATACCGAACACCCTTGGGACAGGAAAAAAGTGTTCAGTATAGTGAGGTGTTCGGTATAGGGAGGTCTGATAACATTGAAAGTATATATTTGGGACGAGAAATGGCGTTCAGTATAGAGAGGTGTTCGGTATATGGAGGTGTTCGGTTAGAGAGGTTTTACTGTATTTCCAAAGGAGAAAGGAAAGCTGTTGACTCGGCCACCAACTTTGCATTGAGCGGCTTTCAAGAGAAATTTTCTTATTTTTCAGATCATCACCTTCATGGTGATGTCCATCCTGTCGGCTGTCTTCACGATGGTGCCTCTCGCCAGCTGTGCGGAGGCCATCAGCTTCGACAGCTCATATCATATGTCGTACTACAGAGACTTTGGTGTGCAATCCACCCGGGTATGTATCTTTCACACCTGCACCAGCTGACAGATATAACAGTTTTTGGAATTCCTAAGCATGGATTTATCTTGACTCGCTGGGCTATTTTATGCATTCTTAAATAAAAGTGGAGTTTTGGGGACATGCTCCCTTGAATTTGTTTCCAAATGAAACCAGTAGAATGACTCGTTGTAGCAAAAATTTTGCCAACTGTACACACTGTATTCCATGACCCTGGCCTTTGAAAAATAAGTAGGCCAATAAGTACAAGATTCAAAATTTGGGGATGACAGGTGAGCATACCAGTGCCTCTGATGGGCTTATAGCAAGTGGTAAGTAGGAGAGAAGTACCTGACGGTGGGTATATTTCAACCTATCACTGGTTCTGCATTTCCTTGGCAATCTGAACTCGACACAAATCATGCACAGCTTGTTGGTAAATATTGTTTATGCTTAAAAGGATCTGGGGCTTAAAGAGCACTTGGATTTGTTCCTGGCTTTGTAGTGATTGTATTGCAAGAATATGGGGCTTAAAGGGCACTTGGGTTTGTTCCTGACTTTGTGGTGATTGCATTTCAAGAATATGGGGCTTAAAGGGCACTTGGGTTTGTTCCTGGCTTTGTGGTGATTGCATTGCTAGAATGTGGGGCTTAAAGGGCACTTGGGTTTGTTCCTGGCTTTGTAGTGATTGTATTGCAAGAATATGGGGCTTAAAGGGCACTTCTGTTTTTTCCTGGCTTTGTGGTGATTGCATTGCAAGAATATGGGGCTTAAAGGGCACTTCCGTTTGTTCCTGGCTTTGTGGTGATTGCATTGCTAGAATATGGGGCTTAAAGAGCACTTGGGTTTGTTCCCAGCTTTGTGATGATTGCATTGCAAGAACATGGGGCTAAAAGTGCACTTGGGTTTGTTCCTTTAGTTTGTGTACTGTGATGGTTTTGTCACACGGAATTGGACCTAAATGGCTTCAGAATCTGGGTTTCTTTGCTTAGTGCCTGTGTTGATGATAAATTCTCAAAAGGCATAGCACTGTTTTTTTGTTTTTGTTTTTTTTTTCATCATTTGGCATTGTTAAAGCACGTGGCAACAGGCTTTTTTAGTTGTGACAGTTATGTTGCAAATTGGAAGCTCAACCCTTTCCTGCCCAAATTGACCGACGGGTGCCCCGATATAAATGGTCAGCTGCTCAAATGTTTTTATGTAAATTTCATGTTAATAGAAAAAAATGGATATTTTTTTTTTTTTTTTGCTGAGAATTGTAAATATGACTTATCAGAGTGACATGCACTAGTTCAGTAGCTTTGCTGGACATGGGTTGGGCACACACTGTGCCCAATCCATGCACTGTTTCCTCCAGAAAAAAAAACAGGGTACCAGAAACACCCTGAAGGCATGTCCTGGGTAGGAGTTATTGCAGCCCACTCCCCTAAAAAATTTTATTTAGGTGCACTAGAATTGATTTTACAGTGCCTCTGGAACCTCTGGAGAGCAAATTCAGTGACAATGTTAGGGTACAGAGCTGTACTGTACAGAAATTTAAGTGTATGAAATTTTACACCATTTTACCCTGTGGCAGAAACCCAACCATGTTAGGAAAGCTATTGATTCAGTGTCGTACAGACCAGGAAAGGGTTTGTAGCTTCATATAAAGTACTAACAGTATTAGAATGCTGTTTCTCGTGCCAGGAAGTATAGCTTAACTCATTCCATACTATGGTCATAGGCCTTGGTCAGTGGTTCTGGCACTGCCTGGCGTGCCAGAACCACTGACTTAAGACTATAGGCATGTTGGTACTTGAACGAAAGCTCTTCTCATGAAGAATTTGAATATGGAATTCGCGTCTTAAGTCTAGGTAAACATATGGAAAAATCAGGGACTGGTATGGAATGAATTAAGTGCACGTGGTGCATATTGATAGTATGGCGCGATAATGCCTAAGTGTTCTGTGTTAAGATGAGTTCCTTGTGCACTGGCCCGTGTCTAACATGTGTTAATAGGATGCTAGCTAGGCATATGCATGTGTGCTTTTTTGTGCAGTGTTGCAGCTGATGGAAGAATGATCCCCTGCAAGATGCATGCTAGTTTTGTTGTGAGCACTGCTTGGACCACCAGGATGTGGATCCGAGGTGACTTAACGCTGTTGCCATGGTTACTGTTATGTTGCTGAAACACCAGTGGGCTGTAGCGTAGTCTGTATTGGTGGAGGGATCTCGTTGATAGTGCCCAGACCACCAGGAGAAAAATCGAACCGCTGAGAATTGCATGGACCACCCAGAACCTACACGTGGTTTTGTCAAGGTGAGTATACATATACAGACATGTTAAGTTTGTAGACAAGTTTATCCCTCAACACTCGGACTACTGACATAGTCACTAACAACACTCAGAGTAGACATAGTCACCTAACAACATGTAGAGTACTGACATACCCACATAACAACATTCAGAGTACTGACATAGTCACTTAACAACACTCAGAGTAGATATAGTCACCTAACAACATGTAGAGTACTGATATACCTACATTACAACACTCAGAGTACTGACATAGTCACTTAACAACACTCAGAGTAGATATAGTCACCTAACAACATGTAGAGTACTGATATACCTACATTACAACACTCAGAGTACTGACATAGTCACTTAACAACACTCAAATGTACTGACACACAGGGTGGGTAGACATGCTAAGTTTATAGACAAGATGAACCCTCGCGTGTAATTTTCTTCTTGGTCCTGCATTCACTTTCTCTTGCACCATAGGGACCTTGAAGTTGTGTTGCAGAAATTGCAAAGTGAAACATTATTAGGATGACACTTAGAGAATTGACATACTCACTAGATAGTCACTTACCAACACTCAAAGCACTGACATACTAATTAGTCACTTAACAACACTCCGAGTACTGACGCACTAAATTTATTTAATTTTTTTTTTTATTTATTGAGCTTCAGTCAGCGGTACATCAAGATAAAAGGAAAATAAAACATCAGAACATGTCAAAACAAATACTGCCGACTTGGAAGAGTCAAACAGGTGATTACACCTACACAAGTTGACTCCCCATCTATGATTGGTGATAAAGATGAGCACAGCTACAACTGGATAATAATGGTAATGATTGATTAAAAAGGTCAAAGACGATAAAACAAATGTCAGCGTTTAAAATACAAATATAAGGAGCTCGAGCAGACTATCTCATGCAAAATAATTCCTCAAATTAAGATACTTAGTATCATTTATACTTTTAAAAAGTTTACAAAAATCATAAGCAGTCGATCACAATAATCTGCTACCTGCATTTTGGACAGAAACACCTGCTCAGCCATGTTCACGCATTGGACGAGTCAAAATACTCATGTTGCAACTTGCTGTGGTAAGTATTTAGTCTACTTTTCAAAATATGGATAGATTGAGAATCGCGGATATGGGAGGGTAAGATGTTCCAAGTGTAAATAGAGCAATTTACATAGGATGAACGGAAAGTTTCCATTTTACATTTGGTTATTTTTAAATGTAGACTATTGTCGGAAGTATGTCAATTTCTCAAGTTTGTTTGAATGGGGAACATACTGAAGAAATGTACCTTGTAATAACTATTAACACATTTGTACAAGAACACAAGATCCAGTTGTTCACGCCTATAAGATAATGGGAGTAGATTACATTTGGTAAGGTGGGACTCGTACGATTCGGAATAGTCACTTAACAACACTCATAGTCTGACATACTAAATAGTCACTTAACAACACTCAGACTACTTACATACCAAATAGTCACGTAACAACACTCAAGAGTACTGACATACTCACTTAATAAGACAAATTAAAAGGGATTTAAGGTCAAACTTCTTTCCTATTTGATTTATTTGTCTGACATACATGCAGATATCAGACACCTTTTGCAAGGAACAGATGGTGTCATTATAAATAGGTTTCACTGTCATTCCATATCTTAAGCATAGGGGTATGTAAAATTATTTTCAAACTGTTGGCATATGTAGATCTTGCTACACTGGCTCAAGGTGAAGTAAGGCAATCTTGATATGCTCTATACCTTGTGGACAGCAATGGGACCAAGTATGGAACGCTGTGCTACCTGTAGGGGGCAGCACCACCAAGGGCATAATAGATGTACATGTATGTATTGCTGGCTAAACACTGCCCCCCACAGGAAGGTAAGCTTACTGGGTACGTACATTTTGGACCTATGGCTTAAAGCTGCCGTTTGAGGGTGTGACTATGGGGCAAAAGGGTAGACATCCCCAGCTTGTTACCGCTTGTGGTACAAAGGTGTGGGTAGAATAAAAGATGATGCTTCTCACAACGGTGAAAGTACTGCAATAGGCGTGGCTGTCCAAGTTGCTGGTTCTGCTCTGTGACCCGAGTCTAGAATGGCTTCGAGGGGAACTTTCTGCTTTGGTGCTGACCTTCATGCTGTATAAACAGGTGAATAATGCCAAATATACCTGAAGCATGGCTTGGTTTTCTACCTTGTATAATTAGTAGGTTTTACATTTGAGTGGTGTGGTGGAAGTTGGGAGATTTAGTGACTGCAAGCCTCGTTATAAATAGGCTGAGATCTGCAGTGGAGGCTTTGTATTTAGTGGGATAAATGGTTCAAGCAGAGATTGTGCTTTGAGGATTTGGTTGTGTAGTCTCATGCTGTAAATAAGCTGTAATAGAATCACTTGCTTTGATATTGTATGGGAAGCGGTTTTCGGTTGTGCAGTGCAATTTTGGAATTTATGTAGCTTCATTTCAGGCTGTTATTCAGCTTTGAATAATTGCAGATTGTTAATTAGTGAAAATAAAATTGACTGGTCATACACTCATGTTATTATGCACACATATAATTCTCAGTAGACCGGCTGTCGTCTGGTTCGTCATATTTGTCCCAAAGGAGTTAATACACAGGGGTGTTTAACGGCGACGTGGGTCCAGTGAGACGCCAAAGGCGACGAATGTTTAACAGCGACATGGGACCAGTGAGTTGCCAAAGGCGACGAACCAGACTGGTAGGGTTAACAAAGTTCCACCTGCATCCTGCAGATGGCGCGGACCGGTGGGAATTTGCACCGGCTATAAACAGCCAATCAGAAAGCAGGTCAACATTTGACCTGCAAAATTTGCATTTAATATCTAAACAAGACGGCATGGCCAACAACATGGCAGTAACAGCCACACTCAAGGACAGTGAACACTAAACAGCTGAAAAATTTGGTCGGCCTGTGGTATCAGGAGTTCAACTGGAAATACAGGAGTACATAGGCAAAGGGCAGGATGTTTTTGCATCTTTGCCGACAGGTTGGGGCAAGTCATTGATGTATATTTCCTCACCATTCATGCTGCACTGGGAAAACCACAGTCAGCTCACTCTCAGTCTCAGCGAGGATCCCTCAGCCTCATACATTGTAATCATTGTATTGCCTTTAGTAGCCATCATTGAAGAACAGGTAGCATTTTTAAAGGAAAAGATACTGAAAGCGATCCATGTTGGAGATGAGGAATGTGATTTGGAAAGTCTAAAGAAGGGGAATTGCAACTACATGTTTGGGAGTCCTGAATTGGCTGTTTATAGCTGTTGCAAATTCCCACCGGTCGGCGCCATCTTCAGGATGTGGGTGGAACTTTGTTAACCCTACCAGTCTGGTTCGTCACCTTCATCGCCTCACTGGTCCCACATCGCGGTTGAACATTCTTCGTCTTCGGTGATTCACTGCACCCCACAACGACGTTAACCCCCCCCCATGTATTAACCCCTTTGGGACAAATATGATGAACCAGACGACAGCCAGTCTACATTCTCAGGTGTCACTGATGTTCCACATATGCATATCAAAATTAACATAGCTCTGACATCATTCTACTCCACAATTTGTCAAATTTTCGCATCCTAAGTGATAAAGAGCAGATTAAAGTGGAATTCACTACGATGCCAAGTGGAAAAAATTCATCACAGTGCATATTAACATAATAAATTTCACTCATTAACATAATTTATGCAACGGGCTGTACACCTCCCACCTGAAGAATGTAAATTTACATCCCTATGTGCTTGGTGGAATGAGACAGCTTGGCCAGTACATGGGGGACCCTGGGTGTACAAGAGTCCGGCTTTTGATAACATGTATGATACGAAGCTAAGGGTCGAAACTATCTTGAGACACTGTTTAATTGAGAACATTTGGCCACGGTGTGAAGTACAGCTTTAGTTTCTTCAAACACCTGTATCGCCACTTTGTTTGTGATGTGTATGGAAGTTAAGCTCCATGACAAATAGATCCAGTTGATTGAGTGGGTGAAATGTTCACCTCATATTGCGGACCCCCAAAAAATTACGGTAGAAGCTTGCCACATACATGTGAATACAGCATAGAACAAGAGCTCAAGATAGTTGTGGGAAGTAAACGTTCACAAAGAATGCAAAAAATAAAAAATAAAGTGTATCAAAGTCATAATGATATAGATTAACCCTTTCAGTGCCCAATTTTGGACTGAGTCAACAGCTTTTCAATGCGCCCAATGCGGGCCAAGAAAAGCTGTTGACCTGGGATATCTGGAGGTAGAGGCATGCTTGTACTTGAATGAAACGTCTTTTTTTACGAGGAATGGAAATCTGGGATCCTAATGATAATTCAGACTAGTTTGACTTCAGTAGATTGACTTAAGACGTGATTGGCACTGAAAGGGGTAATGAAGAATTAAAACAAAGGTCTTGAGAAACCTGACTTCTGTTTTAAGAGAGGAGCCATATTGACTAGCCTCGAGAAGGTACACGAGGCAAGAAAGTATTACTTGGAGTCCCATTCCGTGACACATTCTCTTGACTTTGTTTGGATTTGCATGTCATTATCATATCATTGACTGTTCTGTCCTCCATGAAAAAGAAAATTATTGTCACTGCGGTTCACCTGAATTCAAGAAACATTTCCAGCTGCTTATTCATGCAACATTGCGTCAGTTAAATGATTTTCTTCGCGTGATGTCACGGGCAAGAAGACATGAAGGAGGCGCCACTGATACAGGCCTTGATGTGAGAGATGATGGTGATACTAGGTACGACACTCGCAGTCTTGCTACAACCCCCCACCTGCTATTGGAACTCAGGCAGGGACAAGTAGCCAAACCTATAACGTTTAAAATAAAAGCCATGTTTTCTTGCAAGAACTAACCGGGGCAGGAATTATTATTCCAGCAGCACAGTCTAATACAATACAAGTTGACTTAGAAAAGAAAGTAAAGTTACCCAATGACTTTGAGCCAGTGATAACTATCCGTCGAAGAAGGTACTAACTCAATTTATGTGGTATGAGTTGCACGCTTTTGGGTACAAAATGGTCAAAGGTCAGTGTTTTGTCTCCTATGGTGGGCAAAGACGGGGAGGTGGAAGAAAAGATGAGGCAGCACAGAACCAAAGGTAGGTCAATGACTGTAGATTATATTGCTACCTGGGTTGGAGGAGGAACGATACAAAGGTAAGCACAATTTAACCCATGGTGTCCCTCAAGAATGTTGATCCCATGCATTTGGAGAATAGGTTTTACTTGTTGATGAAAACCTGTTAAAATGTATGTAATAGTATGAATGTCTTTGTAACATGATTATGTTGTTATATTTGATAATGTTTTAACATGATTATTCTGCCATGTCTAGTCCATGTCATTGTAAAGAAGGCTGACTTCTGCACCTCATAGTCCCTACTTGAAGCACATTCTCTGACTGTAGCACACCCTCTACTTGTAAAGCAAATTTAGTAGATGTTTGAAGTATTGTTTTCAAGCATCATTGCAATTTGACCATGCGAAACAAGACATTGTTACATAATAATTTGTGCAGAATTAACAGTACATAACACAAGAATATTTTTTTAGCTCTTCTGACTATAGGTCAGGATCCCAGATTTGTATTCCTCATAAAAAGACCTTTCATTTAAGTACATGCACCAGCATGCCTATAGTTCCAGAGAGAATATCCCTGGTCAACAACTTTTGTCGGCGTGCACTGGTCGCATTGCGCCCAACGCGTGCTGAGAAAAGCTGTTGACTCTGTCCAAAATTTGGCATTGAAGGAGTTGAAAGGCCCAGTCTGCTTCACAACCAAGATGGGCTGTTGAGAGTACGAGTAAAAAGGATAAGTAGATTAAAACTACATTGTAATTGTTTTTTCTTCTTCTGTTTGTTACACAGAAAGCTCGTCTGGCTGTCAACTCCATACTGCTGGTGTGTGTTCTGGTGGAACTCTTTGTCGCCATCTGGTCTGCTGCCATCTGCTGCCGTGCTACCTGCTGTCTGCCGGTTAGTGACATCTAGTGACACGGTGTGACCTTATAACATGTATAATGTTGCTGGCTGAAGTGACCTCAAGTGACAGTGTGTGACATCTTGACAGTTAATGTAAGGGATCTGATTATGTGATATTTTGTCAAGTGGCGAGGTGTAACATGTAATTTGACGGCTGACTTGACAGTTGGCGCTGTGTGACATAGGTTCAGCATGTGGTATAAGTTCAAGGGACAACCTGACATGAGGCTCAGTCACCAACTGATGTGATACTGAGTGACAATATGTTTCGCAGCAGCTGTGTTTATGAGTACCCTTAGTCGTAAGACTTTCTGGATTCATTTCAGTACTACATTTCAGACTGAGTCAACAGCTTTCTTCGGCATGCTTTTGGGTACGTTGCACCCAAAGCGTGCTGAGGAAAGCTGTTGACCTGGACCATTATATTCTATATAGCCACAGGCGTGCTGGTACTTGAATGAAAGATCTTTATACAAGGGACATGAATCCGGCACCCTTATTATAATTCAGAGCATTTGTTTGCAACAAGGAAGGTATTTAGAGACTCTCCTGGGTTGTAAGTAGTTCAACTTTAGTTGCAGTTGGCACTGAAACAGCTATGTAATGTAACCTGGTCAATACATGTAAGTTGTGATTGTTGTAGGGGGCCTATGGGTTGCCATATGTAACCTGGTCAATACATGTAAGTTGTGATT
This sequence comes from Hermodice carunculata, assembly GCA_964020975.1. Classification (NCBI taxonomy): domain Eukaryota; kingdom Metazoa; phylum Annelida; class Polychaeta; order Eunicida; family Amphinomidae; genus Hermodice; species Hermodice carunculata. The sequence continues at coordinate 77,673,398 of OZ026626.1, read as the reverse complement.
GTTGTAGGGGGCCTATGGGTTGCCACATGAAACCTGGTCAATTCATGTAAGTTGTGATTGTTGTAGGGGGCCTATGGGTTGCCATATGTAATCTGGGCAATACATGTAAGTTGTGATTGTTGTAGGGGGCCTATGGGTTGCCATATGTAATCTGGTCAATACATGTAAGTTGTGATTGTTGTAGGCGGCCTATGGGTTGCCATATGTAATCTGGGCAATACATGTTAGTTGTGATTGTTGTAGGGGGCCTGTGGGTTGCCATATGTAACCTGGTCAATACATGTAAGTTGTGATTGTTGTAGGGGGCCTATGGGTTGCCACATGAAACCTGGTCAATTTATGTAAGTTGTGATTGTTGTAGGGGGCCTATGGGTTGCCATATCAGGTGCAGTATGTCCCGCACGGAGGTCCGCAGCCTGTGGTACTCCTGGCGCCACCACAGAACCAGACTGGAGTGCTCTATGCGCTGCCTCAGGGCAGCAACACTTACGTCATTCAGCAAGGTTTGTTCCATCAAAAGTTTCCCGTTGTTTGGTCAAGTGTCAGTCTTTTCAATGCATCTTGCATGTTTAAATGGTGGGTGAAAGAAATGAGTGGTCAAATAAGGCCTGAAAAAAGGTGTGTGGTGTTATACAGGGAACTGGAATATCAATTGCTATGAATTGAGAAAAGCATTTTTTCCTTCACAAATTAATGTAAAAGTGTCATTGCAGTGGCAGCCATCAAAAATTTGGTGTCACAGTTATGAACGCTGTCTTAATAAAAGACATTTATTAACCTATATTACAAGCAGTTCTTGGCTGTTGTATTGTCTGGTCGCATGCACAAGTCCGAACATGCGAAACACACACATGGATGTTAGTAACGTATATGTTCTGTCCAAATATATAAAAATATGCACACATAGCCCATAGAACAAGATCAGCTGAGCACAGGACCACCATAGTTCTTTTGGTGTTGTACAGGAGTGTTTAGAATTCCTAGTGTAATCCAATGGTAAATGTCAATATTTTGTTAATCACAAAGAAGTGCCTGTGTGTTAAGTTAATATAAACGTTACAGTGTTGTAGTATATTCATGCTGTTCTTTGTTCTCATGTGTTCCATATCATGTTTTCTTTTTTTAATAGGAGGCACCTCTGTTCCTATAGCAACACAACAAGTACCAATGATGCCTAGCAACCCTCAGATGATGACTGCCTCAGCTCCGCCAGCATACTCTCAAAACCAAAGCTTCCCTCCGACTCAAGCATACCCTCCGCCCCAAATCTTTCCACAGCCACAAGAGTTAGTGCAACATGGTCCAGGGCAGGCTTACCTACCACAGCCGGAGATGGGAGCCACGGGCCAGGTACACATTGCAGAAATGAAGGCGTAAAGTCAGGACTAAAATGGCATTGATATCCCCTTTGCATCTGAAATCCATTTTCATCACGGGCATGATAAATCGCAATCGTTGAGGTCACGTGAGCCGTGGTGAGCACAAGAGGCCTGATAAATGAAGGACAGATCAATTCATGGCATTGGATGAAAAAATTGCAATCTTGACTTACATGTTATCACATGACCATTTCAGTCATCTGAGAGCCCGGTGTTACTTACAATAACAGATAGATACGTGAGATGATACAGATGAAGTCCTGTTGAATATTGGGGGGGGGGGGGGGGAGAAATACTCAGTGTAGTGCACAGATATAACTGCAAACATGGAACGTCACAAAAGTCTGGGACAGAATTTGCGAAGGAGAGCCCATGATTTCAACGTGGTGTGAGGCTTAAGCATCAGCCTTTTTGATAATGCTTGGATGGTAGACTTTGACCTGAAACAGTATTGCTGAAAAGCAACACCCAAAATCAATACTGAACCACAATTTTGGGGTTGGCTATTGATAAACTGAAGTTGTCCTCTCCTGGTCTGAATTCGACCAACAGCTTTTCTTGGTGCAAGTCAGGCGCATTGTGCCCAACCTGAGCTGAGGAAAGCTATTGACTTGGGGTATGCCCTCATAATAGGTCTTAGCTACAACTTTGGCTCTTATCGAAAGTTAGGGGACCCTAGGCGATGTAGGCCTAATCCAATCATGATATACATATCCCTAACATTACCTGCTGTCGAGACTTTTACGCTGCAGGCCCCACATAATATTCCTATCTGTTTTTTTTTTCAGAATTAGAATAGATGCACGCGCAACAGATCCTGTATAGTACATACAATAACAAAGGTAACTGTGGACAACCCCCCTTGTAGAATTGACAGGCGAGTCCACCACAGTTGCTTTGTACTCGATGACTGTTGACATCACATATTACGCACTGGTTTGGTTTTTACCCAATCATGGTACATATCCAAGTTTACACGTTTACATTGACGAAACAGGTTGACGTAATTTCTTGGGGATGATCCTTGGGAAGGTCTCCGTGTTCGTCTTCCAAACTCGGGTGTCCCATCCTGTTTGTGTGTTTTTTTTTTGTGTGTCTGTTTTTCAGTTTGTTATTTTTAAGCATTTTGGCATTACCTTTATAATCAAAATTTGTCATGTGATAGACAAGAATTTAGGGTTTTTTTCCTTTACTTATTTTGCAATTCTGCTAAGTGTTTATCCTTTTTACACTAATTTATATCTTTGATGTGGTCTGTATTACCAATTACGGCAGCCATGCTGAATCATCAGCATATATGCGGGTGCTTTATTTATGTGCTAGGACAAATCAAAAGGCATCTCGGATAAGTGGTTTATGTTGCTAATAACATTTCATATCACATCCTGACGTGTTCCTCAGAATTATCCTATATATACTCAAGTCTTCTAAAGTTCAATAGGGCCCAATTTTGAGGGAAAAATGGTTTTTAGTTACATGAAATATAAGGACTGTAAAGCAGATGATAATTTACATCTGGGCACTTTTAGGAGATTTGAGCATAAATGGCTTAATTAAATTTAATTAGAAGTATAGAATAAACCGTTATTTGTAAGTTTTAACCATATTATATAATAAAAACCCTCAAACAAAATATCTGATACTTAAATAATAATTAACCCATACATTATATATACATGTAATATTATGTATGTGTACATATAAATTTGTCCAGCATGTTGTGTCATACATGTACTTTAATAACACGGCCCCCATGATTAAGACTAGCTTTAAACATCATTGTTTAAAAAAAAAAAGTTTTAGCGGTGACTCATACACAGTGTGGATAACCAGTTTTTCGACTGATGTTGCACCGACAGCAATATTGAAAACCAAACGTGTTGTATCAGTGCAAAAAATGTAGCCGATGTTTTTAACAGATAATACAGACAGGCGCGGAGCAGCCGTTTTGACTTTTAATTACAGCATCAAAACTACCTGGAAAAACCTTGCCACATTGTTGACCTGCCCTGCAGTTACTGTAAATTACAGATCACTAAATGCAAGTAGACGTGCCCGTGCCCGTGTCTAAGAAAAAACAAAATCCAAAAAAAAAAGAAAAAAAGATGGTCAATATGGGTAGCAGCTGTCTTTGATATTGCTAATGTCAACTATCATACATGCACTTTAATAACACGATCCCCTATACTGGCTTTTAACATCGCTTAAACCAGTATGAGGGCTAGGTGATGTATGAAGGTGGTTGACCTTTACCCTATTTCCAAGGCCATCGAGGTACTGTAGTAAGTTTTGGTTTCTGTTCTATAACTAGAAAAGTTTTCATGATAGGATAATGACAGTGCAAAATGCAGTGGGTGTCAAAACAAGGGATAGACATTGGTCCAAAGCAACTGTTTTTGGCTATTAATTACAGTGTTGAAACTTACTTTGTTGTTCAACAAACGACACAGAAAAGAGCGTTAACACACACCTGAAGATGCACAACTGCAGCTCCACTGGTAATTCTGGGCCATTCCCCCTTGAATTAAGATTGTGTCAGCTTTCCTTGGCATCAGCTGGCCACTAAGTGCCCAACTCATGTGAAGGAAAGCTGTTGACCTGGGGCATGTAGTTTCGATAGGTCTCATCTACAGTACTCAGTCAAATGGTTGTTCATTACATGTAGTAGACCTGTTCATACTGACGTGCACTGAACTTTTGCGGACCGTAATTAATTATGCATTCCATTGTTGGCCTGATTGTCCAATCAGCAAGTGGCTGAGCCCATGCCTTCATATGTTCACAACCGATGCCACGGCCAACGCCAGTGATTACAGCATGGATTGTGCTGAACAGTGCATATCTTTTGCCTAAAATGTCACATCAGTGGTGAAATGTGCCTATTTAGTTTGCTGACAGTTTGATATTTCATTAAATCCAAGCACCTGCTGTGTTTTACTTTCTGAACTTTCGGCATGAAATCCAGCCAGCGTGGTTGAGCACAAAATGTAAACAAAGCAGGGTGCGCTTCCCGAAGTGAACCGTATAAACCGGAGTCCTATGAACTGGTCTATTGAAAACACTGAAGCAGACATTTGACCACCAGCCAGTTTGAGGAGGGAACACCAAATTTGTCAAAGTTGCCTGAAAGTGACCTTGATAATTGTGTGAAGGTCATTGCGGGAATTAATCCCACAAAGCCAGATTGTCACCTTTGTGTGATGACACAGTGATGTTTGAAGCAGACACTGTCATAGAAATGATGACAGACATGGCATCATTTATGGTTGAAGAATTTAAATATGAAAGTGGTGAGTAAAGAGTGATATGCCAAGGTACACAAATAAATCTGCTATTAATTCTTTTGAAATATAAAGAAAAACATACCAAAATAAAAATATAGTCCCATTTTATTATTTTATGTATTTTTTTTTTGCTCTTTTTAATGTATAGCTATCCATACCCCTACTCCGTGTACAGATTTAAATGTGCAAAACCTGTGGACAAAAGAAATTAAGCAGGAACTCGCCAAATGTCACAAAGAGTTGTCACTGCATTTGAGTCACATGACTATAAAAGGAGTTCGGAGAGGTAACTTTTAGCTTGATTGTTGCATTGCTGTATGCAGGCTACATTAAAATAAAATGTGGGAGAATTCTGTAGTCACATTTACAGAAAAATTGCACTTGCGTGACTAAAGGTTGCAAACACGTTTACGAAGCCATGGCATTTTATTTTTACAAAACTTGCTTGGGTAATGGGGATGTATATATCATTGCTCACATGAACACACTGTCTGAGATGAATGGTAAATTGTATGCACGTGAGCTGATCTTCTTTGAGGTAAGCTTTACTGCTGATAAGAAACCTGGCATTGGCTAATTGCAACCATTGTGCATTTGCAGGGAGTGAATGTGCAGAAAAAATAAACACGGTTCAAAAAATAAGTCTTTCAAGAGCACAGCAAACGAAAAATAATTTACAGCCAGTGGGAATCTATTGCAGTTATCTGCTGAAATCAGGTGTTCAGTGGCAGAAGTTTGCCCATAATATTCTTATTCACCGTGTTTTATGGAGGAATTCTCATTGTGTTTAGAACGCAACTTTTTATCATTATACATGGTAACTCATATCGCCACAGCCAGTGACTGCACCATCTGTAGACTGCGTGAAATGTGCTTGATTTCAGGTCTAAATAAGTGGTCATAAAGTGTCATGTGAACCTTATTTTAATGAATATAATTATGTATGCATCTCGTATATTCCATATACGTTTGTCATTGTATAAGTGTAGTCATGAACTGCCCAGAACGTGTACATGTATGTTTATGAAGTGTGCTCGGTTTAGACGTGAAAAAGATGGTCATAATAGTTAACATCAAGATTTTATATGGTGTAACTGTGTATGTTTTTAATATTCTATACATACATTTGTCATTGTGTGAGAGCAACCGTTAACAGCCTATAATATATGCATGCATGAAGTGTGCTTGGTTTAAAATTTAAATAGATGCTCATGATGTGCTTTGTCAACCAACTTTTAATGAACTTGATACAGGACATTCATATTAACTGCGGTGCCGCATTGACTAGTTCAACTGTATTACTCATAAGAAAGTCTGTATGGGCAGGTCCCTTGATCAAATGACACAATAAATTGCTCATTATAAAATTAGTGACTTAAGAAGAATAATTAAGCGTTTGAAAAGGCAGTCGTATTCTGTAAACCCACATGAGGGGTTAACATTGGCAGGAATGGTCATCCGTTTTGAATAAGTATTCTTGATTACCACAAAACGTCATAGTAACATTATTGGTGTATATAAAATTACCTGTGTGGTGGCAGATGATGGTCACCACTGCCTATCAACAGGCACACAGGTTTGGGCAGGAAATCAATGTGCGTGTCTTGTGTAGTGTATGCGTCCATATTAATATACGCATTTGACCTTGTACAAGCACGGTGATTAATAACTGCACATAACATGACCATGTACCAAGTGTGCTTAATGTAAAAGATGTGCATAATAGGTGTTATCAAACATACTTTGACAATTGTAATTGAACATTTATTTTCAATTGTCATATATATACATATGTACCCAAACAGTGTAGATAGACTACCGGTTGTCAAAAATTGCGAAAAAACAAAAATGGTATGGATTTATAATGCTTGTTTTAAGCCAAAAGCTTTTAGGTGTTGATTCAACACAACAGAGACAAGAGATATTTATCTGCTTATTTTATTGGTAAGCATTATTTTTGACTGATTTGCCTGGTGATGCAGGTGTTTTAATAGTCCGTGCGGGTCCAACTTCAACGTTTACTATGTGCTGTAAAGTGACAGCTTATTATATGTTACCGACTGTCACACCATGTAATACAAATTCCACTTTGCATCGTGTGATGGCAACCTTGACACGGTCAGTTCATGCTCCACATAGAGATACCACTGGAGATGGCATTGGAACACTCATCAATTTCTGCACATAACGGTGCACTTGGGTTGCATCATGTGGCCAGGGCACATTACATTTTATTACCTGGGATTTTAAACCAGGGCATAATTGGCTGTGATATTGTCTTGGCATAGAATGACGGTTTAGGCTCCGCAGTGCCACGTGCTTGCAGTGTTAATTGTGTGTTCATTTGGGATTATTCTTGAGCTTTATATGGTGCTGTGATACAGGTCTAGTCAAAATTTTCATTCTTTTTTTTGTTTTTGTAGAATTTGGAATACACATCTCGTACAAAAAAAAATGCTCTTGCGTGTATTGGCATTTGTGTCTTTGTGCATATGTATATGTGTGTGTATATATATACAGTGGAATTTCCCTATTAAGACCACCTAAGGGACTGGGAAAATGTGGTCTTTATAGCGGATTGGTCTTAATGGGGATAAAATGTAAATGAGGATAAACAAAGATGGGACTGTAAATTGGTCGTCTTACTGAAGAAACGGTCTCTTGATGGAGGTGGTCTTAATTTGAGATTCTACTGTATACATATTTTCTCCTTCTATCTCATACCAGCAGGTATCTCATGGCAGGTTTATTTAACATAAGTATTCATAATATTTATGGCACAATAGATGTGCCAGGGGTGTATGTATTGCCAGTACAATGTTTTTTGTTTTTGTTTTTGTTTTTGTTTTTTTTTGCGTCGTAGCAGTGATATGAATAAAGTTATATAGTAGCTCATTCAGATTTGGTATTGTGATGGTCTGAAAATGTCAGTACTTGCCAGAGTAACATTGTTTCATTTGTGTTTCAAGAGAGGGGGTAAGGGGGGCCCCTAGCATGCTGGTACAAGTAATCATTTTGCCCTGGGACAAGGTACAGAAAATAAGAAAATGTACAAATAGTGGTTGCTACTTAGTACGTAAATTAAAAAGGCTTCCAGTACATAATTGCCTTCATAGCAGACTTTCTTGGGACCCAAGGTTTTGACCAGCTCCAGCGAAAAGAGGGCCAAGAGAGCCTGGGTGAGAGCATTGTTCCAGAAGCGTTTAGTAGTCGGAAAGAATGAGTATCGGTACGCCGACGCGCGTGTACGAACAAGGAGTGGTTTCGCTGGGCACATTCAGTTGAACGCTGGCCAAGAATGTCTGTTCAGCAGGCAATGTATACACGTACACAAATGAAAATACCCAGTACAGAAAACCCCTACAAGTCAGCTTGCCTAAAAACTTGCAGTAATAGTGGATGATAAACACTGTACAAGTTGAATAGATTATCCAGTGACAAACTGTACGCTGGTGGGAAAAGATTCTCCAGAGTAATGGAAATGCAAACAATTCTGGCAAAACAGAGATCAACAGCCAAGAGATCCTAATATTTAAGCTCCTTCCAGAAACCATGGTAATCAGGGCCAGAATTTCCACGAGCATCCATTCTCATAAAGATTCGCCTAAACTTGTCTTTCTTTAAAAAGAAAACTTCACAAAAATCCAAATAGATTCTTGCAAAATTTTACGAAATTCTGGCCCTGGCCCTGGTAATACTTTGGTTGTACTGATGTACTGTTATGTGCCTATATTCTCTTGGAGTGTAGTGTGAAAATATAAAAAATAAATATACAATGGGAAATTAAATTACAGAGACACAAATGCCTCTCGATAGTCTCAAAGCCCAAAAGTTAAGAATACGAGTGCTGAATTAATTCTGACCTATTACTGTTATTTTACACAGTGTATATTCTTGGGTATGTTATGATTTTTATCATCCCTACATGCTGGGACCAAGTGACGTCACTCGTCTGCATTTTGGGGTTTGAGACTATGACATGAAACAAAAGCTGTCGGAGGGAGACTACTTTAGCTATGGGAAGTTCTATTTTAGAACAGATTCAATATGTACCATATACAAAACACGCTACCCCACCTGCCCCCCCTTTTTGTGGACCATTATTTAATGATCACATGATGGACTGTGTAAAAAAAATTAATACATAAACAGTATCATGGGCATTGGTCTTAATCGCGATTTACAGTGAAACCTGTTTCGATAGACCACCCATAGGGCAAGCCAAAAAGTGGTCACATAAGGCAGGGGGTCTCTTAATAGAGGTTTAACATGGGAAAGATAGCAAAAGGGACATGGTAAACATGGTCTGAAAAGGCAGGTGGTCTTTCAACACAGTGGTCTCTCAAAACAGGTTTCACTGTATATTGCCATGAGCAAAATTCAACAATTTTCTGTCAACATCAGTTTAGTCGTACATTTGTTTATTGTGTGATCTCATTCCATACCAGTACCTGTTTTCCTGACTGCACAGTCGACAGGATTCACAATGAAGATTGCACACGTGTTCTCTTCATAGACTGTGCTCTCCAGTATGGGCACATCTCGTCTAAGGTCAACATGTGCAGTGTCTGGTGAGGCAGCTGGAGCATGACTGGCCAGACACTGCACACAGACCACTGACCAAGCACAGGACTAACACAGAATGAAATGGGTTAAGGCATTACGATGCTGGTGGACAAGTGATTCCAAAAAAAAAAAAAAAGGATGATTTTAGCTGTTTTGCAAAGAAAGTAATAAATGTTGTGAATAAATTAAAAAACAAAAAACAAATAAAAACATGAAATGCCACTTGAAGCGTCCGAGTTTTTTGTCTGTGATTTTCAAAGATGCAATGCAACTCTGTAGCCTGGAAATCACAGTCTGGCATCAACTTTTCAGTACATTCAACATTTGGCTGAGTAAGCATTTAAATAAATATGTACACAAAAAGTACACATATAATTGAACAGATATCAACTGATAAATGCACAACATATCTAAGATTTCTATACAGTCTATACATGCAATGGATGTTGGTAATTATATCATGGTTATATATACACAATTCATACACTTTCTAACAATTAAATGAACTGGATTATCCATGCAAGACCTATACAATATGCAAATTGGAGCTGTTTCATGAAAACCATTTCTCCCAAATGTACTGCTAATACATGAACAAATGCTGCAAGAGGGGTTTTTATAGTCCTTTCCTGTTCCCTACTTGATTGAAAAATAATGTAGTGTAACCTACAGCATGTGTTCATTATCAAATTAATATAAATATCTTGTAATAAATCTACATTATATGGACATCACATTTGCCAATACTTTTCAATGACGATGCAAAAAGGTAAAATATTATTTAGGGAGCAAATGTTTTCAAGAAACAGCCCTTTGGACAAATAGAACAGACATCACTGTTGTAAAATGGGCAGCTAGCCACGTCCCTCGCATCGAGTTTTGTGGTAACTACAGTCCATCAAAAATCAGTCCCACAAACTTTCTCATTTTTGCAAGTGGTACCATGGAACTTTGTCTTGTATTGAATGAATAATCATGACGTGAAATGATACCATTAAACCAGGCACTTGAGTACCATCTCAGTTTACAAAATGTGCAAGTCCCTTTCAATGGCAACGTACAAATAAATCGACAGTACTGGTTGGAGGATTCTCACGACTTGAAGCATTACAGTCTAAAAGTAACTGGGTCATCATTCTGCACATTTGACTTCTTAATATGCAATCAAACACAGGTGCATGAACATATAAATTTGTCCATTACAAAGTACTTAACCCGGAGATGGATGCGGTCTTTGTAAAACACAAAATTTTTGCATGTACCAAACTATAACAATTAATAGTCAGCAGAATTAACACTTTTGTTATTTTGGATAATTTGTTGGGCCTTGAATTTTTCACTTTTACGTTTTTCATTTTTCATTTTTTTGGTTTCTGATACTTTACCACATCTCAATGAGGAAAGAAATTTTACAATAAATATTTTGCACAACCTTTAAAGTAAATTTAACAACAGAATAGAGCACAAGTTGAGACTTAAAAACTGAACTGTCTTTCACTCACACACACACACACAAAATGCTCCTGTATACTGGGAATCTCAGTTTTTGTGTAAAATCACACACATTTAGTATGATAACCAAGTACAGAAATGGAAAATATTCCCTCAAATGTCTTTGCCAAGTGGGATAATAATGTCCCAGTCACTTCGCCATTGCACACACAATCACAAACCGGCAAAATCCACCTCTACTCCTCTGAACATCTGACCTGCAAATGTTTTTTGGCACTGTCCTGGGCTAGAATATCTACAGACTTAGAATTGGATGCAACATCTAATGGCTGCCACAGACTGTGAAAGAAATTGATTGTCTCTAGAAAAGTGCACAATCTGAGAACTGTCTCAATGAACTTGCACAGAAGGCATTTTCATTTCCAATACATGGATGCCTATTTCGATACCAGATACAAGAAGACTTCACATCAGTTCAATGTTGGGTAAACCATAGTGTGGCTTTCACACAGTTCTCTGGTGCCAGACAGTTCACAGCAAGTTATTCATCCCAACTGTTACATATGATCCGTGTGTATACAATAACAGCTTGTAGAGAATACTGTAAGTTGCTTCATTTTTTGGTATATAAAATTGCATGTTTGCTTATAAATTGACAAACTTGTACTGTCTTACTTAAATTTTTTGTTGTTTTTTTTTAGTCTACAATTGGGTCGATGAACTATGAAATTTTTATGGTAATCTTAAAATTGCAGATTAATGAACATGTGAAAATGGCAAAATTGTACATACTACAAAAATAAAGCAATTTGCAGCATCTGCATGTCGCATGGTGTGGGAATTTCTGGGATATTTCTGTGTATTTCAGACAGGAACCTTTGTCAAAACATTTTTTTTTTGAAAACTGTGGTGGCTAAATGTGTCTTTATTTTTTTTCCTGGCACAAGGCATAGTGCCTGGGGAAGTGCCACTCCCACAAAGCTTTCAATTTCACTGCGTAAAAACCCTACATTTTGCGCTGTTTGGTAACACTCCTGTCACTGATACCCTAGACCAAAGTGTTTCCTTTGGCCGGAACAGAACACATAGCATCCTTAGTTTACTGATCACAATATCCCTTGACCAATCAGATTGTTTCCCTCATCAACTACTGTTTCAAAATAGCATCGCCACTCCCATGCCGAGGACACAATTGTAAATACTCTATCAAGCATAGTAGAAACAAAATTTTCTGTGGCTGGAGAGCGAGTTACCATTTTTCTCTTGCGTAGAATCATTGTTGGTGAATAATCTTGCAAAGGGAATGCAGGTCATTCGTGATTGACCTGAACTCCAACCTGCAGAATCCAGCAAACAGGAGATGATAATGAAACCAGCTGTTCTCAGCAGGAGCCCCATTCACTTACAATGGGGAGCACTGCCAATCAGGCCAAAGGTTGTAAAATATGATTGGCTTCCATGATAAGAATGCGGGAAATCTCTTGCCCAAGTTGGGAGGGTTGGAGTCTCTGTTTTCCTGTCCTACAGTGGTCCCATGCTAGAGTAAAATACTAACTCCGTCTCAGCTATATAACAGTCTCCATGTAATCCACCACAGATCAGTTGTAGTTCTTTACGAAAGTTCCCTGCTCACACACAACTAAAGTGTATTCTATTACAGTACCTGGGTAATTTCATCGTAGCTTTCTTGCAAGCCATTTACGATTGGCACAAACCATGCATGAAAAAGCCGTACTATTTTTAGGCCTAGATTGACACACCAAGTTATCCCACTGATAGGCCTATCGCAACAACTTGGGCCTCCTTTGTTTCAAAATTCCACACACAGAGCAAGTAGACGGAGAGTTTTCAGTACGCCTACTTGCACGTCGTAGCTTGTCGTCCGAGACTTCATATAAACAGCGCCCCAGTTGCTCATTATGACCAAGTTGTGGTATTGGTTTTCTGGAAGTTCAACAGACCCATGTGAATCGTGATTCTGCTAGCAAAAGTCCCCCTGGCATTCAGGAGTTCGGCCTACAGTTGGTTAAATGTTGGTTAACTACTGTAATCGTGTTATAGTTAATTTCTCATTCCACATTTTGCGCAAGTACTTAATCTAGTTCAGTTGGGCACACGAAAGACACAACATCTGAAAAATGTTTGGATGACTTGCTTTCTGGTTGTTTATGAAGATGTACAGGGGACAACTTTCAACAGCTGATGTGGTCTTCACATTTGTGCTCTTAACGCTAGGTTTCTCTGTACTTGCAAGATTTGTTGGTAGCGCTCATTTGTCAGAAAACTCACTATACCTTGCTTAAATGTACAAGATAAAAGCAAGATTTCTTCACCTTTTTTTTTTTTAAATATCTGATAGTATAGATCTTGATAAATAGACATTTATTTCCTTGGTAGTGTGTCTGCTGTGCACATTTTAAAGACTATTTGTTACCAAGGTAACATGCTCATTTTTTGTATCTGTGTGGCAAAACAAACTGAGATTCAATATATGTTCATTCCAACATTATGCATTTTTTTTTTATATCACAAATTCAAGGTGAAGTCTTTTCCACTTGTACAGTCTTCCAACCGTACGCATGTACTGAACCGCACACGTATACCACATATTTACATTTTATACATAGCTACAATGCAGCTCTGCTTCAGGTCTCAGTCTCAGCGAAGATCAAAAGTGGTCTCGCTGTTGGGAATCAGGCCAATTAAACCAAGAAGATACCAGATAACGAGAACACTCCTCTTGCAAAAAATTTCAGTGATCCACACATCTGATTAAAAAAAAAAAAAAAAAAAAAAACACAACCAAACCCAAATAGTCTGAATGACTGAACAACTTTTAAAACACAATGAATGATTCTCATGAACCACTGCTGTTTTGGACATCATGAGAACACTCTCTTGAGTTCTTGCAGGAAAGCATGATTGTGTGAAGTCCCATCCAGTGTTGCCAGCCCTCCTGGATTATCCAGGAGACTCCCCCAGAGTTTTATGCTGAAACTTCTTATAAAACTGTAGCTTTTTTGACAATTTTTAGCCACATCCCGGAATTTCAGCAATATTTTCCTTCTATTTTTTGTATTAATATATCAATCTCCTTTAAGTTTACTTTCTTCTATCTCCCGGATTTTAAATTTGGCAGGATGGCAACACTGCACTTCGGTCACTATTTTGATTACCTTTTTCGCCTAGTTTCCCATGAGTTGCCTGCTAAGCAGACCACGTTTGTGTTGTATATATTGGTCTGTCTGGTTTCCGAAAGTCTAATATTGCACGGAGCCCCACTGATAAATAATGAGTTATTCCACAGGTAAAAAGTACCTCGAAAAGAAACCAAAACAGAATGTAAAATTAATAATTCTGCCAAACCCAGTTTTTCATCAGATTTCCGTTTTTTGTGTAAAACTAAGACTGAAAATTGTCCAAGTTTTCCAGCAGAAAAAAAAAAAATCCTGAGAGTTTATGCACTTGTAGACTGAGCCCTAAGGTAAGCTGTTCATGCTTACTATGTTTACTGCAGCTCAGTATATCGCCCAAGAAGACCAGGCGATAATCATGTTATGTTTTCAAAGTCTGGCACAGGCCAAAACATGTAGTTTTATGGTAGGCACGTTCCGCATGCGTAACCCTGTATTTCCCTTGAGACAACTTGGTCTATTTTACCTGCTTCTACACTGTGTTAAGGACCAAAATATAATCGTCAGGATATCCAAGGCTCCAAACAGCAATCTCTGTATTGGCGCACGCAAATCTTTTCAACACGAGGATTCTTTCTATCATTTGTACTGAAAGCTGTGGAAGGCCGTTTTTAGCCAGTCAGCTGACCATTGTCGTCACATTAAGCACTTTCTCTTTCTCTCAAAAGAGATTTATCTTTCTGGTGATTGGTTTTCGGCACATATGGCAGACTTTAAGGGGCAGGGCACATGTATTACAGGCACTGTGGCCACACAGAAAGGCAACCGTCCGTACATTTTCTAGGCAGATAGAACAGTTCAGAGTGTCTTCCATTTCTTGCATCCGTCGCTGAAGCTCGCGAATATGTTGGTCACTAACGTGACCAGACGCCTGCGGCTGAGACAGTGGCACACCTCCTGCAAAACACAAGTCGGTAAAAATGTCAGTTCAGAATAGGCAGGGCCAAGAACGGAAGTTTCAAGAACTGCCTAAAAGAGGGCACTGCAGTCAGTGGAGGGCTAGGGTTGTGTATTCCCATTGCTTTACATTGTAATTTGCAACTTAATAACTTGAAAACCACTGCACATAGAAACACCAAATTTCAGACAGTAAATCTAGATGCATAATTAAATACTTCACAAAAATCACATAACCAAAGCTACAAATGTGACAAGTTTATTAAAGGTTCTTTTAACATACAAACTAATGGGAATATACAGCTCTAGCCCTCCAGATGTTTGTGTATTCAGTTGTGTATTGGGACGAATACACACCTTAGAGGCAATTCTGACCTTTCCTATTGACGCAGATATTTTGAATAAATCACAACGTGACAACAGAGGTAGGGCCAGAGTAATTTTTTTGCCTCTTTGGAGGTGGGGTTGGGAGTGGGAGTGGAAGTGGCAGAGAAGCGGAGTGCCACAGAATATCAGTGGGAGTGGGACTGGTGGGAGTGGGAGTGGGAGTGGGAGTGGGGTATGACATCATCCCTTTTTTTGAAAAATGACATGTTGTCTTGGAACGTTTAAGAGAGCTGTGACCTGAGCTGACTTGGATACATTGGAAACACTGTTGACGTGGAGGTGTACCCTTACTGGTCACTTGTAATTTTGAAAATTCATTAAAAAATAGAAAATGCCAGCAGCACCACGTAGTGAAGAGACTTGGTTCGGATTGAGTCATGGTATATTCCCATCAAGTTTGAGAAGAAGCTTTCCTGTGGTTTCGGAGAAGCTGAAAGTAGTAACCCCCCGCCCACCACCAAATAAAAAATATCGCAACACCACCTGGTGAACAAATTAAGGTGAGGGGGTCTCTCGAAGTGCCTCTATGGAACTTTTAAGCAATTGGCGAGGTGGTTTTGGAGAAATTTTTTTTATTATTTTGCTGAAAAAAAAAAAAAAATGAAAAACAAAATAAAAATAAATTCATGAAAAATGCAAACATATGGAGCATGACCACTTGAATGGAATTTGTAGAGACCCACCCAAGTAAGATCCTCACCAGTTTGAAGATCTGGCCATTCATTCTAGAGAAGAATAGGAAAAAGTAAATCATGGCTGGCCAGACAATGGACAAATGATCACTCTATAAGCTCACCTGAGTGGTAAGTCAGCTGAGCTAAAAATCATTGAAAACAAAATCCCCCAAATCACCATAGCCTCACTATTTGAACAAGATTCACACAGATTAACCCGAGGTACATCTCTTTTAAAAAGAATTTGGTCACTGGTTTTGGAGAAACTGAAATGGTGCATTGTTTATGCTCCACTGATGCAATGGCTCAACTGACTGACAAGTCAGCTGCTCTAAACAAGGGGGCTGTGTGAACAGCCTGTCCTCAGCTGACATTGACATCCAATCCATAAAAAGTCTCACTCTAGTCTATACTAAGGATGAGGACTTTGGAGAGGACATAAACAATGTGAACTTCCATTGTATGGTGGAGACCTGCCCAAAATACACTTCCACCTAGTTTCAAGTCAATCTGCCCAGTGGTTTCAGAGAAGTCGAAAATGTGAATTGATGATGCCGGAGTATGGAAGCCAGATGACAGACGACGATGGATGAAGGACCGTAAGATAAGCTCAGCTACTGACAAGTCAGCCAAGCTTAAGAAAATTTCAGTGCCACCTGGTGAACAAATTAGGAACTACGAGTCCCTAGGAGTGTTCCTGTGTGATATCAAAGTGGTTTCCGAGAAGATTTTTGATTTCCCCCCCCCCCCAAAAAACAAAAAATAAAAAATAAAAACTAAAAAATATCACTGGAGCATGACCATTTGAACAAACTTGGTACAGACCCAACCGCGGCACATCCCCACCAAGTATCACATGGATCTAGCCAATGGCTTCAGAAAAGAAGTCGAAAGTGTAAATTGTTGATGACAAACAGATGATGGACTGACGTCTTTTGTGTATATTTTCTTCATTCATTTTACTACTTCTTGTAGTCTTGTTGAGGAACTTGCAAATACCATCCTGGAAAATTGAGACGTTCACATGGATCCCGGCTTGTAATGGGCTAGATGGCAATCTAAGGCTAAGGTTAAACGCATTTTATGGGCCCCATGCTTCCCACATCCATAATATCACAAAGACACCTGAGCGTATTCCACAAGTCTATAGGAGTAACACAAAATTTTGTTCGGAGATCTTTCAATACTTCACAGCCCTGTTTATCTGTCCGCTCAGGTCACGACATCATTGATGCTATCAGAGTGGCCCACATACCCCAGAATGTCCATCCTATAACCTCAGCTGACTGACAAGTCAGCTGAGGTCAAAATTACAAAGTTTCTGGATAAATTCTCCATTTTTGAAATAATGCTTAAGGAAATTTCACCATTAGGAATGATTCTGGATTCTTACCAAACGTAAACCCAGACTACTTTGTGACTCATGGAAAAGCAGTTGACACCCAAGTTCAAAACAGATCACTGTGTACACTTAAGAACATCAATACAGATTACAGGCAATGGTCATATTTTACTTTTTGTTTCGCTGTATTAGTCTCAAAAATACCATCCAACATGGACTGACAGAACCCCTCAGTAAGCATCATACAGTTAGGTGTACCTGGCAATAGTTTTCGGCTGATAGGAGTTGCACAGACTAGACATTTCTTCATTTTGATGCAGCATTCACTGCAAACGTTCTCATGTCCACAAGGCTCGAATTTGACATTGGCGGTCGTCTCGCTGCACACCATACATTCAACGATAGGTTCGCTGGCTTTCTCCACTGCGGATCCTTGATCTGCTCTGTGGGCTGCAGCACTGAAAGTACATTCACAGAGCAAGGCTTCAAACAAAACCGCTTTCAATGCATTGAGAACTTGCACTTCTATTAACTCATTCAGTGCCAATCACGTCTAAAGTCGATCTACTTACGTCAAATTAGTCTCAATTATAATTAGGATGTCAGATTTGTATTCCTCGTCAAAAGAACTTTCATTCAAGTACCAGTATGCCTATAGTTTGAGAGAGAATACCCAAGGTCAACAGCTTTTCTCAGCGCGCATTGTGCCCAATGCATGCTGAGAAAAGCTGTTGACTGTCCAAAATTTGGCACTGAAAGAGTTAAAATGTTTAAACATAATATTGAATATAAAGTGGAATTTTACCTCAGGTGCACTCACTTCTGTTGCTATTACAATATATGTGTCCGACTGCTTCTTTGTTTTCATTTTGTAGAAAAGATATGGCAACTTGGCAAAACTGTCCTCTTGGAAAAATTCCCTTAACAACATTATCATATGACGGACTACAACCGATTACAGAACACCAATTGGCTTCACTAAAACTTGTTAAAATATTGTCATTATATTTTTAAAAGCAACAGATACCTTTTGGTACATACTCGAGACAAACTTGACTGCGTATCCATTTCATAAAGATACTTACTATGCTGCGGAAAACTGTTTTAGCCTCTCCACTGTCTGGGAGTTGCTCATAAGGTCCAACGGGGTCTTGTTTTGGTGATTTCGGTGGTACAAGTTCGCCCCCTTCTGGGCCAGATAACATGCAATGGCTACTCCGGTTAAGCCCTCACCATCCCCCAGGCCAAGCTGTTGTCGTATCTGAGGAGAAATACATAACGCTTTTTTGTCAAATCTATCGAACGCCACATCGAAGTGAAAAACTCTTACAAAATCCTGTTCTAAAAAGCAGACTAAATTGCCTCAGTGAAACCTCATTACGGCAACACCCCGATATGTGACACACTCACTTGACAACACGAGTTTTGAGGATCTTAAATTCAAACTCCTTTGCAAGTTGATTCATTGATCTCGCATATACAGATATCCTACATATTTTGCAACCAAGGGATGGCGTCATTTTTACATACAAAAATCAGCATGTCATTTTCACAAGGCGTCAAAGTATAACCATCTGGCTCCCTCACTATCTCATTTTGTTGACACTATCCTGGGATGAACCTTTGGCAAATCCTGAGAACTCGAGTTCTTAGTTATTATTACCTAGCATGAGTAATATCCTTCTGTATGGACGTATGTACTCTATGAAATAATGAACAGCTAACATGTCATGCTGAAAAAACTTACGGCTGCAAGAGCTGGCCAGTTGTCCATCTCTGTCACCACGGTGTTACGCATCAAGGCCAGATGGAGACACGTGTCTCCATCTTCGTCCTCTGCATTTATGTTGGCCCCTGTGAAAACATGTCATGTTGTAAACATTTTGTCCCTCTGATGTTCTGGTAAATAACATTCGTTGTTACTTATGTCTCAATACTAGTAAAATGTGACAAAAACATGTTCTACAAACTTTAACAAAACAAGGCACAGATCAAAAGGCTCGCTGCTCCCCATCACAACTTTTGTATTATGTGTCAGCAGGGCTCACTCTGACCATTAGCCAAATGCTAATGTTTCTTCAATTTGGCTAATGAAATGTGTAAATGGCTAAAATATTTTGCAATCAATCGTCAAAAGGCCATGACAAAACTGTTGTTAATTATGCTTATATTTTCCACTTTGACGACAAATTTTTGAAGACTAGATCTGTCCCAGCTCTAATCTGTCCACATTCTCTTTACTGTCATAACTCGTGGGCTGTCACATTCCCTAGTACAATAGATAGTATTTTTAAACTTCAGAAAAAGATTTTATAGATCATTACAGCTCCTCTATTGTATAAATTCAAAATCCTGAAATTTCTAAGTCTAGATACCTTTAGTACAGGTTTGCTATGTATAAAGTTATATCTTATTTTGTTCCTAATGCATATTTATGGAAGTCTCAATTGTTCACAATTATACTACTGTCTGAGTGTGGCCCTTAAAGAGGACCATAACCATGTGAAACATCAAAGTCCATGCTGAAATAGTTCTTAAGTTATCTCTAGAGTTAAATACATTAAGGGACCCTGTGACCTTGAGAATGAGGTCAAGGTCACCCATGTTCTGTGTAACTCCTCCTGTCATGCCCTCACATGTTTCCATGAAATTTTAATCAATTGGCCAAGTGGTTTTGGAGAAGAAGATTTTTTTAAGTGTTGGCCAAAAAATTAATAAAAATATCATTTAAAAAAATCCAAAAATCACTGGAGCATGACCATTTGAACAAACTTAGTAGAGACCCTCCCAGGGTACATCCCCATCAAGTTAAAAGTGAATCTGGACAGTGGTTTTGGAGAAGAAGTCAAAATTGTGAATTACCATTGCAATTCCTCATTCACTTACATAGTAATCAATAGGACTGCATGCATTAGCTGGTAAGTACCCCAAATTGAACAAATCATTAAAAATCGGAGATTCAAAACATCATCTTGTGAACATCTTTGATGAGCCCTTCTACAATGAACATTTCCACCAAGTTTCAGCATAATCTGAGTGACGCTTTTGCAGAAGTCAAAAATAATGAAAAATCACTTTTTTTGCATAAAAAATATTTGAAAGATCACAGTGTCACCTGCTGAACAAATTAAGGTCTTAAGGTCCCCAGTAGTCTCCTTACGCAATTGGGAATCAACTGACCAAGCACTTTCGGAGAATTTTTAACATTTGGCCAAAAAATTTTACAAAAAAAAAAAAAAAGAAAAACATAAAAAATCCAAAAATCAATGGAGTGTGACCCTTTGAACAAACTTTGTAGAGACCCACCCAAGGTACACTGCCACCAAGTTTGAAGTGATCCGGGCTAGTGGTTTTGGAGAAGTCGAAAATGTGAATTACCACTAGCACTGTATGCAATAACCGATAAGTATCTGGATTAAAAAAATTCAGGGATTCACAGGAACTTCACCTTGTGAATAACTTTGTTTGTCATGCTACAAGTAACATTTCCACCACGTTTCAGCATAATCTGAGTGACGGTTTTGGAGAAGTCGAAAATAGCAAAAACATCCTTTTTTACATAAAAAATATTTGAAAAATCACAGCGCCACCTGCTGAACAAATGAAGGTCTACGGGTCCCCAGAAGTCTCCCTAAGCAATTTTGAAGCAATAGGCAAAGCAGTTTCGGATGAAAAGATTTTTTAAGATTTGGCCAAAAAAGACCCCCCCCCCAAAAAAAATCATAAAAAATCTAAAAATCACTGGAGAGTGACCACTTGAAAAAACTTGGTAGAGACCCACCCAAGGTACATTGCCACCAAGTTTTAGGTAAATCTGGCCAGTGGTTTTGGAAAAGTCTAAAATGTGAATTGTGGATCCAAACAGATGGGACTACGGATACCAAGCCACCACATATGCTCACCTGGCTGACAAGTCAGCTGAGCTGAAAATGACGTTCACGCTGAGCTACATTCATCTGTGAACAGTGACACGTGTTTTACATAGTCATGAAACAATACACTTAAAAAATTTCCCACAATATATTGCCAATTCAGAAGCTTGTTTCTGTCATTAATGGCCAAAAAATCCACAAGCAAGGCGAGTGTTTATTTTCCCCTGATTATACATGATCACTCACCTTTGTCAATGAGCAATTCTACGAGTGCAGTGTGCCCCTGTGACACAGCTAATAGTAACGGTGTCTGTTTACGATTGTTGCATATTTCTATATCTGCCTGACCCTGTTGATCAAAAAAAGAAACGTTTTTTTAAAATTCATCCATGCATCCAAAAATCTCCATCTCGCAGTCAGAGTAACACTGATACAGTGGTACCTGTCCTGAGAGACCGCTTATCTGTTTAAGACCGCTCTCTCAGAACACTGTGATATCTTTTCCATGATATTATACCTCTAATGAAAGACCACCTGTTATGAGAGACCACATTTTTACCTGCCCTAGACGCAGTCTCTCAAGACAGGGACCACTGTAACCTGATCTCATACATAAGTATCTGTGACTTAACACCACATCTACTGCAAAAAAGTCTTGTAATGCAGGTGGTCTTAAAGTAGAGGTAAACTTATCAGAGAAACAGATCCTGGTGTCATGACGGGATAATGTTCAAAAGCAAATCAGTCTTTCATGAGAGGCGGTACACGTACAGTGGTACCTGTCTTGAGAGACACCTCCAGTGAGACACCACGTATCTTTTAAGGACCGCTCTCTCGGAACACTGTGCTATCTTTTCCATGTTATTATACCTCTAATGAAAGACCACCTGTTTTGAGAGACCACATTTTTACCTGCCCTAGAGGCGGTCTCTCAAGACAGGGACCACTGTACATATTTTCAGTGTTGTCAAGCTCACAGTGAGCTTTATCAAATCGCGTGAAATCCAGCATATCTTGCTCGATGGAAAAGATTATTGGGATGTGATTATTACAAGATTTTACAATATCTGCCTGTCTTTTTTTTTTTTTTTTAATGTTTGAGGGTGAATTGTCATTTTCTAGAGTGAAATTAAAAAAGTATTAACTCCCTGTAGATCACATGACCTAAACACTGTTACAACTAAATTGTGATGTGCCTGCATCAGTGACGTAATCTATTAACATTATAAACAAAATCAAAGGTGTACGAGTGATGTTTGATTCTATGTCACACGTGACGTGGAATTACCATGAACGTAAACAAATACACATACCAGCTCAGCATTGAAAGTAAGCCTGGGGCATATATTTTTGCAATGAATATCCAATTAAACATTGAATAAATAAAATCTTACATGGCTGGACAGTGAGTCACCATTTTTCTCTCAGTAGCGATTACTGTTGGTTGGGAAAATCACTCACGACCTTCAGCCACTTGTGATTTTCCTGCCAACAGTGATCTCTTGTGCGAGAAAAAAACTCACTCTCATCAATGTACGATTCTCTATTTTTTCTTAACAATCGAATTGTGAATGAAGACAGGATATCAGATGCATACAAGCATATGAACTGTATTCAGGGCAGGGTCACACTACTGGTCTTCCATGTCATACAGTTCTCATCTGGTCTGGTAGATGGTTCACCGACATGATCACCAATAAGGCAACTCTGTGTTGCCTGAAATGTAGCTTCACAAATTTTACCCCAATGGAAACTACAGCATTCTGAAAACATAATCTTTTTGTGATTAGGAAGATTTTTCGTTCGAAAACTGTCTCCGCCAATGGCAACTGTGGTCTATAGTTAGTACCTGCCATTCACGGCCACCCATATTGCCAGTGTAAGGTGTCCCCTATTGCCGGTGGTCTTAAAGTACAGGGAATTCCATTAAAGAAATAAACTGTAGTGTCATGAAAAGGTGATCTTAAAATTATACGCCAGTCTCTCCTGAGAGGTGGGCTTTAGTGAAAGTAGCACTGTACCACGCTGGTTCTCAAGACATACTTGAGCACAGTTTCATAAAACTGAACACAAACGACAACTATGGCCACTGATAGACTGGGTACCCCTTGTTTGACACACACGTGGGTCCTGTGACCTTTAAAAGGAGTCAAGGTTTTATGTAAACTGGGAATCAGGAGACATTTTGCTGGACAGACATTAGGACAAGACAGAAAAGTATACCTCCAAACATCGTTCGGGGGGAGGGTGGGTCCTAAATAGTTACAGGCCAAACACAAACATCTGATAGAGGAACAAACAGAGGAATAGGAATTCCAAGATACCCCACGTCCAGCAGTCGGGCAGCATAATAGCTGGTGCTGCCACCTATTGACAAGATATTACTTACGCTTGTGACTAGCATTTTGGCCACTTCGGCATGACCGTTCAGGGCTGCTAAATGGAGTGCTGCGAAGCCATCGTCTTTCTTCACATCGACACACTGTCGCGCTTTTGCCAGAATCTTTTCAGTTGCCCTGGATCAAAACAGAACAAATTCATTTTGTTTCGGCATGTGACATTTCATGGGGGATCATTACCATGCATGGCACAGTGGAAAAAGGGGTACATCTTGTCGGAGGTAGGAAAGTTGATGATCTACAAAGGCGTGCACCAGTGAAAGAGCCTGCTCCTATCAAAGTTTCCTTTCTTGGCAGGCGCTGTTGGTGTCCAAAGACAAAAAAAGCAGTCAGCCACTTTTGACCTGTTGTTGCCAACACTGGTGATATCATACCTGTTAGTTATGGCTAAGCAACACACAGTGAAAAAAACAACAATTCCTCATGATGTACATGATATTTTGGGAAATTGAACTAATGGTAACAGTCCCACATCACTTTTCCAGTCTTTCAGACTGTATTGCATATTAATACACTTTTTGACATTAAAACGACTGTTTTTATGAATTTTTACGTTACATTACAGTTACAGGTAAAGAATTTCACAAATTAACGATAGAAAATTTGTGTCTAAATGAATATTTTGCCATGCCACTATTGCTCCCTTTGGTGGACATAATTCTAAAGGTTTTTTTTCCCCTGGAACACAGACTCGTGTCTTCATTTCCAGTTCTCAAAATTTAAGCTATTATTTTTGACAGGGCAATATTTGCTATAGTCATTTAAAGAACGATGCTTGACAATGCCACAAAGACCTGGAATGTTTGTTGTTCGACTCTGCCAAGAACGACACTTCTGCTATGACTGCAAGCATACGGTGCTCTATCGGCTACAAAATGGCTGAAACAACACACACAGCTCCCACAATATGGACCCAAACACTGGTACTGCCGCCTATTGACAAGATGTTGCAGACTTGCCGATCTCCCTCTATGTACCCTTTCCTGTTGGTTTTTTCAATCTCCATGTAGTAAAAATGGTACCCAAGGGTTACTATAGTTACTATATTATTCTCCCATCACTAAGTATTCACTTCTGGGTACTTATTTTGCGTGAAATAGATAGGTATATAATTTCTTCCATGCCAACAGTACAAATGGTGGAAGTTCGCATGGACTTTTCGATCTTTTTCCACAAGCAGCAGTTGCTCGTTCTTTAAGAGGAAAATACTATGATCAGAACTCCTTAGTTTATGCGATCATATTTGGGAAATGCTCGCCAGTAGTGCCATGGAGAGTGAATTTAGCAGACCTGAAGGGAGACCATGGGATCATCTGGTATATTGATTGTCCAATAATTTGATGCAATACATATTTGTATTCTTTGGTTTATGGAGACTTAATTATGCAAGTTTGTCAAATTGAAATGTCCACTAAATCAATGTCTGTTAAATCTGCTTGCGACTGTAGTTTTGACTCCACCTCATTGAGAACGTGTATTGGCAGACCATGTTTGGCCATGTCTCTGAGTGGCTATCACAGAACTGTGTTTCTTTACATATGTTCGCTGGCTAGAAACTACCTGTGGACGACCAGCACCCAATCAGCAAGGCTCTATATGTTATTCCACCAGGTGGCTCCACCATTTTAGAGGCTAGACACCAAGCCTAAGTTTCCAGTAATGCCATCTTCAACACATATCCCCTGTTAACCACAGCAGGGCTTGGGCGGCGTGCTCCACATGCATCATCACAAGCTGCCAGGTGGAAATGGCACACACCAGGAAGGGCAATTATCAGCCCAGTGGGATTAGGTTGTGAAAAATCAATGAGGCTTGTTGGCTATGAAGAATAGTACTTTCTCCCGTGCTTTTGGTTAACAGGGACAGGACTTCATGAAAATACTGTTTTTTTTTGTTTTTTTTTTCAACAGCCAAAAAGAGCATACTTACAGATTATTGCCTTTCAGTGCTGCATGATGCAGTACGTTAAAGCCCCTCTTGTTTTTCAGTGTGTAATCAATGCCAGGGAAGTTGACTAGTAATTCTACGATCTCCTTGTTGTCTTTGCCGATGGCGTCGTGCAGGGCCGTGTCACCGTAAGAATCCTGGGAATGACACAAACCAATTCATGAACATTACACCAATCACAGCATTCATCTTCCTGTAATGACAGGATACCCTTTACATTTATATACCAATCTTTGCATTTCATTTTTTTTTTTTTAAAGTTTTTTCTTGATTTACTTTTCAGTACAATATACCTGTGAAAATATTTCTACATAGTATGAACCAGACCATTTAAGAATCAATGGTCAAATATGGGAGAAAACCACAAATTCCGGTCACCAGAACGCACTAAATGGGAACTTTATAATTCACCACAGTTTTCAAGCAGTCCATCTTTATAATTTTAAATAATCAATGGCCAGGAATTTTATGCATTATAATAAAAAGTAATGACCCTTCAAACTTTATATTAATAAGAGAGTTCCAAGAGTTGTACTGTTAGTCCTTTTGAAAACGAAAATGCCCTCAACAGGAACAATTTTAATGGCCATGATCTGGGTCCCATGGGTCATTGCCAAATAATGGCCATTAAAAATCAATAGGGTGTGAGAATACCACAGATTTATTTCATTTGGTTTCATTGGTTTTGTTTGTTTGCTTTTGTATTAAATGCATGAAACTTAATTAAATAAGATATCAAGTAGAAAGTAAAGGTGGCATGTCATGGCAACATTACAACAGTTTGAACTGAAGTTATACGTAACATCTGAAAAAAATTACACTTATATCTAAAACTTTGAGTGGGTATTTTTAATTTCACCAAATTAGATATATTTAATTTTTTTCCCGGACTAACTGACCACTTAACTTGTCTGTGGCCAGTTGCGATGTTAAACAATCATAAAACTTCAAGAAATTATAATGTCTGCATAATTTTTTAAATAGTCAGCTTCAGTCTTGGTGTAAATTGTACACCGTTGATTTATGGCCAGGAATTTTAACACACTTCCCTTCACACTTCATGACGATGGCGGGGTTTGTGATTCTTCTACAGCCTAAATGGTCACGTATGATTAATGGTCATGCATGATAAATGGTCACGCATGATAAATGGTCACGCATGATTAATGAAACATTGTTCAAGTATCACCTGATGATATTTGTATAAAACCAAAAATGAAATTGACTTGAATCCAAATGAATAGGACAAGCTGTCATTCTTTTGGTACACATTATAATTTTGTCTTTGCACATTTTAGCAGCCTGAATTTGATTGTCACTGGTATGGGCATTTTTAACTGATACGTGTAATCAATTGTCTTTCGTGTTCTGAAATATATACTTTCTTCCATATTATATATTAAGGTTCTACACTAGTATATACACATGTTTACAGATTGTTTAATATTATCAACCCCACAATGATCACATGTCAGTACGTACCTGAATATTGACATCTGCTTCATGCCTTATTAAAACCCGCACACAGCGCAAGTGTTGTTTATTTACAGCTACATGTAGAGTACTACAACCCCCGTGGTTCAGAGCATCGATTTTCGCTCCTCTGCAGAGTAGCAGCTCCATCACTTCAGGCTGATTTCTGTAAACCAATGGCACTATTACAATTACACAAGTCAAACATGCAAATTATCACCTACGTTAAACCTTGTCCTAATTACAAAACATTTTCTTCATGTGTTTTTCGAAAATAACATTTGTATTGAAAGGACTAATTAAAAAAAAAAAAATCAAGCATTTATATACCTTTCATAAACTACCATGATGTTCCATGTCCATGCACTTAGTGCACCATACTAGATACGCAAGCTTCTCAGACCGGATGGTATGTAGAAGTGGAGGGAAGACTGGCCAAATGAATTTAAATCATGTGCTGACAGCATGGGCTTGCTTCATGGTTTCCTATCAATGTCAATCTTTAAATTTTGAGATCGGTCTCTGTTGCTCAAAAAGTTACGTGATGACTTCATCAAGTTTGATCGACTCATTGTGCCACTTCTGCAGTGTTGATTCTAAGGTATTGAACACGGTCGACAACAACAAACCATTCACTTTTCAAGATAAAGTGGGCCTTGCTCAGAGGTGGCCTTTATGTGGTCATGCTGTGGTTCAGTCACTAGTTTTCCATCGACTGAGACAGGGCTCTCTCTCTTCAGAATGTACACGTTTAACAGAGGGTGTGTCACTTAGGATGCACTCAACATCCACAAAGAGTTTATCTTTCGTTTGCCTGCTTAACAGCCCTTACTTCCATTCCAAACCATGTGGAGGGCAAAAGAACAAGAAACGCAGCTGGACAGTAACAAGAAACACACAACTCAGTCTCTGTATGAGGCTCTGCTTCACCATTTTTACTTGAATTCAATTCTACGTAGGAAACTTTTTTTTTTTTTTGCTCAGAATCGCTGGTAAGACTAATCATGATTGCACGACCCAGCCCAATAGCTTTCCTTTATGTGGATTGGACACAATGCACCCAACCCATGCCACGGAAAGGGTTAATATCCCCACAAAATAATGCTCTGGATACGGGCAGGTGAGATACAACCTGAAAACTGACTTAAGTACTACAAGCAGATCAGTGACCGCAAAACCCCTCGGCCAGGACTGATGGAAAGACAGATGGACGGGTGCGTAGATGACAATACCCGTCCAGTAGGTCAGGTTATTTCTGTTTAACTTAATGACAAAGCTTTGGTCCAAATACAATGAGCAGAGATATCATGGCAAGGCCATTTTTCTTCAATGCAGTACTGTGACCTATATATGTGACCCAGTGACCTAATTTTTACTAGGTGTCTGAGGCATCCTTAGGTCCAACTGTCATAAATAATTGATGAAGCTACAGTCAATTTTGTTTTTAGATATTGTGTTAACACAGTTTTTTTTTGCAATGTAGTCCTGTGACCTAAAAATGAGACCTAGTGACCTACTTTTCAATAGGCACCTGAAGCACCTCAATAACCCCCTGTGATAAAAAATTGGTCTCTATAAATTGAGTATTTTTGAGATATGGCGTTAACAAGGCATGGACCGACAGACAGACGGAAGCGTAGGTGACAACAATACCCCTCCAGCCTTATGAGCTGAGGGGTGACAAGGCTGTGTAGGCAGTGAATTTGTGTAAAACACCATTCCTCACCCAAAAGCTGAGTAATGTAAAGCTGTATCTCCATCCTCGTCCTGTAATTCCAAGTTCGTGCCCTTCGACAACAGGACCTTGACAATGTCCACATGACCCTGGTGGCTGGCGACTTGCAGCGCCGTCTTTCCCGAACTTTTTTGGTCCACCTGATTCCACGGAAACAAATAAAACAGGTTAGAAAAAGTAAGCAGCACAAGGCTACAAATTGCATGTCTTTTTCCTTCTGTCATTGCTATATCAGGTACACTGAAGAGTGAATTTGTATTTGTTGAAATCTCTGCCACCATACCGAAAATTTGGTGTGGTCCCTATCATAAACACACTACAATTAATTGCTGCTCAGGAGGCAATGGAAAATGTTTGAACCGTTATGAATACTGTACAGAAGTGGTCACAAGAATAAGCGATGGTCCCCTGGACACTGCCAATCCAGAATAAGCGATGGTCCCATAGACACTGCCAATCATGGTGACAATTAAACTCGGTCACAGACTGCTGGAAGTACAGTAGTACCTCTCTTGAGAGACCACCCTTTGGGACCTCATAAAAGTGGTCTTTCAAGACAGGTGGTCTCTCATTAGAGGTACAATAACATTGGAAGAATAGGACTTGGGGTTTTACAAAATGGTCTTTCAAGAGAGGGCGGTCTCTCATTAGAGGGGTTTCTCAAAAGAGGTACCACTGTATAGGTCCCACCACAAGCACCTCAGATAGTGGTCCCTGTCACCCAGTGTATGAGACATCCCTGGGTACATGAACTTTCAAAAAGTACATCAATATAACTGGTCACAAAACCACAGCCATGCCCGGGGGGCATGAATGTCTTGCCAGCACAATTCAAGCCACTCTGAAGTTTTTCTACAATGCTCATTCAAGCATGATGTAACCAATGAAGTGTGACAGTGCGGGTACAAATCTGTAGTGACCATCACAATCAATCATTTTCCCAACTATGAAAGCCCTACCCAGTGTAGTTAGTGAAATAATGCCACTCTGAAATTTTTTGCTGACGGACGGAAGTCTTTAGTATGATATACTTATGTAGAAAAACATGACCAATATTCATAAATATCAAACCCAACAATGACAGCAAAGAGATTCCAGAGTTACCAAAGCATCAACACTCATCTTCCAATACCAATGTGAAGAAACAAATTTCACTCCTGACTTGAGACAGGCAGTCACTCACAAAAGGCAACTGGTGGTTTTAAATCCATCCTCTCAACCTGTGAAATATTCTTCATTAAATAAAGACTACAGAGTTTCCAATATGCATAGGCCCAACCACTCAAAATCCAAATTTTATTACTTCTGCAAAAAATTAAAAGAGAATTGGTAGGCCTATTTTGGTTCTTCTGACTAGTTCGTCAGCTGAGTTTACGGCAAAAGTAGAAAGGTCTATATCGTTTTTGTGATATCTATGAATCTGGAACATTATCTAATTAATAAATTAAGTGATTGAATCACTGTTATAGAGTATCAAATGCAAGGAGCAGACTTGGACAGACGGAAGGATGTCCGGAAATTGAATGCTTAGTCTCACCAACAGCTTATGCTGGCGAGACAAAAATCACAGCCTGGACAGGAAATGCTATAGACACATGGAAAAAGTATTAAATAAAAGTGCCGTCTCTCAAGAAGAGTCAGACATAATAAAATCAGCAAACTTGTACCTTTTCCGGCTGCTTGGTCAATATTTCCTGAACCATGTCCAAGTGACCCTGAGCAGCCTCGCGTACGAGCCGTTCTGGTTCTGTTGGCGGTGTCTGACACTTCAGCAGTTGTTCTAGTAAAACAGATAACGTGTCTGCAATTGTAAGATAGGGATTAGCAGCACATGTGAAAAAAATGTACTTGCAACTGTTGTGAAAACACATGAACATTTCCGATGAATTCCACTACACGTCGGGGACCGCTCTGAGCATTCGCCAACTAGCCAAATACTGTTTCTTGAATTTGGCTAACGAAATGTGTACATGGCTAAAATATATTACAATGAATCATATTATAAGCTTATTATAATTAGATTAAAAGATGAGCACTGAACGAACGTTGGGTCTTTGCAGGCCTTGTGTGTGTTATGGCATAATGACGCGCGTGATTGAAGCTGACATTGTGGGCTTGGTGCACGCCAGTGCGCCTCGCCCGATGCCAGCTTCAATCACCCGCGTCATTATGCCACAACACACACAAAAGCGACCCTCATTGCTTATATTTACATTTCCCTCTTAATTTTTCTGCTCTATTACACGAAATTTAGAAATGTAATGCATAAAATTAAGAGAAATGTCCAGAAATTGATTTACCAAGCATGTTCAAGTGTTAAGTTCCGGAAACCCAGGTGGGCGTGGCTTAATGGAATGTGGGCGGGACACTTGTGTTATGGTCCCATAACACACAAGGCTACTGTGTTATGGTCTCATAACACACCAGGCTCTCTCCTATACTTGCAATGTTAAAAGTTAGATTGAATGTAAATATAGATCAATAACACATGGTGCTCATGATCAGTAACACATGCCCAAGATTCCCTTTTTGACTGTTAGGTGGCGTGGTAAGTGATGATCTTTCTCCATTACTGGTATAGCACAAATCACATGCAGTCTAGCGCACCTTCAGCACATGACCACTTCACTTTGGTCTTTAACATGATGGCGAGGAGAACATTTGCCATCATGGAGGATGAGAAGGTATTAAAATTTGTTTTTTACTGATGTCAAAACCTACCTATCATTGTTCGTTTTTCCTGTTATAATCTACTATATGGATGCTTATATTACAAAGCGAATGATGCAGGGGAGCCCATGTGTTATTGAAGGTCATCAGTGCTTGGAGATAAATAACACACACGTCTGACGCCTCGTGTGTTATTGATCTCCAGGGATTGATAACCTTCAATAACACATGAGCTCTCCTGCATTATTTGTATATTATTGAAGGGCCACCACAAAATAATTATATTAATCATACTTATATTTCCTATTTTGGCTTCAAATTTTTCATGACTGGATAACTATGTCCCTGCAGGCATATTTCCCCAAGTTATTCATATGTACAATACGTGCCAACAAGGAAAAACGGTTTTGAAATCTTATATCATCAGGATACATACAGATTTTATCACTGTTCACAATTCCATTTCTAAGCAAATCTGTTTTTTGTGCGTGTGCATCTGTATGTGGAGGGGAGGGGATGGAAGGGGAAGGGAGGATACGTGTGTCTAGTTGCAGTTTCTATTTCTTTGTATTGTTGTGTTCCAGCAGCTTACGAAACATTTCACATCGAGTTACTACACTACAAATAGACACCTGTGCCTTCAGATAGGGGAAAAAATGCAAAAACAGCCATGCACTTGGGCTATAACACCGTGTTATGCAATTTTTCCTGTGTACCTGCGACACTTTTCTCATAGAAACCAATATGAAAATCTGGAGTTCTGTACGAATACAGAAAACTGGCATCCGATACATGCTGGAAACAAATTATACTTTTTACACTTTTTTTTTATTTATTTAATTTTATCTTTAAAGGATAGCTATTTTTTTTTCTTTATAATTTTGTGAGCACATTATACAATATTTGGCATAACATTTTACTACATAAGGGCTTCTGTTGTAAAAACTGCCTGACCCTGGCAGATTGGAATAGCTTTCCATAAAAGTGGTCTTAAACCCGTGACCTTCCAGGATAGAAGGGTTGTGTTGTTCCTTCCGACAGCATATGATGTATCACCACACAACAAACTTGATGACATTTTATTTATTTATTTTTTTTTTTTGGGGGGGGGGGGGGGGTATTTCATGAGTAAACCTTACTTGCCATTGTATGGAAAGCTGCCTTGATGGTACCTTTCCCAGATGACGCAAGCTATGGATAAACCTGTGATAACTAGATACTCCAGTGACCCGTCAACTATGTTCAGATGTTGATGACATTCAGTTATTGGAAAGCACTAATTATTGGCTATGCTTTGATGCTATATTTGGAACAAAAAATTTTTGGGTTCTGGGAAGGTTATCAAAGGTGTTTAGTTGTACAGGTTTCACTGAATATTACAATTCACTTGATGCAGAACAGTCACCACCAAAAGAATGGATACCACCCACTTTGTGCAGTGACCTTTAAAATCAGGTCAAGGTTACCAAAATGTAGTCAGATCAAGGAAGAGTGTCAAGGTATAATTGAGGTAAATTTGAGTTAAATTTGAGTTAAATGTGGCCTCTGAATCACGAGATATTCGGCTTGCAAAGATTCTGCCCTGGAGGTCATTCGTACAAGCTGAAAATAGCATACCCCAAACTTAATTTGCGGGGTGTATAGTGATTTTTACAAAATGATCTCAACTTGGAAGATATCGCTGCTTACTTGTGGGTTCCTCTCTGTCGTTGCCGCCCATGGTGTTGTTGGCATCTGTTTGTCCATGAGGCAATAACATACAGCAAGTTGGGTTGAAAGTCCACGTCTGACCCGCCACAAAGACTCGCAGGTCACCATCTGCATACACCTTCAAAACTTTACCCGTTTTACCCAAGGCCTTAGAAACAGAAGACGATGAACAAACGTGAGGATTTTATATTATTATAACAAACACATATAAATAGAGAATCTCTGATGAGCGACGTGTCTTGATCGACAGATGTAACAAGTTAATGAGTATTGCAGAGCAATACATAGTCCCCCGCTCGTCGCCCACGAGGTTGGATGGACTAATATATAGGGGTGTGACCTAGATGAAAAAAAAAATTAAAAGGCCCTTTAAAGTGACCCACATATTTGACCTGGTGACCTAGTTTTGCTTTATGGCACATTCTTAGATTAAGATTCACATTTGTGTAAAATTTCATTAATCTAAGTAAAAGGACAAAAAAGTTATGGCCCGGACAAGATTTTGAATGGATTTCACAGTGACCTAGATATTTGACCTAGTGACCTACTTTTGCCATGTGCCACAACAACTCCCCAGGTAGTATTAAAATAATAAATTTGGTAGCTGTAGGTATTATAGTAAGGGAAATATGGCATGGACAAGGTTTTACATGGAGCTTACACTGTGACCTAGATATTTGACCTAGTGACCTAGTTTTGCGTCGTGACACACTTTTAGGTCACAATACATTATCAGTAAAATTTTATAACAAGAAGTCAATTTTTTAAGAATTACAGTAAGGACATGAAAATACTGTACATTTATGTATTACTGTGACCCAAATATTTGACCTAGTAACCTAATTTTACTTTACGACACATTTCCATGTTAAGTTTCACATTTGTGTAAAATTTCATCAATCTAAGTAAAAGGAAAAAAATGTTATGGCCCCGACAAGTTTTTACATGGATTTCACATTGTGACCTAGATTTTGAACCTAGTGACCTACTTTTGCCATGCTACACTCCAGCACCCCAAGAAGTATGCACATAACAAAGTTATTAGCTGTAGGTATTATGGTATAAGAAATTTGGTGCTGACAAGGTTTTACACAGAATTTTATACTGTGACCTATATATTTGACCTAGTGACCTAATTTCCCCTCATGACACACTTTTGGGTCAAGGTACATTATCATGTAAAATTTCATAAAAAGAGGTCCAAAAGTTAAAAAAATTAGTCAGGACCTGAAAATTCTGTATATTTACATATTGTGGTGACCCAAATATTTGACCTAGTGACCTAGTTTTGCTTTAAGACACTTTCTTAGACTAAGCTTCACATTTGTGTAACATTTCATGACTCTAAGTAAAAGGACAAAAAAGTTATGGCCCGGACAAGATTTTTCATACATATGTATTCTGTGACCCAGATATTTGACCTAGTGACCTACTTTTGGCACACGATACACCTCCATCCAAGGAAGTACAAACACATTAAATTTGGTAGCTGTGGGTGTTATGGTGTTGGAAATATGGCCCGGAGAAGCTTCGGATGGACGGAAGGACGGAAGGATGGACGGACGGACGGACGGACGAGGTGCAAACCTATAGTCCCCCACCAAGTGGGCGGGGGACTAATGAGCCAGGTCTTTCAGAGCATATACATGAAGAAGCCGATAGCTTCATCATGTCAGGGCCAGAATTTTGCAAAATTTTGCGAGAATCTATTTGGATTTTTGTCAATTAGTTTTCTTTTAAAAGAAAGACAAATTTAGGAGAATCTTTACGGGAATGGATTCTCGGATCCTCGCCCAAAATTCTCTTCATATCTGCCAATCAACATACAGGCATTAGATCTGAGATTCTAGTTATCCTATGTTGAAAGCAGAATATTTTGGTCAAATACTGGTGCACTTGTAAAATGGTATTCAAAGGGGCAAAACTGTCTCTTAAAGTGATCTGCAGAGTGGCCGACCTTGCATCCAACCTGGAATGTATTTCCGATACACCTTCAACTCTCTCTATACTTGACGTCACCATGAAGGCAGAGGCCACTAAAGCAAAGAGGTTCACTGGGCTATCATGTTATTCCATGGATAAGTATTACAAATTAGAGAATTACTACGAATTCCCCACATTTATGTCACTACATGTATATGTTACCCATGGCACAACCACATGCAACAAACTGGAGGTGGGTGGTTATCTATAATTATGTTCTATTTGTCCAGTGGCCAAGGGCCTCCAGCCAATCACAGAAAAGGATTGTTGACTGCTATGAGATATCCACAACCTGGAATTTCATCAACTATCTATCAACTTTACCACAAATGGTTTTGATTTAAAAAAAAAATGTCAGGTTATTTTGTTATTTTACATGGCCGCTATTGTAACTTACTTGTCCATCCATTTAAATTGTGCTTGTAAAAGCAAATTTTGGTTGCCCCAGGGCAAGTGCTTTAAATTCTTATTTGTCCTGATTGGAATGTCACTTGTCCCAGACTACAAGGCATGCCAATTATTCATCCTTTGGGGATTGTTCATTAACGACTGAAAAACCACACAATATAACCTATGTCCCCTAACACTCATCATTCACAATGAGTTAGCCAATCAGGACTGTGAGGATTTAGTTTGAAGGGCAAAGTGCGAGGTCAGAGGTCAAAGTACTCACAGACTTCATGTTGTCCGTCCACTCCCCATGTCCTTTCTGTAAGTCTCGCACTTGCTGCAAGTTGTTTGACACTCTCACGTAGTCTGACACAGAGAACTGGTGAACCTGTAACGAGATTTTTACATGTTAGCCACATGCGGCTAACTTGTTAATTCAGACGCTTTTTGTCTGGTGTTATCACCAGAATATAACAATCGTAACAACCTTAAGATCCCCTCAATCAGGGTAGAAATATGATCGACCCCTGGTGACATTAGAACAGGGGAAGGTCGCTGAATGTTGATCTCAACCAAGCTTCTAATCAGATAGATGTTTAAGAACTTTTTTTTCGGAGGTTATGCGAGACATGTCCAAGGGTATGATGTTACTTTGGTGTTTCAAGAATTGACTGGAGCATCACCAAATGTTTGTCAGCAACGTTTCTTACAATGAACCAAAATCTTTCGAACATTTTTGGTGAAACTGGCTGCCTCTGACCATGTAAAATGGTTGTCACAAATTTTCAAACTTATTTATTTTGATGGTTAAATGGGCAGGTGCTCCATAAAACGAAAAACAACTCCCTCCCCCCCCCCCCCGTGGGCTTTCGTGGCTCATCCATGTATTGTATGCTTACTGTTCAGTAACTCGAGCATTACTCTGTTATCAATTGTCTGACTGTATGAAAAAAGGTCTTGTTCATGTGCAAACTCTTTTTGTTTAATTAACCCTTTCCCCCTGGAATTAAGACTAAGTCAACAGCTTTCCTTGGCATGGGCTGGGCACTAACTGCCCAACCCATGCCAAGGAAAGCTGTTGACCTGGGGCATGTTATCTTGCTAAGTCTCATCTACAATTTTCAGTCATACTGTTTTTCATTACTGTTAACAATAGTTGAAAACTTTAAAGGAGAGTTCATTTGAGCACCAGCTTGTTTTGGCTGGTTCTAATGGGATAAGGTTAATATTACTCTACCTTAGTTAATGCTCCTGCATGGAAAGTCCAGCGATTCGTACATCCTTCATACTGAACCCGTACATCTCCCCCATCAGTGATTCTGTGGACGGTACCCACTTTTCCAATGTACTAGAATGCAGAATTAATTTGTTAGACACTCTGAAACCACTCATGTACTCGATCTGAATTCAGGAACATTGCAATCCACTTTACAAGCTGTTTCTGGCCCATGTTTAGAAGTTAAGACAGCAAATATTCTTTCCAGTGGTCTTGCGCGTGGCGGATCAATTGTTGGAAGGTGCATTATAAAGTAAGTAATAACTGAAAACGTACTTAACTTCGCTTGGTATTTTATTTATTTATTTATTTATTTATTTATTTATTTATTTATCTTTCTTTATTTAGTTTAATTTCAATTCCTGTGGCAGTGGGTAAGAAAGGCAAAATTAAGTACAATGGGAAAATATGAACTACTAAACATTCTGTTCACGTAACGCCAAATTCATCAAATTAAATATATGCACAAAATGTCAAATGACAAATCTGTACAACAAAGTAGCCATGACAGGAAGTCCTGGAAATTCACTTCCTTTTGTCGATGTTACTTTTTGGATACTTTGCTGATAGCACAAAACTGTGCAAGTAATGCAGTGAAACAGTATTTCAACATAGGATACTACATGTGTGTCCAAAATAGTGAAACTGACTTCAGTAAAAAGACTCCAATGCTAACACAGTCAAAATCTATACGTGTGAAAATAAGTGCATTTTACAGCACAAAGAAAAATCAAGGAGTGGTATGAGATATGGTTTACGTTCTTTGTTAGACACATTTACACGTACCTCGGCCATTCTTGGGTTCCAGCCTCCATGTCCCTCCTGCATAGCCTTGAGTATCTCTACATCCAGGTCCACTCTCACCTTGTCCCCCACCTTGAATGGACAGTGGTTGGACACACCGGATGCGACTTCACTGCTCTCCCCTGCAAACAGAGAAATGGAACGATCTGTTGCATGTGATGCTCTAAGTTTTTTTTTGTGTGCATGTTTTGGCACTTTATCTCTCACCTCACAATCTGACACCTAACCCTCCTTTGATCACGTTGACGTTTAGCAAATTTATTGAAATACAAATACCAGAAGGACCTTCAACTTTAGCATCAGGCCTCTCAGCAACAAGACTGTGAATAAACTGTCCACATTTTCATCGTCGGGAACAGGATAACGGGAAGCCAGCTCTCCTTGATGGAGACCAGGGTGGAATACTGTACATTGCTATGCATGGGGTGAAAGGACGAGAGGGTATGGTTCCCACATAGGGGGGGGGGGGGGTAACTGAAGGGTAGCAGGGTATTTTCTTACAGATGGAGGGGGGAGGGGGGTAGGTGCATGGTAGGCCAAGCTATCATTGATGGGGCAGGTGCCCATATAAGGGAATGGGTGGGAAGGAAGCAAGGACACGAGGGTGTATTCCTGATGAGATAGGGGTGTTCCACTGTTGGGATAGGGATTGCAAAGCTTGTACAGGCAGAGAACGGAACATCATGTTCCTCTGTATGGAATTGGGGTGGGAAGGTTAGTTCCCGATCATAAAAATTATGTAAGAACCCAGGTTTGTTCCATTACATGTGCCAATGGCAATGGAAAAAAAAATCTTATTCTATGTTTGAGAGTGAATTATTACTTTCTACAGTGAAATTCAGCAGTAGTAACTCACTGTTGATCACATGACCTAAATATTGTTACAAGTAAATTGTGATGTGCCTGCATCAGTGACATGATGCATTGACAATCAGACAAAATCAGATGTGTGTGAGTGGTGTTCACGAGAGGTGGAGACGAATGTAAACAAACACGGTCCACCAGGTCCATCTTGAAAGTAGGCCTAGGGCATATTTTTTGTGAATACCCGATTAAACATAGAATAAATAAAATCTGACATGGCTGGAGAGGGAGTTATTATTTTTCTCTCACGAGGGATATTAATTGTTGGCGAGGAAAATCACAAGTGATTGGGCCATGTAAGATTCTCTATCTGCTACATATGGTACTTTCCCACAAAGCTATTGTGTTGGTGTCTTTTTGCCCAGAACCACTTCCTAGTAGTCATTACCCTACTCTGCAGTCCGAACTCTTTACTCTCCATAAGCTAATCTGTACCTGTCTAACCTATATACATATGGAAGTACTATTGTCTATATTGCACACATTCCTCTGTAAAATTTTGACATAGGCTGTATTAGCCCAAATAAATTAAAGGGTCTTCGGTGGGTAACTACTCAACATGTTTCGGAGCCTTTTACCCGTACATGTCTCTCTGAGTAGCGGCTCCTTGTCTAAGCTAAATATTCAGCAAAGACAACCCACATAATAATGAATAAAAATATGAACATGGCAAATAATGAATTAGCTAAATACATGGAAGTTTTGCTTGTAAATGCAGAGCTTCATTATGACAGAAGAATACCTGTCAAACAAACCATAATTACTAAATTTGTATAGTACAGGTTCAGATAAGAACAATTTGACTTACCCCTGAACCAATATGTACCCTTTCTAGCTGGACAGCTTATCCTAGTTAAACCACCAGTCAGTGTTTAACTGAAGTGGAAACAAGCTGGGGCATTATATTCAGTCCCAGTGATTGTAAAATAAACAGTTGCAGCTAGACCGCCTGTACCAACCAAGGGAAATCCTAAAAAGGACTGCAACAATGTACATCCTGCACCAGAAATGTAAAACAAACTCCGTGATGACACCTACTCCTCAAACAATTAAGCTCTATTTCACTGCTAACCCTGAGTTAATAATAAAGACTGGATGAACAACAGCTTTCCTTGGCTTAATATGCCCAACCTTAGCCAAGGAAAGCTGTTGACCTTGGGCATGATCTAGTTAGGTCTCGTTAACCCTCTGGACCATATAATAGCTAACATATCGGCTCTAAAATACATTCGAGTTGTAAAATACTAAGCGGTCCAGAAGGTTAGATTCTGATTCAAATTTTCTAATAACGAAAAAAAATAAATGCAGTAAATAATGTTATACTTCTACGTGCTTTCTGACAGGTGAGGGTTAAGTAAGGATATGAGGGTATTTCCCACTTATATGACAAGAAATCACAACGAATCTCCAGTTATTCCAGGTAGCTGTTCAGCTGTCATCCTGGACGTGCAAAAAGTTCTGTGCCACGCATCAACAATTGTCAATACCCAAGACACTTGGTGGCCAAGTGGGACAGCAGGTAAGAGGGAACTCCACCCATTACACTGATCAAGCACAGTTAAGCAGACACTGTGGTAAAAAAAGCTGACTTTACCCATTTTTTTAAGCGAGACAAGGGGCAGCCACGCCTGTGTATAATTGTAAACTGTCGGGCTGTAATGCTGACTCATAGAAGGTGTTACATTATTACCAATTTCCCCGGTGGAAAAATGGAAAATTGAATTACAAAATAGAAATTTTACAAGTGAAACTTAATGAGATATTCAGTCTAATCTATTATACTATTTCAGCTAAACTTACAGCCTTTTTGTATTGTTTTGTATATAGATGTTCAACAACAAACACGTTCAAAAACAAACATGTTCTTGTTTAAAAGAGGAATTGTGGAATCTGATCCTTGTACATTCTGTGGAGCTGACTAAGAGTCATTCAGTCATGTATTTTGGGAATGCCCAATCACTCAGAGATTTATTGGTCAACTAAAAACATGGTTATTACAATTTACTGGGATTACTCAATTTACATCTGAGGAAATCTTATTAGGAATTCATATTGAATCCTCAGGTTACACAAATATGATTTTTGGTGTAGCAAAGCAGTATATTTGGCGTTGTAGAATGAAAAAAAGACACCCTGTGTTGAAAGGTTAACTTTCCCTGCTGAGTCAGTACATTAAAACAACATTATATTGCCGAAAAGAATAAGAAGCTTGAAAAACATGAGAAAAAGGGGACCCCCCCCCCCCCCCGATTGTTTTATAGTGAGTTTACTATTCAGTATGGGTATGTAAATCTGTAGCCTTGTGGTATGTCAAAAATGTGACATACCTGACTGTATTCAATATGATACGATACGTCAATATAAGCTTGTAATAGGTTGGTACCTGACTCTGTATTTTATATGAAATATGGAACACCAATGTAAGCCTGTAGTATGTTGGTACTTGACTCTGTAATCAGTATGAACTGGGATACACCAATGTAAGCCTGTAAGGTGCTGGTACTTGACTCTGTGTTTAACATTGACTGTGATACATCAATATAAGCTTGTCATAGGTTGGTACTTGTTGCTGTATTTAATATGAATTACGACACACCATTGAAAACATGTAATATATTGGCTCAATAAAAAATATCACATCAAAAAAAAAAGTGTTTTCAACTAATTTCACCAGTAGTGAAAAGCAATTTGACTGAGAATTGTAGATGAGCACTTTGCATACAACCCATGCCAAGGAAAGCTATTGACTCAGTCCTTATTCAAGGGGGAAAGGGTTAACGGCATGGAATTACATTCCATAGTTCCCTACCAAGCAAATCAATTAATTTTTTTTGTAGTTGGTACACCTTATATGACGAAAGCATGCATACAATACATACCTTTATAAGCAGTTGTCACATGCAAGCACAATACACTTCTTTATAAAGATGGGAGTAAAATTATGACAAGACAAGCCTTCTTTAAAAATAGTTGCTTACACAAAACAAAAAGAAAAAAAAAAAGACAGATTACACAGGTTTATAAATAAATACAAATGGACAAAAAAAATGACATAATACACAGCTTTATAAATAGATACAAATGATAACCAAAGCGTGACAGTGTAAACTTTCACCAAAAACTATACATATCAGTATAGGTGGGGGGGGGGGGGGGGGGGAGAGGCCAAAAGGTCTTTTGTGTACTGGTGCACCTCAAATTTTTATTATGGTACTTGCGTACTGGAAACCTCTTTATTTTCTGTAATTTATACCGGCCATTATTTCTGAATTTTCTTAAGACTATTCACCTGTACCAGTGTTGTGTGGTGGGACTGCCCTCAGCCCCCTTCCTCCTTTGCCCCCTCTCAAAAAAAGAGGGGGGGGGGGTACAAATTCAGAGTGTCATCTCAGTATTTCTCACTCAAATGATGGCTGACAAATCATGCAATAAAATCAAGGGTGTATCACTTCTTCATAAACCTCCTCTGAGCATTCAAACTCAAAGCTTCCAGTGTTTTGTCTCATGTCTCGCACGCATTCATGCCCACACTACTGAGCATTTCTCAATGAAAACAATAACATTGTTCCACAAGGCAGACCAAGAAAATGAATCCAAAGGGCTACGGTGGATCACACTCCCAGTGTCCATACCTTTCCTTGAACGTGTCCACAGTGTGTACTTGTACTCTGCTGGAAAGCAATCCATCTTGTTGGGCACTGACCACTGACGCCAGGAGGGTATCAACTCCCAAAGAGCCGAACGAGGCCCTTCCACGGGTCTGACAGACCTTTTTTCCTCCATATTCCATATGTGGTCAGTACCCACACTGGGCAATTCCTTGGTTTTCATCAAGTCTGTAAATCAAATCCTGGGTGCTCAATCTTCCTAAAAAATGAAACTACCCGGTAAGTTCCAGAGGGAACAGTCTCCACTTCACTCCACTAGTTTCTATCCCCTGTTGATCAACGAGAGGGAAGTGCCCTACATATGTGCTCACTGCAACAGTCCAAACTTCCCTGGGTCACGCCCAATTTCACACCTATGCCACTGTTCACATTTGAAAACAGGTGTCACCCAAGTTCATCACTGATAGACTTTTTTTCCAGATTCATGCGTCACAACCTGTATACATATTGCACATGTTACCTTTGGTTTAAACATGTTTTATTTCAAAGGTCATTCTGAAGCAGGTGACATCTGTAACAATTCCTCTTGCATTTTATTTTTTTTCATTTTCATTAAAATTTTCATTATCATGTTCATCTTTCACTTTGATGCTTTTTTTTCAGACACCTGTGCCGGAAAAGAATGCAAAAGAAAGCCAAATTTGAAGACCTAACAACCCTGATCATGGAACAATGAGTTTCTGAACCTGCATGTAATATGTATCTATTGTTTCTGCATGTGGTATGCACATTGGTGTATTACCAGTTCATATAAGTTTTCCAAGTTTTGCCATTATGAGCAGCAAGTTCTCTCTCTCATGCCATTATTAGTAATGGCATGCACAGCCGTGGTACACAAGATTTGGCAACCGAAGCAAGCTGTGTACCACGCAGCCCTTCAATCCTCATTGAGTAATCTACAAAAATTATAAGTCTCTCCTCTCTCTCACTCTCTCTCTCTCTCTCTCTCCTCTCACCTCTCTCTCTCTCTCTCTCCTCCTCTCTCTCCTCTCCTCTCTCCTCTCTCTCTCTCTCTCTCTCTCTCTCTCTCTCTCTCTCTCTCTCTCTCTCTCTCTCTCTCTCTCTCTCTCTCTCTCTCTCTCTCTCTCTCTCTCTCTCTCTCTCTCTTTCTTTCCTTCCTTACCAGCAATAATTTTCTCCAACACTATTACAATAAGAAACTCCAAAC
This sequence comes from Hermodice carunculata, assembly GCA_964020975.1. Classification (NCBI taxonomy): domain Eukaryota; kingdom Metazoa; phylum Annelida; class Polychaeta; order Eunicida; family Amphinomidae; genus Hermodice; species Hermodice carunculata. The sequence continues at coordinate 77,630,264 of OZ026626.1, read as the reverse complement.
TTGCCATGACTTTTTATGAAGAGGGGTGATGATTTTGAAAATAATGCAAATTAGGGCTATTTAAAAATTTAAATCTTGAATATCTCCAAAATTATTATAGGTACAGGTAACCAATCCAACTTCGATTAACATGTTTCTAACACTACACATTCTTGTAATTTACATGTGACCTCTAAAGGTCAAAAGGTCAAGGTCCTTTTGCCATTTGAAATTTTCTTCTAGCCATAACTGGATCATTTTTTATCCAATTTTTGATCATGTTGGGCTCAAATTGTAGATACTGTAACACTGCATATTTTTGTAAATTTAACATGTGACCTCTAAAGGTCAAAGGTCAAGTAGAAGCCGATCAGTGACCGAAAACCCCCTGGCCAGGACGGACAGACAGACGTACGGATGCGTAAGTGATGACAATACCCCTATGGTAGGTCATGGTTACTTCTGTTTGACTTAATGACAAAGCTGGTGCAAATGCAATGAGCAGAGATATCATTGCAAAGCCATTTTTCTTCAATGCAGCACTGTGACCTAAATGAGTGACCTAGTGACCTAGATTTTACCAGGTCTCTGAGGCATCCCCAGTACAATAAAGATTTATTCATTCATTATTCATTCAGGACCAACTGTCATAAATAATTGGTGCAGCTACAATGAGTACTTTAATATTTTAAGATATCATGGTACCACCATTTTTCTTCAGTGCAGCACTGCAACCTAAATATGTGACCCAGTGGCCTAGTTTTCAATAGGCATCTTTCGGACCAACTGTCATAAATAATTGATGAAGTTACATTAAATTTTTTTTAGATAGTGTTAATGCCTTTTTTTTCTTTAATATAGTAGTGACCTACATATGTGGCCTAGTGACCTACTTTTTGATAGACACCTCTGTAAAGTGAGTATTTTTGGAGATATGGCATTAACAAGGCATGGACGGATGCATAGGTGACGACAATACCCCTCCGGCCTAAAGACCAAGGGGTAAAAAGGATCTTTGAAATTTTCATCCTGCCATAACTCAGTCAAAAATTCAGACATATGCCGCCCCCCCCCCACACACACACACAACAAGCTGGTGACTGTTTCACAGACAGGCTGTTATGCAGCCAGAGATCATTGGGCTACCTGTCTGTGGTGCCAGTGTCCACTGCTGTGGGCTTACTCTTCAATCCCTAGAGAGACTGGCTGTGTTGGTAGAGTAAACATGTCATGCATTGTGTTACATCGCCCCTTCCCCAAGCAGGCTACATAGTCTGAAGCCTCCTCCCCATCACAATAAGCTGATGCTGACTGAGAGATGCCAGGCAGGAGGGCATCATCATCATCATCATCATCATCATCATCATCATCATCATCATCATCATCATCATCATCATCATCATCATCATCATCATCATCATCATCATCATCATCATCATCATCATCATCATCATCATCATCATCATCATCATCATCATCATCATCATCATCATCATCATCAATTTCAACTACAGTTGATAGCTCTAATATTGACATTGCAGCATCCAATGGAATATGAACCAAAATCTAGCATGTCTTTGTAAAGGGAGATTCAGATCAACTACCAGAAATCACTCAAACACAGATCCAAACTCCCTGTAATGACCAACTGTAACATGGAAGGATTTTAGTCAGCGTCAGCCATAACTGTTGTATTTCTAGACCCAGCAGTGACATTTGCTCGTCAGTTAAATGTCCATAACACTTGTTTCATAACCTTAGTCAACACTGCCCACTTCCAACAAAGATTCATCTTACTTCATCCCTGTTCAGCCTGTGCAAACTTGCAACTTAAGTTTGTCCACACCTTAAGCAGGTTGTTGAGCCTCAATGGTCAAACATGGTATAGATTTTTGTTAGGAGCTCTGTGAAGTTAGCTGTTGCCTGTGTAAACTTACAACTTAAATTTGCTGATACATTCAGGCTGGTGACACTCAATAGTTAAACACATAGATCTCTGTAAGAGCTATGTGAAGTTGAATGTTACGTATGACAGTGGATAAGGTGAGCCTAATAGTTGATAGTAGTAGAGATTGTCACGTAAATGTTTTTATGTTCCTGTAAATAGTGAAACTCAAATACATGTTCTTATAAGTAGATGTATATCAATGTGTACACGTTTCACTTGTTGCAGTCATTTCATGCCCTAGATTTACAAAGCATGGGAATCTGGTGTTGATGTAGTAAAAAAAAAAAATGAGTATGAACGGGAATGGAAATAGCATCATGTTTAAATGTCACTTTAAAAATTATGCAAATTAGGGACAATTAAAATCTTAAAAGCTGCATATCTTCCAACCTATTACAGATAGAAACAAAATTTAAAGTAATACATACAGGTTTGTGACACCTGTCAATCTAATGGACAGTGAACAAAAACTGCAGCATTGAAATTATGCTAATTAGCAGCACTTTAAACATTGAAAAGTTGAACATCTCCAAAACTATTATAAATAAAGGTGTCAATCCAACTTCAGTTTTGTGGGTTTGTGACATAGCCGCATCCAATGAATCATGAATCAAAGTTGCAGCATTTTGATTTATGCAAATTAGGTGAATACACAAGATTGAATTCTTGAATAACTTCACAACTACCATAGACTGAGGTCATTCAAACTTCAGCTAATAGATTTGTAGGATAGTTGCATCCAATGAACCATGAATCAAAGTTGTAGCAGCTTCAAAACTATGATAGTTTGTGGTGCCTTTCCAACTTCAATTTATAAGTTTTTGACATAGCCTCATGAAAAAATATTGTTGCAGGAGTTAAATAGATACTGAATATGCAATCTTTAAAAGTTTTCTAACTGATTTGCAGACAAGCAAATCATATTTTTCTAGTTCATTTCTGTGTTTGCTATTTTCAAAATTGTTGAATTAAATGTGATGATACCAAATATAATTCAGGCAGACATAGCCAGGGACTTGATTGGCTATGGAGTGCTGAGAGATTGGATTTGTGTGTGTGTGTGTGTGTGTGTGTGTTTCCCTTTTTTCTGGTTCAGAACTACACTGAAGATGTATCCCTGTCGCTCCTCTTTGTACAAGTAGTTTATGAGGTAATTAACTCTTTCAGTGCCAATCACGTCTTAAGTTGATTGACTTCAGTCAAACTAGTCTGAATGATCATTAGGATCACAGATTCGTATTCCTTGTAAAAAGACCTTTCATTCAAGTACCAGTATGCCTATAGTTCTGGAGAGAATACCCTAGGTCAAGAGCTTTTCTTGGCGTGCACTGGGTACAATGTGCCCAATGCCCACTGAGAAAAGCTGTTGATTGCAACCCGGTCAAAAATTTGGCATTGAAAGGGCTAATTAAACAAAGTTCCTAGTTTTATCTGTTTTCCTTCCACAGTCAAATTTTGTCTGCGCACCTTGCTGTGTCAGAATGTACAAAAAAAAATTAATTAAATAAAAAAATAAATACGAAAAAAAAGTCAAAGTAAATAAGGTAAACAATACCTACATACTAATTAAGTGAATGAATGAATGAATGAATGAATGAATATATAAATAAATACAGTACACATCACCTAAATATCATATAAATCTCCAAGTAATTAAACATCTGGCAGATTTCAATGGTTAGTGGTAGCTTCACTGTCCCAGTCCAGTGAATGGCAAGCTATGCTGCTGTCAATATGAGGACCCCAGTCGTGACAGCTTAAGTGTTTTTGTGGTACATCAGGAACACAAGCTGAAGCGCCATCTGTGGAGTCTTTACAGTTTTCATTGTATTCTTTTCATCTTTCTGTCTTTTTTTTTTCCCCCCGTAAGTAGATCAAGCTTACTGAAGTCCCGTGCACATTTTATCATTGAATTTATTTTTGGCCAGTTCATGACTCTCCGAGCTGGGGCAACAGAATTAACACTGGAAAGCAATAGCATGTGTCATGCCACGAAAAACGGCCATGCCCTTACGAAATACTATGCTAACAAGAGCGTGAACACAAAAGGTTACCATTAATAATATAATGTGTATTCAGTTGAATACACAAAATTCTTGTGGGCCAGAAGTATGTATTTCCATTGGACTATATATCTAAGTAACCTTTGATTTATCTACTTACATATGCAGCTGAAGTAGCAAAATTTACCTGAGCATTTGAGCTGCATACATCCAAATTCATGATGAGAAATTTTGTATTTCTCCAGAAAAGTTCCAAAGTTATTAGGTTGCAAAGCACAATGGAAAGGGCTGAGAATACACATCCCAAGTCCTCCTGACTGAAGTGCCCTTTTAATATAGGGTAGGCACAAAAACCTTTCTAAGTCTTGTTCCTCTCAATTGTAGACCCATGTTTGAACCAAAATAGTGTATACATTTCAGCATAATTCAAATTAAATAATTTTGTCTTAAATTATACCTGGTTTAACATTTTCTCTAACATTTTGGTTTAACTTCAAAATAGACATTATTTAACATTAACTGGGTAGGATAAGGTCAGGTGGACTATTAAGGACACGGGCATTCAAATGGTTAATAAAGAACATCCCATGTGTCAAAGTACACTGTGACTATGAATAGGTGGAGTCCCATTACTCATCTCTGTAGTAACAGCCAATCAGAAGACAGCTACTATCACCATATACATCTGCCTTTGTACACAAAAGGAGCAATTTTACTTCCTGGCTTTCCAATGCCGTCAGTTCAGCATTATAATTGACTCTCTCTCTCGCCCAATCACCACAGCTCATCACTGGAAATTCATGATGGACAAAACTGGACTTCACAGACACGATACCTGTGCAATGGTATCTCTTGCTTGTGATTCTTGCATTGCATATAATCACATCATGTTAGTGAGGGCTGATTTGCACTTTCTAGTTTCAAGCCACATGCCACAACATGGCCCTGCCCTAACTTGAGCCGCTGACTGGCCTGCCACCATGCAGCACATGCCTGAACTAAACAGAACACTTGAACAGAAGACCACCTGCTCTTTATAGCATTTTTTTCATAAGCCGGATACATGGGTCACTACACAAGGGCAGGTCCAGCTGTAATAATCATAATTTTTTTCCCCATTTCATTCTGCGTAAAAATTCTCATCATACATCTTTCAGGCTTCTACAATTTGGTCCAGAATCACTTGTTCATAGGACAAGTGAACCTGGATTTCCACTTGTCCCTCTCAAAATTCACTTGTCCCTCTACCAGAGATCATGCATTACAAAAAATCACCTGGAGGGATGGCTTGATCTCAATCAATACTAAATAATTGTCCATCCCATATGCAAATATTTCTGGAAATAGTTTTAGAAGCTACAAATATATTTGAAAAGAACCACAGCTTGCCAATGTTTGTTGACACCTTCAACGTCTCTCCACGCTACACATTCAGCCCAGCTCTATGGTACACCAGCTAACTTGTGCGCATTTTCCACTGGCTCAGACAGTATTTCAGTTTATTTGGTTTTAATAAATTATTAATTACAATCTAAAATTTGGTTGTCCACTGGACAAGTGATGTTCAAAAGTCACTTGTCCAACCTAGATATCCACTTGTGCCGGACAACAGGATCATAGGAATTGTAGAAGCCTGATCTTTGCACGAGTAGTATCATTATCTATAAACTGATCTTTCGTTCCAGTACCAACATGCCCATGGTCGCAGACAAAAAAAAAAGTCCAAGTCAACAGCTTTCCCAACAAAAGCATGCCACAGAAAGCTGTTGATTCAGTTAATATGTGGCACTGAAAGAGTTAAATATCCAAATGATGTTTGTCAACAGTATAATATCCCCTCAGCCCAACGATTAAAATCATCCTTTTAATGTGCTCTTTGGGCTTCTTTGAATCCATAATTTTGGCTTCCTATTGACATGCCCAATAAAATCATCCTTACCAAGTACTGGCAGGTGGTCCATATAGTACAGGCCATTGGAAGCCTCCTGGACATATTTGAGATCCACCTTCCCCTTGTGTCCCAGCCTGTACACGTTTGTTGATCCCGTTGACCAAGTCACGTTTGCAACACTTCTGCCTGACTCCGTGTCCCAGCCACGAATGTCTACGACTTTCCCTGGTTTGCCTTCTCCACCTAAAAATTACACAAAAAGTAAATTCAGCCTTTCCTTCTCAAAGCACCTGAAAGCCAAATGTTGTCTGCGTCGAGGAATTGTTTTTGCTTGAATTTTGCATTTATTGGTTACTGGGACTTACAAGAGATTTATTAGGATGACATACTCATGGTCAACAGCATTCCATGGCAAAAGGTGTGTGTGTGTGTGTGTGTGCGCGCTCTCTGTATCCAATCAGCATCAGAGATAGACTCCAGCTTTTTTCCAACCATGAAAGAGTTAAAACTTTAACCCTTTTCCTGCTCAAATAGCCCCAAATCATCTGGATGGGAATTGTCCTTTGCATCAACATTTTAAAATAAATTTCTTGTTACTACAAAACATTTTTGCTGAGATTTGTGTGCAAGACCATTCCTGATGGTGCATCCTGTGTCAACAGCTTACTTTGGTGCATGTTATGCGCAATGCTCCCAACCCATGGCAAAGAAAGCTATTGACTCAGTCATACTCGGACCAAGGAAGAACGGGTTTATTTGCATGCCCCTTCCACGCTCAGGAATTAAGCTTTTCAGTCAGTGCAAAATCGAATCCCCCATGCAGCCTTTTAATCCTGTCATGTTCAAACTGCTTAAAAGCACCAAAATGTCAAATGTCATGTTCAATCTGCACCTTAATTTCTCACAAACGAACAACATCTTTATGGAAAGATGTAGATAGGAGTTATCAGCAGTGATCCCTGTGGGTCCCCACCTTTCACTGGTGTTGCCAGGGCAAAAGGCCCCTAACCTGCATCCAGGAAAGCTATTGACTTGGCTTTGCTCTAGCAAGGAGACGGTTAATTGGGTAGCTTTTCTTCTGGAAGGAGTGCAATAACTGTGTACAGTGGTACCTCTCTTGACAGACCCCTCTAATGAGAGACCGCATTTCTTTTTAAGACCGCTCTCTCAGAACACTGTGCTATCTTTTCCATGTTGTTGTACCTCTAATGAAAGACCATCTGTTTTGAGAGACCACATTTTGACCTGCCGTAGGGGCGGTCTCTCAAAAGAGGTACCACTGGAAGGAGTGCAAAAACTGTGTATTCCATTCCCAGCATTGAAGACTGTATCCTGGCACCAGGGTAACCCGTGCTGTCACGGCTCTTGTAAAACAACTCAGATTTGTGGATGAAGAGTAAAACAAGCAAAACAAAAACACAGTGATGTAAATATCATAGATCACACCCACAAAACTAAACTAATAATGATTGCAATCTGATCCTAGTTGCCCTTTGGCTGCCCTGGAGCGATTGCTCGACAGGCCTACTGGAATTCAGGGTAGAGCTTCAGCTTTGATTACTGTCGTGGCTAAAGCTTGTGGTGCAGCCAGAGACCAGCGTGTTCACAGGAACCCTCAAGTGCTCAACCTCTATGCTTCGCGGATATCTCACAGCACATCCGCGACAGAGGCTTCTTGGAATGGGTCTCAGACAGAATTGCAAGAGGAGGGCTTAAATCTTCTTCTCTAACTGTTTACTTGGCTCGGTGGAACATGTTTTTCTACTGGTGCACCAGTAAGGGAATTTACCCTTGCTCTCAGCGCATTGCCCACATCGCCTACTTCCTGTGGTATCAGTTGGAAGTTTTAGGTGAGAGCTCAACAACAGTGGAGGGTTTCTGATCAGCCATCTCTTCAACCCTTGCCAACGTCCTTGACATTCGCATTGGGAGTGATCCTTATCTGTCAGCGCTCATTGCAGCCTTCTACACCAACAGGCCAGCAGCACAACGGGTCCTGCCCCGGCGGGACCTACCGCTGGTTTTAGTCATGTTGAAGAAGTGGCCCTTTGAGTGCCTTGAGGAACTCTAAGCGTGTTTCCCTCAAGTACTGGACGTGGAAAACTTGTTTTCTATTAACACTTGCTTTGGGGGCCAGGAGAAGAGAGATTCACACTCTGGCTTATAACCAACTCCAATGGTCACCTGACCACTCCCAGGTGACCCTGAGGCCTCACTTGGGCTTCCTTGCAAGGAACCAAGTGGCTCCAGATCTGGCTACAGCCTTTACGAGTTTTACCCTCTGTGCTATGGATGTCACTCTTCTTCTCGAGAAAAGAGCTGAGTGCCCAGTGAGAACTCTTCACTGGTACTTTTCCCAGATGGACGGACTCACAGGATGGAGGCCTGCCCTCCTTCTACCACTGAGTAACCTGAGAAAGGAGCAAGTTTGCAGAAACACGATTTTTGTCGTGGATTAAGCAGACTATCCTTAGGCCTACGAGATCTGGCTGGAATGGCCTGGTGCCTTGCAGCTTGTCTCAGCCACAGCTCACGAGATACGAGCCTTAAATGCCTCCTGGCATGCCCTGCAGAACGTCGTGGTTGTTGACCGTCTGCAGGTCTGAAACTGAAGACGATCTACTACTGTCGCCGAGCACTACTTGCGTGACATGAAAGTGCCAGAGGATGACACGTACGACTGCAAAGGCACAACAGACTCTTTTGCTTAGGTTCTGATACTTGTTTGTTAGGCCTTTCTGATCGCATCAGAGCAGCCACCGTGTTCCAGCTTATGGCACTCTTTTGGTTTAGATTCGAAGCAGGCCTATGGGTCGGTGCATTTCTTAGTGGGCCTTCTAGGGCTTCATGACTAGTTGACCTAATCTCAAACAGCATCAGCCAGTGTGATGCAGGAGTTCACTACCCATGGAACCATATATCGCCTCAGATCTCCAGGTCAGATGGAGCTCAAACAGATATTGTCTACCCAAAAGGAGGTCAGTTGTAATGTTGTTGGGCTAGCACCAGGGGTTCCAGTGCGGTCCCATGCTGGTTGGTAAGGCGGGTTTCCGGTTTGAGCTGGATTCTGCTGTTGGAAGCCTAAACTCCACGTCGCTTGCAGGTTTTCCCTCCAGATGTTGCCTCCTCACATGGACTGATGGTTACCCCTAAGCTGCAGGTACCTGCAGTCAAATAAGGTCAGTGCGCCAGTGACATTACACCCACTGCATTTACGATTGTATATTGGCAAATGGTGCTCGAGAGGTAATGTCACATAACTAATACGAGAAATTTGGAGTAGTATCAGTATTAGTGAGTAAATTTACCTCTTGACCAAAAGAGAAGCCCACCGAACCATCCCCACTTCCTCTTACAGCTGATGTCAACTGACCAATCTTCAAAGAGGAAGGACAAAATGGGTAGCACGCCCACCAGGAGTCACCATCAGTTCCACAAGAACTGAGAGATGGTCCCAAGGGACTGTCAGGTTTTCAAATCAAGGGAGTCAAAACTCAACTCCATTCACGGGCGTTCAACCCAGACACAAAGGTCTGGGCAATGGTGGCCAAGAGGTAAGTGTACTTACTAATACTGATATTACCCCAAATATCTCGAATCAGTCTTACCATCCAGATTGCCCCTGTCTCATTCAAGACCCAGTGCTGTAGATGTATTAGACTGACCAGCCTGACTACCCCAGTCTCATTCACGACCCAGTGCTGTACATGTATTAGACTTACCAGCCTGACTACTGCCCATCTTATTCAAGGCCCAGTGCTATACATATATTAGACTTACTAGCCTGATTGCCCCAGACCCAGTGCTGTACCTGTGTTAGACTTACCATCCAGATTGCCCCAGCCCATACAAGACCCAGTGCTGTACATGTATTAGACTTACCATCCTAATTGCCCCAGTCCCAGTGCTGTACATGTATAAGACTTACCATCCTAATTGCCCCAGTCCCAGTGTTGTGCATGTGTTAGACTTACCATCCTAATTGCCCCAGACCCAGTGCTGTACCTGTGTTAAACTTCCTGTTCAGATTGCCCCAGCCCATACAAGACCCAGTGCTGCACATGTTTTAGACTTACCATCCTGATTGCCCCAGTCCCAGTCAGGACCTCTCACAACTTTAGCACCAGCAAATATTCCCTTGCTTTGAACTTTGACTGAGCTGCATCTCTTTGGCATCTTGACCCTGAAATCATAAAGACCTGAATCTTTAGCCATGCCAACACAATATATCAGTAAAATCTCGCTTTAAAACGCCACCAACCATGGTAACTTGCCAGTACTGTGAAACCTGGTTTTAAGACCTCAGTAGATATGGTACATATTAACTCTTTCAGTGCCACATTTTGGACTGAGATCCACAAATTTCCTCAGCATTTTTTGGCCACAAAGAGTGCTGAGGAAATCTTGCGTCAAGAAAAGCTGTTGACCTGGACTAGTATACGCTATGAAACTGTAGGCATGCTGCTACTTGAATGAACGGTCTTTTTAAAAGGCCATGAATCTAGCACCCTTATTATAATTCAGTGCAGTACGCGATAAGGAGTTCCACTTACGTCACAGTTGGCACTGAAAAAGTTAACCAGATTTGGCTTTTAAAACCACAGTAACCATATCTTAACACTTTCATGATACGTCTTTTAAGACCTTTGCAACCATGGTAACTGAACATGTCAGTAAAACATGACATCAGTAACCATGGTAACTTAACACACAGCAAAACCCATCTTGAAGACATAATTAACAATGACAATTAGACAAATCATTAAAACCTGGCTTCAAAACCTTAGCAACTATGCACACATAACATACTAGTGATATTAACCCTTTCCCCCTTGAATAAAGTCTGAGTCAACAGCTTTGCTTGGCATAGGTTGGGCATTAAGTGCCCAACCCATGTCAAAGAAAGCTGTTGACCTGGGGCATGAGATCTTGATAGGTGTCATCTATAATTCTCAGTCAAATTGCTTTTAATTATTGTCGAAATAAGTTGAAAACACTGAAGCAGATGACGTGACCACAAGCCGGTTTTGGCTGGTTTAAGGAGGAAAGGGTTAAGCTTCAAAACCTCAATAATCTTGCTAACTTCACATATTTGACGAAAGTTACATGTCCATCTGCAGGAACGACATGACGTCTCTAGCAACCTCATTTATATTCCACGCATTTGGGGGGGGGGGGTCAAAACTAATGGAATGCACTCTGACCGAGTTATACACAAAACAAAATAGACAGGAAATGTGTTGTGTCGGGTGTTCATATAGACATGGTATTTGATGTAGGTAATTAACACCTTGCCCCTTTAATTGTGACTGACCCAACAGCTTTGTTTGAGGGCAGGCTGGGTGCTAGGTGGTCTGCCTGTCCCAAGGAAAGCTGCTGACCTGGGGCTTTCTCTGCTGAGAGAGCTCATCCACAATTCTGGGGCCCAATTACGGTTTTAGGATTATTGCATTTGTGGCCCTTTTTAAATGGGTTATTGGATTATTTGTACCTCAAAATGTGGATTATTGGATTTTTCTTCCATTTTAGGATTAAAAGATTTCTGAAATTTTGAGATATTGTAGGATTTCTTGCAATTTTATAAAGGATTTTGGATTTTTTTTACTTTTGGTGTCAAAACTTTTGCATTATTAGATTTTCAGGACCCCCTCCTGACAGGGCCCCAATTCTGTTTCACAAGTTTTTTTTAATTTTATTTTTTTTTAATTAACACTAAAATGTAAAAGATCATTGAAGCATAGGGCATTTTACCCACAGTCAGTTTGGGTCAGTTTTAGCCAGTTTAAGGGGGGAAAGGTTAACAAGACAGGGAGGTTTATGAGGAGAGACCTGGGTGGCTGGAGGCCCTGAACTCATCGGACACAGATCATGAAAAATGCCGTCATGTCACATCCACTGCCGCAAAACAGTCACCTGGCAAATGTTCAACATCGAAACTCCGCCAAAGGGGCCTTGATTATGTGACCCCAGGGTCAAAACAGGTCACAAACAAAACTCAAGAGGCATCCCCAGCCTCGCAAATACACATACAGGTCTAGGCTGGACTATCTGCTCAATCTTCCTGCACCACTTGACATGGGGTTGCATAATGCATGACGAATATGAGTCACTGGGACCAATCTCCTTGTCCCTGTGCCTTGGGGTTTTGACTCCGTGCATGTTTATCTCTCGAAACAAATTGCCTACAATTCTACTGCATGGAACTATTAGGTAACAAGGGGTAACGGCCATTGATGGCCAAACCAACAAACAAGATTACACTGCCATTACCCGCACCTTTTCCACATATTTCAGGTTCATGGTTGGAACAATGAATGCATATTTATGAGCCCCTTTAAGTTCTTTCACTTTCCGTGGTCCCTTGGTTTAACAAGGGGACCACGATGGTCATGCGCTGTGCTAGAAGGCAGCAGATGCATTCAAAACTGACCCAAATCCGACCAATTTTGTGGACAGTTTCCAGCCTCGGCCTGATCACTTTTACTTTTTCTGCCGGAAGACTAATCTTTCTTTCTCGCAGAGACAATTACTCCAATGTACATATCAGCTGCGGTGCTTAACATTCAGGTCTCTACATCTAGAATCCAAGGTAATAAATTCCCATTTGGAGCAAGGTTGTTAATTGGTATGCAGTTTTAACTATTTCAGTGCCAATCAAGACTAAAGTTAATCTAATTAAGTCAAACTAGTCTCAATTATCATTAGGATCCCAGATTTGTATTCCTCGTATAAAGACGTAAAAAGTACCAGTGTGCCCATAGTTCCAGAGAGAATATCCTAGTTCAACAGCTTTCTCCGCACACATTGGGCCCATTACGCCCAATGCGTGCCAAGAAAAGCAGTTGACTCAGTCTAACATTTGGTACTGAAAAAGTTAATAGTCAGCCAGAAAACATGTTTGGTAGGTTTTGTCTCTCAAGTATTTTGCCAGAGACACAAAGGTGTCCAGATTGATAACACAAAAGTTGTATTAAGCTTGATGACAAATAAACTACTTTTGTGCCTTTGTGGGGGAAAAAAATTTAGTAATGATACATGTGACGATACCCCCTTATGTGAAGCTAAGTATCGATATGAATTGATATTGTGATGAGTCCATGGCTCATCCCTCGACCAGACATCAAGTCTGAGGTGCATTTTATGAAGAATTTTGCACAGTCAAACATGCAGTTATAATAAATTTTAAATCTGTGTCACATTGTCTATGTCAACCTTATCCAAAGCATTTCAAGCCACCATTCATACCTGTCCCTGTCAACTTTCCTGATTTTTTTTTTATGGGAGTCTCTCGATTTGGAGACTCCAAAAGTTGTTAAAACGAGGTGATGTTGTAGGGAAATTGTCCATTCTCTTTGCTTTTCATGCACTTTTTACCTGGATCAACCAATTAAAAACAGCTGAAAGCTGACATCTGTATAACTAATCACACAAGGGGGAACAAAAGAGAAAAATAAAATTCAGAGCTCAGTCTCTCAGGACTTTCTGCCAGGCAGACACAATATGTACCAATCTCTATTGGACAATGCACATTTTTTTCTCTACAGCGTTGTCACATAATTCAAGCTCATATCTTAAGGCTTTAATGATAGACGGGTATCACTGTCATTTTTGCCTGCAAGTACTATGTTAAACTCTAGCAGTGCACTTGCAGTGACCTTAATTTGAATGTTAACCATGACTCAACCATGTCTTTTGTCATGGTTGCAACCATCGCCACATTGAATCCAAGCTCCTGTGTTATCACAGAGATGCTAACTATCCCTCATCTTCAGCGACAGTCCCTGAAATTAACTGAAATTTTGACCATTTAAGGTTGTTTGTCCCGCATTGAAACTGCGTATTTTCTTATGTATTCTTTGTTACATATGCTCTGTCCCGGTGAGCTCACTTAAATGTCCCTGGAATAGCACTTTGAATGTTGGCATCGCTGGTTATGTAATCATGATCCTGCGCTTTTACATGGCAACAGGAAAGGATGTATCAGTTTTCTAACAGGTGTAATATCATTTAGGGATAGTTCAACATTATCATCTTTTTTGAATTAGTACTTAGGGTACTAAATTTCATGACCCCCCTCCCTCCCCCCAAATTAGTACTTTAAAATGATGATTTTCCCCCAAATCATATCAAAATTGCACAAAACATGTCAAAAATTGACCATCATTTTCCATATCCTGTGAAAGTGTACAGACCCATTTAACCCCCTCCCCCCTTGCGTACTGTAAGTACTAATTCAAAAATGATGAAAATGTTGAACCATCCCTTACCTGCTAGTCCCTGATGAGTTATGTTTTGTAAGGAAACCGGCTAGACACTTCACTACGCTGTATATCATTACCACTGTAGCCCTTGCACCGTAATAATGCTAACCCCCAGGGAAACCGAACCCCTTGTGTACCTTTCGCATTTTCCTGTTTTTTTTTTTATCAACTGAAACTAATCCTGCAGAATATTTGATGATTGGCAGTTAGGTTTGAGCTAAAATTTACAATTCTGTAAATTATTGGTATATCTGTGACCACACTTCTGAAGTTCATCACATTTTGATAAAAACTAACTATGAAAGTGAGTTTGATCTTTATACATGTATGTACTGTATCTTATATTTACAATGAATTAAAGTTATTGGTATTTAAACACTACTGCATTGGCAAATGTATTCTCAAAAAAGCTGTATTGTTCTCTTTTCTATTCCCTTTTTTTACAGATCATGATACTTTCACAGAAAATCTGCTGAAATCTTTCAGGTTAACCTTCATCAAGTACTGATCATATGGTGGTCACTGTCAATCAAAAGCACAGGGTTTCCTGAGGAGCTCTTCCAAGCTCCTATGGGCTCCCAGGGGCTCCCAGTTTTGCCTGCTAATCTGGACAAATGGATGCCATTGATGAAAACCCATCAGGTAATTATGGACAGTTTACTGGACCAAGTAAAATCTGACACTGTATTTCAATCAAAATAATTCAAGACAATCTTTCTGACAGAATCCAGCAGGAGTGGACGTTCATGATAAGGTAGGGGAGATAACTCACACTGCCTTCACACTACTTTGAATTTGTTTTTAGAAGTAACATTTGCATTATTTTCAGAAGTAACATTCGCATTTTGGCACATCTGAAAGACATCTAAAACATGTGTTCAGACTGTTTACCTCAGAAATAAATGTTGATGGATCGTTCACACTGTAAAGTTTAACTTTCAGATTCACCTACCGAATTGGTGTTCGATATTTGGCAGACATGTGCGTATAGCGCTCACACATGCAACAGAACTTGTGCAAGTGGACGCTACCGGTTAACATCCACAAAAATACCACCTCCATCAGTAGGTTTTGCTTTTGAAAGTGGTTTGCACATTATTAACGGACAGTGGAAGAATTTAAGCTAGTCTCATGCTACTAAAGAGAGTCTTCTGAATAAAATGCGGTAAATTTTTTAAGCATTGTGAATGGGGCTTCAGATAGGAGTGCATTTGGCTGGAGATGCAGGGTGTCAGTTCCAGTGTTGCCAACCCTCCCGAATTATCCGGGAGTCTCCCGAAAATTCAGGCATGTGCTGTCTACCCTCCGGACTCCCGAATTACCCCAGGAATCTCACGAAAATCACCACAAATGGCATTCTAAAAACATAATTTCGTAAAGTTTTAACAAATATTCTTTTCACAGTGACATTTTTAAGGCAAATTAAGCTGCTGTGCATCTCGTGGCATACTGAAACTTGAATCCAAGTACCTTCAAATGCCAAAAAAATGCATATTTTGATGTCTATTTTTGATTTTTTTTCCAGGAAGCATGCCCCCGGACCCCCCTAGGAGAGATCCGCTGCTTACACTGCTTGTCATTTCATAATCTCCCGAAAATATACATTCACCAGGTTGGCAACACTGCAGTTCAATCTGTGGTCTGGCTGGGCGGCTGTCTCAGTGATCTCTGCCTTGGGCTGCTCTCTCCTTCCCAGCCAGTGGTAAATAATGACTGGTGTGCCAAGGGCCATTCCATATGCTGTCACGCTGTGTGAGGCCATTCCATGTGCTGTCACACTGTGTGACAGTCCACCTAAAAAGGTCCCTTGTCTTGTTTCATGGAGAGCAAGTCAGCCTGTGACCATGACAGGTTTTTGTTGTGTGCGGATGAGTGTGAACACACAGTGTTGAAGCCCAAGGTGCTAAGTCAGAGGTGCGGCGCCTTACGGCCATACAGGTGCACTCTAATTGAGCACCGTACCATACATGACGACAAACAATTTGCATTCACAGGAAGAAAGGACAGTCACGATGGAAAGCCCGGATTGTAATTATGTGGACTGAACTGGGACACAATGTCAGTGTCAATGCACGTAATCTTGTGTTCATCCACGATTGTGGTCAGTAGTGGACAACTTACTGGAGCAAGGCACTAAAGTGAGCGCTGTATTTTCTGGAGGAAGATGTGAACAAATAACCAATCTTTGCATGCCAGAATGAAGCTTGAGCAAAAATTTATCCCAGAAAGAAAGGAAAATGTCCCGGACTACACAGACACGGCATCTGTGTTAAGGATAAGCTCAGGGCTACTTACATCTTCTACAAAATCTCAAATAAACAAATTATAGCTCATATTTACCCCCATAAAGTAAACATTTCTGAAAAGTAAACTTGCTGCGAAATCAAATGACACTATTGTCAATTACGCACTTTGTCAACTAAGACTCACAAATTGTGGATGGCTAAAACGAAGCACGATTACAAATTGCAGCTGATAATTAAATATGTTGAAACATGAATTTTTTTTCCCCAAATTACCCTGAGCTTATCCTTAAATGCATGCCCACACACTGTTAACAAGTAAAAGATCTGTGACTGTGATAATGATTTGATGCTTTATTCCATTGTAAGCTCGAAACTTTGGTATAATTGACGAACAAACATGATGATGTCGGAACCGTGATGGCTGAAAGGCAAGGGGCTAAAAGTGCCTCTAGACATACTGGCTATGATACAAAATACTGCGAGTATCTGAGAATCATATATGGCTCATCAGGTCACAAACACCTAAATATGGTACATCAGTCAGACGAACCTGACAAGTATGGTCCATTAGGTCACTTGAACATAAATGCGGCGGTTTCTAATTAAAAAAAAAAAAAAAAAAAAAATTTTCCACAAAGTAACAGCTGTGAAATACACTAGGCTACCAAATGGTACCATTTTCACACACTGTAATGACTTCATCCAGTATAACCAGACCTCAACAGACGCAGAGTCAGCGTACTTTTGTCTGACTGACTTGTGGACATCTGAGCTATGATACGTTCTTAGAACTGTCACTGTGCTCATATTAGTGCGTGTATTTACATGGGACGCGTCATACACTGGTTACCACTTGAGCCACGGGTGACCATTCACACCCTTACATAAGCCAGCATAAGCAGTCGGTACATTTATTCTCTAAAGAGCAACAGATATAGTGAAATGAATAAGAATAATTAGTAAACGAGTTTGTGGCCTTGACCTTGCCGAGCTCGAACATTGTACTAATAAACGGAACCAGGAGTTAAAAAAGAAACCTGAAGACAAGAATGCTAAACAAGACTAACCCTTGTTTATGATCCTAAACATAAGATTGTCCCGTGTTGTCTGGTAAAAGGCCACCCAGTCAAGTACCTGTAATTCCACACAGCTCACGTTGACAAGGTCCTCTAATGTACAGAATGGGGTCATCATAAAGTAAATGATGAACAAATAGGAGCTGGACAAATTCAAAGAATGCACGGCAGGTACTTCCTAGTTTTACAGATCTCCCTTATTGGTGAATCGTTTTTTTTTTCTTCCATGTTGATGTGTCGATGACTTCCTGGTTGTGGAAGGTGACAATTAAAATGCATGTATGTATACCTGTAAAATTAAAACCAAATCACAGAATACTGGAAGTACATATGTATGCCATTTTCCACTTGCTGCTGGTCTCACCTGGAGAGTTTATCTAGTTATGTATTTCTTACAATTTTTTTTTTTGGTGTAAAATGATATATCCCAAGTCCTGGTGTGTGTTTGTTTGTATGTGTGTGCACACGTGCGTGAGTGGATGCATGTCTGTGTGCATGTGCGTATGTTTGAAGTTTTATGAAAGTAATTCAAAGCACTTAAATTTAAAAGTCATACCCTAGATAGGAACTGGTGTGTGAAAAATGCATGCAGTGTATAAGAAACGATTTTTTCATATTTTCCCAAAAATGACCCTCCCCCTCCCCCCCCCCCCAAAAAAAAGAGGGCTGTGTGAACAGCCCGTGCCTCAGCTGATCTTGACATTCATCACACTTGCAGATCTATGAACTTGGGAAAGGATCAAGGACACCATGTTCTGAGTAAGTCTGACCTTTATAGAAGAACACTTACATGTACAACATCAAAGTTCAAGTAGTTCTCAAGTTATAATGAAGAGTAAAATTCATGTATGTTGCACTGTGACCCCACAAACGAGGTCAAGGTCATTCATGTACTGTCTCAGCATGACCTTCATACAAAAACATTAACATGTGTAGCTAACTCAAAACAGATCTCAAGTTATCAAATAAACAGTAAATTTTGTGTCAGTTGTCCTGTGAATTAGCATTTGAATGCCCATTGACTTACATAGTAATCAAAAGGAAAGCTCCACTGACTGGTAAGTACTGTAATTGAAAGATCCTTAAAAATCAGGAATCCAAAGCAGTGCCACCTAGTAAACAACTGTTTGACCCTTCCACAACAACATATCCATCACATTTCAGCTTAATCTGAGGGACAGTTCTGAAAACAAGTGAAAAATAGCAAAACCATACAAAAAATTCATTAAAAAAAATTGCAGCGCCACCTGGTGAACAAATTGGGAACTAGGTGTCCCCGGGAGTGTCTATGAACGATATCAAAGCAATTGGGTGAGCGGTTGCAGAGGAGAAGAATTTTGAAGGTTTGCTCCAAAAAAGAACAAACAAATTCATAAAAAATCCAAAAATCAATAGAGCATGACCATTTGAACACACTTGATAGAGATCCACCCAAGGCACATCCCCACCAAGTTTGAAGTAAATCTGGTCATTATTATTAAAGTTATGACCATTACAAGAAATTCCCATGTTAAACTTTCCTATTAAAACTTTTGTAGCGATTTTTGAAAAAAAAATCATAAAAAAATCCAAATTCATTGGAACATGACCATTGGAACAAACCTGGTAGACATCCACCCAAGGTACATTGCCACCAAGTTTGAAGCAAATCTGGATGATGGTTTTGGAGAAGAAGTCGAAAATGTAAATTAGCATTAGAATGCCCATTGACTTACATGGTAATCAATAGTAAAGGTGCATTCAAAAAATATATAAAAATCAATGGAGCGTGACCATTTGAAAAACTTGGTAGAGATCCACTCAAGGTGTATCCCCACCAAGTTTGAAGTCAATCTGGGATGACCGTTTTGGAGAAGAAGTCGAAAATGTGAATTAGCATTAGAATGCCCATTGACTTCCATAGTAATCAATAGGAAAGCTGCATTGACCGACAAGTATCAGAATTGAAAAAATCGTTAAAAATCAGGAATCCGCAGCATTCCCACATAGTGAACAACTGTGTTTGACCCTTCTACAAGGAACATATACACCATATTTCAACTTAATCTGAGTGACGGCTATGGAGAAGAAGTCGAAAATAGCTATAAAACACACAAATTCATAAAGAATTAGGAAAAAATCGCAGCGCCACCTGGTGAACAAATTAAGAACTAGGAGTCCCAGGGAGTGTTCCTGTGTGATATCAAAGCAATTGGGTAAGCGGTTTCGGAGAAGAAGATTTTTTAAGATTTACCCAAAAAAGAACAAAAAAATCATTAAAAATCCAAAAATCACTGGACCATGACCAATTGAACAAACTTGGTAGAGACCCACCCAAGGCACATCTCCACCAAGTTTAAAATGAATCTGGCTGACGGTTTTTGAGAAGAAGTCGAAAATGTGAATTGTGGACGACGGACGGACGGACGGACGACGGACGGACGGACGGACGACGGACCCTCAAAAAACCTCAGCTGACTGACAAGTCAGCTGAGGTAAAAATTAACAGCACTGCAGTCTGACTTACACAAACTGAAGTAACCAAGTCCCCTTCCCCCATCCATGTGAATCTGGCCACCTGAGTGTCTGGGAAGTCAAAATTACATGAATTGTAAACAATTGCCTATATGATGAACAACAAATGGGATGATGATCAATGGGATGATGATCAATGGGATGATGATCAATGGGATGATGATCAATGGAATGATGATCAACAGATCATTTGAAAAGCTCAGCTGACTGACAAGCTAAAAACAAAATTTAGCTGTTCATCAACAGTTCGTACTGAAGTCATATGATGAGTTAGTTCAGCCCTTGGCTAAAGACAATATCTCTGCCACAGGAAGTCAAGTGTCATGCTCACATTCTCAGCAACTACTGTAAATTGCTTGATTTTCGCGTGTTTAAGTTTCCACAGTTTTTGTATTTTTGACATTTTACAGTAAGTTTGATGAAATCACTATTTCTTACAAATTCCTATTTGAACAATGTTAAAGTACACTATAACACTGTGTACTTATTTTCATGGTTTTGTGCTATTAGTGAAATAAGCAAAAACAAAAATACAGCAAAAACAAAGCCATTAACAGTAATGTGTCGGTAAGTGAAAACAGTTGGTGCTTGTGTCCATGCTTCAAGCCTGCGACCTCAAACTATGTCTAGGTCACCAAAAGTAATAAGATCAACGGATACCTTAAGAAATCACCAATGAGATTTTACGCAAATTTTTTCAAGAGCTGTAACCAGTTTGCACAAAGTGGGATGGAAACACACACGATCTCAGTCCAGTGAAGCCCTGAACTTTGTGTGTGTGTGTGTGGGGGGGGGATGGGTGGGTGGGAGGGGTGGGGGTATACAGAGGACCCTGGGCAGCCTTTGGGGGCCTTGTAAACTCTGGCAGGCACATCAGGCAGAGACAACTGCTGTAGGACTTACCCGGTTGAGGCGGCCGAGTCGAAGCGAATGAAGGGATGGTTCAGGTCGTGCTTGTCCGCCATGTAGCACTGTGTGCACAGGTCAAAGTCGTAACACTTACTGCACTTCCACCGCATTCCTTGGACTCCCTGCTTCTTACACGCATCACAGATGATGTTAGGATGTTTCACTCCTGCAAGCAGACAGCAGAAATTTATTTCATAGCAGCAGAAGTTATTTTCTGAAAAGAGACAACATCAATGAAGAGCCTTGATCACAAGATGAGCTCAATCTTGCACTCGGACGAACAGTTTTCAGGACTCGGTGGCCCCACACCTACCGTAGAAAGTACATGGCTTCATTGTGATCACTGAATACCAGACCAAACTCTGAGTCTAATTTGTCAGACCAGTCACTCAGCACACACCTTTATAATGCTTGTATCCTTGGATACATGTCACTGAAGTTAAACTGAGGTTATTGAAAACAAAACAAGTTGCCCTGATGTGACATATGTCACTGAAGTTAAACTGAGGTTATTGAAAACAAAACAAGTTGCCCTGATGTGACATATGTGGGACTTGTGACCTTACTTTAGTATTTTTTAGGGTCATGTCTTTTATACCACTGAGGTAAGACACTATTGATCAGGTGGGGGGGGGGGGAGGGGGAGGAGAGTGAGAGCACTCATGAAAACTCGGGAACGATTTGAGACATGATAGACAGTATATACATGTAACAAATACAAAATTATATATGTGAAACGGTCAGAACTGAACGAATCGCTGCAAAATTAAAACACTCAATTATATGTAGCAAGAATTTTGTGACAATTGTCTGATCATGTATCATATTTGCATGTTGAATTCAGGTTTATTGACTTGCTGCTACCCAGTAAATTCACTTGCTGATTATTTTGACTCTGGACTTGTTAAAATCCATACAATGCAGTCCCATGTACAATAGACTGACAATTTACAAGTTTGGTGCCTTGGGGCCATGCAGAATTTCCCATTTTTTTTTTATCTCTGAATATTAATAAGGCTGATCACATAAATGAAATTCCTGACACCATATATCACTTGAAATGAAAAAAAAAAGCAATATATCACATAATATACCCCTTCCACCCTTTAATATTACTTTTGAACGGTGCTGCACCATATGTTCTGAAGTGTTAGTTCCTGGAATTCATTCTACGAATCAGCGTCTCACAGATGTACAATTGAAATGAAAAATTAAAGTGCCTCTTTATTAAATACTCATGGTCTGAGTCATAGACTGTGGCATGTGGTATATTTGGTTGACAAACTGAATAACCACGTAACCACAATTACTTCACATTATGTAAACTCAGAAACTGTTTGCAGCAAAGAAGAGAAAAAAAATGCATATGTCACAAAAAAAGTCAATTTCTAGAAAAGTACATCCATCATAAATTTTGTGCAGAACTTGCACATTTGCTTTAAGTTTAGTTTGATTTGCTCAGGGTAACCATGGCAACAGAAAGATGGAAACCATGGTAACAGTGGCAACCATTAGAAGGCAACTATGGTAATGGTAAGTCACAGTTAAGCCAATCAAGACACAAGCCCTCATGAAGATTTTTTTCCCCTTAATTGACTTCTTATTGCTAGGATGCTTGAATTCATGCACCCCTGCTTCAGTGTAAAGTCCACATAGCAACTGAAGCATTAGTTGCCAGGCAACATGAAAATAACCAATAAGCATCCCCGGCATGGCATAAACTGTAAATATCTTAACATACCAGTATTCCACATCAAGAAAGCATTTCCGTGGCAAGGAGATCTCTGAACCACAGGTCACGTGACCTACCGCACACGTGTCTTCTACTAAGAATGATCCATTTAATTTTGTCGTCCAATTGCTGTGAATTCACTGGCACATTTTATTTACAAGTGCACAGTGATCCAAAGGATCTATGTCACCCACCACCATATTTTGCAAAAGTTGTTGCACTTGTTGAAAGGATGCAGCAACTAGGATGCACAACAACTGATATGTTCTTGGGCCCTGTGACCCTGAAAATAGGTCAAGGTCAAGAACAATACATGGCACACATGCCCTTGGTATGATGCATCTCTGGTATGAATTTCATTATTCTATCTCTAAGGGTTCTCGAGATATGTTGCCAGACACACGAAAATGGATATTTCTATTAGGGCTCTAGAGATATGCTCCCGGACGCACGCACACACAGCCCTCTATCCTCACTAACTCTATGTCCACCATCTCTTTCCATGACCATAGTTTGGGTGCCACTACAAGCAAGCATTCATAGCATGAGAATACAGAAGAAAGCTATACTATTTCTATGGCATGTCTGGATGTACAAAACTTGATATGTTCTTGGGCCCTGTGACCTTGAAAATAGGTCAAGGTCAAAAGCAATACATGGTGCATAGCCCTTGGTATGATGCATCTCTGATATAAATTTCATTATTCTATCTCTAAGCGTTCTAGAGATATGCTGCCAGACACACGAAACTGTTCAGACATCACAGGCTTTGATATTCAGGCAGAAACTATGATGAATTATTTTCTCAACAGGGGATATAAATGACCTTTGGTTTTGCAGGCTATTAATCAATAAAGAGGGATTAAGAGAAACGATCTACTAATCCAAAATGATATCACGGACCAACCAAACGATACACCCATCACAGCAAAGACTAAATTCCATCCTAACAACCCTATTAGTAAGACCACGCTAAGCCAACATTGGCAGATACTCAAACAACACAGGGATACTGTCCATATTCATCGTGAAGAATTAATGGTAGCCTACAGCCACTCTTGATCACTTACGAGACATCTTAATACACTCACAGATTACAGATAACATAAGAATGAAAGGAAACCTTCCGTGTAATAAGGGATGTGTCACCTGTCCGTGTTTTGCCACAATTAGCGACTTCATCAGCACCACAACTAAGATTAAGTTCCAGATTAAAAGTGAAATTAGCTGCCGAGCTGAAAGCTGTCTACATGTAATTGAATGCAACCATTGTCACAAACACTATGTAGGACAAACATATCGCAGTATAACACAAAGATTTTATGGCCGCAGACAAGACATCAAACAGGAAAACAGCAAGACCATCCGCTTCACATTTGCACAGAATGCCCTGGTGCTAACATAATTATATAACATATACCTAATGAAGATCATTTGTTACATCATACCTCAGCAGCCGCTTGGATAAAAGAACTAGTAATCCTTAGAGCTTCTTGCCTAAACATTAAAGAGGAAAAAAAGTGGTAATTGGGAGTATGTAACTCTGTTTTTATTGCTCCACCATGGAGAAATATATAAAAAACACTTTGCAATTACTGTTTAACTGAGTTTAAGAGCAGAGCGAGCCTTATGCAGCATCTGAACATCCATAGAGGACAGGTGACAAGATTTTTCTTGGAGTTATTGCACCAAGACATTTACTAGGTCAGACAATTTCAGAAGGCATTTTACATCCCATGGCATTTATTTCCAGCATCCTATCATATTCCAGCCCTGGGACCAGGCCGTTACCCCAGCAGAGCACACCAGCCATTTGAGTGTACAGGTGATAAAAACTGAACAACAGCCAGTAGGATCAGATGGAACCACCCGACGTTTAGGGTAACTCATGCTCAGCGTAAGAGCCAAGCTGTGACAAAACGCAAGATCCCGATCATCGTCGTCAGACCTATTAGGAGAAGGCATTACCATATGGGCTTGGTCAGGGAAGCCCTTATGGTAACGCCTTCTCCTAATAGCTAATTATGTTTCTCTGTCTGTCTGTCTGTCTGTCTCTCTCTGTCTCTCTCTCTCTCTCTCTCTCTCTCTCTCTCTCTCTCTCTCTCTCTCTCTCTCTCTCTCTCTCTCTCTCCCCCCCCCACCAACCCACCACCAAGTTGGTCCAGAGTGTTTTTCAGACACTATTTTTCCAAAAACCACCAAACTTGCCATGGTGACTGACATAACCAGTGAAATTGTGCATCTCATTTGGAACGGTAATGCTGTTTCACATTTTGCAAAGTTTAGAGCCAACAAAAATTTTAAAAGTGCCATATCTTCCAAACTATTGCAGATGGACTCAAAATTTCAATGTGCATATATACCTTTGTGACACTTGCCACTATAATGGACAGTATACCTGCAGAGTTTCAAATTAATTGAATCTCTCCAAAACTATTGTACATAGAGATGCCATTACAACTTCAATTTATAGGATTGTGGCAAAGCCGCATCCAATGAGCCATGAACCAAAGTTGTAGGATTTTAATTTATGCAAATTAGGTGAATATGCAAAATGTAAATCTTTAATAGCTTCAAAACTATTATAGAGGGGCCATTCCTAATTTAATTTATGGGTTTGTGGCATAGCCCCATCCAATGAACAATAAACCAAAGTTCTTCAAGGCTTATAATTCATGCAAATTAGGCAAATACACAAAATTAAAATCTTGAGTAGCTTCAAAACTATTATAGATAGTAGTTTCATTCAAACTTCACTTCATAAGTTTGGGGCATGGCCACATCCCTTGAACCAAGAACCAAAGCTGAGCATTTTAATTTAAATTAGGCTAATACACGAAATTTGGATTATGTTGAACAATGGCAAAGCGTAGCATTTCAAACTGTTCTCATTTTGAAGGCACCCAGACAGATTTGCTGTGCAGTAAATCTTCTTTTCTAGTTTTCTGTTTCTATTCTAAAACAAGACAAATACTTGTCAGATGATGAGGAACTGGGACCTGCCACACCATAAATATATATATTGATTGATTATTACCACAGCCCCCAAGCTAGCCTATGCTAAAGTGGGAGCTCTCCTTCCTGCAGGTACTGAAAACGGGGAGGGAGAGCACTGACGGTGCAAAGCAAAGCTAAGGGGATCTGGGGGCATGCCCCCAAGGAAAAATTTAAAATTTACACCTTCATTCCCTGCATTTTGAACCATTTAAGGTACCATTTTAAATATATTCAAAGCGTATATAATACAACACAGCAAAACAGCCACCGATGGAATAATGCTACTTTTAAAAATTTTTTTTACAAAGAGTGGGAGACATTTTATGAAAAGCGGGACATCGGGACACTTTGTAAAAAAAGTACAAAAATGCTGGACATCTGCACTGAGGCAAGAGACTTGGAGGCTCTGTATTACGTTTTTGCACTGCTTATTAGCTATAGGCCAATTAATATCAACATAATTATTTCTCGTATCTTCGCAGATGAGCCACAATGCAAGGCATTATGTGCACGTACACCATGATAAGACTGAATGGGACCTATTATGATTAATTAGAATATGATTTATTACATTCTGGTATCAATGAAAACATTTGTGAATGTATTTTACTCACAATTCGAACTTTGTATTAATGGCCCTCACAAACACAGGCAGTGGTGACTCTTCACAGCGATGAACTTTCACATTCTTAACTATTATTAATCTGTGAATGATTTCTGGCTCACAATTTTTATTGAACAAATAATGACAGTAGCAAAAATTATAACATATTTTTATTAAGTATACACAACTTGGTGTCACTGTTCTCATGACTTCGACATATCAATGTTACTAATTCTTTTATCGCTCGTGTAACTGTGACACCATAATTGACATATGTACAGTACAAATTCTTTGATGCATTTAAGCACTGTTAATTTTAACAAGAGGCCCATAGACTTAATGCTCTGCTGGCACTGTGGTTACACCTACATCTTCATTTTCAAAGTTGCAAGTCCTCAAGTGGCTTCTGAACATATAAAGCTGATGTGATTTTACTGTCTCATTTGTCCACCAGATGGCACTTCGCTCAACATATAATCATAGCTTATTTGTGCAATTCCTGTGATGGATATTGTTGCATGTGCCATGACAACAATGAGCGAGTCCTTAACTTTGTCCTCAGTGACCTTGGGACACAAGATCAAGGTCACCCAGATCATGTAATACAAGAGGCCCATGGGCCTGGTGCTGTGTGACATTGGAATTGATGTCAGAGCAACACGTTACAAAATTGCCTCTTTCAACTTTACAGGCATGGTGACCTCACAAAAACACATCCAGGTCACCGATATTATAACATTCTAGCATTGGATATGGTTTATAGACCCTATAAAGTTGGCAAGTCTAATCTAATTATAGGTGGCACCACTAGTATCATTAGCAACTTAGACTTTGACCTCCCCCACAATCCCACCAAAATTGGTGAACTTCTGCCAAAAATTAAAGATGCCAGAGTGTTCACAAGATTTTCACATTTTGACCCCTGTATTACATAATATTGTAGGTGACACCACAAATATGAAAACTGTGGACCGTATCATGCTAACATGCAAACATTTCCAGACTAACAGAAAGACAGACATGAGCGGTATTATAAGCTCTGTGACCTTTGGTCAGCAGACCTAAAAAGGCCGAGAAAAGCTGCTAACTTGTATAAATCTTGAAACTATTGATTTCACCCTTTCCTGCTCAAATGGCAAAAAAGGACCTGGATGTAAATTGTTGTCTGTCTTAATGTTTTCACTTAAATCTATTGTTACCAGAAAATATTCTTGCTGAGATTTGAATGTTATACTGTTCATGATGGCAGGCCCTGGGTCAAAAGCTTGACACAGAGTGGGCGCAATGCAGCAATGGGCTTGAGTACTTTACAAAATAACAATTTTTTCAAACATGTAGCCAGCAGATGATCCCTTAATAGTTTGTGGAATTGCTGCTGGTATCAATGGGAAGTCTCTGCAATGATCCCCTTTCAGGGACCACCCTGGGGGCAGGTCTGAAAGTGGTCACATGGAGCAGGCGGCCTTTCCAAGAAGGTCACATGACACAGAAAGATAGCAGCAACAACTTGAAAAATGTCGTAACAGACAGCTGGTCGATCAGAGGAGGAGCTACTGTATTAGTATAATGTTGGTGCTCTCACTTTTGCAAACATCACCGGCGTCCAGAACTAGATTAATTTATGAGCTGTTAATCAGGTAAGTACTGGTTATTCATCATGTACATTAAGCAGCTGTGGCCTACTCGCTTGAATAATATCAATATCATTGATCAATTTAGCCAAACATTCAGCGTTTCAATCATTTTCCTGCATACACCTGAACCCCAAGTGGCTTCACCAGTCAGAACAGGACGGGAAGAGTAATACTTGCTGAAACGGTTCCATATATTCAAATATACAATGAAACCTCAATATAACGACACTCAGATATCTGACATATTCAATATAATGATGCAAATTTTCAAGGGGAAAAGTTTATTTTCTTTGTTATTTGATTAATTTATCTGACATATTCAGTTATCGGACACATTTCTCAGGGAACATATGGTGGCATTATAATGAGTTTTCACTATATATATATATATATATATATATACATATATATATATATATACATACATATATATATATATATATACATACATACATATATATATACATATATATATACACATACATACATATATACATATATATATATACATATATATATATATATATATATATATATATATATATATATATATATATACATACATATATACATATATATATACATATATACATATATATACATATATATATACATACATATATATATATATACATATATACATATATGTATATACATACATACATATATATATATATATATATATATATATATATATATATATATATATATATATATATATATACACACACATACAGTGGTCCCTCATTTAAGAGACCATCCCTTGGGCAGGTCAAAGGTCATATAAAACAGGTGGTCTCTCATTGGAAGTAAAATAGCACGGAAAGTATAGACTTAGAGACCCAGTGAGTATGGTCTTAAAAGGCAGACCTGAGATCTTTCAATGGTGTGGGGTCAAAAATGGGACTTATATATACAGTGAAAACTCGTTATAATGACACCATCTGTTCCCTAAGAAATGTGTCAGATAAATGAATATGTCACGAAAATGAATCAGATAACAAAGGAAACAAATCTGTTGCCATGAAAATTTGTGTCATTATATTGAATATGTCGGATGTCTGAGTGTCATTATGGTGAGGTTTCAGTATATATATATATAAATATTGATGCCGTAATAGAGCAGTGTGTTACTGCATTTTATTCTGTGTTTGAGGATGAATTCTCATTTTCTAGAGTATAATTCAAAAGTAGTAACTCCCTCACTGGAGATCACATGACCTAATCATTGTTACAACCAAATAATATTGTGACATGCTTGCATCAGTGACGTAGTGCATTATCATTTTGACAAAATCAAATTTGGGTAGGGATGTTTGATTATATGTCATGCATGAAGTGGATAACTACAATGAATATAAACAAAAACACGGCACACCAGGTCTGCATTGAAAGTGCCTAGGGTATATTTTTTGCAAGGAATACCCAATTAAACATAAAATAAAGAAGATCTTGCATGCCTGGACAGTGAATTACATGTACTATTTTCTGTCACGAGGGATCATTGTTGGTGGGGAAAATCACGAGTGGCTGCAGGGATCGTTGCTGGTGTGGAGAATCACCTGTGACCTGCGGTCACTCGTGATTTCCCCCCCTTTAGTGCCCAGGAAATTAAACTTGCAGGAGATAAAAGCTTCTGTTACAGGCTTGTGTATGGCATATATTTTACCTGCAGGAACATAATAATAATTCTTTACCAAGATTTAAAGATTTTGAGGAATTATAATAGGGGTGTGGGGGTGCACAAGCAGCCACATACATTTAAATGAGACAACATAGTACTTGTAGTTAAAACCGCCCTAAAAGACCACTCTTAGGGTGACTAACGTAAGGTCTTTAAAGACAGTTGGTCTCTCACGGGTGGTGTAACATAAAAACTACTAAATAAAAAGATCTTGAAAAGGTGGTCTTTAAAGTCAGGTGGTCTCTCATTGGAGTGGTCTCTCATGACAGGGACCAGTGTATAGATGAGACTGATGATCTGTCCCAAGACTCACTGCTGAAGACAAAAAGGCTGGTGGTTCACCCTGGAGTTTGGACAATTAAATTTCCCCATGTGTAACTAATGGAAGCCCTGTCCACCAGCCACAGCATGTTTACAAGTGGAGGCCAAATAGTTTATAATTGATAACGTTTTGGCTACGGCCAGAAGACAGACTATAAATACAGTGGTCCCCCTCTAATATGGCCACCACAAATGCAACCAAAATGTGGCCACATTAGAGGGGTGGCCTCTCTTGAAGGGGACAATACAATGGATATACCACTTTTATGACTGGAAAGGTGGCCTTTGTAGAGAAGGTGGCCTCTTTTGGGGGTGGGTGGGGATGGGGGTGGGGGGAGAGCTTAGAGGGGGACCGCTGTACAACAGATTCGAGTAGCATTGGGGTCCAGGCAAGTTCTGGGTACCTGGGCATTCGCTAATGACTGTAACATCCCTGGAGTATCCAGGGGGCTTCAAATGTGTGAACAGAGAGCACCCAATGCTTCACACACAACTGTAAAGGTCTGTATACCATGTTAAGCCTACTAGACTTTTAACAATATTAAAGACACAGAGACCAACATACACACACACATACCATTTTTTTTTCACTGGGCGTCTTTGCTCTTATAAGCACATGCCAACAGGGGGAAGGAACGTCGATTTATTTTTTCCGAATGGGTGTCTCTGAATATACTAAAAGCTAGAACAGGCTGATTTTCCGACAGAAAATCAAATGTCTCCCCGTGCGCCCTTACTATTGTCACCCTTATTTTTATAAATAGGCATACCGATTCCAATGATCTACAGATACGGTAAAGGTACACTCTTTATTGTCATTTCAAAATCTAAGCAAAGATTACCCATGTAGAAGCACAAGCACACTCTTATGGAGGCTCATTGTCCCAGCAAATTTTCATTTTAATATATTTCTACCCAGTATTATTGGCAGGGCTATATCAGGGACGGAAGATTCCGCTTGGTTTACATGTCTGACGAGGATGACAAATATTTTTTTTTTGTCATTTAGCATAAAATTATTTGCAATAAGAATGGACGCAAAGAAACAAACAAGGAAAAAATAGGTCAAGGTCACCCCTCTATACTCCCAACCTAGTTCGTATTATGGTACATAATCATGCAGAATTTCCGCCTCCTAAGTCAAATCCTTGTGGAGTTATAATGTCTGCATGGATTTTAGATGAAATGCCCATGTGACCTTAAAAATAGGCCAAGGTCAAACATCTGCCGTCACTAGCAAGGTCTTGCAAGTCTTTCATAGAAACATAATCACACAAAATTTCAATCTCTGTATGTCAAATCTTTCACTAGTGTGTCTGCAATGATTTTGAAAAAGTGGCCATCTGACACTGAAAAAGGTCAAGGTCCCCATCTACAATCCCAAGCAAGGTCTTATATAGGAACATCTTCACATAAAATTCCAACTTCCCAAGTCAAATCTTTCTTGAGTTATCAATTTTACATGACATGTCCATGTGACCTTGAAAAGTAGGTCAGTGTCACCCATCTGCAATCCCAAGCAAGGTCTTATATAAATTTCAACTTCCCCAGTCAAATCTTTCTTGAGTTATCACATCCACATTCATTTTTGATGAAATGACCTTGAAAAATAGGTCAAGGTCATACATCTGCAGTTAAGGGCAAGGTCTTACAAAAGTCTTACATAGAAACTTAATCACACAAAATGTCAACCTCTTTAAGACAAATCTTTCTTGAGTGCATCTGCAATGATTTTTAAAAAGTGGCCATGTGACCTTGAAAATATGTCAAGGTCACCCATCTGCAATCCCAAGCAAGGTTTTATATAGGAACATCTTCACAAAATATTTCAACTTCCCAAGTCAAGTCTTTCTGGAGTAATCGAGTTCACAATGCACGCAACAATGTGTTGAAGAAGAAGAACAAGAAGAAGAACAAGAAGAAGCGGAAGAAATGGACGTTGCACTGGGAGACATAAATAGACAGTGATAAAAAACTCACATATTTTGTATTAAATATAAAATCTTATATAATGTACAAAACCTCCTTTGAGCATTCAAACAACTTTTAATGCAAGCGTGGTAGCTCTGCCCACTGTCCATTTTTCTGTGACCAACCCCCCCCCCCCCCTTTGTGTGGCCACTGCAAAAAATTGTGGGCTTCAGACTTGAAATCCAAATGACAAGTAAAAAAGGGACTGCCTGCTGCCTTCAAAGTGATGGTACATTTTAATTTTGTGGGTGCAAACAAATGAATATTGATGCACACACAGAAAGTGACTTGAGCACCCTGACTTTGCACAACATAATCATTTCTCCTTGTTCGCGCATAATTCCCAGGGGTTTTGCCAAAGATGCAAAATCGCCCATGTGTTATGGCAGAAACCAATTTACTTGGCTCGTTCTCTTGATCTTCAGACTGAGGTCAAACTTCCCAAACTCAAATCTAAAGCACAGTTGTAATTAAAAAACATTAGGTGACCAAGTTTAACTCTCCCAGTGCCAATCATGTCTAAAGTTTATCGACTTCAGTCCAACTACATGTAGTCTGAATTATCATAAGGATCCCAGATTCATATTTCTCATAAAAGACCTATCATTCAAGTACCAGCATGCCTATAGTTCCAGAGAGACTATCCCAGGTCAGCAGCTTTGCTCGGAGCGCATTGCGCCCAATGGGCTCCGAGCAAAGCTGTTGACAGTCCAAATTTAGCACTCAAAGAGTTAAGTTCTAAATTCCTTGTCAAATCATTGCATTGAAACATATTTTTTCACAGTGACCCTTTGACCTTGAGAAAGAGGCTGAAATAATCCACTTCTGTAATCCTGAGCTTAGTTCAATTTAAGTGCATGATTTCTGGGTAAGTTTGATCAACTGCTGTCAAAATTGTTTTGTGCTGATAACATGAATCTGCAATGAAGACCCATATTCAGCGAACGTGTATGAGAGAAGTAAATTTGATCATCTTTGGTCAAATAATCTCATATCTGGTTATCAGCACAGAGACATATTTCGTGTCAATGACCCTGTGACATCTGCGTTACGAAATGAGGTTTTACTGAGAAGCATAGGTTAACCAAATATGAACACTTTTCCTCATAGGTTTATCATGTTATGACAGAAACTGACTAGTTTAAGCATACCTGTGACCTGACGATGAGGCCATTGTTCACCAATTGTGCTTGAAAGTGAAAACTCATTAAAATACACAATCTGAACAAGTATGATAAACTTTCCTCAGCTCCTTTTTGACTCGCCACACAACAAATCTAGGTCCAGTGATCCTTTGACTTCAAAACTCAGGGACTCCAACACATAGCATTGACTGTTAGGTCTACCTTTGCACAAGTGTGGCTCCTATGACCTTTCAAATGAGGTCAAGGTCACCAAATTTCAGTCCAGTGAAGAAACTGTGTCAAGGTAAAAATGAAGTAAATTTTAATTTCAGGTGGCCAGTAAGTCTCGAGATATCATGTTCACAAACAAATGGCAGATGGATGGACCGGTGGACAACCTGAAAACATAATGAACCCTCCCCTGGAGTGGACCAATAAAAATGCGTCAATATCATCCATCCATTATAAGTTTCAGAGAGGTCTTAGTCTTGACCTATCATCTGACCAGCTTGATCAATATTCATTGTTTCTTTCCTAGGTATTTTACGCATATCTTTAGGTAGCCCTGTGACCTTGAGAATGAGGTCAGCATACAAGGTCACCCCACCCATTTGTAATATTATTGTGTTCACTGCAAACTGATGTAGCATGATGCCACAGTGTAACACAGTGTGTGTAGTCAGGAAGGTATGGTCTGTGGCTAATCTCCTGTAAAATTTGACCATGTTCACAGCCATTCCCAGGGTTCTGGTCCTGTCAAGAGGCCAGCATATTTCATCTCATTTTTGGGGGAAAAGGAAATAAATTTATACAATTGGGAATACAAAAAATCCAAGAATAAGTTGAATATTTTGGTAATCCTGCATAATTTCAGTGGAAAACGGTCCACAATCGGCTCAAATAAGGCCCATGAAAAAAAATACAATTTGTCAGTGTCTTGTTGCCCAACCAGACAGTTGTCATAGCTATCCTAGGCTGGCATTGGGAATTTTACCATAATGGCCACAGGGTTTCTGCCAGAGTGAAATTTTAGGGTACTCAAACTTTCATATTCTCAAGTAAAAATCCTAAAATTGAAGAGTTTATGGGGTATTTCAGGGTAATATAGGCTAAAATCTTAGGGTAAGCAAAAATAGCCTCGAGATTTTTGAGGGGATGCTGTTTTACCCTTTTTACCCTCTGGCAGAAACCCTGAGCCAATTTGGCTATATATAAAGAAACACTAAGCCAAATGCTGATTATCTTAGCCAAAACCATGAGTACAATTGTACGTTTGCACAAGAAGTTGAAGAATTCTGACAGTATATTTTTGTAATTGTTGTTCTTTTTTTTTTTGGGGGGGGGGGGCAATTTGGCTAATGCATAACAGTTGCCTAGCTATCATTCAGCTTTGGAAGCAGAAGCCCCATTTGCCAGGGAAATGTACATGCAGTGAACCTCTTCTTGACAATAGCCACCCCCCATCTCTACAGAGGACACTTCTCCATGCAGCATGAGTGCTATTTCCCTTTTATTCCCCCCCCTCCCACCCCCACCCCAAAGGGAAATCATCCCTATTGCAAGGGCCACATTTTTGGTGCATTTGGGGTGGCCTCTTTGAGGTGATCCACTGTACACAAATGATGGATCTTCTGCAATATGAATACACGTACACTATGCCATTAGCAACAGTGCTTCTAAATTTTACATACATTGGACTTAAATATTTGACTAAATGCACCTCTGTTTTCTGCTTTTATGTGTTAGAGGGCCTTGCCATGGACATATATACATATCACATGTAACTATATTTCATCCACAGTCCACTGCCGAGGCCTGCTGTGTCCACCCATCCCTGTAAGTGTTAATGGTAACATAAATCAAATTATGTAATACATGGCACAAGCCTCCATAATTATTTTCTCCTGGAATATGAGCTCCATCAGTGTACACAGTGGTCAGGCTTGCATCTCTCATAACACAATTTTTCCCGGATACATACACACGGGGTAAATGTAAATAACTGTTGCTTACCATCTTTCACTCTCATCATGCACCCTGTGCCATAACACCCTGTGTCTAAGTTGAAATAGCAGTTGATGACCATGAGTCTCTCTGGCCACGATGAAGACCGGCAGCAAACGCGCGTCTTTTTACATAGTACCAAACGTCTGCTACATCTCACTGCAGAACATCAGCCTGGTCCCGGCTTCTCTCCCCTTTCCTCCAGTCTGTCTACTTTGCTCAAACATACCCATCCAGTGTTTTACCGAAACATTGATCAATATTGGCTTTGCCAGCTAGCCACCTGTCCGGACGGCCAGTTCCTGATGGAGTCACCCGGTGCCGCAACCTTCCTAACGTAATTCTGCCATTACTAGCTATTGCAAAATTTTGCAGATCGTGTGCAGTTAAGGTTAATCGTCTGATGAGAACATGATCCCGCTATAATGAATACACTGCCTGTCACTTGCACAATGTCCCTTTATGTAAACATGTACTCCACTATAGAATATAAATATTTGCTACATGATCAAATGGGGCACCAGGGGGTGATGGCAGCTGTTACATTGACTGATCATCCCCATGTTTCACAACATACATGACATATACTTTACAAGTGTCATTAACATTTCAATTACAATACACTGGATAGGTTGTCTGCCCCTCTCCCCCCGCCTCCCCCCCCCCCTTTTTTCAACATTATCTCTAAATTACAAAAATCTCAATTTTTCTTCATATAACAAGAACTTCATCTGTCACTTTTTGTTAATTAATGCCTCCCAGTTCCACATGCCCAGAAGCACTTGGCCTCAAGTCCATTCATGATTGCGTATCTTGGCAAAGACAAGAGACCAGCGTAGCCACTACAATAACAATGCCATATTTGGGACACGTGACATTACGTAAAATGCATATGGGGTCACCTTTTTAATGTGAAGGTAACGTGTCGAAACACAGGTCACGTTTTCACACACATGGTGGGGAAGTCGGATGTATGTTTTCCCATGCAATCCTTATGTTTCCGCCACCTGTTGGTGCTGGTCCATATGCAGCTTTCAGACAAACGTGAATTATAAACCCTGACATATATGATATTATAACTTGGGTGAATGCACATACACCACATTTTTTTTTTTACACTACATTTCACTGTGTGTCACTGGAACCATTAAGTTGCTTCTTATTTGAGACTGTAGCAAAAATTATCAACCAGAGACATGTTATTTTTGTTTTTCTACTATTATAGATGAATTAAATGTGCAAATCTAGGTCTGCCTTGAAATTCTACAGCTGAGTTTCATTGTTTATTTCCTGTCCAAAATTACTGATTTTGTACAAAAATTAACATGTTTCCACATTTTACCAATATTGCAATTAAATTGTATCTGCATGTTTACACAAGAGACATATCCTTAAATTCAGGGACTGTGGGTTTTATTGTTAGCCCCTTTCAAAATAAGTGATCCTGCAAACAAATTAACACATTCAACATGTCAATGATCTGTTTACCATTGTGTAGAAAAATGGTGATTTCAGTACTTCGCAAATTTGTTACCTTTCGGAAAAGCTGTTTGCTGCTGATCAGACAATATTAGGTCCTTGTATTCTCAACTGCATCAGTGTAAAAAGAAACAGATGTCCAAGCTACATTGCACCATCACCAAATCATTTCTCTCACCTTTACGAGCCTTGAAACCTACAAAAATTAGGTCACAGTCATCCCTATTCTATAATAAAAAAGTGTTGAACATTATAACCTATCAATTTGGAATGGCTAGCTTCATTATTTTTAGATATATGGAGTTTTATCTTGTTCCATATAACTTGGCTCATAATCTCCGTAAAAGTAGGTGGCGCCACCAGTATCTCCATCCATCAAGATTCAGACCTCCTCCACAATCTCACCACTTTTTTAATATAAGAAGTACCTACATTACAAATTTTGAAGGGTTATTTATTATACTTTCCAAAAAAATATGTGGACAAACTATGCAGGTGATTTTGAGCTGCTTAACGATTCATGTTAATTAATTAATTAGTAAAAAGAAATTATTTAGCCAAACAAATTCATGCTTAAATGCACACCTCCTACCTGAAATCTACCATCCATGAAAATTTCTATGGCTAGCATTTATACTTCCAAAGATATGGCCTGGACAAAATTGTTTCAGATCTGGAGGTTGCTTAAAGAACTTTGTTGATAAATTAATTAATTGAAGTAATTTGGCATACAAAACAATAACTCTGCACACCAACTATCTTAGATGTACCATCCCCATAAATTTCAAAGGCTAGCATTTATAATTTAAAAGATATCACCCGGACGCAATTACGCAGATAACTTCGAGGTGCATAATGATCTTTGTTAATTAATTAATAAAAGAAAGTAATCAGTCAAATAAATTTAATCCTGTGCCCACCTCCTGCCTGGGATCTACTAACCGTAAAAATTTGACAGGGATAGCGTTTATAGTTCCAAAGATATGGCCGGAACAAAATTGTTTCTGATCTGTTGGCTGCCTGATGAAATTTTGTTAATTAGTTAATGTAAGCAATTAGGCACACAAAGCAATGCTTATGCACATAATCATTAAAAGAAAGAAAAAAAAAATCAGCCACATGAATTTAATCCTATGCACACTTCCTACTTAAGATCTACTGACCGTGAAAATTTCGAAAGACTAGCATTTATAGTTCCCAAGATATGGCATGCACAAAATCGTTTCTGATCTGGAGGTTGCCTACTGAACTTCTGTTAATTAATTTATCAATTATTGTAAGCAATTACGCACACAAAAAAGTGCCTTTGCATACCTACTACCTATGATCTACCAAGTCTATAAATTTGAAAGGCAAGCATTTATAGTTTAGAAGATATGGCCCAGACAAAATTTGGATGATGATTATGGTCAATATAACCATGTCCCTGTTAGGACTATGGCATGAGCTGACAACGTGACTGTGATCTGTGAAAAATACCTTGTATTTTTGCTTGCTTTGCTGACACAGCGAACTGTTGAATTTCACTGGCGTTGGTATAGGCAGGCATCCCTTCACCCACAAAGGAAATTGCAGGCTCTTGAAGATCTGAGTAAGCTGGCAACTAACTGCCAGTTGTACCTGAACTATGATCAAAGGAGGTATTCCCCGTATGAAAGTTCGCTTATAAACAGATCTGCATACAGTAATGACTCCCAGCTACTGAGATTGACAGCTAAGAGCAAAATTAATGGTCCATATATGATATTAATAATAATGCACACTTTATTCCAGCTGCTCAAATAAAGTGTTATTAAGTTTGGATGACGACCACAAAAGTCACATTTCTCATGTAACATTTACATGCCAACATAAAAGTCACACTTTCCTACACGTGGTCCCAGCTTAGGTCAGGTGCCTTTTAAGGTAAGCCAAGCGTATCTTTTTCCTACCCCCCCTCCCTCCCTTTGGCACCTGGATCTACCTTCAAAGAAAACAAAGCCGTAATTTCATACAGGCTGTGGAGAATGGGAAGCCCCTAGATATAGGTTAGTTGAATACACTGTCACGTGTACCAAATTTCATACCCGCGATTGGATCCATTCAGTCACTTGATATTTGTGACTGAAGCAAATATTACACGCCAGAGATATTTGTTAATGTTTGAAAAACTTTTGCCTGCTGCACAGATCATGTTCTCCACTCCCCAGTGTCTGCCCTGTCCCTACATGGGTGGTGTCCAGCTTTTGTCAAATGGATCCCGTCTCTGACTGGTCATTTTTGGTGCCTTTTTGACTGCGTATAAAACACATTCATATTTATCTGTGGGACTGTTAGCTAGTCCATATGCCTCAACAAGGATATACCGGTATGTGCAAGCAAAACCCTGCATCAAAAAGGACAAAATGTTTCATGCTACAAAAACAAAAAAACAAAAAAAAAAAAACAAAAAAAAAAAAAAAAACAAAGCAAAAACAAAACCAAAAAAAAAAAAAAAACAAAAACAAAAAAAAAAAAAAAATGTCCATTTTTCTTTTAAATAGAAAAGACGATGTTATATTAAATACCCACTGAGCTTGAAATCATAATCATCTTTACAATAGTTTCCTTAATTCCAGAAATGTCAGTGCCCCAGACCACAGACCACGTGCTCTGAAATTTTTACTTCCCCTGATCAAAATTTCATTTGTCCCTGGCACTTGAGGTAAACGTGTGAATTTATAAGCGCTGTTCATATATTTCCTGCTGCAGGAAACTGCTCACTCTATGGGTGGCTACGTACACAAGTAGCAGCCACAAACTCAAACATTCGGCAGAAGGTAGGAATTGCTGCAAATATATGTACCATATTAATCTTAATAAGCGCTCAGTCCCTAATAAGGGCACCCCCCCAATTTTTTTTCAAAGAAAGGACCCCCAAATTATCCCCTAGTTTTCAAGCAAGTGGTAGAATTTATTATTACACTTAAAATCTACAATTTTTCAGCTTTTGTGGATGAAATTTTTCATAGCGTACTGTGCACTTATTAAGATGAATACGGTACACCTCCTCCTTCATGGCATTATTTGTGGTAGCAATTATAAGTTTGATGGCTCCCAAAGAGTACTTGCATTGATATTATTTGAAATTAGTTGTCAAGTTTGGTGAAATCTCTTGACCTCTTTAAAAACGTATCTGTTTGTTTGCACTTGGACAGTTGGAACACATACATGCCCTATCACAAGGTTGCATAAAGTATTTAGAACTTGAACGCGTTGATTTTCCAACAGAAAATCAAAAGGTCTCGCCTTGCACCCTCAGCAGTTGTTGCCCTTACAAATTTCTCATACTAATAATGGCTGTGACCCACAAGTAAATATGTGGCTCGTTGATCTTGGCAATGGGATCAAGGTCACCCATCTTCTGACCTGACCGAGTCCTCGTACAGAACTATCATCCTGTGCACTAAAAAAGCCCTTCCTTAACCCTTTCCCCCTTGAATTAAGACTGAGTCAACAGCTTTCCTTGGCATGGGTTAGGCACTAAGTGCCCAACCCATGCCAAGGAAAGC
This sequence comes from Hermodice carunculata, assembly GCA_964020975.1. Taxonomy (NCBI): domain Eukaryota; kingdom Metazoa; phylum Annelida; class Polychaeta; order Eunicida; family Amphinomidae; genus Hermodice; species Hermodice carunculata. Next base: position 77,590,357 of record OZ026626.1, on the reverse strand, counting down.
TGTTGACCTGGGGCATGTGATCTTGATAAGTCTCCTGTACATTTCTCAGTCAAATTGTTTTTCATAACTGTTGAAATTAGTGGAAAGCACTTAAGCAGACGACATTTGACCACCAGCTGGTTTTCGCCAGTTTAAGGGGGGGAAAGGGTTAAAAAGATTTTCAAGTAATTTTGCACAAACCATGGCTCAAACTTGACTTAAGCCCTTATAGAGGACCACATGAAAGCCCTAGCCCAAAAAACCTCTGGATTTATTACATTTGCACTGGAGGAGGAGGAGGGAAAACAGATGCAAAAACAGTATCTCTCTCTCCCCCCCCCCTCGGTACACAAGAGACATAATATTTGATGCAATCAACAGGAATGAAGATTGAAAACAACACCAGCTATATAGGACATCTGTACCGACAGATTTCCTCCTTTGAACTTCCTCCACTTTATTGATATACATGTATTGTATTGTAATATCTCACATATATAGCTATGTAAAATCATGGTAATCATATCTATACCCCATGATTACTTTATGTATTCAAACGGGATCTGACATGCAAGATCAATATGTACATGTGCATGTGATCACCATTTTTGTTTTGTTTCCATTCTTTCTTAGAGAGCAAAACAAATTAAACTACAATGACACATTGCTGGAAGTATTTCCCACTCATTGCCTCCTCTTTAACGTGACCCAGATATTTGACCTACTGACCCATTTTGTCACAAATCCTTGCGAACTAGTATGTGTGCATGTGGGAAGTTTAATGAAAGCAATTCAAAGCCTAAAAAAGAGTTGTATCCTGGCCCCAGACGCGTGACCCATGCACAGTGCCACAGAAAACTTATCACTCCTCATCTGCACTCGGAGGGCCGCATACTAAACAGATTTACTTTCTCTTTAAAATGATCAATTTCTGCAGGAACTACGACTTGATGCTGTGACAGATCACACATACCCAGACACTAATCTACATACATCTGCTACTCTGTTTTGAATGTCATGTTTATCCCCAGATCTTTGTTATCAATCACGCAATGTACAAAATAAGCCAGCTTGTTTGCCAAACTTTCCGGAATTCCATCCAGCCAATTTCTGTGCTTATGCATTGGCAAGAACATGCACAAATTAAACTAACCTTGTTGGGGGACTTCCATTCAGATTAACTTGTGAATTCCATTCAGTTCCTATGGCAACATGAGTTCTTTCCCTTGTATAACATTCAAAAAGGTTACAGTGGTCCCTGCATTCAGAGGCCACCACATGGGCAGACCCAAAGTGGCCTCTCAAAACAGGTGGCCTCTCCTCAGAGCTACAATAACATGGACACGAAGCAGGGATCTGCCAAAAGTGGTCTTTCAAGCCAGCTGGTCTCTCATTGGAGTGGCCTCTCAAAACAGGGACCACTGTACTCCTGGCGAGTCCTACGGGAGGGTGCATCTGCCAGGCCTAAGTGAATTAACCCCTTCTTATTTCAGCTGGCCAAAAGTGGCTAGATGCCCCATGTAATCTGCTGTAATTATTCACTTCAGGACCTTGAACGCAGACAATATTTTCACTGTTCATCTGTTGATGAGTCCCTTTGAAGAGATCATTCACCAGGTCAACAATTTCCATTGGTGTGGGAATGATGCTTGACACCACACTGGTGTCTGGCAATGCCACTAACTCAGACTCAAGAGTTCAGGACGGACAGGGTTAACTGTATCATGTATACTGTTTACAAGTCTGGCTAAAGACCTAGACTCATAAAATATACAGCAGGCTGAACTTTATATACCATTCACTCTCCCAGTATGAATTAGCAAATTGCATCCAAGGCAGCGTTTGCTCCCAGTACAGTTGTCCTTGCCAGTAGACTCAGTTTAACTCTTTCCGTGCCAATCACTAAAGTCGATTTACTTGGTTTAAACATAGGTTTTATTCTTGCCAAAAAATTACATACTTTCTCAATCAACAGAGCGATTGGGTAAAAGGGCATGGCCCTGTGCAAATCCCTCTTGCAGAAAGTGAGACAAAATATACAGGACAGACTAAATAAACCAGAACAAGCAGAAGGAAGGACAGGCATGGACAAGACAGAAAGTGGGGCGTCAGCTGAAAAAAAAAAAAAAGAAAAAGAAATTCATAAATTTACTAACTAGAGATCAATGATAATAATGATAGGAAGAAGAATAACAACAAACCCAAGCAGACCCACGGGAATCCCATAAAAGATACAGCGTTTAAATTTAACCAATGTCTACAGTCTTAAAACACTCAGTGGCAGATATATATTCGTGGAGAGCTAAAAAAATGTCTCTGTTTTCTTCAAAAGAGCAATCGGGTGAGCCCTGAAGCAGAGCCTGAAGGGTGAATGGAGCAATATGCACAATTTTATTTACTTGTGATAATAATAATGATAATGATGATGACGATGATAATAATTATAATGATAATGATAACTAGAAGCAAATTTTTCCGTACAAAAAAACATTATGCATCCCCCAAGCATAAGATCAGTGATTTTTGAAGGTGACTCAACTGACAAATTTTGGAAAGGCTTTAGTGATGGAAGTATACAATATTCAGGTAGGGTACATAAGGTGGTCTCCTCTTATAAGTCGCCTCTCACCAGAAGCCACCCCTCTAAGAGGGCCACCATTCTTCTGCAGAAAGTTTGGCATCTCCATTATACTGTCTCCCTCCAGAGGGGTCGCCCTTCCTACAGGTCACTTTTGGTAAGCATTTGGTGTGGCCAAACAACAACAAAAACAAAAAAATCAAAACATTAAAACTTCAAAACCATTGAAGCACGACCAGTTAGATCCCCACCCAGTTTGAAGTGAATCTGGCCAACTGTTTTGGAGAAGTTCAAAATGTGAATTAGCATTGCAATCCTCATTGACTTACATATTAATCAAATTAAAATATACACAGTACTGTTGGATCTTTCAAGGTCACTCAGATTTAAAATAAACCATACAAATTAAAATCCCATAGGTACTTTCCTATTAATGTTTAATAGTAACATCGGGCCTATGATGCACCATTAAGGTATAAGCCAATATGTGAAAATTGCTGAGTCAGCAGAAAAATGCAAGCCACAATGATTTGACCTTGACCTTTGACCTGAAGGTTTTACATTATTATATGGGAAATATTTCCCAGATACATAGATTATTTGTACCAATTAGGAAGCAATAGGTCAAGAGGGGACAGAAATATGAGGAAAATAAGATACATGGCGGCGGCTGAGATGGCGGACGATGGGACTAAATACTGTCTGCACCACCCTCCCCCGTACGGGGGATGCATGATAATAATAACTCTATAGACAATAATAACTCTATAGACAATAGAGAATCATCATTGACTCATTAGCCACACATGTGATAACTAATACCCGTCATGTCAACCACAGCTGACATACCACATGGGCAAGATAGCACAGAGTTGGGCAACACATCTCCATAATAAAGCACTAATATTGCTCACTCACACTCAAGGTGATATACTTGAAATGCTAATCAGAGTTGCTGGGATTCACAGTGGACCTGTTGTGCATTCATCCTTCTATAACATATCAACTAGACTCCAAGCTTAGTAAACATGCCACGTGGCATGACAAAATAAATACATAAATGGCAATTGATGGCTGAGTACACTATCAAGTCATACACGGCAACTATCGTGATAAGAAATCCCAAAGTAATGGTCATATACACTCAAGGTGATAACGTCAATGTTGTCTGTAATAATTTCTACTTAACAATATTTAGAAAGAAAAAAAAAGTGAAAAAAATTACACACATACATATATAACATATATTTATTTATATATATAAAACATCACTGGACATTCATTTCAGTAAGGTCTGACTGGAACTCCTATGTGTTTGCTGGGAATTAAAGTGAGACCAAACAAGCTACACCCAACCAAATATAAATTTCTTGTTGTCCACAAAATGTATTCACAGGAAACAGAACAGTTTGTGCACAATCCTGTTCATTTGAGACGCTCATAACCTAATGACTTGCCTACACAGATGGTGCTTCCATCTAGCTGCAGTATATGGAACTAAATTTCCAAGCTAATAGATGATACTCTAGGACTTCTGCCAATGTGTGAAGAGAGCGTTAAGAACGCACTTCAAAATAATTCTTTATGCACTGAAACACATTCAACGTACAGGGAATTAACATACCAGGCACAACTTTTTAACCATTAAAAAAAAAAAAAAAAAAGTGTTAATCTGTATCACAGAAGTAAGCATTGTTCAGCAGTACCTGGCAAGTATGAGCAGATTAATTAGACAAAGATGTTGGGCTTCACTCCAGTGAAACCTGATTCTTGGTACCAGGAACCTGGGTCAGTTTGATTGTGTAACTTGTTATGCAGTACTTGCACCTTGCTCCGGTATCTGGCTCAACAAAGCTAGACAAACAAACAAATCTGAGGCGTATGCACACACCAACTGGGCTTCCAGTGGGCACTGTTCACTGGTACGAACAACTCACGGCCAGGAAATTGGAAGAGAAATATTTGCTAGCTCTGACCTTTTGAGATCTAGCTAACCATTCCTTTGACCTTTAAAATGGGTGACGAGGAATCATGTAATATTTATTGGCATACCAGAATGGTTCCAGTTTCAGACGTAATTATTTTCAAGAAATTGATGAAATTGTTCACTGAAGAAGGAGCCAATGCACCTGCAACTTCAATGGCCCCTCACGAATATAAAGCTCTCCCTGTGCTGTCAGCTTTGTACCTTAGTCATTGTACAGGACTTAAGAAAACAGGGTAATTAAATCATTAATAAAAAAAAAAAAAAAAAAAAAAGCCCAGTTCACATCACACGTGTTTCATTACCCACCCACGTTACTAAGGGAAGGTTCAACATTATCATCATTTTTGAATTGGCACTTGGGGTACTAAATTTCATGACCCCCTCCCCTAAATTAGTACTTTAAATATGATAATTCCCCCCCCCCAAAAAAAACAAACCAAAATTGCACAAGATAGGCCAAAAATTGCACATCATTTTCCATATTCTGTAAAAGTGTACAGACCCCCCCCCCCCCCATTTGAGTACTGTCAGTACTAATTAAAAAATGATGATAGCGTTGAACCATCCTTTAACCCTTTCTATGTTATACCAACCAAAATTGCCTGGTTGTAAAATGATGTCTACTTCAAAGTTTTTGCCATGTGCTAAGTTAGCCAAAAAGAAAATGTCATGAATGAGAATCATGTACAACACATCTCATTTTAACCCGTCCCTGGTCACCAACTGTCCTTGTCAGAGCCTTGTTCTGACCAGGAAAGGGTTACCTGGAGCTTTCGACCAGTGCCAACTGTGACTTAAGTCGAACTACTTAGAGTGAACTGCTCTGAATTATAATAAGGGTGCTGGATGCATGTTCCTTGTAAAAAGACCTTTCATTCAAGTACCAGCATGCCTCTAGTTATATAGAATACGTAAGTCCAGGTCAACAGCTTTTCTTTGGCATGCTTTGGGTGCATTGTGCATGCCAAGGAAAGCTGCTGACTCAGTGCAAAATGTGGTAATGAAAGAGTTAAAGGTAAATGTCAAACCCATTTTGCACATATAATCACTTACTTTTTTTTCTCTTTTTAACATTTTGATACTCTTCACGCTTCCAAAAATTCATATGGGAGTTTACTTGGGATACTTGGCTGGACTTTTTATTAACTCCAACATATATGGCCAACTTGTCATGGGATTGTACTTGGAAGGACTTTAAATGCCTCCAAAATTTACCGGGGAGTGTGTCGCGGGGTAGTAAGCTGAATGACATGAATATTCAAATTGGCCAGGACCAAGAGACCATAGGAATTAGAACTCCCCACATGTACTATATCTATCTCTCTATATAATTAGGGCCTGTATTTTTTCCGTTTTTAACCGAAACGGAACGGAATAATGAATTTTTGTCACCTCTGAAACGGAATTTGCTGTTTTGGCTTAATATATTTTACATACAAAGAAAACTACTGAAATGGAATTTGGAAATTTCTGGCTGGTGAAACGGAATTTCTAGTTTTTTGAAACGGAAAAATACAGGCCCTATATAATACTCCTAACCAAGTCTTGTTTTGTTTACAGGTCGCAAGTGGCCAATGGGTGTACGTCAGGTGGGTAAACTCTGGTTTAAATTAAACGTTGTGTAAGAGACCTATTCAGGCCCATCCCCTGCCATGTATCAATCACTGTGGAAGCTCTACATGCAGTTCTGACATGGCGAATCCCGGTTATAAGGGTGTTCTGTTTCTTATGCTGGATTTGACAGCTGATTCTCTGCGAAGAGTAATTTTTAATGTGTGCATTGACATATCTCGCTTTCCTTGCTAAAATTCCACTCCTTTCTTTCGTAGCCATGTTGTCCACGGAAACGAGCAACAGGATGATTTACCCTGCCTTTTAAACAACACATGAATGTGATTGATCTATTGCAATTGAAAACTGCAAATGCATCGTTGCAGCAACTTGTTTATGTTTCATGTTATGATGACCATAAGCATCCTTGGAGTGGGTGTAATGGTTCCAGCAACTAAATTGCCAACTTTGAGAAATTAAGTGTGGAGAGAGAGAGAGAGAGAGAGAGAGAGAGAGAGAGAGAGAGAGAGAGAGAGAGAGAGAGAGAGAGAGAGAGAGAGAGAGAGAGAGAGAGAGAGAGAGAGAGAGAGAGAGAGAGAGAGAGAGAGAGAGAGAGAGAGAGAGAGAGAGAGAGAGAGAGAGAGAGAGAGAGAGAGAGAGTGTATTGGGTTTCAGTCATTAGTAAATCAACTGCAGTCTAACTTTTCCGAGTCGATGCCTCTGACTGCACAGCACACAAGCATAAAACAATTGTCATGGAGAACAAAGAGCTAATCCTGCATCAGGACACAAAGAAAATCATCAGTGTTTCACCTATATAAATTTTGGGAAGTGCTGCAAATTTTAAACAGGGGGAATGTGTGTTGCCCCCTTCCACTTTGGCATTGCATGTTCATCCCATATTTATGCCAGTGTCATTTTACTCTGAAGCTTCCAATCCACTGTTATATGCACTTTGATGCTTAAGATCAAATGTTAAGATTTGAACACAGATCATGACTTGTTCAATGGCCCAATAGTGGCAGAAGACATGGGGGCTTATAATGAGTTAATTCTCATTTCAAATGTAGATGTACATGACTGGCAGTTCCAAGCAGCCAATCACAGGGCAGGGAAACTCCCGACAGTGTCAGGATTGGTAAAATTACATGTAAATCCACATTATATTTGAAGTGGATGTAGTCAACAGTTTTGGAGAAAAATACACACTTGTATATACCCTAGTATCCATATGGTTACCCTGGTGACATGCACTCCTTGTCTTATTGATCATTATGTAATTTCAAACAATTAAACATAAAAAAAAAACAAAACAAAACAAAAAAACCATCATCCGAGGCACATAGCTGCCCACCAGGGCCCCTGTGCAATTACAAAGTTGTTGTCCATGCATATTTTAGAGTTTCTTTTACAAGGTTATAAGTTGTCCAAACAAAAAAAAAAGTTACAGCTGACACTAGCCCTATTTCCTACCAACATGTTTTAACCCTTTCCCCCTTGAATTGCCACTTGAGTCAACAACTTTCTTTGGCATGAGTTGGACACTAAGTGCCCAACTCATGCCGAGGAAAGTTGTTCACCTGGGGCATGTGATCTTGATAGGGCTCATTTACAATTCTCAGTCAAAACTGTTTTTCATTATTGTTGAAAGTAGTTGAAAACACTGAAGCAGACGACATTTAGACCACCAGCCGGTTTTGGCCGGTATAAGGGGGAAAGGGTTAAAGGTGTAATGGTCCATTGGAGCCATATGCAAATGTTGGAACTAAGCACACTTTCAGTGGAACATGCCAAAGTAAATGTTTGGATGCTTAACAATTTTTGCTAATTAAATGAGGACAATTAGCCACCAATAATACAACATATCAATATTATGCAAGGGCTATCCGTTATAACATTTTTTGTGGGCTAGGTGTGGTACTTTTTAAGAAACAGTCCAAAAGTATGTCTAATGAGGTATAAGGAACACTGCTTATTAATTATTGACGGAAGATAATTAGCCACACAACACTTCACTATAGCATTCATTATATATCCACTATGAGTGGGCTAGCCGTCATAATTTTATCAACTGGTATATACCTGTTGTACTTTCTAAGAAACAGCCCCACAAAGGTCTGATGGTGTTTAACAGACATCACTAATAAACTAATGATGGCAGAAAAATTAGCCAGACAAACCACAAAAAGGCACATCTAACAAGCAAGGACTGCACAGCACAGAAATGTCACATTGCTAAGTGTAACATTTCTGTAAAACAGTCTGCAAACCGTTCTGATACCTTTAATGAACATCACTAAACAACTAACACAGGAGAAAAATTTGCACAAAAATGAAAAATAAGATAAATATGAAAAGCTGTATCTAGAATCTACAGACAACAAACCAAGTTCTACAGTGGTCCCCCTCTTATAAGGCCCCTATCACTTGTGGCCACGCCCTCTACAATGGCCACTTCTAAGTGCTGTAAGTACAGCATTTTCATTATCTGTTCCCCCTCAAGAAGGGTCTTCCCTCTTATAATGCCACCTTTCCAGTGCACTTGTGATGGCCTTATAAAAGGGGGACCACTCTACAGAAATAGACCAGAAACAATACTGGAACTGAGGGACGCTGGGAGTGAGGAAGGGACAGACATCATCCCACATCCCCACCCCCACCCCACCTCACGGGCAGGACCCTGACCGGTTGAAAGAAACAGAGTATCTGGAGACGCACTCAACATACATTCCAACCACAGTTGAAGAGAATTTGGAAATTGGTTTAGGAGAACACAAAATTGTTCTTATCTGAACCTGTACTATACAAATTTAGTAATTATGGTTTGTTTGACAGGTATTCTTCTTTCATAATGAAGCTCTGCGTTTATAAGCAGAACTTCACATATTTAGCTAATTCATCATTTGCCACGTTCATATCTATTCTTTATTATGTGGGTTGTCTTTGCTGAATATTTAGCTTAGACAAGGAGCCGCTACTCAGAGAGACATGTACGGGTAAAAGGCTCTGAAACATGTGAGCAGTTACCCGCTGAAGACCTTTTAATTTATTTGGGCTGATACAGCCTATGTCAAAATTTTACAGAGGAATGTGTGCAATATAGACAATAGTAATTCCATATGTATATAGGTTAGACAGGGACAGGTTAGCTTATGGAGAGTAAAGAGTTCTGACTGCGGAATAGGACAATGACTACCAGGAAGTGGTTCTGGGCAAAAAGACACAAATACAAAATATGTAAATGTGGATGTGGATGTGAGTGTGAACGGCTGACTTATGTCTGTGGTGAATTTGGATGATTCATGTACATGTAAATGAAGAAGGTTGCAGATGCATCCTGACAGATGACAAGCCATCCTAGGACTTCAGCTGACAGCTGAGGTCATATGATGACTGGACAAGTCAGCTGAGGTAAAAACCAATGGAGCAAATCCTTCTTGAACCGGCTCGGTCGATATGCACCAAAGCCAAATTGCCACCAAGTTAAGGGAGGATCTGGTCAATGTTTTCTGAGATGTTAACAAATCAGGCATTTAAGTGGAAAAAAAATTAATAAATAAAAAAAAAATTAGGTCCCAAAATATCTAAATCACTATGGGACATAACAGGGATATATGATGAATGTATCTGAAATATGGCATTCAAAATATCTGAAATAAGATAAAAACCTGAACTCACATAACTGGAAAGTATCCACTCTTGGTGGACAGTTGACCAAATACAGATGAACCATATGACAGCTCAGCAGATTGTCAGCAAGTCAGCTGAGCTAAAAAGTCCACATTTGGCTCTCATGCAACAATTTATTGTCATTATAGTCTTCGGCATCAGGAATTTGATCTTGTTCAATGCCAGGTGTATACTGAAAAGGGACCATACATAAAGTGCAGACACATTAACCTGAAAGTGTTAGTAAATACAGCGGTCCCCCTCTTATAAGGCCCCGCTCACCAAAGGTGACCCCTGTTGAAAGGGAGCATTCTTGTGCAGAAAGAATGGTACATGTATTTCCATTATCTTCTCCCCCTCAAGAGTGGCCACCCCTCTTATAAGGCCACTTTTTGGCTGCATTTGGGCTGGCCTTATGACAGGGTGACCACTGTATTGAAGAATCGGTTAAAATTTTCATGACTCTATCAACTAAAACTACCTACCTATGGGAGCGTTGTCATAAACTCTCAGGTCGTAGGCACCTTGGTACCCGACTCTGTAATTGGTCCTTGACCCAGAGTCCCACTGGACAACAACAGTCTTGTCTGGCGAGGTGCTGCTTCCAGGTTTTCCGATTTCAACCACCGACCCGACGTGCCCCTCTCCGTCGTCCTGGTTCTGCCATTTCCAGTCAGGTCCCCGGACGACCCTGAGGCCGACTTCCATGCCGCTCACCCTGCCCGGCCGGTAGTGTACCCCTTTCAAGCGAATTATGGCGGTTTTCAACTGGAAGAGTGAGCAGATTGGGATTAAGGTACTTACAGGTATGACCTATAACCCTTCCCCCCCCCCCCCCCAATTCAGTGATTTAACCCTTTCAGTGCCAATCACATCCAAAGTCGATCTACTCAAGTCAGACAAGTCTGAATTATCATTAGGATCCCAGATTATAATTCTTCGTAAAAAGACCTTTCATTCAAGTACCAGTATGCCTCTTGTTCCAGAGAGAATATCCCAGGTCAACAGCTTTTCTCAGCGCACATTGGGTGCATTGCACCCAATGCATGCAGAGAAAAGCTGTTGACTCAGTTGACAATTTGGCACTGAAAGGGTTAAATTTTCAAATTCATGTAGAGTGTATCCGACATGTTTATGCAAATACACGTATATATCCTCGGTACGGATGCAACAGTTCTATCAAGAACACTGATGTAGGATGGGACACAAAATCACAACAGGATACAGTGACTACATCAGTGCATATAATACAGAAATGAGTTTCATTTGGATTGTGATTATACGGACTTGGACTTGGACTCGTGGTGCTGACAAGCACTTGCCACGAAGCCTGCAAGTGCTTCACAGCGAAAATGCCTGTCGACACCAAAATACGAAATCCTGATGATTCCACTCCAAATAAAATTCATTACTTTTACATGTGTTTACATTACCCATTTTTTTAATACGCCATTGATAAAAATTGGATAGTTTCAGTCAGGAATAGCTAAGAGGTGACTTGGTACATGAAAACAATGTAATGTCATTGAAACAACATTCTTTTTAGGAATGAGGATTTGGTGCAGTTGATATGCGTGTTCCTGATTTTCGGCACTGTGATTAGTGCTGAAGGTTACTGGTTAGAGACCCGGCCATTCCATGGGCACAAAACATTGTTTTATAAATAGTATTGGCACAATAGCCTGTGGTTATTACCTCAACAGAATGAATGTTTTTAAAATGTGGGTTTTTTTTTGGTTTGTTTTTTGTTTTTGTTTTTTGGAAGGGGGGGGGGAGGGGGATTGAAGAGACATGGGAAATTCCATGGGCAACTTGTTGCATAGTAGGGACCAAATCTTACAAATGACCTGGGTCACTATTATTTAAAGGTGATAGAAGTTTGTGTTCAAATATATAGATTGTGAATCAAAATAAGATAAAGCAAACACTCAATTCAAGTAGCAATTTTTATGAGTAAACTGATTCATACAATATGGACAATAGTACTTTAACAGTGATATAGGTTAGACAGTGACACGCTAGCGTAAGGAGTGTAAAGAGTTTAGGCTGTGGAATAAGGTAACAAATACCAGGAAGTGGTTCTAAACGACAAGACACAAATTTAACACTGTGTATTAATTTCTATTGCACTGCAACAAAATAATTTTAAGCCACAAATAATCATGAGAAACAGCCATGTCAATAATCAACTATCTGGCACAGGGCAAATTGAGGGATTCTCTGTTTTCTTTAAGATACATCAACGAGCAATGTAGATCGCTGATCACCATCTTACTGGAGTCTGACAATCAGAAAACCAATTATTTTTTCAAATCCACCTATCACTGAATTAAATACACTGGTGGATATTTAAATATTTATTATATTTATGTACAGTTGTCCAGCATATAGTAAAATGTTGTCTTGCGCAGTCTGTCGCAATTCTGTGAACCCGGGTAAGGCAGACACAGATACAGTGGTACCTCTTTTGAGAGACCCCTCTAATGAGAGACCACCCTCTCTTGAAAGACCATTTTGTAAAACCCCAAGTCGTATTCTTCCAATGTTATTGTACCTCTAATGAGAGACCACCTGTCTTGAAAGACCACTTTTATGAGGCCCAAAGGGTGGTCTCCCAAGAGAGGTACTACTGTACATCTTGCCACTGACGACAAAATTGTTACACGTCTGGTCATCAATGGTCACTAAACAGGGAAACCACAGAGAAAACCCTTCAGTTTACCTTTTTATTTTGAACCTGGATTAAGAATTTTGGGTGAGGCCTTGCCCCAATGTAACAAGGGTCACGTACATGTACCTTAAATTGACTAAATGCACCTCAGTGACCTCTGAAGAGCAAGGTCAACCTAAGCATTTTGTGAAAAGATCCAAAGCCCCATTGGCTGCCAAATCCAGGGCAAACAAAATTTGTATGTATCCTGTGTGAAATGGACATCTGTATCGGACCCATCAAACGGGGCAGGAACAAAAAACTACGTAGACTGTGTCAATAATCCACATAGAACCACCACATTTAACAATGAATCTGTCCAAAACAGTTGGCAAGCTTGCAAAACTGAATGACACATACTGGTCATTATAACATGATTCAAGGTCCTGTGCTTAATTTTTTTTTGTTTTGTTTTTTTTGCCACTTTACACAATAGCCCCAGTGACTTTGATCAATATAAAAGAGTGACACCTGGTGTCCACAGTCTCTGTCCAGTCTTCATTAACCCTTCTCCCTTAAACTGGCTGGTTGGTGGTCAAATGTCATCTGAGGATTGCTGATAAGACATATCAAGAGGAAATGCCCCAGGTCAACAGCTTTCCTTGGAATGGGTTGGGCATTTAGTGCCTTATCCATGCCAATGAAAGCTGTTGACTCAGTCTTGATTCCAGGGAGCAAGGGTTAAAACTTTCTGGAACATACACTTTACCAGGGTGCTCATCATGCACATGACTATGTTACAGAAACAGAATGTCACCATCATGTTCTGACAGTATGGTGCAAAAGTGTGGTTTTAATCACTTTTCAAATAGAACAAGTGATAGCAAAGAAACGTATAAACATGTAGAAGTATCTAGGAATGCAAACTGCACACTTTGCCCAGTCCCTGTAGTCTGACCAGTGCAGTCCCATGTCTTGCTTACTTGCCTCAGAAAAGCACATCTGTGAAAAAACAAGTTCCTGTTCAGAGAACCCTGTCACAGTACTGATGCCAAAACAAACATTTCCAATCCAAAATTTGGCATCAGACTGACCTTTTTGTCATCTCATGAAATGGTCCATCCACTGTGACCATGGTTACAAAATGGATGGTGTTCAATGACTAAGCCAGTTATCAGACAACATATATCTGTATGGCTTCGCCATGTCCTCTCATATCAAGTTGGGGTATGTCCGTTTCTACAGCGATTTACCTTGGGGCTCTTTGAAGCACCCAAGGTTGCAAGAAACTGATTTCCCTTCAAGATAACCATGCGTTTGAAGCATATGGCTTCCCATTGAAATTTCATAACCGTAAGTACAACTGAAACCGGTAATCAAGAGTGTAACAGGCCCCAATTGTATGGAAAACCAGTTTTCCTTTAACCTGACCAACAGCCCATTGAATGGAAACCCTTTGACTCGAACTTTAGGTGAGCACTCAAAAAAGAAAGATATTTCGATGGCTTACCAGAAACAAACATACCATTGATCAAACGAACCCGCAACTTTGACCACATGGACAAGCCAATAACTTGTGTTAAAATCCATTGGTGATGTCACTGTATTGCTGTAGCTCATCATTATTTTCCATGAATGGCGAGTTGCACTGAACGTAACACATTTTTATCAAACAAAACTGTTAACTTTGAATCGATTGCAATTGCAATATTTTGTGAATGTAAACAACAGATTTTAAGTTGGTTAATCACCTCAGAAGAACGTCATTCGTATTTTCTACAAATGACCTGTCCCGCAGTAATTAACCTATTCTTCATTGGGTCCACAGACGAGACACCCAAGTCAGACAATGTCAATATATGGCTTCCATTGCTCACATGATACCAATTCAAGAGGATCATACAGGTATCAGGGGCAACACCTGTGAGCATAAACCATCACAGTGGGCCAGGAAACATATATTCACCGCAGTATTGAATTGCCAGCTGGGTCTATTGTTATGTACCTGGTGGTCCCTGAACTACAGCGAAACCTCATGACGGTGACGCCATCTGATCCCTGGAAAATGTGTCAGATGTGAGGAAGTCTCAGACAAATGAGTCAAGTAGCAAAGGTATTTGAATGGGAGAGGTACGCAGCAGATGGCAGCACCAGGCACTTATACCTGGTATCTTGCTGTTACAGATGCTGCCATCTGGGAGATGAACAAAATTAGCTTGTCCTATTGAGTTGGCTGTTTCCAACAGGAAGTAGTGTGTCATGACATTGTTCCCTGTGTGCCTTCCCAATTCAAGTCCCTCAAAACTTGTGTTGTTTTAAGTGAATATGTCCAATATCTCAGTGTTATTATAATGAGGCTTTACTGTACATGTATATTCACCTGCTTTCACCCCGCTATAACAAGCTTCATTTCCCTGCATCTGCATTGGGCTCCATGTGTACTGCACTGCCCCCCCCCCCCCCCCTTATAAGGCCCCTGTGAAGAGAGGCCACCCCTCTACACTGGCCATCTCTCTGTGCAGCTGAGATGACACCTTCATTTTATATTCCCTTACAAAAGAGGCCACCCTCCTATAAGGACCCAATTCTGGCGTGTTCGAAGTGGCCTTATCAGTGGGGAGCCACTGTATACCATCACTGCATTTCCTGAAGTGTTGTACTCATATGTCAAGTTCTTCAAAATAAACAAAACAAAAGGTCTTCTGTCCATGTTGGTGTTTATTACAGAAAATGGAAACACATTTTAATGTTCAATTGAAAAAAAAACTAATATTTCCCCGATGCCGGCTCCTCTAATTTAATATCAAATTCGACTGCAACATAGGTGTTTCTATTATAATTTATATCACAAACACATTACAAAGGGAGCCGCCACTGGGTATTCCCTCTGTGAGAATATGGACTGGCAGTGAAACCTGTGTTAAAAGACCACCATTAGGGATGACCAAATTGTGTTCTCTGGTTGGAGAGGTCTCGCAAGACAGGGATCCCTGTGGTAATAGTAGATCTATCAGTAAGCCTAAGTAATGTTCACATTGAAAAGGGAACTGGTTTGAATTCTTCATTTGTCTCTTGCTAAAGTATTCATATTGTGCTTGTAAAAACTTCCAATAAAATAAGGCACCATACACAGCGACTGCTGGTGCCATAAGCCAAAATTTTATCCAAATGCTAATATTTTGTTCATCTGGCTACAGAAATTTGCAAATGGCAAATTTATTTCAACATGAATTGATGCCCCACGTGCTGTCACCGGCCCTCTAACTCATTCCACCCTGAGAGGAGACCGAGTCAACAGCTTTCCTTGGTGCACTCTAGGTGCAATAAGCCCAGAGCACGACAAGGAAGCTGTTGACCATTGGCATATAATTTGGAACCATGTTCCATTTCAGTTTCATCCAAAATTGTTAAAAATAATCCCTAAATTATTAAAATAGAATTAGTAGATGGCACTTGGATATTAGCGGGAAAAAAGGGTCATTAGGGTGGAATGAGTTAAACCCCATACACACCTCCGTACTGCACACAGTTCCTGGACAATAAAGCCAGTCATATATATAATATTCTGCATGGTGGCAGCACCTGCTCCATGTGTCACATGATATTTTCAAGCAATGAATGAAGCAAGTTTTGTTTATCCCAGGTGTCTCCACCTGCATTGGGTGGATAGCACAGGGCTGTTACCTGTAGTGCCACCTGCACGTAAGAGTGCTTGTTCCATTCTTGACCTTATCTCAGGTCAATTTTCTTCTGCTCTGCACTGGACCCAAAATTTGGCTTTCAGGGTCATGTTACATTCACAAGTCAACACTTGTGCATCATATTTGAAGTCCTTATTCATATCACCGTATGCTCAACAAGTTGTATTATTATCATTATTATTATTATTATTATTATTATTATTATTATTATTGTTATTATCATTATCATTATTATTACTATTATTATTATCATTATTATTTTTATTATTATTCAGAGTATATTTATGTACACAATGAAATTTTCAAGTCAAATATAATGAGCACAATAAACACAAGATGGCATCCCAGTCAGTGTTTCCATTAGAATTTTTTTTCAGAGAGTCACAAGAAGGGAAATTCAGGGGAAAAGACGAGATTGTCACCATATAAACATGTTTACAAATAAACAAGACTTGTGACCCTTTAGAATTTTCAGAGAGGGCATTTCAGGTTTTGAAAGGGTAATATATATGCCCATTTGGGGGTTAACAGAAACACTGCCAGTAGCCAAACTTGAATGGGCAGATGATCTGTCCAGAGGGGCAACTTACTGTGCATAGTTTTTGGCTCTTGCAAATTAATTACACAAAACCCCACATCAACAACTGATCTCTTTTAATCTAAACAGAAAATGGTGATGCCTTTAATGAAATTTCCTGCAAGTTCCCATCACTCCAATTTAAATGTGCACACTTCAGTATGGAGCATGTTTTCCAAGGTACACACAAAATTGCAGCACCTGCATACATACTAATGTACAGTTTAAAATGACAGTTTAAAACTTCACAACGTAATATTTTGCTAAATAATACAGAGCCAAAAGGTCCATAAACATCTGAACATACATCATATGTCACCAATATATCACATCCTTCAAACATGGTAATATTGTATTGCCACACACTTCATAGTACAGTGGTACCTGCTGTATGCAACCACTGCCATAAGCAGCCATATTGCTTTTTGTGGTCACTAGGCTGGGACGTAGGAGTCAATTTCTTTGTAAAATTTCCCTGTAGTGACAGGTCACCTGCTGTATGTGTCCCCTTTTTCATGGCAGAAGGGGTGCCCACATACAGCAGGTACCACTGTACCACCACAGAACTAGGACTCGCACACAGTCCCACCTGCTGGAAGTCTAATCAGACCTGGTCTTGGAATAATCAAATGACAAGGTTCAGTTTATAATAATATTGATAAGTCCTTTTTAATGTATTGACTTGGTGCAGGAATTATAATCACAGTATACTGGTCTTTCATATCTTGATAAAGTAGTGAATATTTGTAACCAGAGGCATTGCGGGGGGGGGGGGGGGGGGCTATGAATGTCTCCCCAGCATACAGCATAATTCAAGTCACTCTTATGTTTTTCTACAATGCTAATTCAAGCATGATGTAACCAATGAAGTGTGACAGTGATGATACAAATCTGTAGTGACCATTACTATCAATTATTTACCCATGAAAGCCCTACCCTGTGTAGTTAGTGAAACAATGCCACTCCTAAGTTTTTGGTTCACAGTCGGATGGACGGAATGATGGCTACACGGAAAGTGAGTGCTTAGTCTTGCCAACAGTTTATGCGGGCGAGACAAAAATGCAAATGAAATCCCAGTTTTCGAGGTAAGAAAGTAGAACAACAGAATCATTTTGGTATGAATCTGCACATGTACAAGACTAATGAATGCCTTTCTCAATATACACTCTGTTCCTCATGACCCTTTTTGCTAAAAAAAGTACATAAACGTTGGGTTTGACTCTTGGCTGTTGAAATTCAAATGAAAACACTGAAGTAGACATTTGACAACCAATTTAGTGAAAATATTAACTCATTCCATACCAGTCCCTGATTTTTCCGTATATTTACCAAGATTTAAGATGACAATTGCATATTTAAATTCTTCATGAGAAGAGCTTTTGTTCAAGTTACAACATGCCTATAGTCTTAAGTCAGTGCCAGAACTATGACCGAGGCCTGTCACCATAGTATGGAATGAGTTAAGCTGAGGCAAAAGGGGTTAAAAGGGCTATAACCATTTTCCCCACTACCAGTAGGACTAGGCCTACACTGTTTTTCGCCTATCACACCACAATCTCACATTAACAAAGTGGCTACCATTGGTCCCTCGTCATGTTAGCTTGAACCTGGTCTGTGCCAGTTTGAAAGGAAACATGTAGGGAACCAAGACTGCACCAGGATCCCTCTTACAATCCATCACCAAAACTGCATGACAGACCCACATGCCAGGATATGACTCATGTGGATATCTCGAGGGACCAGGTCTTCCACCTGAACAGGTCACATGTGCACCAACATCTTCCTGATTTTCAGTACCGTGTAGTTCATATGTGTTACCAACTTTTTTCTTTTTTTTTTTTCCATGTTTGGCAGACTGCTCTTGGCTACCTGTGCTCCGACGTGAGCCGCAGTAAGATTGCACACCCTGGACAGAGTTGAAGTCACGATATGGTCATACATGCGTTAATGATATTATGACTTGCATTACATCCTCATGCTGATACATATACACTTGTGAACTATCTCAGGAAAAAAAAACAAAACAAAAAAAAAGAGATACTAAAGTCAGGTGGCCTTTCAATGCAAAGCTTAATGATAAAAAAAAAAAAACAACAACAAAAAACGAAAAAACCAACCCCCAGAACTATTGTGTGCTCATGCTTGCACCTGATGGATATGCACTTGACACCCATCAATTCACCTTTAAAGTGCTGATTTAAGATTGAGTCAACAGCTTTCCTTGGCACACTCTGCACGCAATGTGTCCAGATGAAAGCTGTTGACTAGAGGACTATTTTTGCTATAGACTAGGTTTGCTGGTATTTGAATGAAAGGTATCTTCACAAGGAATGTGAAACTTTAAACCATTGTATGTTTAACGGTGATGAGAAAATGACTTTAGCAGTGATTAACACTTTAAGACTTAAAAATAGGCTACCTGAAATCATATCTGTCTGCATGGCATACTTACATTTTGTAACACACCGTTAAAAACACAGTGTACGTATACCATCATACAACTGGAACAGTTTAAAAAGATTGAACAGAAAGAAAGTGACACATACAGTGTTCTTCCACAGCTATATGGAAACCTCTACTTGTTATAAAAAAAATTTCAAATCCATATTTAATTGCATGTATATAATGAAGCAACATTTCTTTTCACCATGCCATTAGGCCTTGGTGAATAACAATATCTGTGTTCTGCATTATTACTCATACAAATTACAGGAAAAAAAAAAGTTATTCACCAGTATCTATTCTGTTCATGTCATATACATGTACTATTATGTGTCAAGAACTAATAATATGAAGACCTACTGGTACTTGGTTAGGCACACAGAAGCACAGGGACTTGCATCAGAAAAATAAAAGTGTGTCAATATCAATTATCGTTGTTTGTCTTGCTCTCTGATCGAGGGCGTCGGACTGAGGGCGCAAATCATTTTAGTGACGAGAAGGGGACAAACGAGATATGCCGCCTCCGCGCATTTTTTGCCGATTAAATCGCTTTTGTCTGCTGCATACATATAATCTTTACCTCCAGTTGTTCCTATGAACCTACTACGTCGATTGCAACGCAACAATCGCTCCACTAGCAACAACGTACCGTTTTTTTTTCACCTTTATTCTCAACTCTTCAAATAAGTCAGTCTTCATTGTACGGAAATGACCTTTGACCAACCCCAAATGGCACTTCGAGGATTGCTGGCCTCTCATTGGCCAAGCTACCCCGGTAAATTAAATTAATATGTTGTTCAGTCAAGACATTTATGTTTTACATATATGTCAAACTGCTTTAATAAAATCTCAAGAATTTTTCTGTAAAATGCTTTATGAGTGGAGATGTGTTGCATTATTTTCTGAATAGTTTTGTTATAATTATTCCAAACACAAGTCTGTGACATCACGCAAAGTGAAACTTGGCGGTATTTTTAACCTGACGGCAGGGAAGTCGAATGGATGCAGAAGTAGCACCACTATGGGTGGAGAATATGCTACAAACTGGTTAGTAGGCCTATTTACTCAATGTCAACGAATGATTAGAAACCACTGTGGAAAGAAAACTACAATATCATACATTGATCTTTCAAAGAAAATAAATATGAAAAAATTGAACAGAAATTGGGGAATGCTGTATTGTGGACTGTCAACCAAGATGTTGGGAGCTATAACTTATAAGCTGCGATTTACTGTAACATTAGCACTTTCATTCTTTAATCAATCATCAAGGCATCCAAAAATATTTTTAAAAAAAACACTGCACACTTAACAAGTACAGTAATTCAACATTGTCAGGCCTTTTCCCACCAATATGACAATTATCATGATCGATTCTGCAATGGACCATTAAATTACTCACCTCTGTTGACGCCATTTTGCCGACAATAGCTTGGCCAATGAGAGGCCAGTAATCCTCGAAGTGCCGTTTGGGGTCGGTCAAAGGTCATTTCCGTACAATGAAGACTGACTTATTTGAAGAGTTGAGAATAAAGGTGAAAAAAAACGGTACGTTGTTGCTAGTGGAGCGATTGTTGCATTGCAATCGACGAAGTAGGTTCTTAGGAACAACTGGAGGTAAAGATATATGTATGCAGCGGACAAAAGCGATTTAATCGGGAAAAAATGCGCGGAGGCGCATTTTCTCCTTTGTCCCTTTCTCGTCACTAAAGTGACTCGCGCCCTCAGTCCGGCGCCCTCGATCAGAGAGCAAGACAAACAACGATAATTGATATTGACACACTTTTATTTTTCTGATGCAAATCCCTGTGCACAGAAGCTATAACTGAAAAAAAAAAATGTAGGTGACGATTTACTCCATATCAGTTTTAATTAATGGTTTCTCTCTTCAAAAGGCAGACGCCAAATGTTGTCTCTTTCAGCAATTGTCCTTAAGTTTCTGATTCACAACAACCACTTTAAGAAAATTGTTGCTTAACTTTCTATTAAGTCTGAGTACATTATGATATATACATGTCATCTATGTATAGCTGTGTCGAACTTTAAATTATGGCAACACTCAAAAACAAAAAATAACTACAAAGGAAACCATCTTTTTAATTCAATAGTGTGAATCATGGCCAACTATAATAATCTAACTTCTCTCTGCTGTTCATTAACAAGTAATTGAAGCTTCCTGTCATGTGATGTCTCAGTTAAAATTAAAAAAAAAAAAAATCTGGAACGTCTACCTAACTGTGCTAACTAAATCTGTATACGAGCAACATCATTGTTCTGGTTTTCAATCTTGAAATTGCTGTGGATTATGCAAGATCACTTGCACAAAACTACAACTTTAGGATGACTAAATGTTCCAGTGTAATTATGAAGGCGTTCACCTCACACAATCTGGGAGTAGCTTTCATTCAGCAGGCAAAATTCAATTGTGCATTGAGAAACCATTCGCAGGGCTTGCATCGCAACACCATTGCATGTGTGAAGATACAACCATGGAGATTTTCCGGTCTGTCCCCTTCACGATGGCCCTACCTCATCACAAGCATTTCCAGCCACAAGCGCAGTCCCCGGCGGTCACCTACTGAACAGAAACACACTGATGTCCCTCACATTTGAAGATCTAACCAATGCTCCTTTGAGACCAACAGCAACATGTTGTCTTTTGGCACAAGCAAGACATAATCATAACTGGCAATGAGATGATGTTATGGTTATGTTTGCATAAACATGCAAATACATGCAGAATATCTTTCAATTTGCGGAACCCTTTCCCACTTTAACCCGCTGGTGGCCAAATGTTTGTTTCAATGTTGTTGACGAATAAATTTTAAATTTACTGGTAATGAAGATGACACAAATCACAACAACATGCCCCAGGTCAACAGCTTTCTTGGTGTTCATTGGACATAAGCACCCAACCCATGCCAAGGAAAACAATGGATCCCGGAATGTGTTATCTTGGATTATCCGTTGATTCAACTTTAATTCAGGAGGAAAGGTTTACAATTAAGATGTACAATACATGTGGAAGAATGCCAAGGTAAATAACAATTTTTCTTCTGTAACAGACTAAAAGAGGAAACTGCAATTTTTTTTAACAAAATGTCCTATTTATCAGATTGGGCCAATCATAATTAATATTGCCTGAATATGCAAAGTACTGTACTGTACATGGAGAGGTTGCAGTAAAATGTTATTTCAAGGTGCACTGAACGTCAATTCCATGAAACCACAACTGAGTGTAGGGGTAGGATACGAGGCATCATCTCTTCCTTTGCCCCTTAATCTGTGCCACAGCAACCTGGCATGAATAATTTGGAAGAAAAGTAATCCATTTGCAAACTTTTATGCATGTACCTAGAAATATGTCATGTTGACTTCTGTGTCTTCTTTGTCATATTGTTGTTCTTCTGGCAAGCAAGCGGATACCAGATCTCCCTCAGCTTTACAAAGGGATTTGGTCGAGTGGGTATGTGCGTTTCCCATTTTAGCTAGGCGACTGGTGCCAAAGGTTGCAGGTTTGAGTCCTGCTCATCCCGAACATAAAATATATATTTTTGACATTTCCTTAATGCTGGTGGATTAAGTCCCCTATTCTGGAAATAACTGTCGACTCAGTACTTATACTGCATTATAACCGTGTTTATATCGCACTCGCACATGACTACCTTCATTGGGCCATTCTTTTCATGAAGGGGGATTTGGTCGAGTGGATATGTGCGTTTCCCATTTCAGCTAGGTAACTGGTGCCAAAGGTTGCAGGTTCGAGTACGGCTTGTTCCGAACATAAAATGAAGCCACAGATTTCTGGCCACTGCTTTGCATGAATCCTCTTCATGTCTGGGCCCTATTGGCCTCAAAATGCCGACACACTTCCTGTGCCAGTTCTCATGTGACACCCAGGTAAAATCAATCTTCCATGTGGCATACCATTTAATTTTTAGCATTTTGTTGCATGTTATCTTTTACATAGGTGCAAAGCATATATTTATGATTTAATAAACAACACGATAGCATTTTTATTGGGCATAAGCACATATTAATCTTGAGTTGACTGACCAAACATTCATTCCAGTAACCTTGATTTTTTTTTCCACAAGTGCTCACCAAAGGCATCATTTTATATTCTAAGGAGTACTATAACAGGAAAACATTTTATGCAGTGACAATTTCTACGATATGGACTGGCACATTTTGGAGACCCCCCCCCCCCCCATCTTGATGTACTATAGGGAAATCCAGTTGAAACTAGAAGCAGTAGTTGAAAGGCACACTGGATACCACCCGCAACCTGCTAGTACATTGTGCCTCAATGTTTCCATAACTTTCAGCTGAGAAAAGAACTGTCATTTGTATTCTACCTTCAGAAAGGAAAGAAAATACATACATACCCTCATGTTCCCTTCCAATGTTTAAACAAAGTGGATATTAATAAATCAGTCAAGAGCATCAAAGTAGCTGTATTTATTAGCTTGTGTGTTTCAATCTTACCTCAGTGCTTTAAAACTGGAAGGGTACAGTAAGGGATAGGAGGAAGTGGTCACTACAGTGGATGGGAATGACATCAAGCAGTCCTGGAACTTGAGGTGCATGACTTTCAACCCCTGACCTCGAGGTGACTTTTTCCAGAGATGAGCACCATATGCAATGACTTGAACTTTTGCCTTGAGCTGTTTTGACAAAACTATTTGTACTCACTCCTGCTTCATACCACACCTATATCCAGATGCCTGCTATAATTACCCAAAATAAATCAAGGTCATTGTTGAGTACTGAGTCACTGTTATTTCAGGATATACCTTTATAAAGAAGCCTGCTGTGACCTTGGCCTATATAGCTCAAGGTCATTGTTGTTTCATGACACACCCATCAGTGATTAACAATAACCATAACCCCCTCCATGAAGGAGTCAGAGATCATTATGTCTACAGGTCTACCAACAGATACCTGCTGTGACCTTGACCTACACAGCTCAAGGCCACTGTTGCTCCATGACACTACCTTTAGTAAAACACAATTATCATACAGAGTTTGAAGTAGATTCATGCATTAGTGAAGGAGTTAAAGTCCGGACAAGATTATGTGTACAGTTCTACCAACAAATGCCTGGTGTGACCTTGACCTACATAGCTCAAAGTTATTGTTGCTTCATGACACATCCTTTAGTAAAAGAGAATAACATACAAAGTTTCAAGAAGATCCCTGCATTAAGGAAGGAATTTGAGTCCGGACAAGATTATGTCTACAGGTGCCTGCTGTGACCTTGACCTATATAAAAGAAGGTCATCGCTGTTTCATGACACACCCTTTAAATAGTGACAAAGAATAACCATACAAAGTGTGAAGAAGATTGGAGCACTATTGAAGGAGATAAGAGGTGAAGCAGAATTGTGCTTTTTTTCATCCTTGAAAAGGAATTTGAAAAAAAATTTTGCTGATGAAGCGAATTCCTGTTTTTTTTGGAAACAGAAAATCATTGAACCTAAACCAGTATACCCCAGCTCCACTTCGTTGCGGGGGGGGAGGAGGCGTATAATCATGTTCAAAAGTTAGCTCTTCCATGATGCATGCTTTCTTCATTTAAGGAGCTCAAAAAGTCACAGAGGGATACCGAATAGAAACAAATAAGATAAATGTTCCTTGATTAAATGATTTTCAACAAATATCTGTCAAGGTAAGGTGACTGAGACTTTGAATTTTATGCAGCCTTGTTAAAAATAAAAGTATCAGCCTGAAAAAAGCAAGTTCAGAGAAAAAATTATAAGCATAAGTCATTATTTATACATGAGATATGTTCACTGCCCCCCCCCCCCCCCCCCCCCCAAAAATTTCTTGTGAAATTATCATGTTGTTTTACATCTGTAAAGTTTTCATGCAATTTGTTTCAATTCATGGCTTAAGAAAAGAAGGTTTGAACTTAAAGTCATCAAATACAGCCACACTGTTTTTTTTCCCCTGTGTCCTTTAACCATGCTTAGCCAATAAAACAACTTTGTTTCAGTGCCCATATTCAAAGCAATCAAAACAATAGAATGAATTAATCCTAATTGGGTAAGTATGCACATTGTTCTTCTTGGCATGGGGTAAATGAGTACTTTCATGGGAGTGCCGGTCCTCTCCAGGAATATACAGTCTGGCTTGATATCTGGGCGATACTTATTTGCTTCATTTGCATAAATCATTGCTTGAAATTGAATGCAGATACACCAAACTCAAAGACATAAAAAGGCAACTTTTGTTGCCAAGGGCCACAAGATTTGTTGTGTTGCAGATTGCACTCTGTTCACCCTGAGTGGACAGAAATGCTACCCGCAAATTCTGTCACCTGAGCCCATTGTGCAATCAATAAACAAACACTTTCTATGGTTCATTACCCCATCCAAATAAACACATACCACAGCAGTGGATACTGAAACTGTCCAATTTTACCCCATCACTTCCCAAATCAGCATTTTGGTGGCCTGAAACTTTATTTACCAGACTTCCTGACATGATAAAATATGATTTTGCATAAGTTTTCATGCATACTGACTTCCTAGCCCCCACTTTAAACCTATCTTTTTCCACCTTGTGTCGTGGTCATGTTGAATGATTATGGGTGACTGACCCATCTGTTGTACATGTGTGGATGGATCCCAAGTGCTGAAAAACTAACCAATGTTCCACATAAATTGATATCGTAAATTGGAACATAAACTTGTGCACACCAAACTTCTCAAAAACACATCCAGATTTGAACAAATTTTGCATCTTGTCCAATTTAGTAGACAGAAATAGATTGCACATCAAGTTTTATGGGCAAAAGGGAATTTGCACAGCACACTCACAGTCCCAAATCCTGGACAATTCTATGAGTATGTACAAATATTCATATATACATATAAAAGCATATTTTTTAACATGTATACATAGCAGTTATTTAGAAAGCTGAAAATCTAGTTGAAAACCGCTTTATGCAATTTATACGTAGCAGAAAGTGCACTTTCCATAATTGATTACTAGTGCCTAGTCAGAGATTAACCACTTCAGTTGAGGTATAATCTCTCCACAAAACAGATGAATGGCCACTGCATTACACTGAACTCTACAATTAATCCAGGGCTTGAAATTCCCAGAGGCAGCCAAGGCTTACCATCATGCCCTATGAAACTGCCTTGATGTCTTCAAAACTCGGGAACTTGGAAGGCAGCTGTGGACAATGTACCATTAATCAATTTAATGGCATTTGTCCATATACCACCTGATATTGCCCAAAATGCAATTATTTTTGCCAGCCCTCAAAAACTCTTAACGTCAAGGCTACCCACTTCTAGTTATGAAGCTCAGTGAACAGAAAGCTGTCAGAATCATTACTGTTTACCATGTTGACATTTTTGCTACTTTAGTGGCTTCTGTAACATGTTTAGCAGCACATATAGTACAAAGCTGAATTTTTTTATGGTAATGATGTTGCTTCCACTGACTCAGAAGTTTCACACCCAAGAGAATGGTTTTGTACTTCATTATTTTTGCAAAAGTGGCAAATTTTGATAGATTTAGCAAAATAGGGTGTATGAGTTATGCTTTCTGGCTCAGTCTTAAGCATGCTATCAACGATGATAGTAGCAAAGTCCACTCTTATGGTACATACACACAAGACATGACTGTGTACCTTGTCACATGGCATGTCATTTTCATATGACAAGTGCTTACTGCTCTCTTGCCTGCTGAGCTGCAAAGTAAGTCAAGTATTTGTACCTTCACAAGTAGTTTTCTGGAATGTTGCATGTTACACGGAACAAAATTGATCATTTCAATAAATATTATATTTGAAAGCGTCTGAAAGCGGGCATCCTGAATAGAGCCCCTGAAATGATATACACCAGAGTGCATGCATTATACTGGGTGGCATTGTGATGTAGGCCTACTTCTGAAGGTCAGCAGACCACAAATTTTGCAGAAAACAGGTGCCACTGCAGCAACCTACAAAACTTGAGTGGATGAAATTTAAAAGTATTCTATGAGAGACTTCGGACAAAAAGAAAGTTTTGTTCATTTGAATTATTACATTCTGAACAAATGAGCTTGACCTTTGAGATGGCTTAATCTGGTTCTTCTCGCCTGTACCCATTTCATCATTCATTTCATAATATTGTGATTGTCATTCAGTCTGACACAAACACGAGTGTTACTGTATACTTTGGTGTTTTTCATAATTGAGCGACGTTTACAAACAGGTATCAACTTCGGATACACAGGGGCCTACCAGTGACATATTTCGTTAAATTAACCCATTAACTTTTCTGCTGACTTGTGTTGGCATGTTGCTTGCTGATTGATAATCACAGATTGTGTATTGCAGCGTGCAGGGAGAAAAAAAAAGTCACCATTTAACAAGGACTTCACATACTCAAAATGTTTCAATTCGTTGTTTAACGGCACAGTATCATCAATATCGCTCTAATTTAGATCTTACCAGACACTTTCTTCAGTAAGGGAAAAGTAGGTATCCGGGACTACCAAAGTTGACGTTTCACACTTTGCTGTTTTCATGGCAAAGATGGCAGACACTTTTCACAGGGCAGATGCAGTACCGCAGATAAAAGGTCATATTATTTGACTGGATGATAAAATGAAAAAAATCGTGTCCAACATTTTGCTAAGATTTTGAAGATAAATTCTGAGAAGATAGTTGTTATAAGCCACATAAATTTTGGACAACAATTGTCTGTATCAGTCGTCGATATAATTTTGGAAGGTTTTGTAGTCCGCGAAAAGTTCAGCGCTTTGTTTGTGGCTGTTCCGACGTCCTCCCCTTGAATCCAATTAACGACATTACATTTCCAAAATTTATGATGAGAATGATACACTAAAATTAACCACTAATACCAAAAATTCTACTGTTAATTTACATATATTATATACACGTAAAGGCGATATAACGAAGAGTGCAGTGATACAATTACTGGCTAAACTGATGGTTGGAACAGCTTAGACGACAGGATGGCTTAGAGAACTATCTGGGAGTTTGGAAACAAACTCGACATGATGTGTATGCAGCGAAAATATAATATCAGAAAATATTTATGTGTTGCTTCCTTACGGACCATATAAATAAACGATTCTTCATATTTTTTCAATCAATTTGATATAAATAAACGATAGAACTGAGCAAATAAGGGTGGCTATTTCGCTTTCGGAAGCAAGCGTATTTTGTGTTCCCCCTGGCCGACTCCATGGTCGGATTTGAAAGCAGACAGTGCAGGAAAATATTCGTCCGCCATCTTGCAGAAGTTTGAAGGGGATTATTGTTTAATTTGGCGGAGTCACGACGCCCTCCGGGATGGAGGAGACCAAAATTATCTACCATATAGACGACGAAGATACTCCGTACCTGATAAAGTTGCCGATTCCGTCGGATAGGGTGACATTGGGCGATTTCAAGAATGCCCTCAATCGGCCTAATTACAAGTTCTTCTTCAAATCTATGGACGATGATTTTGGGTAGGCATCTATTTGCACTCCGACTCCCATAGATGTATTTGGTGTGAAACGGATTGTGGTGATTTCACAGGTTGATTGGCAGGGTCGACTCGGGAAACTGCATCAATCTTTTGGGAGCTTTTAAAATCAATGTAAAATGGCTGCATTGTAGAAGTGGCTGACTCAATATCTTGGCCATTGGCAGTGCTAGTGCATGACAGCGTGATCTCTTCAGTATTTTTGTGCAAACCCTGTTGCTGAGACAACTTGGCATTCATCGATGTCGTGACTGGGCATGACTGCGTTGAATATTTGAAAGTGCATGCACAATTAAGATGATTGCAAAGGGCTGTCTGTTGCTATATGTTTGTCATATCATCCTGATGTCTCCGTATGGTTTTCAGTTTGACAACTGGATAAGTACTGACAATTCTTTGACAGTTGGAACCCTTTCTCTGTCAGTGTTGTCAGTTACTGTTAATTATCATTCATTCAACCATAATTTCTTTTTGTTCATGCGAACCAAACACTTCATGTATGAATGCACAGGTGCAAACTTTAATCTGTGAAGATACGAGAAGGTGCATGTTGCAAAGTCGGCTGAAATGTAGCCCCAAGGGACCTCCCCTCGCTCTGTTAAGCTTGCGGGTGGGTCCCAACTCGACTCCGCTTCAGCCAGGTAGTTGACCCTTCTAACCGAGATATCTCCCGTACTACGGCATACCCCAACGAAATCCACCCACCGTTTTATTCCTTAGGGTGGTGGCGCGCCGGGTGCTATATAATCGGATATGTTAGAGCAATATAATATGCGATATTCCATGCATTTACACGCTAACCGGAGAATTCGTCTGTTTTTGCCGGCCATGACGGTTGACCAGTTATGCGTCTACGCATGCGTGACCGGAAAAATGCGAATATCAACAGACCGCCGTGTCTGAGGCGCGCCACAACAAGGATGAACGGAGGAGTAGCATTTTCCAAACGTGTGCAGCGTATTTGTTGTTTTTTTTATCTCTGTAAATACGTATAGTGGTTTGCTTAAGACTTTGACGTGGGTAAAGAGTGTAAATAATCACTTAAGGAATCTTAAATTTAAGAAAATGGAATCTAGTGTAATTACTCATAAAATCGAAATGGGGTTTTGTGTGCATCAACTGGGGGGGGGGGGATTTCAGAAGAAGACAGGTGGATATTCAAGGCATTCTGTAACCTCACTAACTTCCTCCAGTTATTTTGGGAAAGTTTTCCCAGGAAAACTGTCACCCAGGTCTTTCTTCAAGACTTAATTTATATGTAACAGATGTAGGAATAGAAGACAGTGTACACCCCCAACCTAACCCTGCAAAAAGAAAAAAAAATCAGATTGAGGATTGCCAGGAAAGAATTTCTTTTAGTTTTACACATGTCAAAACGAGAGGTGGAAATGTAAAAAAGGATTGCTTGATTTACTTGAAATGTAATGATACTTTTCTCCTTTAAAGTCTGTCCCAGGAGTACAAGTGGGAAGAGCCACCCATAATTGCAGCGTTTTTAGCACCAACATTGTTCCATCTCCTCAGTTGGCCTCTCATGAGACTTTTAAATGGTGAAATCACTATTGTGATATGTTTTGGCAAGAGAGCGGGAAGCTGAGAATAGAGATTAATTTAAAAATTCGGTTAAGTTACACCAAAGCAAATGTCACTTTATGATAAAAAAATATGACAAATTTTAAGTAATGTGAATGGATGAATAGAATGGGTCTGTCTTAAGAAATTTATGTACACTACAGTCATGAGGGTACACCACCCCCACTATGCCACCTTGAACATGATTAACCCCCCAGGGGCTATCGGTGGCAAGCAGTGGTATACGACAGTTACAACCTTGCATAATTGTACTTGACATCTGGTTAAGAAATGTCAGATTTTGATCGCGTTCTCTTGACTTTAAAGGGGTAATGCAGTGATAATTTACAAATTTTTAGTTGTTTTATATAAAAAATGTGGACCCATGACAAAAAAGGGAAATCCCAACAAACACTGCGACAATAAACATCCTGCACCAGAAAGGTAAAACAAACCAATGATGACACCTACTCCTCACTTTGAAAGTCTCCAAACAATAAAGCTCTATTTCGCTGACAACCCTGAGTTAATATTCCAACATAATATAGCAAATTTGTGACATATGAGTAAATACTGTCAAATTGGAGTAATATTTGACATTGAGTAAATATGTAATGAAGCGTGTTAGAAAAAATGGAAGTCATTGGCATTAAGTTAAGAAAATGTTACGAAAATGTAATCTTTCTTGATTTGATTTGATTTGTTTATTCGCCAAATAACCCAATAAAATCATAATATGCACTACAATATATAACACAAATATTGGCGGGAGGGAAAGAAGCATATACATGCTTATAGAATCTCCTTTATGATAAAATTAATACATTTACATTACGGAACACTGATGCAATATCAGAATACATACATACATATATACATATATATATATATATATATATATATATATATATATATATATATATATATATATAAAATTCGTTAGTTACATAACACTGTGTATATAGATGAACTTCCTAATAGTAAAACAAACAAACACATAAACAAACACAGATACAAGAGGATATAGTACGGATCGAACGATCATAGTGACAGTAAATGCAATTTTAATTGACTTTTGAACATATGATTTATAACTTGTTTTTAATGAGTGGTGGAATGTCATTCCAAATTTTCACACCCTTATATTTTATAGAAACTGTTTAACTTTTGTTCGGCATCTTATTACATGTAAATTCTGACATTGTCGTGTATAATAATTATGGATAGAACTGTTCTGTGCAAACATTTGTAAGCAGGCATCTGGAGATTTTCCCTTAGTGTGTTGATACATAAAAATACCTGTTTGAAAAATATTAATCTGTTGTAGAGTCAAAATTTGCAGGTTATTGAATAATGCCTTCATTGAAGTTCTGTAATGTGAGAAGTAATACGAATAATTTGCCTCTAATACATTCAGCTTTTCAAACGTACTGTCATTAGTGCTTCCCCAAACAATGTTACAATAAGACAGATACGGATACGCAAAAGTGTAATACACATTGAGAAGAACCTATTTTTAATAAGAAGCGTTGAACTTTTACAATGATGCCTATGGATTTTGCAAATTTACTACTTGTATAAACTACATGTTGTTTCCAATCATACATGGTATCTAAAATCACACCTAGAAATTTTACATGAGAAATAAGACTTATCTGTTTCCCATCAATTGAGAGAATCAGCGGCATTGATTTTCCTGTGAGTATGAAATAACGTATAATTGGTTTTTGAAATATTAAAAGTTAACTTGTTTGATTTGAACCATGTATCATCAGCAAATAAAATTAAAAATAGTTTAGTCGATACATGGGCTAAAACATTCATATATAGGAATAATAAAAGTGGGCCCAACACTGATCCTTGGGGAACACCACAAGTAATACTTTTCTCACCTGATTTTACAGCTTCATATTTAACAAAATGCCATCTGCCGGTTAGGTAACTTTGGAACCACTCAAGAGCAATACCTCTAATTCCATAATGATTGAGTTTTTCTGATAATATTTTATGATTTACAGTGTCAAACGCTTTTGTTAAGTCCATGAAAACACCAAGTATATAGTCACCTTCATCCGAGGCACTGGATATATAATCTGTTGGAGTCAACAAAGCAGCAGCTGTAGAATGATTTTCTCTGAGTCCAAATTGGTATTTACAGAGGATATTACGTTTGTTTAAAAATGCGATTACACGTGCATACATAACTTTTATAAAAATTTTAGAAAACGTTGTTAATACAGATATTGGTCTATAATTACTAAAGACTGACATGTCACCGGATTTATGAATGGGTTTAACACTAGCTATTTTCATTTCATTTGGTACTTCACCATTCAAAAAAAAACAAACAAACAAACAAAAAAAAAAAAAAAAAGAAAAAAAAACAAGTTACACACAGGCGTAAGAGGGCTAGCAATATCTTGTGCCACCCTTTTAATAACCTTAGAACTTATTTCATCCCATCCTGGACTTGAGTGCTTTAGATTCT
The DNA here is from genome assembly GCA_964020975.1 of Hermodice carunculata. Classification (NCBI taxonomy): domain Eukaryota; kingdom Metazoa; phylum Annelida; class Polychaeta; order Eunicida; family Amphinomidae; genus Hermodice; species Hermodice carunculata. The sequence continues at coordinate 77,557,666 of OZ026626.1, read as the reverse complement.
CTATGATCTTTATTATTTCCTCAGTTCAGGCTGGAGTCAAGTAAATAGAGCAATCATAATTTTCCTTAAGAAATGACAATACATATGTATTGTTATATGTAGACTCGACATTTTTAGACAGAGATGGACCAACATTTACAAAGTAATCATTGAATTGATCAGCAATAAGCTGGGGGTTAGAAACTAGGTTCCCCCAATCTTAAAATGTTTTGATGTAGCTCCCTTCTTCTTGTTGTCTATAATCATGTTAAGTACTCCCGAAGTTCTTTTCAAATTATTTCTAGAAGCATCAAGTAACTCACTATGATATGTTTTTTTCTGCAGTTCTTATTAGGTGTGGAAGTTTATTTTTATACGTTACATACTGCCACTCATGCAGAGGTGTTGGACTGCTTAAGGATTTTTCATGTAATTAAAAACTTTCTTTCTTTCTTTTTCTTTCTTTCTTTCTTTCTTTCTTTCTTTCTTTCTTTCTTTCTTTCTTTCTTTCTTTCTTTCTTTCTTTCTTTCTTTCTTTCTTTCTTTCTTTCTTTCTTTCTTTCTTTCTTTCTTTCTTTCTTTCTTTCTTTCTTTCTTTCTTTCTTTCTTTCTTTCTTTCTTCCTTCCTTCCTTCCTTCCTTCCTTCCTTCCTTCCTTCCTTCCTTCCTTCCTTCCTTCCTTCCTTCCTTCCTTCCTTCCTTCCTTCCTTCCTTCCTTCCTTCCTTCCTTCCTTCCTTCCTTCCTTCCTTCCTTCCTTCCTTCCTTCCTTCCTTCCTTCCTTCCTTCCTTCCTTCCTTCCTTCCTTCCTTCCTTCCTTCCTTCCTTCCTTCCTTCCTTCCTTCCTTCCTTCCTTCCTTCCTTCCTTCCTTCCTTCCTTCCTTCCTTTCTTTCTTTCTTTCTTTACCAGCAAATTTGTCCGACACTTTTCTCGGACACTATTATACATAGAAACTCTTAACTTGGCATGATTGTACCTCCATACAAGGAGTTGAACCGTTTTATACAGAGGAATTATGCAAATTAGGGCATTTGAAATTTTAAATCTTGAATATCTTCAAAGGTATAATAGAGATGTCATTCCAACTTCTACTAGGGGGTTATTGACCAGTGCGCATCCAATGAATTTAAAACAAAAGTTGTAACAATTTAAATTATGCTAATTAGCAGCATTTGAAATTTTAAAACTTGAATATCTTCAAAACTTTTAAAGATAGAGATGTCATTTTAACTTCCACTAGGAGTTATTGACCATTGTGCATGTAATGAATCTAGAGCAAAAGTTGTAGCCTTATAAATTATGCTAATTAGCAGCATTCGAAATTTTCAATCTTGAATATATTTAACACTATAATAGATAGACACATCTTATAGGGGGTTGTTGAATATTGCGCACCTAATGAATTACAAATATAAGTTGGAACAATTTAAATTATGCTAAATAGCACCAATAGAAATTTTAAATCTTAAATAACGTCAAAGCAATAAAAGATAGAGACGCCATTCCAACTTCTACCCGTTATGGAATAGTTGTACATTGCCATACCAATATGCTTTGAAGACACACACACTGATTTGCTATACAGCAAATCATCTTTCCTAGTTTATGTTTTGTTCTTATGGAATTCATCAGGCCCTTAGTTATCCAAGGTTTATGTCTGTTGACTTTCTTTCGTATATTAACAATAGGAAAACAGTTATCATATACCTATTTAAAGTCTTTGTAAAATTATGTGTAAGCTTCTTGAGGATTAGATAGATTATAAACATTACCCCATGCAAGAGTGATCAGGTTTTTCAGTAAATGCATTAATAGCGGAATCTTTTGTTACACGTTTCTGTAATATCTGGATCTCATACCGAAAATTTACCATAACCAGGTAAAGAACAATTAGGTAAACTTGTAATTGTCGTTGGCCAGCTCTTTGCTACCGATAGCCCCAGGGTGTTTAACCCGACAGAAAACAAGCATGCCTTAAATGTCCGAAATGTGAATATTAAAATAGAATGATGCCAAAAGATAAAATAAATTAGCAAAGCTGTCAAGTCTAAAATCTCTAAAATGATCGAATTCAGACTTTCTGGCAATATCTGGATATTTACAGCAAAATTTGTATAAATGTTTGATCAAAAGTACCTCTTTGAATCCCCTTGTAATTTTTTTTTCTAGTTGCAAATTCCCGAAATTTTGAACAAACACAACCAAATTAAAAATTTTGTGACAGAAATGTATAATATATCGAACAGCTTCCGAAATATTACTGTCAGGGAAAGGATAGTTAACTCCTTCAAAGTTAAACTCATCATTTTTGTGATAGACTTTAATTCAAACCTGTCAGTGATCCGAATATCCAAGTCCAGAAACACATCTCTGAGACAATCTGAATTGTTACCTTCCAAAGGGATATCTTTTGGGTAAATGTCTTCAGAAATGTCAATGAAATTTCGTACATTTACACAAACAATGTCATCAATATTCCTTGCGTTGTTTGATAATTTTGAAGCCATCCGAGAGTCCTTTCTCATCAATTTATTCATATACTTAAATTCAAGCCAGGTTAAATATAAATCAGCAAGTATAACGGGGATCAGGTGCTACCCATTGGCATGTAGTTTATTTGTTGAAAAACCAATGGTCCAAATTGAACAAAAGTATTATCCAAAAGAAATTTTATCGCATGTATCAAAGATTCAACAGTATGAGATTTAACGTTAATTTTTTAATATTCATTATGTGACTAATATGTTTTCTTTGAATAATATTTATGTATGGTTTACCATTATGTTCAAACAGGTTTGTGATTAATGCTGAAATAAAACGTTTGATATTTTTTGCTTTTGAATCTTTGAGTTTAGAAACAAACTCGGGAGAATTATTAATACTTCAAAAGCAATTTATTTCACAGTTTCTGGAAACTGCATCACAGCATTTATGGAAAGATTCCTAATTGCAGTCAAACACAGGGTTACTTCTTTCGATGGTTGTTTTGTTGTTCATTTGGAAGCAACAGCTATGAATGACTTAAAAGGGTTTGTATGTAATCTGGGTATCCAGAACAAGAGTGGAATAGAGTCCTCTTCAGAAATTTTTATATTGTATCTATCAAATTATCAATGGATTGTTTGTGTGATTTGTATACACCATTTCGTCATATGTCTGAAATATTGTTTATGCCAAGTTCATTTTTCTAAACATCCAGATAATATCTTTTGCAGATGATCCCAAAATTTGTTACCTGCCTTATCAATGGTAGTGATTATAAATCTTAAATTTCTTGTAGTTCTTTGACTGCTTTTGAAACCTTAACCTGCTTTAAATTTACCGTACTGAAATCCTTAATGTGGGATTTGTAACGATAAATTCTATTTCTAAAGACTCTTTTCAAGTTTGATAACTATCCCTCAAATTTCTGAAATTCAATTTTTCTTACTTTTCCCATTTCTTACAGTAGGAATCAAAAGCAATACTTGTATCCTGAAAAATACTGTCAATATTCAACTTAGGATATATCCGAAACTCTGTACCTTTTTCCATCGTATCTTTTAATACTGAATTTTGTATTGTATCCAAATTACCTGCAAATATTTGTTACATGTCTGCCAGACATTGTGATAGTTTTTTATTCACATTACGTTAATATATTCACGGCGATATAATTCCGCTGCCTGCATTTTATAAAGCAGTTGCCCGCATTAGGTGAAGAATCTCCTCCGTTCATCCTTGTTGTGGCGCGCCTCAGACACGGCGGTCTGTTGATATTCGCATTTTTCCGGTCACGCATGCGTAGACGCATAACTGGTCAACCGTCATGGCCGGCAAAAACAGACGAATTCTCCGGTTATCGTGTAAATGCATGGAACATCGCATATTATATTGCTCTAACATATCCGATTATATAGCGCCCGGCGCGCCACCACCCTAAGGAATAAAACGGTGGGTGGATTTCGTTGGGGTATGCCGTAGTACGGGAGATATCTCGGTTAGAAGGGTCAACTACCTGGCTGAAGCGGAGTCGAGTTGGGACCCACCCGCAAGCTTAACAGAGCGAGGGGAGGTCCCTTGGGGCTAGCTGAAATGCTGTCTACAGCCTAGGGCTAGGCAAATCAGCAGGAGTGAAGGAAACTGGAGTAAAGACTAAGATGACAACAAATATATAGAGCAGATTTGAACCAAGCACAAAATAAGCAGGGACAAAGCAACCTTGGGGAGTTGCCTGTATGGCAGAGGTCCCCCAACCGTTGTCCACCTGTAGAATGTGAGGGCACACATGCATAAAAACTTTAGGTTGTCTGGGAATGCCATCCTGTAAATTTTTGTGAATAGATACATGCATGCAGGGCTCACCAATTCGCATGTACCATTTCCTGGGACTAGTAAAATTCCAATGTGCGCAAGTAAAATTTTTGAAGTACATGTCCTATGGGCAACCTAGAAATTTGTTTTGATAAAAGTGTTGTAAAATTAGAAGGACGAGTGAATTGGAAAAGGGGGCAAGTAGAATTTGAAAGAACTTGCCCTCTGGACAAGAGCTCAGAGAAAAAAAAAAATGGTAAACCCTGGCATGGGAAGAGCAACTAAACCACACAAGTTGCAAACTATTATCTTAAACAATGAGCATTTGTTGGCACTTGATTGCAGAGATTTTGTAAAATTTTTGGCGTATGTGAATGGTGCCAAAGATTGCCATGCATTTGGACAACCACTCATGTAATTTGACAGCCATTCTAGTACTGGTGCAGCATATGCACCAATGAAACTTTGTCACATCATGCTAGAATGCTATTGCACTACATCACCTTTGTATACTAAGTAAATGGTGACTTTCATGGATTCTGAATTGGGTCCCTATGTTCAAAATCAACAACAGAGTCTATAAATTAGATATATTTGTCTTGACTCAAATGAGATATCGATGCAGTTGTAAAAATATAGTGCTCAGCAGAGCTGAAACATTGAAGAAGTACTGTATAGCCTCCAAGCTAACGTATGTTAAAAGTGGGAGATCTCCCTCCTGCAGGCACTGAAAAGCATGAGGGTGAGCACCAAAGGCGCACAGCATAGCTAGGAGGTCCGGGGGTATGCTCCTTCAGGACAAGTTTGAAATTTGTTGCTTCATTTCGTGCATCTTGATCCATTTTGGGGACCATCATAGACATACTCTGCATGTATATAGTACAACAACACATCAAAACAGTCCAACTTTACAGGCACCGATGGAATAATGCTGCTTTTTTTATTTTCACAAAAAAGTGGGAACATTTTATAAAAAGCTGGAGACCCAAAAGTATAAAAAAGCGGGAGATCACCCACCAAAGTGAGAGACATGGAGGCTCTGGAAATAGGGAATGAAGTAGAACCTTTATCATATGCATGCCTATGAGAGCACCTCATGAACATGTGTGCAACTTGCTTGTGAGGTGGAGAGATTGTTGGTCAGATTATCTTGCAATCTTATCTTGTTATCATGTTGAATGCTTTATCAGGTAAAAAATATTTTCTTGATAGTATTTTGATTGTCTGTAGACACTGGGTTAATATTCAATCAGGGTGTGAAGCTTCCAATGATACTATTGTCCAGGACAAGTAAAATCCTTTTGAGGACAAGTGTATTTGTGTTTAATAGCGGTATCAGTGTCCATACTTTTCAGCCCCAGTGTATGTCTGATTTGTGTTCGTTTCCTCCACTGAACATGGAAATGTATGTGTTTTATTGGCTGCATGCTATATAGGAGAGGTCACAGTTAGCAATTTTATGTGTATTTGAATATACAACCCAATGCACAACATTCTTGTGGGATATAGGTGTGATTCCCTGTAGATTCTATGTTGAAGTAACATTCAATTCATTGAATAGTTTTGCAGCAAAAAATTCCAAATTTACAGTCCCAGTATTTTAACTGTATACAATCATTTACAAGAATTTTGGTGTTTCTAGGTAGAGTGGTTTCAAGGTCACATAGGTGCAAATTACAATTGAAATTAATGGGAATACAAATACCTAGCCTGTGTGCCAACAGAGCCCTCTACTGAGACGCGGCATGAATCAGCTGATCTTGACCTCACCTATTGTGCTCACAAGTGAATTTTTTTTTTAACAGGAAGGATAACATCAGTATCTGTGCCTTTTAAGTGGGGGAGGGGGGTGTCAAGAATGTATACAGTGCTCCCTCATCATAATACAGATGGAGGTCCATGCAGTCGACCATATTAGGCCTAGAGCAAAGCCACCTCATAAAAAGGGGACTTTTGACGTATGCATGATAGAAGTAACAGGAGAAGTGCTGCAGTTTAAGCCAAAGTGCCCACTATGTTGTATCGGAATCCACCTTGTAATGAAGTGCTTGTAGTAAAGAGGGATCACTGTGAAAGGTTCCAGTGCCTATACAGCAGAGGTCACTTTGGTCGACAGGGTTCAGGTTGTGTGCTTCTGTGGTATGATTGGTGATGTGTATTGACCAAGAAAGCATATAGAATCGATTACTGAGGATTCTGCTAGAGATGATTACAGATTATAAATCGATCATTTGTTATACTGTCATAGTCAAAATGATGTTGCTCAACGGTCCTTCTGTTGGTCCATAAAACATATGAAAGGTCCAGTTGACTTTCTGATCAAGTAATGGCTAAGTTCACTTTTTGAATAGCCATATGCATAAAATATTTGGTTGAGATGGTAAATACATATTCATATACAGTAAACCTATCAACCTGACAACACAAACACGCATTCTCTCATGGTACAAACTGTATTGCTGGTTGTTACTCCTACTGAGCTAGTCACTTGAGTGGATGGCATCAGATCAGTTGTTTTGTCATTCCATGTTTAATTTGCTCATCATGTTAAATAACGAAAGATACGTAATAAGGTTTAAAGAAAGCGGGAGCTCCATGTCCGTCAGCGTGGGTTACTCTGGCTTGCTGACGAGGATTGAAATAGTGAGCGGGTCAGGGAGTATACTATGTTTACAGTGTATGTATGATTTTCTTCCACTATGAAGGAGTTACAATTTAACTAAATTACCAGACCTTTCTGACAATAATACATTCAAATATTTGTTTACTGTAAACAACATCCAGCAGGTGCATCACAGGCTGACCTATGTAACTGGCCATTGTTGCAATACGCTCTAGAGGGGTCTGCGCATTATTCCATGCTTCTCAAAATGGCATCCCACTTGCTGTCACTAAGTGCCAGTTTGGCAATGGAAAGCAAAGTGACAGTTGTGGACTTACAGAAAAAGATTAAAAGGACATAAGTACCATCAAAATATGATTTTCGAAGTGGTTTATCATGTATCCAACTTAGGAAGTAATTAATCGACGACAGTAAGCATTTCTTAGGGGTAAGATCAATGAGCTAGACAGACAATTGGTTACCATGTTTCCTGTTTTACATGATCGATAAATGGATTACATGTGTTTAATTAATCGGTGCACCACATTGTATGATTACTAGAGCCTGACCGAATCAGAACAACCGAACCCGAGCTTACCGGGTTTCAGGATTGAAGCCCAGCTCGGGTTCGGCTTCGGCTTTTACAGTCGCTGAACGTTCGGGTTCGGTTATCACTGTCAATGTTGGCAGCGAAGTTAAATAAAAATGTAACTGAGGTTACTTTTTGTACTTGTATACACTTTAAACAATGCAACAAACGATACTTTGCAATTACATGTGTCACATGGGTTGCATTAATCGCCTTAATTACATAACAATAGTTGTACCCCTGTGCATAAGGGTAACATCTATTAACCCCTGTCAAACGTTTTCATGTTTGAATTGCATATACCAAACCCGAACGGTGCCCGGTTCGGTATCGGTAATGTGTACAGAGTACCCAGTTAGGTTTCAAAATGCATGCTCGGTCAGGCTCTAATGATTACCCAAGAAAAGAAACAGAAACAAGTTTGAGATTACATTTCCATAAATTTGTTATTCTTGTCTAAGAAGAGAAACAAGCAAATTTTACTTTTCCACACATGATCATCATGATTGTGAGATTTTAATTACATGTATATATCCTAAACTTCGATTAGAAGTCAACGATGCTTAACTGCTGAAACACTGCCACCTCAATACGACAGTCGAAATGATGTTTCAGAATCTTTAATTCATGGATTTAATCTGTATGGGTACCTATTACACTCATGGTCTCAAAATGTATTTGCACAGAAACCAAATTAGAACTAGAATGGATAGGTTTGCAAGCAAATCTGTCTGTGTGCCAATTGAAGCTTGTTGTGAAACCCCCTCTGATACTGTTTTGTGACATCATCAATCATGGATCATCAGGGACAATCTGTTGAACAGTAGTAGTAGAGTAACCAGGCAACAGGTGTATTGTTAATCGATGCAATGTGATTGGCTCATACAACTACAGTAAACCTCTCTAACCGAACACCTCTCTATACTGAACACCATTTCTCGGTCCCAAATACATCCTTTCAATGCTATCAAACCTCCCTATACTGAACACCTCACTATACTGAACACTTTTTTCCTGTCCCAAGGGTGTTCGGTATAGGGAGGTTTCACTGTACTATTGTTTTTTCAGTCAATAGCTGAATAGGATTTTTTTGTGTTATTTTTTACCCATAAGTTGTATAATGGATGAGAAAACTGTGTCACAAAATGTGGTGGAAAGGTATTAAGAAATAAAGATGGAATAAAGAACTCCTACAAAAACTATGTCTGGGTCACCCAGACCTAATCACTGGAGGCCTTGCATTAACAGGCATGCGTCTGTGAACAGTGGGTGTTCCCTTGAAATACACAGGGATCACTACAAGATTTTAAATCATATTGTATTGTTAAAGGTAACATGAAAATAGGTTACCATAGTATTCTAATGGGTGGTCTTTTGAAGGCAGATGGTCTCACAAAACCTGGGAGCTTTGCCCATCAGTTTTAACTGTTTCTTCATTGCCATTTTGAATTTTAATCTTTCATTTATCATGTGTGTTGTTTTGTGGTGAGCAACACTAGAGAAGACATGTGGAGGCACAATTGTTGCAATTTCCTTCAATAGTAATTACAATTTATCATGTTTATAAATATAGGGGCCCTATTTGGCATACACATCTAACCTATATATTTTATGGATGTGAAGTGCTCAGGTAGTTACCCACAGAAGACCTATTATCATCTTTAATTAGATTGATGCAGGTTGTTAAATTTCCTAATTTCCAAGGTTATTGGGTCACCTCTTCCTGTGAATGTGAGGACAGGCAAGGACAGGATTTTAGCTGTCCTTTTGTTGGAACTAAAACAAGGGATACGTCGTCATATTTTTGCTATGTTAAAATTATCTTGTTTAAAAACGTGCTCTAATCAGGCTGTTAGCCAGGATTTGAAATCTGGGTGTCTGAAGTGCTCCATTTGATCAGATTTCATAGGGGGGGGGGGTTTAAAAAAAAAACACGTGGACACCCCTCTGGCTACCACTGTGCTGCTCTTTGTACCATATTACCTGTTTTTGGCGTCCATTGCTCCCTGAAGCGGCACCAGCCTTTTTGGTGACCCTTATGGATAATTGGTCAAGGAAGTTGTGACAAGAGCAAAGCTTTTTAACTTGGGTCAAACATTTTTCACCAGTCACTATGGAGTTTTCTGGTGAAGTTGGAGAGCTGTCAAGCATGAGTTATGGTTTTTTGTTTTTTAATGTGTTTTGAGGCAGGGGTCACAAATTTGCATGTTTTCTAGCCTGTGATAAGTCAAGTTCCAGTCGGGGGGGGGGGGGGGGACTTAGAATTACAAAATCACTGGGGGGGGGGGGGGATTTAAGTTTTCTAAATGATATTTGCATTATTTCTTGGACACAGGGACTAGACTTACTAGCCCTGAGGACTGTTACTGAAAAACAGAACTTCTGAGTCCTGTTGAAGGCTTTTATAAGCATCCACAATGGCAAGGTGCTTACATTCTGTTTGTCATTCCAGGGTGGTGAAAGAAGAGATTGTGGATGATGATGCCCATCTACCCTGCTTCAATGGCAGAGTTGTATCCTGGGTAAGTACAGTTCTTATTCAATAAAATCAGTGCTCCACCTATAAATGCGTGTCATCCACTGGCATTCCAACAGGCCGCAGGGGCAAAGCTGTTGGAAATCAGATATTGTGGCATCTACATGTACATGTATTGGCATCTTTGACTGCATGATTATCACTTTCCCCCATGAATCAAGACTAGGTCAACAGCTCTCCATGGCGTTGGCTGGGCACCAAATGCCCTATTGATTGGGAAGAAAAGACTTGTTACCTTGATAATTCTCACCTATAATTTCTTGATAATAACATGACTGTTGAAATAAGTGGAGAACACTGAAGTAGACCACCAGCCAGTTTTGGTTGGTGTAAGGGGAGAAGGATTAAAATAACACGACCAGTATTTACAGTTGTCTGTCTTTATGTAATCTCAAATTTTCAGGATAATAATATATATATACACGAATTGGTGAGTGACATATCAAGATACTAATATATGGATTGGTGAGTGATCTGTCAGTGCCCTGCTTGGTCTTCGTCCAGCCCAGTAAATTTATGTTGCCATGCAACCACCTTTTGCCACTTTGGTTTACTTTGCCAAAACAAAAAAAAAAAAAAGACAGACTGAGTGTATTGTGCACACTGCATTGTCCATTCTCTTCAATCTTCTGGACTTCCCCTTCATCTACATCTGTATATAAATGTGACATTGTTCACTACTACTGCATTTATTCCAATATTTATAGCATACACCCTAATAGAAGCCCCCTACTTTTAAAATGAACGGCTTCTGATGTAAGAAGAGGGTGCATCGTTGTTATTTTTACTGTATGGATTCTATAATAAGTGTAATTGCTTGTGCTCTTGTAAATTGAGACATAAGAAAACTCCGTGGAAAACCATGTCTGCTCTAGATAGGAAATCTTTGCATTAGCACAGCGTGCTACTATTGGAGCGAATATATATATGGTGAACATACATGACTACTGTGCTTACTGTATGATGTACAGTGGTCCCCCTCTTATAAGGCCACCCCAAATGCAGCCAAAAAGTGGCCTTATAAGAGAGGTGGCCTCTCTTGAGGGGGAGAATATAATGGAAATACCATACTTTCTGCGCGGAAATGCTGGCCTTTCAAGAGGGGTGGCCTCTGGTGAGAGGGGCCTTATAAGAGGGGGACCACTGTATACCATTTTCTCCAATGACTGAAGCTTGCCCTGTGTGGGTTATCCTACATGGGCATGAAGGATTTATAAGTTTTCAATTGTAATCTTTCATGATGATTTGGTGCTCATCGGTTTTAAGTAGTAGACAAAACAATGAGAGGCCATGGTGCATTTTGTTAAATAGCGACTCTTCCCACTTTCAAAATGGCATAGATTTCAAACTTATTTCTCTGATAGAACTTCAATTTGGTGTGTAATTGCCCTTTTTAGACATCGGAGAAAAAAATCCAGTATGGGTGGCCCATGCGGGATAATGTTGAGATCACTGGTTGGTGGATTTTCATGTTTTCGCTCAACATAGCCTTGTGAAAACATGAAAATCCAACAATTCGTGATCCCGACATTATCCTCAATGGGCTGCCCATACCGGATTCTCAGCTTATTAGCCCATGTGATTGCTTGACTGATCCATTCTAATATTGTTTAGCCACGCCGGAATTGTAACTCGAGCTACAATAACTTGTTGCTGTTTCATTTAATTCTGAAATATGTCTAGCCAGTGGCTCTTGGCTAATGGCTAGTGTGAGCATAGGTTTGTAAGGGGGCTAAGATATGATTTGATGCTCTTGCTACTGACATAGTCGTGCTCAGTGTGGGATGAATTCTTTCAAAATGCTACACAAGTCCAGCATTCTCTTCCTCCAAAACAATCAGAATACAGTAGTTCCCAACTTCCTGCTGTATGTACCTGTACCATCCAATCTAGCACAAGAAAAGATGGCCACATTAGGGCGAGAAAATTCCATCGTAGGTGTACTTTTCCAAGGACCAGTTGCCCCAATCATTTACATGTTTTTTTTACTGAATTTTCACTTGTCCTGGACAATAGAGCATAGAAAGTTTCTGGCCCTGCACATATAGCAGGTGACATCCCATGACATGTAAATTATGGAAGAAATGGACTCTTGTGGCCAGGAAAAAAAGTGTACAAAGACCAGGTGATCTGTCCAGGCTCTCCCCCAGCATACTGGAGACCTGTACCATTACAGTGGTACCTGCTGTATGTGGCCACCCCTTCTGCTAAGAAAAAAGTGGCCACATACAGCAGGTGACCTGTCACCACAGGTAAATTTTATATAGAAACTGACTCCTGCATCCAAGCCTAGTGACCACAAAAAGCAGTGTGGCTGCTCACTGCAGTGGTTGCATACAGCAGGTACCACTGTATGTTATATCTCTTCTATGTACCCATTGTGTCTTAAGAAATTCAAGTTAGGTTGAAATATACTTGGAATATTCAAGAGGCGAATTTATCTATGAAGGATGATGAAGTGGAAAATATTATTCAATATTGTTGAGTAATTTTATGAATCAGAAAGTTGCAACAGAACGGTTGTTGGGTTAATAGGGCAGTGGTGCTTGAAAGGGACAATATGGTATGTGGATGCTGTGAGATTGTCTGGCTTCAGCTGCCATATTGTACAGTGCTGAACAGAGAAGCAAGAAGCTCCCTGTCTTCCCAAAAGGGGCTAACCTGGGCTATTTTGGGTGGGATAACTGACACAGCCAGGTGAGATAGAAGGCTGATGAAGCAACATGGTCCACAGGGCCTATGGCCAAGAAAGGTCGATTTCCCTTCACAGTGCAGTCAACTGTCAATAAGCATGCAGTCACCACTCAGTAAATATTGCATCTGGTGTCAGGGAATTTGAGCTTACCGGAGACAAAATTTATGCAAGAAACATTACTGATTTTGTGTACAGAATACTTTATCTCTCACTTGACCGTCCTTGTTGAGTTGCTCCAAGTTGGAGGCCAGTATTGAAGGAAAAAAGTGCGTGTACATGAAGCAGAAATATATACATTCACTATTATGCATACAAGTGTACCTTTAACCCCTTCCCACTCTGACAGTGTCAAGGTATGCAGATCTAAAGTTCTCCAGTTCAGTGTTTTTAATCTGATCATTGTGAAACATTTTGAGTGAGAAATGGGGATAAAACTTAGTCAGGAACTTTCTGTTGACTCATTGTTATTATTATCATTACCAAAAGAGAGTGGGTGACTTGTTTTTACATATTATCCCCATTGGTTCACTTTTGTGCTGCCACTGCCAATAATTTGTGGCCTGAGTCATTCCCATTTTAGTCTTGCCTTAAAAAAAAATAAAAAAAGAGAAGGAAAAAACCTCAGAGATTCTGGGTATCAGCGTCATCAACAAATAGGTTCCAAGTTCTTCTAAACATAATAACTCTTGAGATCATCCTATTTTCATGAAGCTTGGCATGTGTCTTCTAGCAATCCATGAAATTTGTTTTGCAGAGGTCATGGTCAAAGAGGTCAATGTTCCATGTCCCTTAATTGTGTACATCACAGCAGCAATGAATCTGATAATAGGGTTGTCACAATGCTTTCAAATTACCACTGGTCCCAGGCATCTATTTTTTTTTGGCAATGAATTGAAAGCATTTTGCGTGGGTGGGGGGAGGTGGTCATGGTGTGTGAAAAGTTGATCTGAAAGTGTTGGGATGAAAATTAATCTGAAAATGTAATGATCAGAAATTTGGAAGTTAAATTACTAAAGAAAGCGGTCCGGAATCAGAAGTTTGCTGTGCATAGTTTAGCTGACCAGTGTGCATTTGTAGACTGCCATATTATCCCTTTTTAGTGCTGAGGCCCCATTTTGCTTCCACAGAGATTCTTTAATATTTGAAAATTGTATATACATTTTGTAACAATTTATCCGTTAAAGGTAAAATGTTCGAAATTTAGGTCTATAATTGGAGCTCACTTCCATTAAATTGTCGAAGTGCCCTGGGTGCATTTAAGGGATATTATAGTCGATCTGTATCCTACACAATACACTGCACTCAGCACTTATTAGGCAGACATGATCAAGCACTCATGGGTTGTGTCCAGATGCTGACGAAAACTTTGACCCAGTCTCTAGAAGGTTCGATTTCTGCTGCTGTAGCACTGTAACTTGCAGACAATGACAAATGTACTGGTTGGGGCCATGGTCAGGTAAATTTATGAGTCTTTTTTTTTTCTTTTTGCAGTTGTTTGTTAATTTCAGACCATTTCTCATGCATGTATCATGTGGTCGATACAGTCACGTGTATACCAAGAATTTGAACATTTATATATTGCCTATTTGCAAAATATGAAATTCTAAAACATCCCTCATTCCTAGTATTCAATAAAATACCAAGATGTCTAGAAAATGCCTGGACCGGTTTTTTAGGTCAAATTTGGTTTGAAAGTACCTCATTAGGTTAAGACATTCAAACTAATTAGGCGAAGGAAAAAATTACAGTTGCCAGTTACATTATGAAGACATTCAACCTGGGGCAGGTAGTGGGGCTTTTTTCTTTCATAGTGAATTTTTTCATTAACCCTTCTTACTCAAATTCCTTAAAAATGCCTGCATGTAAAGTGACATCTGTCTTAACATTTTTAGGTGGTGCCACCGACGGTAATTATGTAACACATGGGTCAATATGTGAAAATCTTGTGACCATCTAGCATCCTTAACCCTTTCAACATCAAACTTGGCATGGGTTGGGCACTTAAGGCACTGAGTGCCCAACCAAGTTTGATGTTGCATAATATGGATGACCTTGTTTAATTTTTTTAAGGTCATGTAGGGAATGCATTTCAGGAAATGATGTTTTTGTGACGATCAGCAGCAGAGCATTAGGTCAGTGGGCCTCTTGTTACCTACTTTCTTATTGCTTATTGGTCTGTGAACGGAGGCATATAAAAATGCTGTCAGACCAATTTACATGTTCACTAGCCCGGGACAAGTCAAATTCCAATCAGGGCAAGTCAGAATTGCAAAACACTAGCCCTGAGGGCAACCCACACATTTCAGTTTTTCTAAATGATATAAATTTGAATGGATGGACAAGCCGTCTTGGACAGGGGGCTAGTTGAATACCAGACTTACCAGCCCTGAGGACTCCTACTGAAAAACAGAATTGCAGAATCCTGCATACATACAGGTGTGAATACACATATATTCACATAACTCTGCTTTGTAATTTATAATGTACTTAGTGCTTTCTTTCACATATGGAGGTTTTTCAAGTTCTATAAACAAAGTGGGGTCAATTGAGACCCTTGTCAAAAGTGGCTCCAAAAATGTGTCACAGCCGTGCTCCAGGTTTGCCATATGGAGTAAGCCATGCATTAATAATTGTGTTATACATAATAGTGTTTTCTTTGCCATTTATTGGGCAATCAATATTTTTGTAACTTTGGGATTCTGATTAATTCTGTTCCCATGTTTGGGTAGTAAATTGACAGTAAGCATTTTGGAACTACGTGTACATGTACTTTTGTCTTGGTTAGTTGCCCATCCATTCAAAGTGATGCCTTTACATGTGCTGTCATTACAAGAGAAACTTGGGTTTCTGGGGCAAGAATGTGTGTGTGGGGTTGGGTTGGGTTGATAGGAGAATGAGGGTGCTTAATTATTTTTTTCTTCCATCAGTTTATGTGTTAGTGCTATTTGACGAAACTCAATGGTCACAATTATCTGTAACCATTGCATCCAAATTAGATGAACTGGTTTGCTAAATTAACCGTTCTGGCATGGCCCAGCAGACCAGGTAACTGGAATTGGTACCAGCAAAAGGGCTTTTCAGGGCTGTCCAGCTGAAAATCTCTGTAGCTAATTTTTCTTAACTTGTAGCATTTTTTTCTAGTTCTTCACATAAGAAACACTTATTTTTGAAAAAATCTGTTGCAATTTGAAAGAGCTTTGTAGCAAAATTTTGCTACAATGCTCCAGTTGGACAGCCCTGCTTTTTATAGTTTTGGTACTAGACAACAGTGGCACAGGTACATGCAATTCCCAGGGACATATATCTAGGTCTTCAAAATTAGTTGCCAAATCAGAAAATAAAAGGGTAATCACTGCAGAACTTGACCTAACATTTAAATGTAACTCATCTTAAAATAAATTATCCATTTACAAATTTGGTAAGCCAAATGAATGAAACATAATCTAGCATTTCCAGGGACCACTGGTGTTACCAGCCAATTAGCCATATGCTAATGTTTCATTCATTTGGCTAAAGAAATTGCAAATGGCTTATTTATTTTAACGTTATTCAACTTAGAGTTGGGTCAAATCCTACCATGATTACAGTATTATTTCCCGATTTGGCTACAAATTTTGAGGGCCTGGATCTGTCCCTGCATTTGGCTAATGATAGCAGCAGCCCCTGAATTCCAGAACCCCAGATTTGCTGACTGCCTGACCCTGATGACCATTGTTGAAATGCATGGATGGTTCTTCCAATGATAAATGACCTGACAAGATCATTGATTGCCATATGTTGTCAAAAAAATCTATTTGCTGCCATTGTATAGATATGTATGTTAAGATCAGTTAAATGACATAAAAAAAGTTGTAAATTAGTATAAAAATATTTTACAAATTTTGCTGGGGTCTCCATGTAAATTACGAAACTGCCTTCCACCTTGGAACTGAACTACACGACAGGTCTAGCAGATCCCTACATGTACATGTACATTCTTGCTCTGTTCAACATGTCCATTTCATTGTACATGTTGTATATTACAAGTTATAAAGATGTTCATGTAAGGTGATAACAGTGATTTATGGAATGAGTTGTAACCTGCACTTGACCTAGAAGAGGGAACTGTCCCTGTCAGTCCCTCTCGTTTTTCTCCATGTCACAGTCGACAGCTATCCTCAGTATGTGCTCAAGGCCCCATGCTGCGTCAAGGAAGGCTGTTGACGGGTGGCTCATATAACTTTATGAAAAGAAAACAAACTGACAGACATTTGTGACGTCAAGGAAGGCTGTTGACCGGTGGCTCATATAACTTTATGAAAAGAAAACAAACTGACAGACATTTGTGACGTGAAATACTTGCTGGTAATTTTCAACAAGAAAAAATTTGTGTGGCAACTTTGGTCCGGAGTACTCGCATGGCAAGAATTCCCACTGAGTGCCTGGTGGTGATGTCATTACATGCAGTCATCCCGTGGCCTCTGCTCAGCAGTTTTCACAACATTGAAAGTTGTTTCTATTTCAGTGCAGTGGTACCTGCTGTTTAAGACAGTCACCACTGCCTGCAAAAAGAAAAAAGGAAAAGAGTTGTCGCAGTTGGTCTTAAAATGCAGATAGATATATGAGAGAGGTAGAGTTAAGTCTCGTAAAAGGTTGGTCTTATAAAGATATGCAGTCTGTCATAAGAGGTGGTCTTTCAAGCAGGTGCCACTATCCTGGTAACATTTAATGTTTATTGAACAGTCCCAAAAACGCAGTTAAGTGTGCTAACAAGTATAAGTTTACTGGAATCACTGTATGAATTTGATATTTAGTAAGACCATCCATTAGACTGCAGCAATAGTTCTTAGGGGGAATGGTATTGATACAGAATACAAAATCATTGGAATTGAAGAGTGATTGTATAAAATATATTTGCATGGTGGTCCTACAAATCTTGAGGTCTCTCATTAAGAGTTCAGTATTGAAAAAAGCACCATTTAATGGGCAGACACAGTCGAGGAAGACAAGAGCCATGAGTACTGTGAAAGGATAATACACAATATATATATATATATATAGTAAGTGGCCTCTGCTGGGAAGTCTTGGCTCAACTTTGCAACAGGATTTATGCTTTTGGTGGAGAGCTTTTTCACAACATCCAGATGTGATGCCAGAGACACCTGGTGAGAAAATATATTGCTGTGACCAGGGATATGGAATAAAATGGGTTCACAATGGACTCCACTAGATCCCATTATAACAGAGTTACATGTACTTCCTCTCAAGCAATGGACAGCTTCAGTAAGCACCTGAACTGCTGTCCAGAACAACTGGCTGCTGCTTCTGTGGCAGCTATATTAAAGGGTATGATAAACTTGGGGACCAGGGGAGATCATCTTGAATGAAAAATATATGTATGCAATGGTTCTGATGACATTAAAAACACAAGATATTCACAACGATATTCTGAAATTTATTGTATTCATTTTGGCTTCAAAGACAGAAGTTGCAGCTCAAAGGGCTTGATAATACTATTCATTACAAACTTAAACCGAGTGCATGTTTCTAGGTTAGCTCTAGCACTAGCCAAAAATAGCCAAATGCTACTAAAACCTCAAAATGGCTACTAAAAGTATTAAATGGCTATTAAAATTTCCCAAAAATTCTTTGTTTTAATGCAGAAATTTAACAAATTTAAAGTCTGTGTAGGTCTTTCCGGGAAAAAAGGAAATTTTGGCTAGTAACTCCAAAATGCTAGCGCTAAAAAAGGAAATTTTGGCTAGTAATTTCAAAATGCTAGCGCTAACCTAGATGTTTGTATATTAAGGCTTTTCAGTGGTTACGCAGCCACCAGTTTCTTTTTTTTTTTTTTGTTCAGTAACTTCTGGCAGCATTGGTACATTAACATGCAACAGAGCTATGTACACCTGACAAGTACAAACGTTACAGGATTATTTACAGCCGAGGGTAGCTAAAAGAGATCTGGTATTCTGATAACATTTGCATTGATCACTTTTTCGATCTGTTCAAGATGAAAATTTTCAGACTATCTGCAGGCATTTTAAAAGCTTTGCACATAACATTTAATATCTGGGTGTGGAAGTGCATTCAACGTTAGAGACTGCTTAACCGTGAAAACCAACTAAGGCTGAACAGTGAAAGAGCTGCGCAAGGGATGAGACCGGTCATTGTTTCATGTTCCTTTGTAGTCGTTGTGCTCAGCTGAGTGCAAAGTGGATTACCACTCTCCATGTATATTCATCTCATACCGTAACTTGGCTTTGACTCACAATGCATTTGGGCCCGTGTCCAAACCCATCTCAGTTCGATATTTAATATTGAAAAGACAGTGACCTCAGTTGCATGTCCAGATAGATTGACAGAAAATAAAGCGTAAAAATGCTTTCCCATTGATCAGGTGTCATGGGCAGATCAGCTGATGACGTCAAGCACTGTGAGGAGCTGTTTGTATTGAGCACATGTAGATACCACCGATGAAATACATACCTGATATGACAAACATTGTGCAAATAACAAGCCTTACCCTACCATGGGCTAGTTCAGGTGTACTGACTTCCAGTAAAATATGTTTGGAGACGCAAGACGTGCCCTCAGGGACTCCTTGGAGAACCGTCCAAGTCTGCTCCTATTATATATGCAGTGGGCCCCCTCTAGTGAGGCCTCACTTTCTGCAAAAGAATAGTGGCCACATACAATTCCTCCATTTCAAGGTCACAGGACCCATATTATGTGCAAAGACAAACCCACGGTCATTGTGTATTGGAGTGCCTCCATGGTCTTTTTTTCTGTGCTGTCGTAAAGGCAATTTGTATTGACAGTTTACTGGCCCCCCCACCCCCACCCCACCTGTCCATCCTTTCAAATTATGTCTGTAATTTTAAGCTAATTTTTGCTTGCCTCAAGGGCAAGTGCTTTCAAATTTTTAGGGACAATGGTTGGGAATTTCACTTGTCCCGAGTAATGGGATGTCTATTGGTGAAACCCCGCAGAATGTGGGGAAGAAAGATAATACACGACATGCAAGATATTTGTAATTTTAAAGATTTCTGGTTTGGAGAAATGCTTTTATTGTTGGTTTAGCAAGCAGGCTTGTATACTTTTCCCAACAAGTGAATAAAATTAAGTTCTTGATCATAAAGTTGAAAGGACATTTATTATTCCTGGCATGTGAGTGCATGCAGTCCAAAAGCACCTATTGACACTTACATGGATAAATAAAAAAATTTGAGAAAGGAAGATGAGCCTGAAGGGACAAAAATAATTCTGGATCTCATCAGATCAAATAATGTATCAAGTGACTGTTGCCTACGTCTGCATCTCAAAGAAAAAGAATTTTTAACATCTTGAAATTTGGTGTATACACATGTATATTTGTACTGGCATTGGCGTATGCTGTTCACAACCATGTCGTAGGACTGCCTCCTGTCAGCATCGGGTCAAAGCTCATCCACGCTGATTCAATATCAGTGATGGGCTGAATTGATCATAATTACACGGAATAGTCATTTGAGTGAAATCAATGTTGATACAATGTATTATGGTGGTGTAGCCAGGCTGTCAATGGCTGGTGGACCAGTCGACAGGAAATGCTGCAATTTAACTCGGTCAAACCTGAGTGGGAAAGATGAGCAATTCGGGTAATAAACCTAATTGGAGTAATGGAATGAAATAGTGCTCATTGTCAAAATCTAATTTTCAGCTCAGCTGCTCAGTGGCAGAACAGTTCTATATATTGGCAGTCTAGAATAGCCAAATAAACTGTACTCAGGTTTGGTTTGGTTTGGTTTTGATTTACTGAGGAAGGAGTGTTGAGAAATAGCAGGGCTTACCTTGGCTGGGCATTGGTGTATGGGCTTCATGTTGTACAAAGCAAAATTTCATTGCCCAAGGGCAAATGAAAAATATCAATAATTGTTGTTGCTGAATACACTTGTACTCCCCCCAGTTAAAAGAGGCTCGATCTTTTGTTACTCTCCTTTGAGGCATGGTTGCTGTGGAAATGTGCATGTGTCTGGAAGACCGTTTTGAAAGGTCAAACAGGATGTAGGTCATGGTGGTCTGTGTAATTTCTTTGGCACCGTGTAGGAAGTATATTACAAAATATTCCTGTCCTGTAAGAAGCAAAGCAGGTAAAGGAGAAAGTTACCTGATATAGTTTGGGGAGTGGATGAACTGTGAAGCCGATCCATAACAAATTTGTGAAGACTTATTTCAGATAAACCCATCAGTATTTACAGGTCCGTTTTTTTTTTTTTCAAATCGTAGCAAAATTCAGGCAATGCGAAACCTCGGAACAAATCATACAACATAGTTTCCTGTATGTATTTGATGTAATTATTGTGCTTTCAATCCTGAAGGACCTAACGCTGCTATATCAGTGTGTGCAACTTTTTCTAGTTGAAAGCTACCAGACATAGCCCAGTGTAGTAAATGCCATCTGCTTTTTTCATTCATCAGTAATTGTAGGGGATTAGTCAACGCCTTTCTCCAGCACACTGCACACATTGTGCACGAAGTGTACGGAGGAACACTGATTGACTTCGATCCGTGAGGTTGAAGTCTTTAGTCTCACAGGGAAGACTTGTGACACTTATGATGGGGATTTAACTGTATTATAAATAATTATGTAAAAATATTTCAATTGCCACAAAATTCAGAGGAAACTCTCACCCTAGAATAAGTTAACTAACAGGTACCCTCAATTCATCTTCATTGAGGTATCTCCTCTCTTGTAAGGTCAGCACACAGTCAGGGGAAATATCTTTATAGAGGGTTGGGGTGGGGTTAGGGTATGAAGATGCCCCATTGGCAGCCTCGAAAGCTGACTTTGGATGGTCTTGGAGGCTTGGAGGGTTAAAGGGGGTGTCCATTTAAGGAGTCCAATGCACATCTACATCAAAGGACATAATGTAGCAGCATTGTCACTGAAGTCTGTTGATCCATACATCATTGTGCAGACAAACGTGAGACTATTGTCAAAATCTGTGCACAGAAAGAATGGACCAGCCCAACACAGGGCCAGAATTTTGGCAAGAATCCGAGAATACATTCTCATAAAGATTCTTCTAAACTTGTCTTAGTTTATAAAGAAAACTAATTGACAAAAATTGAAATAGACTCTCGCAAAATTTTGCGAAATTCTTGCCCTGCAACAGAACTCTTTTCTCAGCAATTTTTGAGTGCATTATACCCAAAGCATGTTGAGAAAAACTGGTGACTTCGTCTCAAACTTGGTGTGGAAAATGTTCAGCTGCTAAAGTTCTTACCATACTCTTCCTTTTGTAGTCAGGATTTCGTTTCAAGTGTGGCCAGTGTTGTAGATTTCCAGGAAGGAGCATTATGGGGGTGGGAGGGTGGGTGGGTATGTCATGCAGTGCTTGAAATAACAGGATTTGCAATGCAATTTGCTACACAATATTAAGCCAATGCTAATTGCTACAGTTTTTTTTTTTTCCAAAGGTTTGTTAATTTATTTATACTCTTGTTTAAAATGCAAATCCGTCTTGGAAACCTAATCAGAGCACTGTCATGCCCCTGGAAATGCTAAGTACTCTCCTGCAAGGAAGGAACTGCTGTTTCAGAGATGAATGTTGCTGTCTGAACTGCGACCATGCCCATCCTTAGCCTGGCTTGGAAGATTTACACCTGGGCAAAGCTTACATGGAGTGGTGTAATTTGTGGGCTAGTAATATTACAGCGGGTGGTTTTGTATGGGGAATGTTTCAGTGAGAGATTGTTATTGCTTTTGGATGCGTCTGCCAAACAGGGAAGACAGTCTCAGGTAGGCTTATTTACTGCCTCGCTTGTCTGCCAACCTTGTGCCGAGTGCTGGGTTCAGTGAAGCAAAGTAGCGCCAGGATAAAGACCGTGCAATTTCCAGATGTTAAAAAATGAACGGGAGTGCTGCTGCTCAAGCAAGGGAGATTGGCACCTAATGAGCCATCTAGACCAGCAATTGAGTTTTTGTATTTTTCTTGAGCCAGATTTGATATCTGGAAAAACTTGCATCTTAGGAGTGTTTAAGATCCACTGAGGACTTGGTGATGTATTGTTAACTGCATCTGACATGACAGGTCAACAGGGTCACCAGACATTTACATCTGATTAGTCAGAGGATGTCACCTGACCCTTCTTGACCAATGGTGTTTCTGACTAATTAAAGTGTTTAATGCTGAACTAATTATTACAGGTAATAATTATACTTGCAAAGTGCCTGAATTAGCCCCAAACACAAATTTCTCAAATTGTATTTTCCCAGGATAGAGAGTTCTTCTGCCCATCTTGTTGATGGCACTTCACTCAGGACTACAGTAGTATATTTCCAATACTTTTGATTGCAATTTTCAACTCAACATGAAAGACATGTGCAGCAACATCAGATCTTTCAGGACAAGTCTGGAAGTATACGTGGCTGAAATGTTCATAAAAATGCTATCACCTCAGCTGGAAAGGTAACCAGTTTATTCAAAACTACTATATGCGAGTACGGGTCCATCATGGTCTGGGTGTGGGTGGGTGTTATATTGGCTAAGAATATTTTATAATTTGTGGAAATTGTTGCTAACTACATGAATTCACAGTACGCCTGTATTTTATTTCATTATTTGTTGTTGAATGATGTAGTATTTTTGTCATGTTTTGTGGCTACGGTAGTCAGCATGATCAGAATTTGATTGAAGAGCTCGAGCCTTTTCCCCCTAAACCGGACAAAATTGGCTGGTGGTCAAATGTGGTCTGCTTCAGTGTTTCCAGCCAATTTCAACAGTAATGAAAAACAATTTGACTGAGAATTATCCATGAGACTTTTGAAGATCACATGCCTCAGGTCAGCAGCTTTCCTTGGAATGTTAGGCAGGAAGTGACCAACACACGCAGAGGAAAGCTGTTGGCACAGTTTTAATTGAAGGGGACAGAGTTAGTGCTGGTTTGTCCAGTCTTGATACACTTTTAAAATTCCTTTTGCCAACCCTAATACATAGCCTACTACAAATTTGTAAACTGGGATGTGTATTCAGCTGAATACACATAAAATTGCTTAATATATATTTTATTACATTGCCTGCTAAACAGACCAAGCTTCATGTGTTACCCATGATGCCTTTTTTTGCAAACGTAGGATTGAGTCTGCCTAAGAGGCAAAAATATAATCAGTATTTGCTCATTTTTGTGTCACAAACTGCAATACGGAACCATTTGCCCCTGATGGTGAGCATTATGTGGAAAGTATGGCTTCACCAAAAGATGCTAATATGATGGGGCAAGCAGCCAAACAGGGGCTCTGTGCCATGTTTCGACTATGATTGGTCACATCAAGCACTGGAAGGTATTCCAGAAAATTTGTATATATTTGTAGTGAGGGTAACACTTACATTACTCTGATATGTACATATATGGGTTCATAAATGTGCACCATGGTCTTCAAGTCCAGTCTCAATTTCATTATGACAAACTCAGAGTTTTCAAACGACAAATTCTGAGTTTTCAAACAGATGTTTTATTTATACTCATAAAAACATCAGGTTGGTGGCAAATTCATTGAAGCAACGTAAATCACAAAAGTGTGTCTTGCATTTACAATGTATCTAGCTTAATTTTGTGGAAGATTGAGTCAAAACCCAGTCCCTTTGATGTGTCAGCCATGTGGTTGCCTATTGAACATCAAACGTTTATATCTCGGTTACAAAACAAAAATTACAAAGAACAAAACCAGCTTTTTTTTTAGACAAGTATATGAACTTTATTTTTTCACAAAAGTTAAAACAATACTCCGTTAAATGGAAAATGGGATGATGCATTTCTATGATTGCTAAATAAATATGATAAATATGGGGCAAAGGACACATATGACTGTGTCAGAGAACAGATGACAGGTTAATAAGCTTTTCAAAACATATAACTTGTAGCATCTTTGGTTTAGATTTAATGGTTGATGGAGTAATTTGTACACTTCTGGATCTTTAAGACATTTGCAGTTTGTGGGAGGATACAAGTTACATATGATCCAGCCGTGAGTATGTTTTCTCAAACTGCTCATTTGCTCAGCTCATACTCCAGGGTGCATCTGTGTACCAAGTGGGATACGGAACAGCCCTGGCACTCAATAAAGAATCGGTGCCAGCCATGATTTAAGTGGAACAGCCCTGGGCAGCACTTTCATGAACATTGGTGTGTAATGCCCAGAAAAAAAAAATGGAATAGCCCTGTTGCTCCTTTGCAGGTGCCAATGCAGTTTGAAGTGATATGGAACAACTTAAGCAATTCCTATAAGTTTACCTCGGCTTGTCCCATGCCAAATGCTGTCTATCATCCAGGGGACAAGACAGCATAAAGGGGCAGCAGGGGTGCACACCCTGAGCCAAGGTAAATGGAGGCGAACTGCAGGCCCAGCCTCGCAGGCAGGCAAGAAGTTGTTTTCTGTGTACACATATTGCCACCAATTATGTGCATCTGTATAAATTTCCCTGGCAAAATATCCTGGGGATGTCTAGAGAACATAATTATGTACATGTTATGTCGGCGAAGGAAATGAAAAACATGGACACTGTGTATGTTTCATACGAATAGAGAGCCAGTGGAAAAGGAACATGACCTGTTGGCATATAGTGTAAAAGGAACATCACTGGTTGGCATATACATGAATATACCCAAAACAGGTGAAATCCAGGGACTGCCGGTGCTGTTAGCCCAATACTTATGTTTCGTTCATCTAGCGAAAGAAATTTATTATGAAATATGTAAGAGTTTGGTCTAATTCTGCAGTGATTACTGTTTCATTTCCCGATTTGGCTAAAGATTTTGAAGGCGGAGATCTGTCCCTGAAAATAGAATTCATATGTTTGTGAACTGGTTCTATGGCAGATAAACACTGCATGGCGGACATCTTGCAGAGAAAGAAGCATTTTGGACAACATTGAGTACATTTATGGTGGCTGTTGGCTGTTTTAACTTTAGGAAAGTTTCACATTTCCTGCAGGTTTTGTGTCAATGAAAGGTTGAATCAACGGTTGAAGTGATCACATGCCAGTGGAATGCCATACTTTTACATTGAGATGGTTGGCCGTCTATGTTTGCAAATTATTCAGTGGCAAACTGCAGAAGTGGAAAGTAGATGTAGTGATAACACTCGACTGAACACATAATTACTTGAGTGAACTTGTGACAGATTGGTGTGACCTCTGTTGGCAACTATCTGAACTTATTTTGACCTGCCGTATTCACAGGACTTGCTGACCCATGAATACGTGTCCTCACCTCGGTATTTTGTTATGTCTGCTTCAGTTTTCAAGTACATATACAACAGGATCATAGTAAATAGTAAGGAGAACGTGTACAAATAATCATACATTACCAAAGGAGGTCTGGTGAGTCAAATGTCTGGGTCGGTACTTCATTTTTACTTTGCCAGGCAATTAAGTCATGCTGCAGTTGCCTACTTGTATAACAGGTTGATTGACAGGCTGGCAATGCAAGTGGACACTGACGCAAGATTAGGCATCTGGGTATCTAGGGTAAATTTTCTTTGTACAAGGAATTTGAATACAGAGAATGTAAACTATTCTGGCAATTGCTGTTGCTGTAAGGGAAAAACGTCCAGCAAGCAGTGTAGAATGAATTCAATGTAAACGTTATTTGACTGTGTTTCTACGACCACTCAACAATTTACCAGATATTTTCATAGGAAAAAAATAAAAATAAATAAATAAATACATTGGCCCCTTCCATGTAAGGTTCGTCTAATGAGAGGCAACCCCTCCGGAGAGACCATCGCAAATGAAGGCCACAGTCAGGGTGGCCTTACAAGAGTGGGTCCACTGTTCTGCCAAAATGGCCATTGCAATATTTGAAAGTTGATTTTGGTAATATGACTACAAAATTGTGTTTGTAGAGCCCAAGAGTGGCAGTTGTACTCTGCCACAAAGACAAGCACTTGTCAGTGTGGGTGTCCAATCAAGATTGATTTGGGCAGCACAGTGGAGTCCTGTAATGGGAATATATGATTCATTTTAAGGGGGGGGGGGGGGGGAAGGATCACCTCATGTGAGCTCTAGGGCATAGTCTGTATATAGAGAGCTTAGGCACTGATTTGACATGGGGATCACAAACCTGCTATGGCAGGTCAAACTTGGCATAAAAACTGTGACCTTTGACCCAGTGTACTGGCCAGCTTGCCTGAAGGTTTGTTCTAACGGACATGGACATTTGTGTGTCATGGCAGAAGGATGGTATTTCCCTTCCTGCTTACAAAACCCAAAGTTCTGTAGATCTTTCTTCCAAGGTTATGAATCCTGTTTGTTGTTCATTCCTGTCCTTATGTGTGTAAAAAAAATTAGGATTAGCATCACAGTCAAAAACCATAATACGTTAAAAGGGAGGAATATGGAGGAACTTGACCTTAAAGAGTGTACGGTCTATACTTCTCACAATACATGAAATGACAGGTTTGTTTACCCCTTACAGCAAGACAAACATGCCAGTACACATTTCAAAAGAAAATTGTGAAATACAAAGGAACATAACTTGCAGATATCCATTCTTTCAGCCAGTGCCACCTGGTGGTAGCCATAAAAATCAGTTTGATATTACACTCCGGGTTCTGTGGCTTGCAGTAGTAAGTGGTCAGCAAGGCTTACTTTATTACTTCACTGTTTCGTAGGCGGATGGAGCAGCTTAATCGTGCCTCAATTTAGTTCATAATTATGCTGGTTATTCTAGGAAAAGCCACTCTTGTGCATATTAACATTTTCCTCCAGTGGCAGATTATGAATCTGGTGCAGATCAGTGGCTGCAATGAAATGGAAAAGCGGTTGAAAGTGGAGCTGATGCAGCTTGGTGCTCTAGGTCACAGAGGTCAGTCCGGTTGACTGGGTCCCGTCAGATATTTGGGATGATGCACACTGCATGGGTTGTCGCAGTTTTAACCCTTTCTATATAACTGTAACAACTGGCACATATAAATTCACTTCATATTAGAGCAGTTTAAAGAAGATACAACTTTATACTTACCAAGTAAAACTTCATGGTTCAGAGCAGGCCAAAGTCACTGAGAGTAAGGTTAAAATTTTTATATGTGCGCAAGTAGTCTGAATGGTTTCCACTTGAATTAAAACTGAGTTATCAGTACATTGGTTGGGCACATGCCCATGCAAAGGAAAGATATTGGTCTTGGGCATGTGATGTTGATAGGTCTCATGTACAATTCTCCATTTTTTTTTTCCATTACTGTTTAAATTAGTTGAAACACTGAAGCAGACATTTAGCCACCAGTCGGTTTTGGCTGGTTTAAGGGGGAAAGGGTTAATACGGGTACAGGCTTCGAAGCGTGTTCAGAGTAGTTACCTTCTGAAGACCCTTTATTTTATTAGGGCTAATACAGCCTATGTCAAAATTCTACAGAAGAACGTGTGCAATATATATGGACAGTAGTACTTCCATATATGTTTACAGGTTAACTAGACAGTGACAGGTTAGCTTATGGAGAGTAAAGAGTTTGGACTGCAGAACAGGGTAATGACTACAAGGAAGTGGTTCAGGACAAACAGACGCAAATACAATGATATATTGTGCCTTAGATAATTATAACATGTTGCAGGTCACATTTTTATCTTGCCCTTGTTGCTGCCAACAGTTCCTTGGTGTATACAGTAGAGATAACTTGTTGGCACGATGGTCCCGCTTCAGTATCATCCTGGCATTGATATCCCAGTACACTTTAACCCAGCTTTGGTTGGAATAACGGACTGAGTTAAGAGCTTACTTTGTTGCAGGCTATGAGCAGCATGCCCATCACACCCAAAGGAAAGCTGTTGACATGAGGCGTGCACTCTCAGTGCTGTCCTGTGCTGTGTGCATTCTGAATGTTTGGTGTCAGAAACCAAAGGAGAAACATTGAAACCAGGGACATCCAGCATCTCTTGTGGGTTTTGCTAGTGTATCCATGACTTTCAGGCAACTTGAGTATAAAGTGATGATGATGATGATGATGATGATGATGATGATGATGATGATGATGATGATGATGATGATGATGATGATGATGATGATGATGATGATGATGATGATGATGATGATGATGATGATGATGATGATGATGATGATGATGATGATGATGATGATGATGGGGGGAAACAAAGTGAAGGTTGTAAAAGTTGATCAGCTGTGGGTTGGAAACAGGCTCTGTGCAGTTCACAGCACTGAGTCAAACAATTACTGGAAATAAATATTTTTGTTGTGCCTGTAACCAAGAATACCTCAGGAAACTAATGGACAGGCATAAACTGGTGAGGAACACAGAGAAGGAAGAGTTTTAACCCTTAAAGTTCTAATCACTGCTGCAGCTGTTTTCTCATTACTGTTAAACACATAATGGTTAAAGATTCAAATTCTTCACAAAGATAACTTTCATTCAAATACCAGCAAGCCTAGTCTAAA
Source organism: Hermodice carunculata (assembly GCA_964020975.1). NCBI lineage: Eukaryota > Metazoa > Annelida > Polychaeta > Eunicida > Amphinomidae > Hermodice > Hermodice carunculata. The sequence goes on along the minus strand of OZ026626.1, from coordinate 77,528,564 downwards.
GCAAAAAGTAGTCTTAGTCAACGTTCAGCTTCCATCGAAAGCTGTTGACTTGATCTTAAATCAGTGCTTTGAGGGTTAAGTGAGCTTCCAGTGGCATTGTGGCATGATTTGATGGCAGTTCAATCCATTTACACAGATTAGTGGGTTGAGCTTGACTTGGGAACCAAATGAACAAAACATCATTTAACATTTTGCTAATTGGTCATATGTATGTACATATACATTTATATACATATATGTATATATATATCCGGCGGCGTATAACTTGTAGACAGGGAAACTGCATGTAAGTATGCACATGTTCAATCTTACAGGAAGCTTAACTCATTGTGTATCAAGTCATGCTATACCTGCTCAGGTAATTTGAGAGCATGCCTTTGTAAAAACCTTGAAAATCACTGATTACAGGTTTTCCATATTACTATATGTGACTGAAAAGCTCTTGTTCAAGAATTTGTATATATATGCAGTCTTCTTTTGAAACTTGGATAAATGTGTGAGAAAATAAGAAAGTGAGTTAAAAATCCATATTGTAGGAGTTCTGTGCATTATCAGAGCTGTCTTGCGGTTACAACCATAGATGACTCAGCCCAGGATTGGTGATTCATTCCGCAGCCACAGAACAAAATCCTGCAAATCTGAGGAATCTCTCAAATTAACCGAAATCAATGGAAGGAAGGTTTATGTCTGTAATGACATTATTAACCCTTCATTCTTTGAAGTTATGAGCTATGGAGACAACTCTGAATGAATGCTTGCCGAGTTGGCTAAAGCCTTGTTTCTGTTTGTAATTGGTCTGTGCAATGCATAGTGCTCAGTGAAGGTTTTCAGTGTTATGCAATGAAGGTGATTCCATATTTATGTGAATTTAAATGTCAAGTGCAAAATCTGATGTATCAACCTGCCCAATTTCTCTGGGACCCTTTTCTCTGGAATGTTTTATGAATGGGGGAAATGACATAAATTTGGGGGTTTCTTTTTTTTATCTGTTCATTGATCTGTGATGACGTGTGACATCAATGATAGGCAGACACATGTAATCAATAATTTTGTAATCTGTGAAAACGTTGCAGATGAGATGTCATGCAGACATTATGCTGTAGAGAAAACTTCAATGGGTACCTGTCATAATTTTGACATTTATGTATTTAACTCTTTAAGTGCCAAATTTTGGACTGAGTCAACAGGTTTTCTCAGGAACTAGAGACATGCTGTTACTTGAATGAAAGGTCTTTTTATGAGAAATATGAATCTGAAATCCTAATGTTAACTCAGACTAGTTTGACTTAAGTATATCGATTTTAGACGTGATCGGCACTGAAAGAGTAAATAAAGGGATGACGGTACACATTACTAAAAGAGGATCATAAGGTGACACATTTACTTAAAGATGATCATCATGATGGTGTGCATTTCTAAAACAAAGTCAAGATGGTAGGACAAAGTAGTGAAACATTGCACACCGGATTAATCCTTTCCACATTTAACTGGCCAAAGCTGGCTGTTGGTCAAACGTCTGCTTTAGTATTTTCAACTTCTTTCAACAGTAATGAAAAACCACTTTGACTGAGCATTGTAGATGAGACCTATTAAGAAAGCTTGCTTCAGGTCAACAACTTTCCTCTGCATGGGTTTGGGCACTTAGTGGCCAGCCCGAGCCAAGGGAAGTTGTTGACTCAGTCTTAGAGCTCAACCCATGCCAAGGAAAGCTGTTGACTGTCGTAACTCAAAGGGGATAGCAGGTCCAGAACTTCGGCAAGAATCCATTCTCGTAAAGAATCTCCTAAACTTGTCTTCCTTGAAAAAGAAAACTAATTGACAAAAATCCAAATAGATTCTCCCAAAATTTTCGGAAATTCTGGCCCTGGAATGGGTTAAAACCCAATCATGATGGTACACATTGCTAAATAAAACGCAATGGTGGCACATATTACTAAGACATCATGATGGTAGAGTACAATACGAAAAGTTTATTAGAATGAAAGAAAGCAGATGCAGCTGGTAACTGGGATCATTCTTGATTCTGCATTAGAAGGGGATTTTCATATTCACAGGAGCTGATTGGGTTTTCTGGAGCAGACAGTTGGGGGGGGGGGGGGCAACTTCAAAGGCTAGATTCCTTGGTGGGGATAAGTGTTTTGTTTATGCTTGGGTCAACCTTTGCCTTTCAAGCTGGATACCTGTTGGTTATTGAAGGAGCTGCCGGGAGTATGAGCCCTGATGTGGGGGACCTCTTCCCCCCCCCCATCTGTGTGTATGGGTATCTGCCAGAAATCTCAACTCGCGAACAGATGTGTTGAGCCTGGTTCTTGTCATTGTTAGCCAGAGCAGTGTATATAGGCACAGACAGTTTGAGTCTGCATTGTTTCTTGTCTGTTCCCCTCCTCCCAATGTTTCCGTTGATCCCCAAATAGGGGTACGTTACTGCATCAAAAGATGAAATACCTTCTGAGAAAATTCTAAAGGGTCTCAAGGTTTGTTTATTTACAGGTATAGTTAGTGGAAATCTGGTTTTCTGCCTGAATTTCCCTTCTTGTGACCCCCTGAAAAAAATCCTAAGGGAAACACTGCCTCCCCCCCCCCCCCCCCCCAAGGTGTATAGACCTTTCATAACTCAGGCCATGACTATGGGCCATCAGACCTAAAGTAGATATACCACCAACTTGTGTTCTGTCAAGACAGATGGTCTTTCAGAGGAGGTATCATTAGGTCTTTTAATGCCAGCTGCTACCAAATTTGGACCACTTGAGACGATCTGCTGTCAATTATAATAAGGTTGCTAGATTCATATTCCTTGTGAAAGATTTTTCGTTCAAGTACCAACATGCCTATAGTTCCAGGGAATATAATTATTTGGGTCACGAATATGAGTTCAAGTTTCCTTGGGCTCTGAAAGATAAATAAATGAGCCAAATTCTCAGTGGAACTAGATTTAGAATGTAGAGTGGTTAAACCTAGGATTCCATATATGTACGCATGCGTATCCGAAACGACATAAATGGAAACAACGATATCTGCTTTTTGTGATTCCATGTGTACGTATACGTGAGCGTTTACAGATGTGTATCCCTGTCCGACTTCAGTTACCGCTACATGTAGCGATTCATATGGAATATGGAATCAAAATTAACGCATGTTCACGTCGCAACACGTTGGGTACACATACGCATACATGTGTACGTACATATGGAATCCTAGCTTAAGGCTGCAACTTTTCCCAACCAGGGATCTTGAATTTCCTTCAATTTAGCAGGAAGGCTGTCAAAATATAAAATTTACCTTATCTTCTCATTAAGGGCCCCTCCCCCCTCCCTTAGAACTAATCAAGGCCTCCTCCCGCTGTGATGGAATTTGAATGATCAAAAACAATAAATAGAGCAAGTTTCAAGTACAGAAATCTGACATCCACAGGAGAAGGACTGAAATGGATGGTTTGCGTCTCTCAGTTCACAGTGGGTGTAATCATTCGTGTTGCAAATAGCAGTGTAATGGGCTGCTGTGTCCATCCTCTGGTTCAAGTGGAAGATGGTATTGACTTCTGTAATGGTCAGAACTGATCGTAAAACAGCCACACAGCTTACTCTGATGTCCCGTGGGTGGGCAAGGAGGAACATACTGGAGGTGTTTATAGCTAAGTAAAAGGCAGGGTGCGTGAATATCGAATTCTTTTGATTTGGTTGTTGTTGTTGTAGGTGGTCTACAGATAAATAGGAATTGTGTTGACATGGGCACTGTAAACATACTCCAAGCCCTGTGGATGCCTGCACTGTAAGCCCAGTTGACGCGTCCACTTGTTTCTGAACATAAACACTTGAGCTGATTTTACATGTTTTTGACACATTCACTTTAACCTTTCTGAACACATGCACTTTAACTGATTTTGACACATTTTAACCCTTGTTAAAAGATGTACTTCAACACTTATGCAATATTAAGGTTATAATAGTCACATTGGAATTTGGTGATCAAGAAAATTACTGATGTTAAAGTGACTTTCAAGGGCAGAGCCAGACATTTCTTCAGGAAGGTGCTGAAAAGCATGGGCTGGGAATGAGGGTGTCTGCATATTCCAGGATTTTAGCATTTTTGTACCTCCACTTTTCACCCTTTCCTGTCACCAGACAGTCCGTTTGATAGTGTAAATTTTTTATCGACCATATGCTTTGGCAGGGCATTGCAGTGCATGCTTAAGTAATTTCTTTCCATTTCCTAAGGTGAGATCATGGCAGCTTGCCTGCTCAGTCCGCTCTCACGGCTGATGGCATAGTGACCTATCAACGCCTTGGTCAAGAAGTCCTAGCAAAGTAGTCTGCCGAGCAGGCAACACAGATTCTCTACTGAAGACATACAAGGCCATGCAGGCAAAGATATGTTCATAAAACAGGGCAAAGAGACAGCTCAGCGTATACTGTAAATTGCTTTAATTTTGGTGTATTCTTATTTTCGCTTATTTCGCTGATGGCACAAAACTGTGAAAATAAAAACACAGTGAAATAGTATTTTAACATTGTTTGAATGGTAATTGTGCCGAAAACAGTGAAATTAAAACTGCAGTGAAATGTCAAAATACAAAAAACGTGAAAATTTATACACATGAAAATATTTAGCAGTGTACAGTAACCTGGCCTAGACTGCCAACCTATTCGTCATATTCATAATGCTGTGTGCAAAATCTTTGCTCGGGAAGACTAGATGGTGTCTTTGATGAACATGAGGAGAACACAGAACAGGCTTCGAGGTCGGCCTGACTTGACCTTGATTGTTGGCCAGTCAGACTTCTTGTAGAGAATGTGTCAAAATAACACAGTAGCTTTATCCCAACACACACAAAAAAAGAAGAAAAAAAACGGACAAGGAAAATAGATAATGTCATGTAATTTGTGTCGATGATGGATTGAATATTGGGCATATGATATACAGTGAAACCTGGGTTGAAAGACCTCTCGCAAGGTGGACAAAAATTGTGGCTTCTCGAGACAGGTGGTCTTTCATAAGACATGGAAATAAAAGGAAAATTATCAGCCAACACATCCTTAAAAGTGGTCTTTCAAGACAGGTGGTCTCTCATTGGAGGAGTCTGTGAAGACCGGGACCATTGCAGCTCACCAGGCATGTCAGAGCCTATCTGTGAGGAGAATACCTCGCAGAGCAGCCTGCCAACTTACACCATTTCTCGGTCAGACTGACAGGCCGCCATCAATATTCCAAAGGGTCACTGCTAAGGGATGATTTAACATTTTCAAGAGAATACACAGAGTACTCTTTTGTTATTAACCCATTTCCCCACCCTCCCTCCGAAAGAGTACTTTCTGACTTTTGAAAAATAATGATCACCCAATGCAGCTGTACAACAGGACAACAAAACCCCCCCCCCCCAAAAAAAAAAAAAATGGTAGTGTTTTGGGGCTTATTAACCTATAAAGGGCTGATTTAAGATTGAATCAACAGCTTTCCTTGGGGCACTTTGCTTGCAATGCGCGCTAAGTGCCCAAAGGAAAGCTGTTGACTAAGCCTACAGTGGTCCCCCTCTTATAAGGCCACCCCAAATGCAGCCAAAAAGTGGCCTTATAAGAGGGGTGGTCTCTCTTGAGGGAGAGAATATAATGGAAATAACATTTTCTGCACAAGAATGCTGGCCTTTCAAGAGTGGTGACATCTGGTGAGACGGGCCTTTTAAGAGGGGACCACTGTACTTTTAGCTTTAGACTAGGCTTGCTGGTATTTGAATGAAAGGTATGTTCATGAGGAATTTGAATCTTTTAACCATTGTATGTTTAACGGTAATGAGAAAACGACTATAGCTGTGATTAGCACTTTCAGGGTTAAAAGTTCAATATGTACCAAGATGATTTACTGGGCTCACAGGAGAAGTAATGCTTGGTCTTTTCTTCCAGTATGCAGTACAGAACATAAACAGTGCTGCCCTTCTTGTAAGGCTCCTCCCATGCGAGGCCAGTCTGTCTGAGAAGACCATCATTGCTGTGCACAAAGTGTGCGTGTAGTTGCATAGAATATAACAGTCCAGGTCAACAGCTTTCCTTGGTGCACTTAGTGCACCCAAAGTGCACCAAGGAACGTCCAAAATGTGACACTGAAAGAGTTAAAGGGTTAAATTGAACCTGAATCTAAAATGATCATAATGTCGTATACATATATCGTGGCTTGGCCCACTGTGGGTAAATAAGATAGTTACTATCATGGACATTAAAACACAGATCCGTTAGCACTGGATGGTCAGTGGGTGAAACGATTTTGAAAACATCTAGTGATTCTTGTCGCTGTGAGTCTTTCATGTACACTTTGTATTGAATTTCACTGCTTCTGGGACAAGTTCTGGCATTTACATTTCTTGAGATCGTGGATTACATGTGACAAGCCTGTTTCCATGTTACAGCTGATTCTGCAAAACCATGATCAAAGGGTGGTTTGGGGTCAGTGGGTTGTGTATGGTCCATTACTCTATGAAAACCAGATGTTAAGATGCTTGCCGTTTTAAGCAAATGGAACAGTATAATGTCTCAATAGCTTGTCCACAGTCAATCCTTGTGTGTTCAGATGGCCCAAAGGCATGGATAGGGGGTGGGGATGTTGGATGTCTGTTTCCATCTTTTACTGAAATGTCTTTTTACTGGGATTTCTAAGACCATTTTGTCTGGGTATTGTGAATGATTTCCACCTAATCCGTGGTAACTTATCCGAAACAGGCCCTTGACTGTGTTAACCAATCACACCCAGTGCTAGAAATACCCAGTGGCCTGGTGGCCAAATCCCACCAAAAATATGGCTGGGCCACCTTATTTTGTATGAAACCAATGATAAGTGGCCCAAATATTTCAGATGGAACAATTGGTAACAATACAAAGGTGCCTTGAAATTAACTTTTGGGCCACCAGCTTTCCAGGGCGAGTTTCTAGCAATGCACACCAGGGTTGTGCTGACACATCACAATAGGAATCTTGCACCGGGAAGGGACAGTTTATTAACTCGGTCTGATCCACCAAAAAAAATAAAGGAACTGAACTATGGTTTTGGTTTTAATTTGCATCGCAATTTTGTGATCCATGCTTGCACCTCATGATTGTGATAAAGACCATAGAAATTAACCAGTAATGAGTGATACCATGCTATTGTCCAGATTCAGAAAGCTGCACAAAATCCAAGTAAGTCCTGCAGAAATTGATGGTCCATCCTTGAAAACTTCAGCTGTTATCTCAGTTTGATAAGAGAAGCCTGGCTATGCATGGATGCAAGGCTAAATAAATTGTGTATTTGAGATCTTCATTCATATAGCACTTGGGAAGTTATCATGATGTGTATTTAGACTCCTCTTTTCATACAATCGTAGCATTGTATCGTGTATATATACAGTGGTCCCCCGCTTATAAGGCCACCCTAAATACAGCCAATAAGTGGCCTTATAAGAGGGGTGGCCTCTGGTGAGAGAGGCCTTTTAAGAGGGGTGAGAAAAAAAGAGGGGGACTACTGTACCTGATATTCATACCTGAGGCTTTTCAAAGTGCAAGGACCTAATAAGATGTATAGTTATAATTTTGTGTTTGTGTGTTTGCAGCTGGTTCCAGCAGAGAGCAGCGTCTCGGACACACAGTCACAATGTACAGACTCGCAGGCTGGGGACCTGCAACTACCTACGGAGAGAGTGGGAGGGATTGGTGATAGTAGGCCGCCATCTTTCCAGTAAGTACACGATCCATGTGTGACATATCTGTGCTTCTCAAATCAGGCTTGCAAAAACTTGATTAGTCTTCAACTGTGCACCTGTTTCCAGTATATTTGTACCTGATGTTTATCTCTTTCAGTGCCAATCACGTCTAAAGTCGATCTACTCAAGTCTGACTAGTCTGAATTATCATTAGGATCCCAGATTTGTATTCCTCAGAAAAAGATCTTTCATTTACATACCAGTATGCCTGGAGTTCCCGAGAGAATATCCCAGGTCAGCAGCTTTTCTCGGCACGCACTGGGTTAGAAAAGCTGTTTACTCAGTCCAAAATTTGGCACTAAAAGAATTAAGATCACTGCCATGTCTTCAGATGGTTTCATGTGGCTGCTGCTCTCAAGAGCTTCCTATTCAGTGTAATAATAAGACTACACGAGTGTGAGTGCCTGGCCGTAAATTCTTCATGGCACAAGCATACCCATGGAGCGGAAGGATACACGAGATGCAGCCCACCGCAGACGGGCCATCGAGTGTATCCTTCCGCTCCATGGGTACGCGAGTGCCATGCAGAATTCATGGCCAGGTAATTGAGTGAGTGTTGTTTTATTTTCATCTTTTGTATGTGTAGTGTAGTCCAGAGTATTCTCTGGCATTTCATATAAAAAAACTGACAGTGTTGTGTTGAGACAGCGATCAAGGCCAAATGCCGCAGCAGACGATAAATCAACATCCTAGGTGCGCATGCATGAAAAAGTGGTAAGCGCGAAAGTAGGGCATGCGTGTGATCGTTCTACACGGGTGTGTGGATCGGCAATAAATTCTACACGGTGCAGCATGGCCCGTCCGTGGTTACTCTGGACTACACATACATGGGATAAAATGGAGAGATCAACTCTGCACTGTCCTAATTTTGCAGCAAACCTGTGCTGTCCTGGTGCTGTAGTGCTTTGGGGAAAAAAGTTTGAGGTGCAGAAAATTAGTAAACGTTCTGCAGGCTTTGCCCAGTGCTTCTACCATATTTATTCCAATAGTAGACATGGTTTCCGTGGAGTTTAGTGGTAATGATATGTATTAATTTGCAATCCAACAAGCAATTACGCTTATTATAGAATCCATATGGCATAAAAAAATGACAGTGAACCCTCTTCTTTCATCAGAAGCAGTTAATTTGAAGAAATCTTGAAAAAATACTGATTTTTTGATAAAACACCTAAGATTATAAAAGCAGGTTGTGTTCTTCTGTTAGGGCCTGTGCTACAATTGGAATGAATACAGCAGTTGTTTGGAAGCGTTTCTGTACTCTAGGTATGTTTCTTTGTCCATGCTGAAGGTAATTAGGTGAATGGTGTAGAGCTTTTGTTCACCACCTGGGGGACACCACCTGTGTCTCATAATCATGCTTGGACTCTGCCTGCAGTGGAGGTACATACCACTTTTGGGCCGTAAACCACTTTTATCATTGAAGCCACCACTTTTATGCTGTAATTACACCACTCAGGTTCTATACTCATGATGAGTTGAATGCTCCCCAATGTGTCATCAACACACTACCATTGTGTCATTTGTCCTGATGGTAGCCAGTGAAAGCACACCGCTTATGTGTCATGTTCATGACAAGTACATGTACATCATTCCTGCTGTAGAAGCACACCGCTTCTACAGGCGTCATTCATGACGAGTCTCCTGCAGTAGAAGCACACCACTTCTGTGTCATGTTCATGACGAGTATATCACTACTGCAGTAGAAACACCACTTCGGTGTCATTCATCGCAAGTATATCACTCTTGCAGGAAAAGCACACCACTTCCATGTCATGTTCATGACAAGTATATGTTACTTTTGCAATAGAAGTACACCCCGTCTGTCTCATTTATCACTAGTATATCATTGGTGCAGTAGAAGCACACCACTTGGGTGTCATGCCTGTCAAAAGTAATCTACTGAATCCCTGTCACTCTGAGGCTGGTTGACTTTGGAGTTGCAGTTGTTTGACCTTTTCTGCTTGGAAGACGGAGACACATTGGTAATGGACCTCTCCAATCAATATCACAGTCGGCATATTGTATGTGTGTCAAAAGACAGTTAGACAGAAGTAGGTGCCACCTATTTTCTGCACCTGGAGGCATGCAATGTGGTTTGTTACACTTGTTTCTTTGATGACAACCCACAGATTTCTTAGGATCAGGCTCTATTGATTCTCTATGGTGCTATTACATTCTTGGCTCAGCCGTGAGACTAATATTCAAAATCGTCTGCAGAAAAAATATGAATTAACTTATGTACAGGTATAAAAACAAGTGAGAGATGATGGCCACTTTATTTATATTTCATATGAGCCATGAAGTGGAACCTGCCTTGTCAGACCACCATGATGGATGATCAAATTGTGGTCTCTCAAGACAGGTGGTCTGTCAAAGGATGTATAAATGATGTGAAAATTACTGATCCAACTGTCAGGGAAAAAAAGGTCTTTCAAGATAGGGGGTTTCTCAAAGTGTTTTGTCAAGGAGAACCACTGACAAGACGTGAAAATAGATACTGTAAATTGCTTTATTTTCGCATGTTGAAATTTCCACCTTTTTTTGTATTTTTGACATATCACTGTAGTTCTAATTTCACTGTTTGGACATAATTTGTATTCAAACAATGTTTAAAACACCATTTCATCTTGTTTTAATTTTTATGGATTTGTGCCATCAGTGAAATAAGTGAAAATGAGAAAACAGTGAAATTAAAACAGTTCACAGTATGCTTGATGACAAGTACATTCACAGTACAGCAGTCCTTGCTGGTTTGGGCCTTGTCTACACGGGATCTCTCAGATCGGTCAACTGCAATCACATCAGCAGCTGAAAACAATATGCGATGGGTCCAAAGAATCCATTCATTTGTGTGTAGATGGAACAGCATATATATGACCAAATGTGTGACCCGACTGTTCTGCAGCTGCCCTGAATATCTTATGCTGATCCAGAAACTGATTGTTATGATGGGTTAACTTTCTACAACTGCAACCAATATATTGATTTAACCCGTTCCATACCAGTCCCTGATTTTTGCGTATATTTATCTACATTTAAGAGGACAATTGCATCTTTAAATTCTTCATGAAAAGAGCTTTCGTTCAAGTACCAACATGTCTATACTGTTAAGTCAGTGGTTCTGGCACTGCCTGGCAAGTCATATGCTGCAGCTGCCGCAAGGGCAGCTGCAGCATGACATGTCAGGCAGTGCCAGAACCACTGACCAAGGCCTGTGACCAGAGTATGGAATGAGTTAATATTTTAATACCTTGTTCATGACTAACTTTCTGTTACTAGGGCCAGTACTGGGCCTATTCCCAACATGTAACCCACCATCTGTAGATCTATACTGATCATGTGATTGCTAATTTCTACCACAGAGGTATAAAGATATGGGCAAAATTATCCTTTACTCTGTATTTTCCAGCTTGTTTGAGTAATACAGCTATAGTAGGTGGGTAAGCATAGATAAGCTGGTCTATGTCTGCTAACAATTTGACAAAATAGACCAAAACTGCATGCCACCGATGTCGTGCAGACAAGGGCAGGTTTGTAGAGCACTTCACATTCACTGGGACTTTTGTTGTGTGGATACAACTGCATGTTTGGAACCGCACACGGGAGAGACAGATAGGTCTCTTGCTCAATGCCATGTAGACATGGCCTAAGATCACCCCATGTGGTGGCCCAGATGGTTTTATATAGCAAGCGGTCTTGGATCAGAGGTAAAGTTAACCAAAAGCAGGGGCAGGTGTCTTGAAAGGCTGGCATAAAATGTAGTTTTACAGGACACCAAATATTGTAGCATGGGAGCTACTGAGTTCTTACGGTTTCTGCGATTGCCCAATATTTTTCTTGGCTGGCATTAGGAATTTAACACCTGTGGCCAGTTTGGCTAAAATAGCCTTAATCTCTTAGCTAAATGCTGCTTCTTTTAGGCAAAAGCATATATGCAGAATTTACATTTTGAAATTACGCTCAATAAATCTAAATAATTTAGTCATATACTATGAATACATATGTGTGAAAAGCTGAATAAAATAAGAAATATCTTTAGCCACTTTGCAAAAGCTTATAAAAGTTGTTTGCCAAAGCACACTGTTTGTAACCATATGCTATTTTGGCTAATGGAAAACACTACCCTCGTTTTGACAGACAGCGTTACTGCTTTCCCTTGTTGTTCCAATGAAAGTCTTATGTGAGGATGATTGTTGTGTGAGAAATTTCCAGAAGTGCACATACTGTTTTTCAACATGCTATTGGCTTTCTGCTGTCACATGATGCTGTACGTGTGAATTCCGTGTTTAACTATATGTGTCACACTGCAGTCTGCTGATGACTTACTTTCACAGGTAGACAGATGTTAGGAATAAAATGATTTCAAGGGCCCGTACAAGCATTTCTTGGGGAAACGAATACCTGTTGTGACAGTGGGCCATTCGGATAGCCCAGTTTTCCAATGTTGTGCTCGCTACATCGATGCAAATGTAATACACACACACACACGTGGCGTTGGGTTCATTGTTGATTGTTTCGTGCATCCCAGCCCATCAGTGGTATCATCTCTATCTTTCTGTGTTTCAGTGCAAATGCATCAACGCGGGACTTGGATAATGAAACCTGCGACACATGCACAGAGGCAGACTCTGTCATGGGATCCAGACGAGGTGGGTTAATTTTTTTTTTACATCCTGAAAATTTTCTGGGAATTTTTCCTTATTATGTGTACTTGAAAAGTTTACCATCTTTGCAGTCCTTAGCAGTAAGTCTGTTTTTTTTTGAAAAATGTAGGTACGTTGAAAATTTTCTTTCAGTTGTTTCATTGTATATGTGCATGCTTTTTTGCAAAACAGTGTGGAACGTTGCTGACAGTATAAAACATTTGTCCCTCGTCCTATTAGATGCATATGTCCTAACGAGGACACACCCGACATTCCCCATTTCCCCAGGAAAGAAAACACTGATATATACCATTAGTGGTCACAGCGTGTGTGCAGAACACTTGAGGAAGTGGCTGCATGATGTGCCCAAAGGCCAACCAGTGATGCTGTGTAGGGCAGGGTGATCGATGCCTTATCTTATACCCAAAGTGTCTTGTAGTTCCAGCTTACCTTACAAGCAATCATAAAATATCCAAGTGACACCGCCAAAGCAAACAAATATGCCAAGTTTTTTTTTTTTGGGGGGGGGGGGGTTCAGGCGAATGCATAGATTCTCTACTGGGAATTGTATTGATATTGTGCATTAACACTATGGTGCCCATCATCACATGTCAAATGCTATATGTCAGGGGGTGGGGTGGATGGGGTCATTGGGCCATACATGCCCAGAGTCAGCTGCAGGGTTTTCCAATTCTTTTATAGGTAAAACTGTAACAGATAGTATTATGATACAAGTGACGTGAACCACAACGGATGTAGCTTCATCATCAGCTGCCGTGAACATCCTTACACCTGCCCACGTTGGTACAAGTATGAGATGTGTGGTCAATAATAAAGTGCTCTGCAGATAGTGAGATGGTTTGACGAGAAAACCACCTGAAAACAAAATGACTCATTGAGTGAGTCATCCTTGTGGCGCCATCTGTCAGCTATTTTTTGAACAAGTAGACCACCAATGTGAGAAGAGAGATGAATTGCTGTTTTAGATAGTCCAAGAGCAGTGAAAACAGGACAGCATTTGATTTTCCATACAGTTTTCTGATGCAATCATCACCAATGTCGATTGTAAAACTACTTAAAAAATTTTGTGGTCTTGCTAGGGCGGCGATAAGTCATCGGTATTTGAAACAAATCAACTGATTTCAATGTACATGTATATTTGACTGCTGACACAGGTCGTCTAAGAGTGCAGACGAGAAGTTGCAAAGTCAGTAGCAATACAGTTGTCCCTGTGTTCCACTATGGTCCCTTGTCATGAAATTATGGTCTTTCATGTCAAGTATACATAACAAAAATGACTGATCAAAGTATCATGAAAAGATGGTCCTTTCAAGACAGGTGGTCTTCCATTAGAGCTGTAATACAAGATGGGGACCTGCCGTATTTTGAAGTGAAAGCAAACATTTGAAAAAAAGTTCAGGCATTGCCTGGAATATTTCATACTGTCATCTATTAGTCATACACAAATATAATTTGCCAAATGGATGAAACATAAGCATTTGGCAAATAGCCAGGGTGGTTCCAAGACTGAATAACTTGATGTTACAGGCACAGATACTGGGCACAAGTAAAAAAATATCAGTTGAAAATGTATTTGCTCCACATCAAAGTAAAGAAAGGAGAATTCATGTGTAATTTTAGGGAGTATTTATGGCCGAAATGGCTGGAAGTCAAGTCCACACAATGCAGTTTGTGGATAAAAGTCTCTGATGTGGAAAGAGTAGTATTTTTTTTTTTTTTTTTTGTATCGGCAAGTATATATGCCTACCAAATAGCGGGATAGACTTAGGGACCTAGTGAATGTATTCTTAAAAGGAAGGTGGTATCTCAATGGAGAGATCTTTCAAAGTAGGGATAATGTAAATAAAATTTTGAAAAAAAGATAATTGAAAAAGGAAAAATAAAGGGAGTCAAATAAGGTTATTTCCTGTCAAATTTGGCATTAAATTTGAGTGGTTTTTTTTCAAAATGTTTAATATTGTATGTGCAGCTAAGTTTAATGCTGTAATGAAATCTCAAAGAAAACAAACTGGGTTTTTCCAGGCATGGTGGCAGGCCCTGCCTTATAGGATGTGCTGCCACCTGGTAGCAGACATTAGCATTGATACTTTTCACATTCTCCACCAGAGGTCAGTAATGACTGCCACATCAACAAAGTATGCTCTTTCTCCATGAGCTTTAATATTTGAAGAGTTTTGCCATGAGCAGAGGATGGCAAGAAAATTAAAAACATGACGTGTGGATCATGTGTACAGCATTTACTTTTATTTGAGCTACACATTTATTGGCAGCATATTTCTTTGTTACCGCTACAGCCAGACAATTTCAGTGGTGAGATTTTTCTGTAACTGTTTCATACAAAGAAGTTCAACTAATATGTTCCTGACCAAATACTATCAATGCCCATTATATTTATATCTGTGCGTAATGTATGTTGCATACGACATTGAGCACGTCTGGTCATGCGTGCGTGACTAGGATTCATTATTTTCATACAGTTGCTAAGCCTCCCATCACTTTAAAAAGTGCATCAACTTAATTATGTGAAAAAAAATGTACACAAAGTCAGTGTATGTATAATGAATGAAGTTAAGAATGAAACAGAAATACACGGGTCTTGCACTGGGTATTGAAACTAGTTCTAGGCTGACTGTTATGATGCATGTGTGTGCCAAAGTTTGTCTGCGTTAACAAACAGGTGCCGTCAATTTCATGTAAGCCCTCATTTAACTTATCTTCAGTTGCGAAACTGAATAATAACATAATTTTGATGCTGCTGTCCAAAGGCCAGTATAACCATTCAAAGGAATATATGTTCCAAGTACAAATTTAATCCCATGTTGTCCAATACTGGGCCTTGTCTATAAAATTGCAAACATGGACAGTTTGTGGGCAGGTTGCCATCTGGCATAAATGTTATTTTGATGTAGACTTGTAATTGGTACTAGTTGGCAAAAGACAAGTTGGACTTGCCTGCCTGGAGATCAAGGATTTTTATTGTGTTAGGCTGAATGCTGTGCAGACATTTACAGACTTTGAAATGGAGCCACGCTGTCCTGAATCAGCTTGTCTACAGTTTGAGTTTTCTCTGAATGACAACATAAATCAATTTTATTCCAAGGCTTGTGCTGTTTGTTTTATAAAATGACCATATCTCTGCCCCCCCCTCCCCTCCCCCCTCCCCCCTATCTTTGAAAAATAGACCACAAATGAATGCATTGTGTGACTGCAGGCTTACAGAAGCAGTTTGTGTAAGTTATGGGTAGGAACATGTAAGATTCTGAAATGAGCACTGCCTGCTCCTTCCAATTCACGGATTGCCCACAAACCATCATGTACATGTAAAATTATTAAACGAGGCAAAGGCCCAGCAGCCAAAATGGGGGTTAAGAGGAAATTCATCCGACCGGTTTCGCTGTATGAGCGGCTCATCAGGGACTGGACATAACGGTTAAACCTTCATGTGCATGTAGATGTAACAACAAATAATATGAGAAAAGACCCAGTTAAACCAAACCTTTTGAGCTACTGATGCAGTGTTGAAGTCCACATCTTCTTATAAAAAATTCAGGACTGAGGGAATAGCCCGGAGGGTTAGGAGGTGCTGCCACTTGGTAGCAGTAACGACAATACCCCCGTTGCAAGGCTTGGAACTGGTGACCGTATGTAGCTGTGGAGGTTACTTCAGATCATTTATGATCTGCTGATCATAGGGGAACAGGAATTCAATGGGGCGGGGGGGGGAGGGGTTATTTGTGACAGAATTAGTGAACAATGCAAAATACGCACAGTCACCATGCACCACACAGAAGTCTACCACTTTGAACATATACCACACAAAATGCTGGAACCTGTCAAGTTTGTTGACCATTTTATTCCATCAAGCTGTACCAAAAGCATCAACGAAGCTGCATGCCTTCCACACACACGCTGTAGAGCACTGGTATAGTGGCACAGAACTTGCCATTTTGTCCAACATGGAGATGAGGTCTTCTGCATTTGCGAAGGGGTGTGGCATCAGACAGGGACACGGGAAGAGTGAATGATGCTTTGCAGTTCAACTGTAGATTGTGGTACAGGGGCAAATACAGAAGTGACATACATTAGTCCGTCCATTGGGAGACCACTGGCCTTTTAAGATCAAATTCACCATGTCCCTGAGTCTTGTCTTTTCCATGGTATTTTACCTCCAATGAGAGACCACCTGTTTTATGTGACCACTTTTATATCTGCCACAGGGGTTGTCGCTTAAAGGACTGATTCTTATATTTTCAAGGGCATGGAAGAACCGTCACATAGAAAGTGGAAGAGACTGACAAAGGGAAATTTAAGTTGGAAGACTACCTAGGTATCTTACAGAAATTTTGCTGGGATTTCCTCGCCAGGGGGGGGGGCACACCCTCTTATCGAGGGAATTTCTGAACCTCGTGAGGCAGTCGAGGGAAACTTTCCACTGTTCTGGAAGAAATACATGAATGAAATTTTGGTAGTGCATTTATAAGGAAGGAAAAGAGACAGGCAGCCATGTGGAGAAAGCAGGGATGCACTCCATTGTAAATTTACATGGAAAAGGCAGTGTATGGTTTGATTACAGCTGCGGTCGTGCACCTTCGGACATGTCTCTTACCTAAGCTGGACACAGCTTGGCCGTGTTGACAAGGTGTCAGTTCTGTTGGTAGATAGCTGGCACCTGTACAAATGAAAAAACCACAGCTGGTCGAAGACATAAGCAACGTGCAGTCTACACTATCCATCCCTTGTAATTTGTCACCGGGAAAAGTACAAAAGACTTTTCCCAAGAAGAAAGAAACATCTCCTGTTATCGTGGTGTTCTCTCCTGTTGATACTGGCTTTGGTACTTTCCCACAGCAACCAAGGAGGAGAAGAGTTCTGTGTACCCCATCTGTCTGTCCTGCTGTCCCAAATGCCTGTCCAGCCTGTATTTCCGATACATGTACTGTAATACAGATGCCAGACTTGGTGTCTGGGTACTTCTCGGGATAATGGTGTATTGCATACCAGAACTGGCCCCTGCAACCTTTGACACTTGGCCTCTGACCCAATCATAGAAAAAACTTGTGCTGGCCATATTTCCATCTATTTTGAGAAGTACTGAGAGCAAACTTGTGTGTGGGTACTTCTTGGGATACTGAGGTGTTCCTGTACCAAAATTGTGTCACAGTGACCCAGAACTTTGCCATCCCTCAGAGAAAATTCTTGTCTGGGCCATATTTCCTGTGCTGTAGACCTATGGCATGCTATTCTCATTGGGTTAGTCAACAGTTCTCATTTTAATTATGGGTCACTGACATTGAAATTTATCAAAATAGAAGCAAGTATTTTCCTTCCAGCCATTTTTTTTTGCAACATTGAGGGGAAAGGGTTAGAATTGATGTCAGTTGAAATGTAATGTTGTAAATACATCTCAAGAGATAGTGTGTATATATAAACACAGCGGAACCATGTAAATATAGGTACATATATATCACACACCAAAGAACAATGTGCAGACGATACATCACCGGCGACGTACATGCTCGAGCGGAGGGAACGTGCAACACATTGGTCTCCTCGGACACAGGACGGTCGTCCATTCTGTGAGGGCTCTGTGTCCACATGCCAGCCCCACACACACACTTGTGCAGAATGCACAGAAATGTACCGTTCCTGACACCACAATGTGTTCAGAATAGTTTCCAAATTCCACAAAACATTTCACACATAATCTTCGTTGTAGTAAAGCCCTAGAGGAGGAGGGAGGAGCAAGTCAACATCTGTAGGGAATAAAAAAAAGAAGTAATGTGACATTGTATTTGATTTATTGTGTTGGTTCTAGAGTATACTATGCTTGTTAAAGAGGGAACACATGCCTTAAAGTCACGTTTCTTGTACATGTAGTGTAAATACACAGCGTTGGTCAAATGGTGTATGTGTTGCTAGATCAAGTTGAAAGAAATAAAGAACGTAATTGTCACTTGTGTGACAGATTTGCTCAGCAACCTCTACTCATCTTCCCCCCTCCCTCCCCTCCCCCCCCCCAGGTTATTTTAGAAATGTCCCAAGAAACATCTTGTAATGCATGTGTGTATTTGCTGTCTTCAAATTTTCTGATAAGGTACAGTGAAATAGTTTTGTTTGGCACGCAAAAATCGAAGAAATTGTGAACCACACAGCCTACTGCCAGGTTCAGACTAAGACTCAAGAGTACAGTGCTAGGAATACCCTGATCTTTAGGTCCTTGTCTTGATAGACCAGCCCTAGTACCACACAAATTGGTCCTACAAGGCACCTGCTATCCGCCATTTTTAAAGAGGGTGAGAGTGACAGTGATCAATCGCCCTTACTCGCCTGAAACTAAATTCAGGGGAGCTAATTTTCAAATCTCCTTAAAGGTAATTAGAAAAACAAAAGCATTATAGAAGTAGCTCTCCAAATAGCTTGCCAAAATTATTTTTGGAGAGTAATTTGCAGCTTGCCCCTAATTTCCAAATGTGGTGGCCTGCAGGTGGTTTGTTGTGAAAGGAAAATAAACTTGACAAGAAGAGGACTTGGGAAGTTGGAACTTGGTATCCTAAAAGGTCTCTGATGGTGTGGTTTTTTTTATGATGAAAGAGGTTCAGGCTAGACCAATACTGGGTTGGATCTAATCTGCAGTAGGATCAACAACAGGGAAGGGACCCTCTCGAAAGTTTTGAAGAACAACAAAGCACCAATAGAGACTACAGAGAGATTCGAGAGATATGTACATGTACGAAAAAATATATATGTTAGAGCCTCCCCCAATGTTTCGACCTAACAGAGGGTCTTCCTCAGGGGAGTGGATTTTTTAAAGACAGAGATTACTGGTCGTAAGGAACAAAATAACACAAACTGCACCTGGCTGTACTTGTGAACAATCCCAATTTAACTTCACCTTTAACCCTTTCACTTCCAAGGTGTTGACTGAGTCAACAGCTTTCCTCTGTGTGCCTTGGGCACAAGGTGTACCCAAGGTGCGCCAAGGGAAGCTGTTGAACTGGACGGTTCCTCGTGGCCTCTGCCATGGTAGGCATGCTGGGTACTTGAATGAGAAGTCTGCTAAGAAGGGATATGAATCGTGGGACTTTTGATCAAAATTGGTAATAAAGTCAAAGTAATTCTTGCTTGATTCTGTAATTTTGACTGTTTCAGTGATGGTAAACATGACATCAGTGTGTCATTGTGGTTTACAGTAGCCCCTCCTTTGATAGGCTACTCCAATGGGAGACCACCTGTCTTTCAAGACCAGATTTGTCTAGTCCCTGGTGCTATTGTTGCCATGTTATTTCACCTGCATTTAGGAGGTCACCTGCTTTATATGACCACTTTAGACCTGTTCCAGAGTTTGTCTCTCAAAGGAAAGATTTTCGTTTGGGATGATGATAAAAAAGTAACTGAATTATCCTCTCTGGAAACAAAATGAAATGTAGAGTATATTATGTGTCAAATGTTTGTCATTAAAAGAGAGTGAACCCTATTGGTCCAGCTAGAGAGTAGATAATGGCTTTTTAGCAGAACTTGAACAAACAGCAGGCTTTTTGGAACATTTCTTGTGTATGGGGGAAAAAAAATTCATGTACTAGGGAACTCGAAGCATGCTGCTGGTAATTGGATTAAGTTCTTTGCAAGTGAATAAGTGAATGATTTGTCAAAAGTGTCATGTATTGTCTTTTGTTAACATGACGGAGATGTGACAGTGACCTTTAGGTCAGGCCTACAACACATTCCTTGAGGACATGTATAACTATTCAGTATGCACTGAAGGGCGGAAAAAAGTGAAAAATCTGGCAACAAACGAGTACAAGTGAAACACACCTGAACCAAGTTATATTGTGCATGTTGCTCACAAAACAAATAATCAACCTTGCGTGCCATTTAGATGACTTTGGTAAAACAGTTGATTAAACATACTTTCCTCCTCTGCTGTAGCTTAACGATTTGCATTGATAAAGAGTATGCCTACTGGATGTTTAATTGGCCAGGTGCTTCATTTATCTCTGGTCAGCAGAAGTGAATTATGGGCACCTGGAATAATTGGGGAGCAGTGTGTCTGATTAGTTAATCTTGGACCAGAAAATTTTAGTCTTTATGACTGTTTCACATTAACCTGCAGTTAGTCTTGAAGACATGCCAAACTACTTTCAGCTTGACACCCCCCCCCCCCCACTTGAGTTCAGAAAGTACCTTCCTGACAACAAAAGTTGTGACCCTGAGTACTGGGCCCCACCCTGGGGCAAAGTTCATCAACAGGAAAATTTACGGCATGAAACATGCAAACACAATGGAAAGACGACATGCGTGCCGAGACTCAAAGGTTACAGTGGTACCTGCTGTGAATGGTCACCTACACTGTTGTTGCAACGCTTTTAAGTACACAGGGGTCAGTTTCTGATACAGAGGCGGCACCATGGGCAGGAATGGGGTCTGATGTCCAAGTGAAAGAGAAGCCAATGCGTACCGAGGGCAGATTGAATTCATATTCGCAAGGACCCATGACTTTTGTGTCTGCTTTTTAGACCATGCTGCTTGTATGTGATTTAGGAAAGTTACATTCACGGCTCTCCAAAACTTTTTTAAGCAATATTTATTTTATAAATGATAAGATTTTTTTGAACTTTTTCTCTTGCTTTTATATTATAAATATCCTCAAATATTTCGGTTAACTGTTGTAACCTTCTTCAGTGAGACCCAACTGTCATAATATAAAAGCAAGAGAAAAAGTTCAAAAAAATCTTATCATTTATATTTCAATCCTTGTTTGAAAGATGTCTTTGAAATCATACATAATATTTATTTTGTTGTGATAGACAGTCTTTTTGGCTGTGGATTCAATATACTTTTGTAGAGACTTAGGTAAA
Source organism: Hermodice carunculata (assembly GCA_964020975.1). Taxonomy (NCBI): domain Eukaryota; kingdom Metazoa; phylum Annelida; class Polychaeta; order Eunicida; family Amphinomidae; genus Hermodice; species Hermodice carunculata. The sequence goes on along the minus strand of OZ026626.1, from coordinate 77,507,325 downwards.
GTTGCCATCGGTTTCATTGATACTTTGTTTTACAATGAGTTGCCAATCAGTTTACCACAATGTTTTGCAAAATGCTAGTCAATCTTGAAAATCTAACTTGAGCACTGGGTTAACAAAGTAGAAGCCAGTGAAATCACTGGCTTGGGCTTCCAGAGAAGGCTGAACATTCGATCACACTTTTAACTTCATGTTATTCAATCATAGAAGCCACTGTGAATTATAATTTCTAACTGCTGATTGCTTCTTGTGTAATAGTTTCTCCTTGTTTGGCCAATACAAAGGAAAGGGTTGTTCAGTTACAACAGACCCAATGGTGTAATGGTTGAAACAGGTTCAAATGACACACTGAGCCAGAGCTATCCAGGGCCAAATGCCACTGGATCCCGTGATGCTAATTGTGTTAAAGGTGAGGACAACACATCAAGTCAAGTTGCTGCAAATACATGTAATCCCAAAGACAAAGCAAGCCACAGTTTAACTGAAATCATTGGCAGGTAGGAAGAATAAAAGCATTGTTTAATTGTAACTTGACCTGCAGTGAAAGGTCAACTGTTGTATATGGCCACATACAACAGTCAAAAGAAAAAAAAGAAAATACAGGGGTGATCCCTGCGCAATTGGGTCGGGTAGGAGTAGATTATAAGTATACTTAAAACTGAATTAGAATTTCTTTGGTGCTTTTCTGCTTTACCCATAAAATTCCATGTAAATTGAGCGTTAAAAGAAACAGGAAGCTTGGTCTGCCAATGAAGCAAGCAAAAGCTGGTAATTGAGGCGTGGATTATGCAGTAAGTCTGCTGTGTTAATAAGAGACTTAGTAACCATAGGATCATTACAGTCTGTCAGTCTTGAGCACCAAATTAGATAATTTTTGTAAGTGCAAAGTTGGGAATGGAGTCAAAAGATTGGTTTGGGGGGAAAGTATGCCTTAAGGGCACTGAGGACAGCTGTTGACCTGGGCTATTTTTGTGATTAGTTAGGAGTGGGTTAATATTATTCATATGCAGGGTTAATATTTTTAACTCTTTCAGTGTCAAGAGCGACTAAAGACAAAGTCGATCTACTTAAGTCAGACTGGTCTGAATTATCATAAGGATCCCAGATTTGTATTCCTGGTGAAAAGACCTTTTATTCAAGTACCAGCATACCTATAGTGCCAGAGAGAATTTGTCAGGTCAACAGCTTTCCTCAGGGCACATTGGGTGCACTGCGTCCATTGCACTCCGAGGAAAAGCTATTGACTCAGTCCAAAATTTGGCACTGAAAGAGTTCATATACCTGCAAGTTCCATGGGCGTGTACTTACCATGCTTAGGTCGCTATTTCCTTTTGTATAAAGAACTTCACTCAACAGACTTTAAATAAAAAGAAAACAAACAATATTAGTGGCCCAATTTCACACAAACTTGACATGTAGGGTTTGATTTTATTGTTGCCAGCTAGAGTTAAACACAAATGGAATTTTAACAGAATTTGATGTGAGAATGTAAGTCTGTATTCACACAGTGGTGTGTGGTGCTGTTGGTTAAAATTGACCTTATTATTGTGACTTCCAGCTGTGTTCTTTCTCACTGTGCTGGAAATAAATTATTGCAGCAACAAAACCTAAGTACCCACTGCTGACTATTGTCGCAGACCACCAATCGTGTATGTTTGACCAAGGGCCATATAAAATCGTGGTAGCGTGCAGGTATTTCTTCCAATTTCGAAAGGAAGTAGTGGATGGCCGATCAGACCCCCAAAACAGGGGGAAAAAAAAACTTGTATCTGCTCGTAATTTTATATAATGAATCATGAATAGCTTCCTGATGGTCGAGGCATCAGGAATTGCTACCAGTCGTGACTACTACGTTTGATAAAACTGTTACCGGACTGTGTGTGGTTTTGTGAAAAAGTATGTACGTGCTGCAGTTTTGTGCTACCGCACAGGGACATACACATTCAGAGACACAAGTGAAGTGAGCCGAAGCTTTGATAGTTCTTCAGTGGGCAGCAGATGTTGGGTATTGTCAGAACATGCTGACCAGCCAGCCAAGGACCAGCCAAGGACAGCCAAGTTTCTGATAGTTTGATTGGCAGGGAGGAAAACAAAAGGCAACATGCCATGTTAATGGCCAAGGTGGGAAATCAGTGTGTGGGGGGAAATGCAAGGTCACTAAAGGTGTGATTGGCAAAATACCACGTCTCTCCGGCACTGGAAAGATCGAGCACAACAGGTGGTGCCTCATTTGGGCCTATCAGAAACTGGTGTGGTCTCGCAGCCTGTCTGTATGGGTAGGATAATTGACTAGATTAGTGGTGTCAACTTAGGGGCCCTGGCAATGTGTTGCTAATTGGTGATTCATCAGGAGCTCAGTATAAACAGTGCAGAGTGGTTGTGGATTTTGATTTGGCCAGGAGCTGACAGTCACATGCAAAGGTGCAACACAGATTTCTCCCTCTGCTCAAGATAAGGTCATAGCAACCTGGCCATTGAGGTGGTTTTGACAAGACTCTCAAAGAATCAAATCTGCTGTGATATTCCATTGATCAAGGCACATTTGCAGGCATGAGTTAGGCCTTATACCAAAAGTCGTAAACTTGGTAAGAAAATATGTCAACAAAAGATTTCCACCACCATGGCACCTGCAGTAGTCAGCGAATTTTGCCAGGATTATCAATGGGAACTTCTCGAATAAGAGCTGGATAAAAGGACCGTGGAACTTGATGGGAATGTTTTTGTAAGCATAACAGAGACTACAAGTCCAACTGTTGTTGTTTGTCAAATTTTCTTTCAAAAGATGGACAGTCGCCAACAAGCGTGAAATTAGCCTCAGGTCGTGTTGATCTAAGAGATTTGCCATCAAACTGGACCAGCACAGAAACTTGGAATGTGTACCAGCGTACTTGTGTTAACCACTGGCAGTTGCAGGCTTGAAGTGGGAAGAAAACCTTGTCTCTACACAGTTTATCGGATGTGTGATTGGGAGTTTTGCAGAGACGGGAAAAACAATATGTATGATCAATTTCCAGCATTCGGTATACGGGCAGAATTCACAGTGATCAGAGATGCTTACTTTGAATTCTGGTTAAATTGATGAAATACTTTGTGGCCTGGGTCAGGGAAGACACAGGCGTGGAGTTAATCTGGTAGATTGGGGACAAGTGGAATTCAATATTGAAGGTGCTACCATGGTAAAAGTTCAGTTATTTCTTCGGAAAGTGGAGGAACTGAACCGACTGTGTGTGTGTTTGGCAGTGGGAGGAGAGGGAGCAAGTTCAGATGACGAGATTCCGGGCGAGAGATTTGTTGATGCTTATGACGAATCGGGAGGTAAGGATACGTCATACCATAACAATGAGCGATCACCGACTGGTATTATCTGCAAACCGTTAAGTGCTACAAATTGTAAACAACTATAGTGGATGTGGTGAAATGCATGTTTCGTATACAGGTAAATTTTTTGGCAACAAGCTGTTGGGAAAAACACGATGGTAAATGGCATGTGGAAGGCATCAAAGAACCGTCTTGCATCCATTCCTTGCTCAGCAACAGTGTTGAGTGACGTTTACTGCATGGGATGAATACAGACAGTACATGTACCATAATTTAGGGCAACTTCAGGGGAGTCAAATGAAGGCAATTTGCAGAAAAAATGTTATAAATTTCTAGTGTGACCCAATAAATCTGTGAGCTGGTATGTTTGTAGGAAAAGACAATATTGTTCTGTATGTGGGTGATTTACTGAGGGGGGAGGCATAGTTTATGAGCTTCTTTGTTATACAGTGGTCCCCCTCTAATAAGGCCACCCCAAAGGCATCCAAAAAGTGGCCACATTAGAGGGGTGACCTCTCTTGAAAGGGGCAATACAATGGATATACCACTTTTGTGGCCCGGAGAAGTGGCCTTTATAGAGAGGGTGGCCTCTCTAATGAGGGGGGCTTAATTAGAGGGGGCAATAAGAAGTACATGTAATGGGATTAAATAGAAAGTTAAAAAAGAAAAAAACGAGATAAAAAGACATACAACTACATACCATTTTCACAAAGATAGTTTCGTCAGTCTCGGTCACATTTATATCTCATTGTCCAATGCTGTTAGGCAGCATACCCAGGATCAGTACATTCAAACCTGGCACAGTGACAGTGATATGTTTCAGAATGAAGTGTGTCTGCACTACAGAATGTTTAAAACAAACTTTGAATACGAAAAGAACTTGGACCTCCTACCTGCACAGTTAAGAATACACTTAACGAAGTTTAGATTATCTAACCACCACGTACCTATAGTAAAACAAAGATACGAACATATACCTTGGCATGAAAGAACATGATCTGTGCAACTTAAAGGAACTGGGAGATGGATATTCCTTTTCATCTTTAATTGCTTATACTTCAAGAAAATAAGACAAGACACTCTCAAGCAGAAGTTATGGAAGCTTCCAAATGCAGTAAAATTTGAAAGTTTAATGGGATCTCAAGATAAGAAAGTTTTATTGTCACAGTATACATTTATTAAAACAATAATGAAGACTGCAAAATCAGTTGTAAGTGGAACATTGCATACAATGGAATGGACAGCTAACCCACTTTCATTTTCTATTTATTAATTTACATCTTTGTGTATATATTTTCATATATGGTATGTGTAATATGTACATAATCTGCTGTATACTCACGTACCCTTATCAGGTGTTTGAAAATAAACAAACTTCAAATTGTCAAAAAGAAAAACACAAATATGAATCTGGCCAGGAAAAATCTGACTCGACATGTATTAGCCAGTGAGGTGCAATTCTTTGCATTTGCAAGGGGGAGATATTCAAAGTGTATCAATAGACATATAATTAGTGGTGAGTCTGGGACAAATAATTTGGTTCAGAGCTTTCCCCTAAGGATGTAACCAAGACATGTAGTGATGTTGTGTCGGCAGATGGGGAGTGGAATTTTCAAAAGCTAATTGTACAAGATACACCCCTTCTCCCAGCTGTATATGAAGGTCAGAGGTCATCAGTGAGTCAGTAGGATTTCTAAAAGTTTTATTTTTTCCTGTGGGAAACATACATACATACAAGTATGATCTTATGTATTGCCACAAGAAAATTGTGTGTGAAGGCAGGAACTGTTTCGTGACTTGTTCATGATAGGACTGCATACAAATTACTATTCATGACATTGGTTCATGGTTTGACTGCATATGTTTCATGACATTGGCTCATGGTTGGATTGTAAGACAATTCATGACATTGGTTCGTGGTTGGAATGTTTACAATTATCCTGCATTATCAAGAATTGTCGTGTTGGTTGACCCCAAACCCTATCTGCGTCGAGGCTTTGTTGCCTGCTAAACAGACAGATCTGCATGTTTTCTACCTGAGGTGAAGTAGAGATGGTACATAGCTTAGTCTGCTTTTGGCCACAAGGAGTTCTGTTGCTCTCATTTGAAACTCTTTAATTAAGCAGTACATTATGTGGGAGTAATTGATAGTATAGCCTAGGGCCACCAATTGCAAACATAAATATCAATTTGTTTATCCGTTCAAAGAGAGACAGAAGCAAGATGAGCAAACAAAGAATGTACAGTGGGTGATATCGTATGAAGTTCATGCATGTATTTTCAAGTCAGTGCTATTGTATTGCAGATCATGAACGTCGACGGTACATGTAATGTTCTTAAATGCTGTGTCGAACTGAAAAAGCAACCTGTTGTTGACAGCGGTGCTGTAACAAAAGCTCAAGACCACAAATTTGACCTGTGGCCATTTCCCATAATCGACCTGCGGAGAGCTGTCACGTGTATACAACCAACTGTTTTAGTCTGATGTAACTCTTGCCTTGATTGACTCCTTAATCAGAACATACAACCAAATCAAACAAGCGAAAAATAAACATTTGCGTTGTATATTTATACGTAAACAGCTGTTTCTGTCAAGGACCAATTTCGTGTCTCTAAATTCAGCGTGTGATAGGGAGGGGAAATGTGTACAAAAAACAAGTAAAGCGTCGTGTCAGCACAGGTGTGAAAGCTTCAGGTAGCAGGTTAATACAGCATGCAGCAAGACCTTGAGCCATTTCAGGTACCATATTAACCCTTTAAATGCTCAGCGTGCTTCGGAAATTAACTAAACTGAACCAGAATAGTAAACCAACATACATGCAGGGAACAGTAAAACCTCCCAAGCCCAACATCTCTGTAATTTTGAGCTGTATACCTCTGTCAACTGATGGCCTTTTCATGGCCCCAATTTTCCGTCTGAATGGTGCGTGAACCTCCCTAAGCCAAACACCTGTCCCAGCAGAAAAATATTCTCCTGCCGTCCCAAGGACATTCGACTGAGGGAGGTGTCCCTGTAGTTGGAATACTATAGCTCAATTAATGTGTTAATGACAGTACTTGACAGTGAAAATATACAGCATCTTTACCCCTCTCAGCCTTACCAGCCAACGGAGTGTTGTCATTGTCATGTCTGTATGTACGAGCTTCTGTCTGTTTGTCCGTCCTCCTTGCAGACACAGTCACTTAAACAGATTGAGCTACTGTCATGAAACTTTTTGTGCTATAGAAACATATCATTGGAAGCTGGGCTGAGTGTGACATTCAGTGACCTTGACCTGTTGTCAAGGTCACTGGTGGCCAAGGGTGTCTTAAGACTGTTTCCACTGTTACAGTGGTCCCTGTCACGAGAGACCCCTGTTGTGAGAGACTGCTTTTCAGATTCCCAAGTCCTATACTTCCCATGCAGTTTACCTGTCATGAAAGACCACCTGTCTCATAAGACCACTTTTTTGGTCACTGTAGGGGAGGTCTCTGGTGACATGACTATATATATATATTTGGTTGCGAAAATGGGTGAGCCCAAGAGGGGGTTGGGGTTAATGGGATAGATTGTTCCTAAAATTTCCTTTATATGGGGTCTGGCCTACAGATGTTTTCAGATCAAGACCTTCGCATACTATGAAAACAAGGGAAATGTATAGTTGACTTGTGCCATGTAAATGATGATAAAAGTCAATGTAAACAAGAATGGATAATGCAGTATTTTTTGCAGATCAAGTTTGTGTATGGCGGACCAGAGGACCAAGCATCTGTACATACATACAGTACATATATATACATAAATACATAGATACATACATGCTGCCATAACTTTTCTGTTTATTTTCTAAGGTAACTTTGTTACAGCCATACACATATATTGCATTTGTTGCTTCTCACGTTTTCCCATGTATATGAACTTGCTAAAAGTTAATCCTATCAGAATGTGGCATGTCAGTGGCAGTGCATCAATTTGGTTTATACGTATGGATGATTAATGCAGATAAGCATGAAAATCTGCTTTTGTTTGAGCTCAGTTTTTATATGCACCCATCTTATTCTTATTCATTAATTTATTGTACATGTCCTGTGGGTAAATTTTTTCATTCTCCTGAAATAGAAAAAAGTCAGCTTTCCATCGAGCAAAATTGAATATTCACATTTGTCTTCAAATTCTGTTCTTGAATTATATTATAAATTGGGACAAATCCATATTCAAAGTGACATGGCTTTGTTACATTTATGTCTTGGAGAAGTTTCATATGTGCGACTTATTGCCTGTTTCATTGGACGCTTAACAGATCTGTTCATCGAGCAGATTTGTGTTTAAGTTTCAAATTGTGTACAAAGAATTTATTTTGTGGATAGATAGTGCAGAGAAAGTTTTCATTGTTTAAAAGTTAAAAGGAACTGTATAAGACACAGTGTTTTATGAAACCTTTCGCACATGGAAACTGTTGAATACCACACCCCCACCCTATATTCACATACCTTATTACCCCTATTTAATGTCCACGGTGATTAGCTAATTTTCATAATGTGAGGTTCAAGTTCAGATATATCCTTTGAATATTCAAGCATTATTTTTACATCATTAATGAAAAATATGTGAAGGTATATACTGAATATACTGTTTACATTATTTTAGCCTTTTTGAGTGAGAAAAGTAAGAGGGGCACATTAGGGGGTAGGAACCCTGAAAGGGGTAGTACGGTATGTAGAACAATGGTAGAGTTGAATGCTGTTTGTCAACAGAGCACTAATGTTGCTTAACATGCATGTTTGCTTTTGTTACCTTTTCAGTTATACTTTCATATTTTTGTTTGTAATCTTTTGTTTCAATTAGATCGTCATGGCAACCACAGTGGTACTAGTAGTCGCCGTCCTGGTCATCGAGACGGCCATCATAATCACGGTGAGTGCTAAAGCTTGAATGTAGTATAACTGTTTTATTTAGTTAGCATGGCTTTATTTTGTAACCAGATGTGTGCTTCATAAGATATGCAAACAAAATGTTGCTTGTTTTAATATGTTTGTAACATTTCGTGTATAATGCCCACATTTTCATGTAGAAAATGTGGACTTACTCTATCAATGGACATCTTAAAACAGGGTTCAAAATTACTGATGTATCATTGTAACATCAACAACAACAACACCATTGCCTGTAATCTACTTTATATTATAATGGGTTTGCTTGGCAGTGTGATAAGAGCTTTTTAGCAAAGTAATAAATTTGAAGGTCAGAATGGATGCACCAGAGCAAAAAGCCATTTAAAAGTTTGCAACCTCCTTTAAACCTGGCCAAAACTGGCGGGTGATCAAATGTCCTCTGCTTCAGTGTTTTAAACTAATTTCAGCAGTGATAAAAGACAGTTTGACAGAGAAGTGTAGATGAAACCCATCAAGGTCACTTGCCTCAGGTCAGCAGCTTTCCTTGGCATGGGTTGCACTCTTACTTGCTCAACCCATGCCAAGGAAAGTTGTTGACTCAGGTTCAGCTGAATGGGGAAAGGGTTCATCACACTAAGTGTCATTTCTATTACACTTCCCATTGTGTGGTGTGCATAAAACATAGGAGGTAGTTTGTTCAATATGAAATACAGAAGATCTGTCTAAACTCTTTCAGTACCAAATGCGACTCAAGTCGATCTACTTAAGTCAGACTAGTCTGAATTATCACAAGGATCCCAGATTTGTATTCCTGGTGAAAAGACCTTTCATTCAAGTACCAGCTTGCCTATAGTTTCAGAGATTACATCCAAGGTCAACAGCTTTTCTCGTTGTGCATTGGGCACATTGCGCCCAATACACGCTGAGAAAAATGTTAACTCTGTCCAAAATTTGGCACTGAAAGAGTTAAAGTGAATTCATGCTCACAAGTCTCCATAATTAAAAAAAATGTGTGTTGTGAAAGACCAAATTATCATGATTCCCCTTTCTTCTAATTGAGGTAGTTGACGGATTCTCAAGCCACCAGATGGTGTCACTTACTAGAAGTTCTGTTCACAGATCTAAAGCAAATAAATTAAAACCAAAGCACTTTTGCCACAGATGGCACCACAAGCTAGAGGTTCCTGAAGATTGGGTCACTCCTAGAGGTTTCTGCAGTGGTAGTAGTAGTAGTAGTAGTAGTGAATGGACTACAAAAATGTTGGACAGTAATTCAAGTGATGAGGTGATAATGTACATCTTTGTGTACACAAGATGATGACAGCTTAAATAACTGTAGACTGCCATCAGTGTTTTCTGTTAGGAATTTTTTCAGGGGGTCACAAGAAGGAAAATTCAGGGAAGAAGACTAGATTTTTTCCCAATTTTACATGTAAATAAACAAGACTTGTGACCCGTTAGAATTTTCTCAGAGGGTATGTGAGGTTTTGAAAGGTTAATATACCCCAATTTGGGGGTTAATGGAAACAGTGGCCATCACTCATTAATTGCTTGAAGATGTAACGCACTGACCGAAATGCAATAATATTTACACCCAGATAATGTGTACATTGTTACTTAAATGTTCACACACGGAATCTGCAAATTAGGATGTGAAATTGTTCTTTTGTGGTTAGTCAGTATATTAAAAAAGAAGTGAATAATTTCCAGTGAACGAGAAAAATGAAAATTTATGTTAATGAAACATTCAGTCCATTGGGTCAGTACTTTTTGATATTTAACTCAAAAATAAATCCAGGCATCACTTTCATAACATAAACATTTTGGCACTTGGCGACTCGACCTAAATGCCATGCCTGAAACCATGACAGAAACGGTCAACATGCACTGACAGACCTCACGTTCTTTAGAATGAAGATTATAAAACTAAGGAAAGGACAATGAGGTAAAGGTCTAAACTCACACAGAATTAAACCACTATTATAATCGCTGCAGAAGTAAAAAATGCCAACGCTTCCACAAGTGCATTACAGGTAATCAACAGGGTCAGTGCGACACAATGCTCTGTGTTTGGGGCTGGCAGCATTGTTTATGACACCTACATGTTGCTATTATCTGAGTGATTACCTGCCGAATTATGACTGGTACATGCAAAGGATACATTTCTTATACAGTAATTATATTTTAACACAGCTTTTGACTTGTAAATATTTCTGTTTTCATATATAAGTTAAAACAATGTTTTTCTGAACCCAAATGTCTTTTATCATTACACCGATAATTTCTGTCGAGTGCCCATTCCTGCAATTATAGTACATGTACCTGGACTGTGCTGTGGACACCTAGCTACCCTGTCACTACAGTTATCTGTAGACAATGCCAGGTGACATACCTTCCTGTTCACACTTGTTAACTGCAAGGCAAGGGAATTAAACCCAATCCTGGTCAGAGTGCGACCTAGTCAATCGTTTTCCTTGGTGCAGATTGGGCATAATGCGCCCAACCCTTGGTCAGCTATTGACCTAGGACATGCCATCATGAATGGTTTCACATAAAAATCTCAGCAAAAATGTTTTCTTGTGTCAAGAACTTTAAATAAAAACTTTAGGCTAACGACAATTTAGGTCAAGGCGCCTTGGGGTGATTTGAGCAGGTATGGGTCAAGGGATCTTGAAGAGGCAAATGGGAACCATGTGTATTTCTATTTCATTTGGACTTGGATTCAGTTGACTGTGGCCTTTGTAATTGAGGGATTAAAATTTGATTGCCAAACAACACGCAGTGCCCATATATTAACACTTTCATATCAGTTGTAAAGTACCTCTGTTCAACTAAGTTTTCAAACACAAAAGTGTCAGAAAGCATGGTTTTCATTACCTCCCCCCCCAAAAAAAAAAAAAAAAGAAAACAAAAAAAAAACCTCTGTTGCGCTTGTACTGTGAGCATGGTAACTCACACTTTATATTTTGGATTCACATACAATTTGTCATGACTATTATATGCCTTACACAGCCTCTTCCCCCTCCTATCCCTGCCACCCATTTATTTTGTGTTTTGCTTAAACTTACAGAGCAAGTGCTGATGCTAACTGTGTATTGTGCAGATGTGCATTGATACAGGTCACAATTGTTTTTATGCAAACGTTTCCTACCTTTGGCTTTTGGGGAAGTTTTGCGCTCATAACTTTGCTTTGGTGGTATTTGTGACCTTTCTTGGTGCTGCGACATAGTTTTATGAGACACACATGTGTATTCCACCTGAGGCTGTATCCTGTAACCAAAGTAGGTCACCAGGTCAACTATGTGGGTCACGCCAGCTGGCAGGCAAAGGGGGCATACTGGCAGCAAGCTGTGATTTCTTGGTAATTAAATGTGTATACACATTATATATCATAACCATGACTGGTCCATAGTCTGTTGTGGTGGTGCCTTTGTTTATGGACACCTCGCTCACATGCCTGACCCTGGCCGTACCTGTGAGCAGACTTGATGAAAACCCGCAGATCAGGAGGGAAAAATATCTGCTTTGTCTCGTAGGAATGGATTGACTCTTTCCGGCCGTTTAGGCATGGATGTGAGAATATTGCTGGCTTCAATGTTGCACACAATTTTTTTTGTTCATTAATGGAACATATTTTTAATGAAAAAATTGTTGGTGAGACCATAATGTAATAAGGCATGCCTTAGGTCATTGATATTCACTTGGATTGGCGGATTAATGTCTTACATGTGCTGGGTCAAAGTAGGATAGCTTTGGTTCAACTTGCACAAGGAGAGCTGCAGACATGGTTCTGCCCCAAGCTGGAGAGGATTAAATTTTGATAACTGTTTCCCCCCTATGGATTATCATGGGTCATCTTGAGATTTCTCATTGCCAGGAAGCAATATTTATATGTATGCCAAGAATTTTGCTCCTTTTCGGATACTGGGGGAAGGGTCAGATGCATCAGCTTGGATTTCATTTTAAATATGCTTCACCAGTTGGTGCTATACATCACCAGTTCATCCCGGGAGCGATAGGGATGCGGGAAAGGTGATCAAAATTGGTGTCCATACAGGCAGCAATCTTAACTGAGAAGCGGTGATTTATTAGTGTGTGATTCAGCGTAGGGATGGTTCAACATTTTACCCCAAATCCTTCACCCCCACCAACCTACTATTAAGTACTGATTAGAAAGTGATGGAAAGGTTGAGTCATTCCTTTCATTGTAAAAAATTTGGGGGAAAAATTAATTCTTGTGTCATGTTTTCATCAGCAGACTGATATGTGGTAAATTGGGGTGGGGGCGAGTCAGGGAGTCGGGATAGGGGGAGGGGAATTGTGCCCTCATAATGGTGAGGTTTTGATTTTCCTGGAAGTAAATGTTGAATGAGGGATTTAAAAAAAAAAATAACCTTAGTCATATGCTTTGGGAATTACACTAGTGCAACATGCAGTATATGTTTGTTACCATCTGTAGTGTATCTTGGCAGTCTTTTGAAGTGATGTGAGATGAAATTGGTGAATTAAAGTCACTGTTTATCTTGACCACAGCAATATATACTGCTTTGACTCAAAAAGTTCGCATTACTACCACAGATGATAAGAAATGTCACACTTCAGCTGATTGCAGGCTTCAGATTCAATGCATACCAATGTGATCAGAATAGCAGAATACCGGAAAAAAATTGAAAAGTTAACACATTGCAAAGGGATAATAGTTTCAACAATTCCCAACAGGTGGCTCCCATGTAGCCACTGACATTTTGCTACTCTGCACTGCTCTGTGAATTCACAGCAATCTTTTACGTCAGGTAGAAAACTGTACAGGTCAGATTAGCTGAGCAGTTCATGTAATAACGGATTCTCCCACAGTGTAATGCTTGCTCTTTGGTATCGTCTTTAAAATCTACACAAGTGTAGGCCTGTTGGATGTCATGTACTCGGAGCTATTTACAGGCACCTACCTTCTTGTGCAACGTCCTGTACAAATTTAACATAGGATAAGTCAATACAGGAATCTATGTTGTTTGGTGCTGATAGAGATCTAGAAGCCAGCCTAACCCTATACAATACAGTGTTCTCTGCAGGACAAAATAAAGAGGATGTTTATCTGCTGGGTTTTTTTCTCTCCGAATTTTGTTTCCAGTTATATTATTTTGTGATGATTGGTGTCTCCTCCTTTTTGATATAACTTCAAAAGCACAAGGCCAGCTTCTCAAAAAGCTTTCGAGCCAGTCTTAAATCAAGGAGGTAAAGCGTTTATCAAGATGAACTCCTAGAAAAATTTGCAGCTCTAAATAAGACAGTTGTTGACCACAAACTCATTAGACTGTAAAGCTGTAATGATTTCTCAGTGAATTTGAGTTTTCATTTTGCTGTCCTTTCCCCCAACATTACGGGGGGGGGGGGGGGGGGGGCGGTTTGCGATTCAGGGAAAGATCTTTTGGAAGGAAAATTACTAGGAGAAAGAATAGAATGTCCACAGCATGCCAAGTCTGAAGTTTCATACCTGATGCAAACAGCCGAAAAAGTTCGAGGGTGAGGCCGTTCTAGGATGTCAGGAATGCTTAGCTTGTACCTTCTTGGCAACATATGCCTAGCTCAGGGGATATGTCCCTTGCTCTGGGCTTTTGAAGCAAAGGCAAATGTTGAACCAACAGAACAGAGACGTACCAACAGCCAGTTTAGACAGAGAGTGTTTTGATATGTGATCACACCAGTGGTAGCCACTTTTAATTTGTTTGTGGAGATGGGAAAAATACTGAATGCCTTCAGCACTTAACTCTTATTAGCGATTTCAACAAAAGTGGACACGCTGTGAGTTCACAGAACAATACTAAGTTCATAGTATGTGGAAGCCAACCTTTCGTAAAAGTACCAGCTTGCCTACAGTTACCAGAAGAGAGTAAAAACCATAAGACTGGTTCAGGTCAACAGCTTTCTTCAGCTTGTGTTGGGTGCAGTGCAAAGCATGTGTCCAGGAGAGCTGTTGACACAGTCAAAGCATTTTGTGGAAAGAGTTAATTACGTGAAGGTGTGTGCAAACACACGGAGTTCATGTACTATCGCTGTTCGATTTTTCACATATTTTGCTGGTGTGTCAATACAAGGGGAAAAATGCAGCGCCCCTTTTTTTTTTTACATATATGTAACTGCAATGAAACACTATGAAATCAGAAAAAAAGGAAATTTCAAATGAAATACTTTAAATTTAAGTATAGAAAGATTAAAACTGACCCCAAAAAATCTTATCTCTTACACTGTTTGTAAGTTACTTGAGAATACATATACACACTTATGTACAATAAACATTCTGCTACACAGGAAATTATACTGGCTACATGGCAAATGATATTGATCTCTGTGAAATGTATAAATGATCAGGATTGTTGTTTGTTTTGTTTTAATTTTTTAAATTTTGATTGATTGACTGATTTATTTATTTTATTAATTAATTAAGTAATTTATTTATATATTTATCTATTTATCTACTTACTTATTTCTGTGGTTTGAAGTTTGACCATAATACGTATATATATATATATTATATACATGCAAATTAGGCATCATGTTTTACATCAGGAAACTGGCCAAAACCAGCTGGTGTTCAAGTGTCGTCTGCTACAGTGCCTATGGCTGATTTCAACTGTCAACATTAACAGTTTAAAAGAGAATTGTCAGGGATGAGCCTGTTCAGGGAATTCCAGGACTTCAGGGAATTTTGTGTCGTAGACTTAGAGAAATTCCTGGATTTCTGGTTGAACTTCTAAAGAAAGTTACATTTTACCCCGACTCAAGTGTTATTTTTCACTGAGGATGAGTACTTTATATGATACTCTCAGGGAATTTTTTGCTTGTTCAGGCTCATGTCTGAATTGTACATTAGACATATCAAGATAGCATGCCCAGGGTCAACAGCTTTCCTGGGTATGGGTTCGGGGACTTGGTACCCAATCCACACGAAGGAAAGCTGTTGACTGTCTTAAACTTAGCCGTAATTTGAGAGCTAAAAGGATTAAATATCTTGCAATTTTAGCTCTGCTGACCACGGATCGTAGAGCCTGTGCAATCACTCATGTCTGTCCGTCGGTCCATCAATGAACGTTTTGCTGATGAGCATGATATAGTCTTTCAAGACAGCCCCATATAACTTTCAGGACCTATGAAGTGTATGAAAATCTAGGTTGAGTTTGATATTGGTGGTGCCACCTACAGTATTATGTAATATAGAGGTTAAAATATGGTAATCTTGTGAGCGCTCTAGCATCCTTAATGTTTGATAGATCTTCATGAAATTTAATGGGACTCTAGAGGAGGTCAAGAGATTATCGGGACCAATCTGTTCTATGTGTCATGATGGAAGATGTCCTAATTTTGAGTATAAAACTAAATTTTGCTTTTTGAAATTAGGAGTACCTGGTGGATGTAAGAAACAGAAATCAGGAATACTTGGTGCTTGTAGGAAACACTCTTGCATAAATGGGCGTAACATTGGAATTACTAATAACAAAGCAGAAATGCAAATTATGGCAATTTTCCCCCCAAAAGTTCAGTCACATGTATTTATTTGATACAACTGCAAAGAGGTTGTCTAGTTAGTTGGTTGTGAACAATTGTGCCATATTCCCCCCCCCCCCAAAAAAAAAACCAAAAAAAAAAAAACCAAAAAAACCCCCAAGTTTTCTTTTAAAAAGGAACTAGACTTGACTGGTATAGAAGGGGAGAAATTGGTTGGGACAAGTTTGTATACAGTCGACCTGTTCCTACCTTGTCGTACTGAACTTTTTCGGACTGCAGTTAATTATTTGCATTCCATTGTTGGCCTGATTGTCCAATCAGCAAGTGGCCGAGTCTGGCCCACGCCTTCATGTTTACAACAGATGCCATGGCTGAGGCTGGTGATTACAGCATGGATTGTGCTGAACGGTGCAAATCTTTTACCTAAAATGTCACATCAGTGGTGAAATGTGCAATTTTAGTTTGCTGACGGTTTGATTTTTCATTAAACCCAAGTACCTCCTGTGTTTTACTCTTTGATCCTTCCACGTGTAATCCGGACAGGGTGGTCGAGCACAAAATGTAAACAAAGGAGGTCGCGCTTCCAGAAGTGAACCGAACAAACCTCAGTCCTATGAATTGGTCTTGGTTGGACATGTGCATGGGATAGCATATGTATGTTCTGCGCATGGTCAAACAAACATGGATGCTGTACATCGTGTAGTGATGGGCTGAAATTACCATAAATTTAGGAAAGATGTGTATAAAAAAAAGGTATTTTTATTGAGAATACATGAGTATATGGAAAATATATGGGATTGAGTACCAGAATTTGTGAATGGGCTGAAGTGGAACTTTTCACACTGTATCTTTGACAAAGAAATATGAAACTGTAAATATGTGTAGTATCATTGAGTGCAGAGGTCATAATCCCTCATAGTAAAACAATGCCAGACTGTATACAGTGTGGCGAAAAAAACCCCATTAGATGATATACTGTTGTAGTATTAGCTGGGATCTGCATGTATTCATGTTTATCTTTGGTTACTACGTGAATGTGTATGATCTTATACAGTGGCCCCCCTCCCTCGTGAGGCCACCCCAAAAGTGGTCTTATAAGAGGGGTGGCCATTCTAGAAGGGAGCAACGTTATGGGAGTGTAACACTTACTGCATAGAAATGGTGGTCTTATAAGAGAGGTGGCCTCCAGTGAGAGGGGGCCTTACAAGTGGGGGAGTACTGTACGGTGATGCTGTGTGAGGACTGTGCTGTTGGCAGCTGTGTGGCATATTCCATGCTACACTGCAGGTGATGTTTACTCATCAGTGTTTAATATATCAGTTTTATGTGATAATAAAGACATGTCAGAATGCCAGTATTAATATGAAGCAGTTCGCATGTGAATATTGTGATGCTGACTTATGTATCCTTGCGGGCCAAGTGTTAACCTGATGGAAACCATGACAGCATTTAAAAAAAAAAAAGAACTTGCCACGAGTCTTCTTGCACTTGGAAAAATTGAAAAGTGGGCTTCAGATAGGATTTTATTGCATTCAGTATGCCCACCCATAAAGAAATACACGTGCACAGGTCTAGGAAGAGTCTATTTTTTGGGGGGTGGGGGGTTACTGATAGGCTAACAGCAAACTCAAATTTTATGGAATCTTGAGTGGTGTCCAGGCTGTTGCCTCAAAAATAACCAGACACAGGGACCCAGTTTGTTGACTGAGGGAACCAGTCTGTCATGGGGGCTGCCTGGCGCGGCTGCTGACCAATGGACACATCTAAAGGATGGCGTGGACACATTGCAGCTGCATCTCGTATGTTACTGTAGTCGTATCGGATACAGTGCATATCTGAGCGGGATAATGTTGTAATACCAGTGCTCAAGGCGTGGTCCTCCTGTTGCGGATTGATTTGTGAAATCTCAAGCTACGAGGAAGACTGGATGTGGGAACTGCAGGACAGTATAATGTTGGGATGGAAGGATAATTTTTCCGTTGGATTGTGTTTTCTCTCAGTGTGATTATAAGTTGCAGGTAGGATTTTGCCCAACCTGCTTGGTGTGACCACACAGTGTGGAGGGATGTACGGATACAGGGCTTCAGTGCAATCATCTAGTTGTTGGAGTGGATGGATATCATCGGTGTCCCTCTATCAAGACGGGCTTTTACTTCATTGTGTTACCACTTTACAAATAATGCCCAGAAATGTTCAGTGTTATTTGCTATTGGCAGCAATTTCGATTTAAAAGTTAGTGTTTTTTCCCAGGGCACTGCAAAAAAAAGTACATATTTAAGTGATACATCTTCAGCAGTTCTCAGCTGTCAGTTTTTCTGGGACATCTTTTTACACTTCAGTGGGTTAAAACCGGTCTGTGTCCCCAGCAGGCAACTTTCTGAATTGCAAAAAAAAATTGAAAATGGAACTAACTGAGGAGAAGTTATTTTCAGAGTAAAACCTTGGCACCGTACTGTAATTAGTTTGTCTGATTGTTACAAAGTAGAACAGAAGCCTGGGTAAACTTTCCCTTGAATCGTGGCCAGTTTGGGATAAACAGAAGCGTGGTACAGAGGGCACTGTTTATGGTCCCTAATGTACCGACACAGCTGTTAAATACATGGACTCGATCACAGACACAACCTGGTACTTTTTGGGAAATGGCCAGACTTGTGCCTCGTACATGACCAAAGTGATTCTCCGAGACCCGCTTTAATAAGAAGCTTTTAATGAGTGATGGAAGCTGTTGAAACTTAAACTTCAAGAGGTTGTTGCCAAAAAAGGCTGATGGCTGTGTTTTATTGGGTATGGACTTGGCGGGGAAGCTGTCTCACACTTCCCTGGTCTTGGAATAACATTATTCTGGCATTAGCCAAGGGCAGCCTTTGATCAGAGTACACTGTTGCATTATCAAGAGAGGAGAAGTGTGACAAATGACGACCGGGCACTACAGGAGCCTGGAACTGCAAAGATCTGGCAGCCGAACCCATGACAGGAAAAACACCGCCACTTATAATCCACACAACTGAATTTCTGTTCTATTTGCCTTGAAATATCCTATGCTATAATGGAGGAAGTTTACATATGCCAAACAAGGCTATGTTGCTTAACTCAAGGTTCTTTTGGGCCTCAGTTTATGTAACAATCACTGGATTGCCACAATGACTTTTATGTTGTCCGGCATCTTTTCTGTCTGGACAGACTGTTACCAGGTCTGAGAGGCCACGCGCCGCCCAGGACAAAACCAGATCTCTTGTTTACACGAACAAGAACAGGTCTGTGGTGTCTTGGGGTAAGCAGGTAGTTTTCTGGTAGAGGGTCTCGTTGACCACGAGCAAGAGGGAGTGATTGAATCTTCCAAAATAATGCCATTCAAATGTCGGATAGTTCAGAATGTAATCAGGCGACGGAAGAAAGTGGTGTCCAACGAGGTGGATGCAAAGAGACCGAGGAATTCATGGAGTTGTTGTTTTCCACCTCTAAAGTTGTTACTGCGGGGAAGACAGTGTTACCCAGTGCAGGAAACATTAAGACCAGGAACACTTATGTATATACCGCCAAGTAATAACTGTGGTAAGTTTCAGTATGTCCATATTTGAGAATTGAATTCTTCATATATACTGAAGACATTATTCATATATGTATCTCTATGCATGGAACAACTTTCATTGTAGTATATCTTGTTTTGGATTATTATCATTATCATTTTTTTTTTTTTTTTTTAGAACTTTTTATTTATATAACGAAAACAAAATTAAATGTATGTTTGAAAAAAGGGGGTAAAGGAGTTTTCTGTGCTGGCATACTGTGTATTTTAATTTACCATACGTGCATGCTGGATTTTCAGTACTTCGTCCAAGCCATGAGTTGTACATTTTCTTATTTTAGGTTCCCATACTAGGGCAAAATCATTAGCTGTACCAATGTACTGGGATCCCTATTACCGCCGTGGTTTATTTAATTACAAGCTTTGCTGACAATATCTTGGGCCAAAAGTATACATGTAGTTGTCCTGGACAGGCTCTCTGGGACAGGCCCACTGTTGTATAGAAGTGACAATTTCCAAAGTTCATGTATAGACGAGTACAGTGCATTTATGCCCAGTCATATCTGTGGCTGTATGTCCTCATGTCCACGAGGGCCAGGCCAGAGGTCATAGGTCATGTAAGGGTGATTGGTGATCTGAATTGACCTCATGCCAATATTTTGCTTCACATGCCGGGAATATTAATCGTGGATGTCTGATGTGAAACAGTGAAGGGCAGTCACTGAAAATAGAGAGCATCCCTGCATGTACAGTTAAACAGGGCAGTCGCATGATTTTTGGGAATTGATTACTTCAGGTATATGGCATGATGAATAAAGCGAAAGCAAGCTGTGCCCAAGTGGATTCTGTACTATGCGGAGATGACCTGACACTGTCCAGAAGGTCAGGGGTCAGGGTCATTTATGTCAAGGTTGATGAGGCTGTCTGAAGGCGTACAACATGTAGGAGGGAAGTAATCAAACGCAAGATTGTCTTTCTGAGGGCTACTAAAGACAGAGACTTGGAAGCTGAGATGTTTAGCAGAAAAGAGAATCTGAAATGTGCCTTTATCTATGCCCAGGAAACACATTTGTCGATAGGGTGAGGTGGTTTTTAGGGGGGGAGGGGAGGGAAGGGGAAGGGAGGGGAGAAGGGGATGTGAAAGGGAAGAAACCATGGTAACATGGGATTTACAGGACTCTTCAAAAGGCACATTTGAAGATGAGAGAGCCTTGTACTCAACCGTGTGTGAGGACAAGATCAGGTTGTTTTTGTGTGCTATCCTACAGAGAAACACATGGTCTGTAAATAAACCGACACAGACACAAACCGTAGCCTGGAGAGCAGTAAGACGAGCTTCCTGGGTATTCAGATTGTATTTCTTGGAATGAAAAATGTTGTGGCTTCCGATGGCATTATTTTGCCTCGGTGTTTGGGACTTGTATGCATAGCCCAACAGTAGCAGTACCAGCCTCAGGTCAAGTCGAGTCAATCTCTGGGGGCTACAAGTCAGATCCACAGGGAAAATATTGAGGCCAGAAAAGATAGAAGGGGGGGGGGGGGGAGGGGAAATTTGCCTGCTGAGCATCAGTGGGCTGCTGAATGCTACAGGTGTTAACGCCTGGAAACAATGACGGTGCGTAATGTGGCAAATATGACAAGATTGCTTCGGTTGACATGAAGTTATACGCAGAGTATATCAATGTCCATGCCTAGTTGGCAGCAGATCATTGGATGTTACCAAAGAGAAAACATAAAAAATACCAGAATTATTATTTTGCTGGATTCATGGTGTAATTAGTGAGAGATATGCAGCAAAGTGTCCATGGAGATAATTTTGATATTTTTCCAAGAAGCAGTCCCAACAGAAATTTTTTGTAGCTTTGCCATACAAGATTATTCAGTTAAATGGATGACCATTGAATATTTCATTTAAGCTAATAAATAGAGTGCCACATCTGGATTAATGAGACTGACATTTTTACATATATACATACAGCAGTCTGTATATAGTGGAACCTGTTTTGAGAGACCACTGTAATGAAAGACCACCTGCCTTTTAATATTTCCAATTTCCATTTTGCTGTCTTTCTCGTTATTGCACCCCCATTGAGAGACCACCTGCCTTATGTGACCACTTTTTTTAGCTTGCCCAAGGGATGGTCTCCCAAAACAGGTTTGTCTCTCTCTTTATAATGTATACCTGCCACATGCAGCAGACAAAAACGCCATCCTGGTGGGGGGTGGGGTGAGGGGTTGAATGGGGTAGACATTTATCCCTTTTCCGTTGTTCTGCAGACCAAGATTTCAATATTTATTTGTTTGGGTTGAAGACATGTTCGTGTTTAGGAAAATTGTACAAGTTTCTACTGCATAATGCCTCTAATTCCATACCTTGAAATAGCATAAGCTTCTGTGTACTGCAGATTTACCGAGTTAAATCTTCAAGGTGTCAAATGAAAATTCCCTGGAGTTGAGTTTTGTGGGGTGGGGGTCGAGTGTGTAAAGTGTAGGAAGATATTGTGAGTGACAAGATTCTGATTATTTGTGGAAGATAAGATGAAGGTTATATTTTATGTTGCTCAAAGGTTTGTCAAATTCATTTTCAGAAATTCCTGGAAATGGACTTGCAGATCAGACAGTGATGAATATTTCTCGAGTTGTCACAAATAAGGGGCAGTGGTCAACCTGATGTATTATTTTTGGCAATGATATTTGTTATACTTGTGATAGTGCGCCGATGTAATATCAGTTTATGTACGATCAGGATGTGTATTTTTTTCTCATTATTGATTGGTTGAAGTGCAGTTGACCAGCTGTGTTTTGAAGTGTTGAGAAGGTTGACGATTGGGCACGGCGTATTGTCGCATGACAACACCTGCCATGACATCTGGTGACATTAATGTGAACTTGAATGAGTCACAGGTGCCAGATGAAAACTTGTCATTCAGAATCACGACTTTGTCACTGTTTTATAAGCCACTTGATGGATGACAGTACAGCAGTTGTAGCCAGCAACAATTAATCAGAAAAAAGGGATGTATTGATAGGTGTATGTAATATATCTAATCCAGAAGCTTTATTGGTATTGACCTGGTTACTGGTATTGTCTGGCATGCCTACAATACAAATGGTACAAACACTAACCATCAGACATATAAATCATGTATACACACATGTGAGACTAAATAGTTAAAAAAAGAAGGAAAGTAATTTTAACTCTTTCAGTGCCAAATTTTGGACGAAGTCAGTAGATTTTATCGGGGCCCGTTGGGCACAAGGTGCCCAGTGCCCCCGGAGAAAAGCTGTTGACCTGGGATATTCTCTCTGGAACTACATGTACAGGCATACTGGTACTTGAATGATTGGTCTTTTTTTTTTTTTTTTTTTTTGAGGAATACAAATCTGGGATCCTAATGATAACTCAGACTAATTTGACTGAAGTAGATTGACTTTAGTCATGATTGGCACCCAAAGAGTTAAGATGTAAGATATTACCATATTAATAGTGTGAAATCAACAGTCATGTTGATGCACCAACAGTGACCATAGAAATTAAGTACCAATATGAGCTTTTCATGTCTCTGTTACTGAATTGACATAGTTTCATATGTTTTTTCATGTCTCAAAGTACCACCTGTATTCAGTATGTAAACAAATTTTTTGGACTCAGTAAAATTTGTGTAACTGTCATTTATATTACCAAATTTCTCAAATAACTCATCTCTTTAATTAGTGTAAAATGTACAATTCAAAATAACATGTAATATACACAAATATCCTTGGAACGTACAAAAAAAAAAAAAAAAAAAAGATGGCCAATTCATGTCTTGTCTGATTGGAGTGTTGATTCTGGAGTGGGAATTTGGGAGTTCTACCATATTATGACAGCCTTGGCCCACAGTGGTGATTATGAGGGGGCAAGCATCCAGCCTCTTGTGTACATAGCTCTCTGTGAAAGTCAAATGGGCCAGTCTGATCCCAACTAGGAGCATCGTAGAATCAACACTGTGATTGTATTGACAAGCAAGAGACCCTTTGAACTTCCTTTGGACCCGTGTTCCATGGCAATGTAGTCTTAGCCATGTTTTTCCCTGAAGTTAGCACATGTGTGGACCACTATGCATCTGTTTGATGTTGTGACCCAAACTGCAGTGTTTGTTTGATAAGTCTGTAAATAACTGCCGACTTGATTAGCCTGGGTGGAGGTTTCGTCTTTGATCATGGATTGACACGGCTGACCCCAGTACTAATATTGGCTATATTTCTGTGCAAAAAGCTTTCTTTATAACACCTGTTTGGTGGTCTACAGTGAAATAATGACTATTTGAAGAGTTCCTCATATTAAAGTGAACATTGTAAAAAAACCCATTCTGGTAGTTCTAAATTTTGCCATCAGGGGGCAGAGCAAATGTACCATTGCTTTTGCCACTCAGTGCGTTTGAGATGGAACCTTCCACGTTGTGATCCTTTCTCTTTTCTCTCCGATTCTTTTTGTTAGTGTGTCTTCAGTTCTTCTTTTTGGCTATAGTTTTATTACAGGCCTCTATTAAATAGGGGTAAAGTTTTTTTATTGTGTAGATAGGATGCACCCGTCCCTCTGGTCCATAATAGTGTATGTGCGTGAAGTGCATGAGTGAACATGAAGAACAGTAGAAAGTCCTGCAAACTTTGATAAATTCGAATGAAATGTATATTCCACAATTGACTGAGCATCACTTAATTTAAGTATGTAAAGCACTAAGCGTGACTGAAAAACTTTCTTTTCAATATTTTTAATAAAAAATCTATCCCTGGTTTCTGTGGGTAGTTTTTAAGGAAAATGAATGTCTTCCTAGTGTATTTCTATGTAAGATATCTACACCCTTGCAGGACATCAAGCAAGACCACTGGCACGTGATTTGTGTATGCAGTTATTAACAGGCCAATTAAGCCACTGTTCTTACATACTTGCACATGAGTTATTAAACCTGTGGACCCTAAGAGCAGCTCTGAATACATGGGGTCCAGAGGGTTTAACTTATATGACAACAACATGGAATGCCCGAGTCATTCCCACAGTCTTGCATTAAAGTGTCATTTTGTGTGATGTAAAATACTGGATGTCCACAAAAATTCAGCTCCTAAGCAAACTTAATCCCCCTGTTTCTGTTTACACCTGACGTAGGTGTAGAATGGAGAATATGTAGAACTTCAGTCTGTTAAGCAGGCAAAATTGCCAGCTCAGCTGTCTTTGAGGCCTGCTGTTTTAAAGCTCTGTTATGCCAAAGTCCAGGTGATCTGTGAATGGGGTGACTGCTGTATAAAAATTGTGTTTGTATACATACTTGTCTTCTGCACATATAGTGGTACCCCCTTCTAGAGACGACCCTTAGGACAGGTCCAAAAGTGGCCGCAGACAGTAGGTGATGTGTCAGTGATGATTGAATAAATGTCAGAAAGATAGCATAAAGTACTTGATAAATGTGGCCATAAAAGGCAAGTGGTCTCTTAAAGGAGGGACCTGTGTAATAGGAGGTGTTCATAATAACTGCAGACCTGCTCTGGTCCCCTCAGTTGCTAGGATACTAATGTTGGCTATATTTCTGTGCAACAAGCTTTCATCATAACACGTGTTTGGTGGTCTACAGTGAAATAATGACTATTTGAAGAGTTCCTCATATTAAAGTGAACATTGTAAAAAAAAATATTCCGGTGGTTCCAAATTCTGCCATCAGGGGGCAGAGCAGTGTACCATTGCTGGATATGGCACCATGTCTCCGCCATGATGAGGGCACTTCTCCACTTGCATTGCTTTTGCATCCAGAAATAACTTTTTTTAAAGAAACAAATGAAATATTCTGAATTGTGTTTCACATCTCAAAGGTTTTAAAACTTTGTGAACAACTTTTCTTAAGCATTTTGCTTTGTCAATTTGTTACTTTAATCATAGAAGCTCCTTTGGCCCTGCTTAAAACATGAATGTGCCATCCTTGCTGTTAAGTTTTTTACTGTAGCCTAGGTGGCAGCACAGGGTCATAGTAATAATGAATACCTACTATTCCACGGTGAAGAATAACATGTCCTTCACAGGAGATACTATCTCAGTGTTGAGCTGGACCATTTCCCCTCCGTTTTTGTATATTTTTTTTGCTATCATACATATAGCCCATTGAGAAAAAACCAAGGCACTTTTTTTTAACTTTTTAAAATTCAATTTAATTTTATTTTTTTAAGGTTGGAAGGGGTAAGAGCAGACCCCTGGATCAGTATGTGGGCCAGCACAACTTCTGTTTTGATAAACACTGAAGGGGTTCAATTGAGATTGTCACTTCTTTCAGTTTAGGCCACCAGATAGCAGATTGCCACACAGCGGGACTGGCTGCAATGTACCTTTGAAGGTCTTGTATGTCTGCGTTCAGGACACAACTGTATGGAATGTTTTATTCTGTCTTTTCAGCTCCCAGAATTAACGGACACAGTAAGCACGACCGACATCGAGAACACGGTAACAGACCTCATGGTTTTGAGGTGACGTCCTCGATTCTGAGCAGCGATATAGAAACAACAAGCTTCTTCGACTCAGAAGATGATGCTAGTAGTAGGTAAGTGCATGTAAGGAGACCGGAGAAAAAAAAAGCGTCTAATTTCAGTCACAAAAACACATTTCCTGGAATTCGGGTGAAGTTCCGTCATTTGTGGTACAACTTCAATCAGGATATCAGCCCTAGAATCCTCCCGTGGGGAAGAGAGGAAAAAAACTGGAAGGAAGGAAGAAAGGTGGAAACGTTTGACACCGAAAAAGTCATAGGCTTGTTCGAGAACTACATTTTAGGTAGGGCCTGTGGAAATGGCCCTTAGTACTACAGAAACTTGTGACCTGAAATTTACCTTTACAATGAAGATTTTCAGGTACACGTGTGAGGGAGGAGGTACGTTGTAGTGTCATAGCAGTATGTAATAGGAGATGTGGTGCAGTTTGACAGCAGGGAATGAGCTTGGAGGTATGGTGTAATGGGAGATTGAGAGTGTAGGAGAGAGTAAGTGTGTTAACTTGAGCCTGCAGGTGCTTTTTTACACGTAGGTAAAAAGATGGCGGATAATTCTGTACATTCAATTGTAAGGTACAGTGGTCCCCCTCTTATAAGCCCCTCTCACCAGAGGCCACCCCTCCTGAAAGGCCAGTATTCTTGTGCCGAAAATATGGTATTTCCATTATATTTTTTTCCCTCAAGAGAGGCCACCCCTCTTATAATGCTACTTTTTGGCTGCATTTGGGGTGACCTTATAGGAGGGGGACCACTGTACTTTAGTAGTCCCTCCTTTGAAAGGACACAGTAATTTCATTTCATTGGAAAGCATGAAGCAGGTGACCTCTCAAAGGAGGTATAAATTACAAGAGTAAGTACTGGAGAGGGACTTGAAAAAGCTGGTCATCAGGCCACATAAAAAATATCCGTTTATCGTCAGCACCCGTATCATTTTTTTTTGTGCCACACCAAATTAAAAAAAAAAAAAAATATTGGTAAATATTTGTGAAAAAAAAACCCACGACAAAGCTTCAATTAATGCCTTGCACGGCCTGTAGGGCCAATGAACAGAACTATATTACATCATTCTTGTGATAGCGGTGAGGGACAAATAACCTGTATGGGCAATGGGGACTTGCGGAAAGCTTGCATACAGTAAATCATTTGGATAGAAGAAAAAAAAAAACCTCCTTCACTCCTCACTGTTTTGGGAAACCACTGATGATAAACTGGGATATTTTTTATGTGGCCTAAAGGGCAGGTGGTCTCCCAAAGTAGGTACCACTGTATTTGGGCATCAATTTTCAAAGCAAATTTTCCTGTTTTTCAAATGGTAGATTGTTCGCTGGTGTTAAGCCTGTTATGATTCAGTCAGCTAAATTATTGTCTGTGTGTGGTTTATTCAAGGTTATGTGCTATCCACAACATACACAAAAAATAGAAACTGTCATGTAATAAAAGAGGCAATTTTGCAGTAGGTGGTGATTACACCCTCCAGCAGTGTGGAGTTAATTTACTCAGCACCTGACAGCTGTCTGTCAGATATGACAGCTGGTTATTACTGACCAATCAGGCACTTTCAATGTGGTCATTCAACCAATCAGTGTCAGTGACTCTTGGTGGGAGGTCCAACAACCCCCTGGCAAGAAAACATGGTAACTTAAAGCAATGGCGTGTTGGGGGGAGGGTATGGACAGTGGGGTTACCAGGGAAAGTGCAGGCAGAAATTCTGCAACAAATAATTAATATAGGCAAGACAAATGGATCTCAGTGAGCTAGTACCAGAAAGTAGCCTTAACCAGTGACCTCTGGGGCTCATATGGGGATTTGGGTGGCAATAGTGCATTATTTTCTTGGCGCTCACAACATGGTTGTGTGTAAAAATTGAATGAACGGGGAACACTTTAGGGAACAGCGGACACTGAGCTGCGCATGGAGAATTGATGGTGTAGTCTAGGTGAATGTGGAACAATCAGGATACCAGTTTCTGAGAAAAGGACCACAGGGACCCCAGTAGGAGCCCCCTTGCTGTTTGATTAGCACCATAAGAAATAAATGCCAGCAATGAGTATCTTCCAGGGTACACACTTGATTTAGGTGTGAAAGCAACCCCCAGTTTGGGTGCAGTATTGAGCTGAGCAGATATTGAGTACTTGGCCATAAAGATCTAGTTCTCTGGGTACCATCAATGAGCCTTTTGTTACATTCTCCACTGGTTAATGCCCCTATGTCATAGATTCTACTGGACATTGCCCCTTTGCCATAGTACTGAACATTACCCCTTTGCCATAGGTTCTACTGGATAATGCCCCAGAATCATTGTTGAAAAGCCTTTGGAGTTCTTTTATTAGTTCTTGGTAGTGAACAGCTCATATCTTTAAGAGTGATGGTCTTCCTACAGGTGGGTATGTCTTGCAGGCAAGTCTGTCCAAGATCTTTTACCTCTTGACATATAATATGAAATTTTTAGATGCGCAGTCATATTTTATTGGATTAAAAAAGGCCTAGCAGAATGACTGAAATTGCAGTTTATCAGAAGTGCATGTCTGTATGTATTATAGAACATGCAACCCTTTCCTATCAACATTTGGTAACATTTACAGTCTTTGACATTTTTTTTTACGGCGTTTTCCTAACAAATTGCTAATAATAGTGTATACCGTAAAAATAAACAGAAATTACCATAAAGTTTCTTGGGTTTATGTATCAATTTTTGGCCCTGGAATGCATGACAATGCTCTATTTTCTTTAGCCTCTTTTCCAAAATTTTCAGAGGGCATGCCCTCAGAGCAGGACTCTGAACCTCCGATCTTCATCCATTCAATTCTTCTAATAATTTGAACCGGCGAAAGAAAACTCCTGGCTGAAAGCTTGTTCATCAGCCTCTAGACAGAGATGTGCAGATTGTGTCTTCATCCGGCTGGGGCACATCATCACCTTCTTTCTTAGTGCCAGCTGTGACAAAAGTCGAACTACTTAAAACTGGACTTTTCTGAATTAAAATAAGGATGCTAGATTCATGTTCTGTGTAAAAACACCATTCATTCAAGTAGCAACATACCTGAAGTTACATAGAATATAACAGTCTGGCTTTACAGCTTTTTCCTAGCACCCTTTGCACCCAAAGCATGCCGAGGAATGCTTTTGACTGTGTCAAAAATGTTGCACAGAAGGAGTTAAACTCCCATTCATCAACAGGGAACCTAACTGTGAATTGAAGGTGAACTCACTAAGTGAAGAACCCCACTGTCCATTCATTTGCGATGACAGATTTAAACACCTAATTGTTTTGTGTGGTAATTTTCAATGAGCTCTCCAAAGTCGCAGGAAGTGAAAATGAATTGGAAAAGTTAATTAGCCAATTTAGTGTCCCACTTCTCCTGAGGGTAGTTACAATGACGTAAACCTCCCTTCAAAAAAGGTGATGTTCACGAGGAGTGAAAGCCTGTCCGAGTGTTCAGGGAGGATGAGGTGTCAAAAACTTACCCACACCAACAAAAGCAGCTGTACACTTCCCAAAATGCATCGCAAACTTGCCCAACTTAACTGAATGCAAGCTAAGTGTCTACAGTGATCCATATCTTGGCTGGAGGACGTAAAATTTGGATAAGAATTTCAGGTGAATAGGGAATGGCGAAGTGAAAAGCAGCAGGCTCGGGAATAATTTTTATTCAAACTCTTCACCAGGTGTCTAATGTAAAGGAATTTTCTTAAAGTACTGACAGGAGACATTTTGCCCAGGAATAAATGTGAAAAGAGCTGGACATTTCAAGCAAGACAAGGTTGGGGAGTACATGTAGATATGTATATTGCTCTGACTGGATCAAGTCCTCCCAGTGAGGCATCAACGGTCACGAGAAAATGTGTCCGGTAAGTTGTATTGAGATCAATATTTGAGGTCACGTAGTTATGAGAAATGCACATTGAAGGCTGCTGCATGTTTTTTTTGGTATTCAATCAGTGTTAGTACTGATAAGATGTACGTTATTTATGTTACTGTTTTCGTGTTGACGGGACATCAGTGGACGATTGTGATTGGTGTACACATGTACATACTTCTGGTTTAAGACCTTCCCCAGCCCCCCCCCCCCCCCCCAAAAAAGGGGGGGGGGGAGAGATAAATATAGTTGTCACCATTTTGTGCAGAGAGCAGCCTTTTGTGCCAGCCTTTACTGGCAAAGTTAGAGTTTCGTCTTGTGATGAGCTAACCATCTGGCTACTTTGTTTTGCCAATATTAATCAGGAACTGCTGGTGGGTACCATTAGCCAATTGGCCAAATGCTACTGTGTCTTCAATTTGGCTGAAGAAATTTGCAAAATGCTGTCATCTTAAAGTGAATTAATATTGGAAGTGACAGGGCAGAATTTTCCATGAATTGTCCTTCTATTTCCAGTTTTGGCTCAAAATTTTTAAAGTCCAGATCTGTCCCTACCCCCCCCCTCCCCAAGAAAGGGGCGGGGCAGAATTTGCTCTCCTGGATACTTAAATCTTCAAACTGCATTATAAAGTTCTGTAAATTGCTTTATTATAGTGTGTACAAATATTCACGGTTTTTGTATTTTTGACATTCCACTGTTTTGGACATAATTCCTATTCAAGCTTTGTTAAAATACTATTTCACCGTGCTTTTATTTGCACAGTTTTGTACTGTCAGCGAGATAAGCGAAAAGAAGAATACATCAAAATTTAAATCAAGTCACACTGAGCCTCTGCTGTGGTAGACGGGTGTCAAGTTGTGTGTGACAACTACTTTGACTTAAGTGTTGATGTATCGCATCAGGAATTGTTAAAAACTTCTAGCACCTTGCTGGTACACTCCGGTATAGCTGTGTTGTTGCTAATGATAAAGTTGGGAAGTATTTTCTGTGTATATGTCTGTGCTTCTCTGCATGTACGTGAAACATGGAGGAAATGTGTCGGCAAATGTGAACAGAAGCGGGCGGTGAGAAAGCGTGATGGTTATGGTGCAAGCAATATCATCTCTGATTTTTGTGAGTTTGTCAGTCAGGTTTCTACCTTGTGTGTCTCAATCATGTGAATGTCAAAATGATGGGGGGTGGGTGGGGGTGGGGGGCTTTTAGTGTTGTATTTTACCACCAGGTGGCAGCAGCAATAGCCAATACACATATACAGAGGTGTTGCAAAGAAACAGCTGTCACAACTTAGAACTTAATCCTGGTTTGAAATGCTTTCACATGAAAAGTACCCAGGTAAAAGGTACAGTTTCTGAATAGTCAGAGAAAGTCTGATACAGTTTAGTGTTTGGCTGTGTGTGGTATTTTTACCACAATTTTTGCTGTTTTCTGTTTTCAGGTTTTCTACTGCCACAGAAACAACAAATAGGTCTT
The DNA here is from genome assembly GCA_964020975.1 of Hermodice carunculata. NCBI lineage: Eukaryota > Metazoa > Annelida > Polychaeta > Eunicida > Amphinomidae > Hermodice > Hermodice carunculata. Next base: position 77,476,275 of record OZ026626.1, on the reverse strand, counting down.
CAAAATATGGTCGCCACAGAAGAAGACGGAGGAGGCATCGGATGCCGCCCATTAGTAGAGTAAGTGTCAAGATGGCGTGTCCTAGGTGAACAGCTTTATAAATGTGGGGTGGGTGCTTAGCATTCAACCCATCCCAAAAGAGCAAGTGCATGGAAAAAGTATTTTGCACACTGAATGAGCCACCCTTGCCAAAAAAAAAAGTATACAGTGGATCCTGTCTTGCAAGACAATTGATGTGTGAGAATCTGGCCGTGAAGACCATATTTTCATGATAGTGTGTCATAGTTTATCTCTTGTGGGAAAGACCACCTGTTTTGACAGACCACGAGTTGATGACCATCACTGACAGTCTTACAAGAAAAGTACCATGAACATAATATATCTCTCACACTCCTGGTGTCTGTCCCATGCTGTGCTTACCGTTTCCTCTCACAACCAATAACACCAAAAATCACTGGCAAAACGCATGGAGCCCCTTGTACAGTACAACTTTTAGTGTCCTGTCAGGTGGCCAGTTTTATTCAGGTGAACGTACTGATGGACACATTTTAAATGACGCCAGTCGTACCATATCAAAATTAAGATGAAAAAAACGAGCAACATCTGAAAAAAAATGTATATACATGTAGACACCAATCAGAGATCATATTTTGCAAATACAAGGGAAAAGGAATGAACTTAATTTAATTTAATGTAAATCTGAAACTGGGTATTGTAATGGAAACTTTTCTATCTCATACTTTAGTATTTGGATATCCAAACTTTGGAATTACCTTTTAGTTGACATTTGATGCATACCTGTCATTTTTGTCTGAAAATATGTAAACATGCAAAAGGTAGATTTCTCTATTTTGCCACAAGAGGGCAGCACAAGGCTCATATCTTTTGTGTTTTTTGCAGGCTTCTTCCTTCAGCAGTATAACAGATTCCACAATGTCACTAAATATCATCACTGTTACCTTAAATATGGGTAAGTTCAGCGACCACACCAGAAAACAAAAGTTATATGTTTGATCTTTTGTTATGAAATACTTTTGTATTTTATTAAAGAGTATTATTTCGCCTTATGTCAGTCCAGATTGCCCAAAGAGGAAAACATTATCATGAAATGAGACTCTAGTGTGTGATTACATGTAGTTACATAGTAATGTCAGTGTTTTCACGGTAGAACTGTGAACATGTCATTTTGTGTTATTGTTTATGGTATAAACATTCCCTCCTGAATGTATAACTTTCATCCCTATGTTCAATGTAAAATATTGTCAATAAAACAATTTAAAAGTTGCTTTAATGGTCCAAAAAGTATAAAAAAAGAAATGGAAAAAAATTCTATACTCTGTTCACTAAACAAAGTTTAACTGTCACAAGGAGTGTCACACCTAACACATTTTTGCTTCTTTTTTATATTTCACAGATACGGTGAACTTCTTAGGTATTAGTATTGTAGGCCAAAGCAACAAGGGAGGGGATGGAGGGATATATGTAGGATCTATTATGAAAGGGTAAGATTTTCTCTGCATCTTACATGTTTGTGGATTTGTCTTTCAACCCCTGCCCCGTTCCAAAAACTAAATAAATGTGTTAAAAAAAGAAATTTTATCAGTTTAGCTGCCGTAATAATAAGCTTTGAATGCCATTTCATGTGTTCTTTGACAGTAGGTGCATAATATTTTGCAAATGCACAAGAACAAATAAGTATAATAGACGTTGTGCAACCAGGGAGTCAAAATGGACAAAATATTCTAAAGTTGAAGGAATATGTTTATGTTGGTGTATATGATCACAAACAAGGTATGTTGGAGCTCAAGTTGATTGCGGAAAGTTCTCCCAAGACAAAGCAGTGTTAAGTACAAAGACATCTTGCCTTTTATGCTGAAAACTGACGTAAGATGTGATAGTTCAAAATCAAAGGAGATGGCATTGTCATATATAAGAAAAAAACATTGCTTGATAAGTTAAGTGGCACTCTTAAAGTCTAAGGCTTTTGGCACTTTCAAACATTAACCCTAAATGTCACCTTCATTGAGACATATTCCCTTATTTATAAACATAATTTGACTAACAATAAGTAATTCTGAAGAGGTGTTTCACCATTGAATGTGATGAGATACCTTTTGGGTTGCAGTGGTGCTGTAGCGCAGGACGGACGTATAGAACCTGGTGATATGATTCTCGAAGTGAATGGCGTCAGCTTTGAGAACATGAGCAATGATGATGCTGTACGAACATTACGAGAAGCTGTCCAAAAACCAGGGTGAGTTACATGGCCGAAACGGGCGTGGTCTAGCCTGCCGTCTGCATTTCAGCTAGATTCGATTAAAGATGTAGATGAAAACAATTTGAGAAATATAGGCAAGAGTAGCGCTTGGTGTAGCGTGGCACCAATTCTTTGCCAAAGAAAGGTGGCCACCCCGCCCTTGGTTACAGGGGAAAGAGTTATGCAAGAGACTAATTGTTTTTTTCCCACGAAGTTAGAGCAGTTTGGGAGTTGTTGATGGTTTTTCTTTTTTCTCCACCGTGACCAGAGATTTATCGGTTTCCAATGAGGACTTTTCAGTGAAAGGACAAAATACAAAGCACTCAGCAAAAATTATCTGGAAATTAAAAAAAAAAAAAAAATGTTTTCAAATTCGGTCAACCTTTAAGATTTTCTGTGACTCCTATACTGGATTTGTACGCAGCAGGAAATGAGATTTTCTGTGAAGAAAGGAGTAGAAAAGACTGCCCAATCCACACATGGTACATACGTATTGTAACAAATAATTCTCTTCTGTGTGGATATCACTTTGATTGAAAAATTAACAACATTTGTCGCAATTCCATCTCTTACATTTTCAGTCCAATTACATTAGTCGTTGCCAAATGCTGGGACCCAAACCCGAAAGGTTACTTCACAATACCTCGCCATGAACCAGTGCGACCCATCGACCCCTCGGCGTGGGTAGCCCACACAACCGCCATGAGGGGAGACTACCCTGGACGCCCCGGGACAGCCGCCTCCTTGAGCACTATGACCTCAACAAGTTCTTCATTAACCAGCTCTATCCCTGAGTCCGACCGTGAGTCGACTCTGTTTAAAAGTAGGGACACGGTACAGACAAGATAATTCACAGCAGGAAATCTTTTGTGGATGGTTCACGCATTGAACAAAACTTTTCCCTGGGAATTTGACTATTTGTGTGTTTTTGTGATTAGGAAAGAGAATTACCATGGCAGGCAGCAAAACTACATAGCGTATTGTCATTGGGGAACTTGGCTTTCTTTTTGAATTAGAAAAGTACAAACATGCTTTCTAGCTGATGCTATGGTACTTGGTTTTCCTGTGTTGTGTACTAACGCAGGTTTTTTTGTATATATTTTGTGCATACATCTGTACTAACCCGAGCCTGTCTGTTACTGGTACTTTTGCTCCCACATTATGCTCTAAACCCACAATTGCAGATCATCTGATGATTTGTGATCTGAGATTTTCTTTTGGATGCAGAATTTGTGAATATGAATACACAATTTTGGAACTAACATTTTTATACCCGACTAGAATCAGGTTGAGAGTGGTTAAATGTCCCAGCATGTTGATAATTTGTTGGGTTTTTTTTGTGACAGTTTTAATTCCAGATGATCAAATTTTATCAAAATATTCCTTGCATCCAAGAGAGCTGCAAAACCACAATGGGAAATTGCTGATTGAATATTCCCAGCGGGACACGGGTTTGTTTTGAGGAGTTGTACATGATCCATGGCATTAACCCTGTCAGTGCCAACTGCCACCAAAGTCACAGTACTTAACCCTCTGGACCCTAAGGGCCGATAGATCAGCCTAAGTACATTGAGTTACAAAATTCTTAGGACCCAGAGGGTTAAGATGAACTTCTCTGAACTGTCAACTGAATACTATAACAGTAGTCTTTGTAAAAGACCTTTTAATGAAGTTCCAGCCTATAGTCCCATAGAATCTAATAATCCAGGTCAACAGCTTTCCGCAGTGCACCTACAGTGCGGCGAGGAAAGCTCTTGACTCGGTCCAAAGCTCGGCAGGCTGAGCAGGCTTAACACCAGTTTATCTGCAAGCAAATTTTTCCTGTGAAAAGACGAATACATTTTATCAAATTTCGAAAATTTCACGTCCTCTGCCTCTGTTCTCAGCTAAACACGCCATCATTATCATATTGATTATCTAAATGGGAAGCTGCTGCTGGTGGAACTGGTCTTTCTTAAGAAAGTTAGAAACCTCTATTTATGTTCATTTACAATCAAAGACTACGGAATGTCTCTGAATATGGGTTCAAGTGACAGATAGGATATATATGTGTGTGTGTGTGTAGTAAACAAAGTGTATACAACCTGAGGTAGTTAAAAATGGTGGCAGAATTGTAAAGTTAACAGACACAAATTAATTTGCAAAACTGTTGCCTGTTTTAAAAATGATAATGATTTTTTAAGGGATGTATTCCATTGTTCTGCTTTCGCTAGTACATTTTAAAGATGAAAACAAAAGACCATAATAATAATAATAATAATAATAATAATAATAATAATAATAATAATAATAATGATAATCGTAGTATTAGTACTAGTAGTAATCAGTGATAATAATAATTGTGATATGTTTGTTGCAACATAGAAGGAACAGTGCTTGCTGTCTGCATATAATTTTTCTCTCCATTGCCACGATACAAATGATGCGGTTTTTGTTTTGTAGGTTTTGTGGATGATCTAAATTTGACCATCAACACAGATATGGCAACTATAGTAAAAGCAATGGCGCAGCCTGACTCAGGGCTAGAAATACGTGACCGAATGTGGCTTAAGATCACAATTCCAAATGCATTTATAGGTAAGAAGGCACCTTTCTCGTAAACTGCAAAACCAGACCATTCCATTTTACTGGCAGATGCACAACATCTCAATTTAGTGCTTTGAAAAAAAAATAGTTAATGTTTATTGTATCAGTTGAGGAGGAAAGTTTAGCGTTTCTTATAGAGCTGTGAAAATTGTGCAACTATAGCTTGTGACTGTTTTTTTTAAAAGTGCCACTACCCCTAAAGTCATCACAAAGTGCGCCTCTAAAGCAGGTGGTTAAGAAGTGTAGGTATATTTAAGAAACAAATACTGCAAATGGGCTTTAGAGAGTGTCTTAAAAAGATATCCAGTCTCATAATGGAAATGGCCGTTAATGCAAGGTAAAACAAACCGATGGAAACTGTACAATTTTTTTTTTTTTTATCCTGGGGTTGAACAGAACTGGCTCGCCTCTGAGGAGTGCAGTTATGGATGAAACTGGTATAGGCATGTGGCATATAGTGTATCTACGTTCAAAAGGTGGAAAAATTGTGTAGTAATCATCATTTTTACACTTGCAGGTTCAGATCTGGTGGATTGGTTACACACACACGTAGAAGGCTTTGCTGATCGGAGGGATGCTAGGAAATACGCATGCAATTTACTGAAAGCTAATTACATCCGACACACAGTTAACAAGCTGACATTTTCTGAACAGTGCTATTATGTTTTTGGAGATCTATGTGGAGGTAAGCAAAAAAAAATGGCTCGAGGCCCATGAAATTCAATCTGATTTGATTTCTGATTGGGACAAGCCTTGAGATCTTGAATCACCAGGAGGCACCACTGGTACATGGTCAAGAGAATCATTCAGCCTCCTGACCAATCAGATTGAAGTGTCATGTAATCCATCACTGATGAGGATTTATGTGGAGGTAAGAACAGTGGATGCATGGGAACCACTTGACCATTGTACAGATGAATTAGTCTTTGATGATTTCTGAATTGTCAATGGCTGATTATTTCCCCATCAAACTCACAGGTACTGTTGAGAGTTTTGCTGTGAACTGAATACAGTGGTGTGACGACAGTCCTATATTTTGTGTACTCAGGCCGCTGAATGTTTAGTATGCTGATTTTTTTTCCAGAGGTGACTTGTCAGTCGGGTAAGGTTATAGGATGATCTGCCGTCTGATGTCCATCTGTGTCAGTCCATATGTCCATCTCCAACTTTTTGTCCAAAATCATTAATGTCCGGGTTCTTTTTTAACTTTGTGGGGATCTGCCGTTGGTGGGTCTCTACCAAGTTCAACAGATCATGGTCCTGTGATTTTTTAAAATTTCTGATGACTTTTCTTTTTCTTCCACAACAGCTTGTCCAATTGCCTTAAAATAGCACAGGGACACCTTTGGACTTTGCTTTGAAACTACAGACAATTATGTCTGGGGATTACTAGTTAGCAGTTTGTTCAGCAAGTGGCGCGGTGATTTTTTTGGTTTAAATTTGTTTTGTAATTTTGACCTCTCCTCCCCAACCACATGCTGTATGTTCTTCAAACGTAGCAGGAACACAGCTCGACTCAATCTCTAACAAATGTGTATTTTGTGACATCACTCCTATTTCCTGATTTTTAACAATTTTTTAAAATCTATAGTGATCAATAAAATACATGTTAGCATGGTTTCCATTCGAATAATCATTGTATGTTTATGTATAATTTTTATGCCCCCCCCCCCCAAGAAGGCGGGGCATATGGCTGGGTCACTCACATCCATATACAGTCAGGCCGCGTTTATCTGGCACCATCTGTTTTTGGTCATTTTGCCGGATTAGCAAGGCTGCCAGATTAACAAATCACAGTATAATTACCAGGATATATAGAGAATAAGAGACCAAATTTGCACCTAACAATGAGTAAATAAAAACATAATCACATACACGTATTACCAATCATATGAAATTTTAAAAACAAAGCGTGCAAATTATAGGAAAAAAACTTTATTCAGTGTAGTCATATCCATATGTACAATTAATGTTACGTTCAAAATTACTGGAGCGAGCGGGCATAAATGTCCCAACCCTAATGTATATCCCACACACATATTTGGACATATTTTGCCTTTAATAGCTTATTTTGGCACAAAGAAATCCGGAATCCTTTTTTGTTTACTGCGCTCACTTTTCATATCTTTTACCTGTTCTTCTCTGGGCCGAACTTTTGCTACGTCGTCACCACAAAATCCCTCATTGGATTCTGGCCATTGCAATGAAATTTAATCATTTAAGGCAGGAACAATTAAACATCTTATCAACTCGGAAATTGTTTGGAACACATCAGGTGATTGTTGATTATGCGGTACGGCGCAATTAGGTATGTTATTGCAAGGTATATACTCCGTTGAATATCAAGTGATGGATTAAAGAGGCCAATTACATTGAAAAAAGCCCTTTTGTTCTGCAATTATAATGCCGGTGACGAAATTCAAGGGTGCTGGATTATCATGTAGTAAATCAATGGGGGAAATCCATTCACAGCTCATTGCTGCCGAATTTCCAGGGTGCCGAATTATCAAGTGACGGTTAAAGGCGGCCTGACTGTACATGTACGAGCAGCTCACATGAAGACAGGCTCAGGTCTGCTCATGTTAACACAGTACAAGCTACAGCTGAAGCACGGCTCAGCTTGTATCAGGTAGGGAGTTATTTGGGTGTTGAATATATAAATGTAAGCAGAGGACAGACTGTTCACGCAGGTATCTTGTTGCTTTTTCAACAGGGAGAGAAAAATATGCTTATCCAGGTAAGTTGAATGTTCCTTTCTAGAATTGGGCTGTGGCTGGAGGAACCTGGCAATGCATTGAGTGGCAGTCGGGTTGATACCTCCAGCTTACCTGGCTTTTCCTCTTGGTTAAGAGATGCCAATAGGAACCTCAGAAGATTATCATGCCATGTGGTGCCCCTTGGGCCCATTGTCACTTCCCATTGTCACCTGTATGCATACAATTTCATAGAGAAAATTCCCATCAAGATTTTCTTTATCTTTAGAGGATTTTAGGTGACCAAAAGCAATATTGAAAACCAGAAGTATCAATCTAAGGTTCCGTCCATAGGGGTGTCTGAAAAATTTCACAGAAGAAAAGTTTTCATCCAACCCAGTAGGATTCTTCCATGCCAAGTCACGGGACGGAGCTCGTACACTTCAAGGTTTAACTTCTGGACATAACCACCATACCCAGAAAATTTTGCCCAAAATAAAACCTAAAATAACAATAATAATACTACTAATGATAAGTTAACTAGCAAATAAAAATCCAAATGATCCTCCCGTATGAAGTTCCTTTTATAATTGTCTCACACTTGATTTATTGTATGTATGATACGTTAATTCATTTCAGTTGCATATGTGTTATAAATAACATTTTGTTGCTCCATAGTGGAACACAAGAATATAGCCAACTAAATAAAAAAAATTGAGACTCTCGATTTCTCATACCAAGAACTGGCATACCTGGTCTACAGATTTGAAATTTGCTTAGCACCAGGACAAGCTTTGGCAAATTTGCCAGGACGTTAAAAAAAAAATCTTTAAAAAAAGAAAAGAACAAAAGCTTCTGTAACCGTTAGATGAAATTATGTACAAAAAAGTGCTCCCGAATGTTCATTTCAGTTATTTTTGCAAAAACGTTAAGCAAATGGCATAATAATGTTCTGAATCATCATTTTTGGTAATTTTATATAAGGAATCTGCTTACAGCATCACTATCTGGGCATGTTTGCACAAGTCCCATGTTTTGTATGATTTTTTTTTCTTTTCAATAATCTTCTACTGCTGTGACATTTGCCAAACTGTGAGAAAAAAAGCTGTCACCTTGCCAAACCTTGCTTGAGTTTTTCTCACTGTAATGGAGACATCAAATTCAATGTATGCAGAAGATCATTGCTACAGAGGTTGGCTTATTATTAATGGATAAATATACCTCTCTCTGTTTTTCCCTTCCCCTCGCTTCCCCGCTTCGCTATGTTTCCCTATGGTTGAGAGTCAAACTCTACATATGGCATCCCCACTGTAACATTCAAGCAGTTATTTTATGACACCCACACTGTAACAACCAAGCAGATTTATGACATCCACACCATAACAATCAAGCAGTTATATATGACATCCACACCATAACAATCAAGCAGTTACTTTATGACATCCACACCATAACAACCAAGCAGATTTATGACATCCACTTCGTCACAATCAAGCAGTTATTTTATGCCATGCACCCTGTAACATCCTAGCAGTTATTTTTGCATCACTGCATGTAGCAATTGAAGAGGCACAAGGCATTGATGCGTAATTGAAATCACGTACGAAAGTTAATGAACAGTCTATTCCGACAACATTTCTGCAGGACTGCAGCATCTACATGTGTTGTAAATTTTGCCAGTTGATACAGCTCTGACAGCAGTATGCTGTATAGGTTGATACATTGACTATGGAGAACAGGTAAATCTTCGTTGAACCTCCCTCTAAATATTTTCTTTATTGCCATCAGATGGGGTCAACAACTTTCCTTGACATATACTATGCTGATGTCTTATCTGTTTTTCTTGCACAGATTTTGTTTTTATGAATAATATATGTAAGCAAAACATTAAGCAGACACTGTTTTACGTCCAGGCATTTTTCGGTAATTTTAGCAGAAAAAGAAAAAATTTGTGGAAAGTCCATAGTGAAACCTCTGTAAAACATACACTTCAGGTAAGTACTTATTGGCTCTGCTGACCACAGGTCACAGAGCATATGTGATCACTCCTGTCCGACCATCCAGCCGTCATTCTGTCCATCGGTAAACAATTGCTTGTCAATAGGATAGCATCTACAATTTTTAAGTTAGCCCCTTGAAATTTTTTCAGATGTATTCTGTGAATAAAAATCTAGGTTCCTTTTGTTATTGGTGGTGCCACCTAGTATTTTACATAATACTGAGGCCAAAAAATTGAAAATCTTGTGGTGTGTTTGATGTCCAACCTGAACAATACTAGTGGTGCCACCTATAGGTGAATGGGAAATATGAGTTTATGATTTGGTGAATTTATGAAATTCATTATTTTGAGAAATGACTTTGCTAAAAATCGACGATGTGGAGCCATTGGTGGCACCACTGGTAGTAATTATTGAAGCCTACATCGTTGGCATCAAAAACACATTGTATTCATTATTGTGGTGATAAATTGAAACAGAACTGCAAAATTTACACCAATTATGTGTGAGGCCAATGGTCAAATTATGTGAAATTTTGGGTGACCTTGACTCATTTTTCAAGGTCATTAAGCCCTTAGATAAAGGCACAAAATTTGACTAATTTTTCAAGGTCATTAAGCACATAGAAAAAGGCACAAAATTCGGTACGTTGAGAAAGAATAAGCTAAAAGATACCAGATATACCACAAATTTGTATCGTGTAGAAGTTTGATATTGCGTGATATAGATAACCTTGACCAACTTTCGTAACGTCATAGAGGGAATGAATTTCAGTACAAGAATGTTTTGTGATGGTCTTTACGTGTGAACTTGTGGACATGTATATATGTACCATTACAGGAACATTATTCATGCAAGATTTTTATGTCGTATCGAAGTCCAAGATTTTTATGTCGTATCGAAGTCCAAGATTTTTATGTGGTATCTGGTCATGGTGGCACCACTGGTGGTATTAATTGGAACAACTATCATAGGTATGAAAAATGCATTAAATTCATTTTTATGATACGTTCAGATGAGACTACAAAATTTACTTTAATTATGCATGAGGTCAGTAGTCAAATTTGGTAAAATTATGAGTGACCTTGTCCTTGGCCTATTTTTCAAGGTCATTAATCACTAGTAAAGGACACTGAATTCAACATGTTGAGAAAGAGTCAGGAAAACAATTCCAAATTTGCCACAAATGTTTCTCGTATATGGAAGTTTGATATTGCGTAATATGGTTGACCTTGACCTAGTTGTCAAGGTCATGGAGAGAAGACATTTCATGAAATGACTTTTTTTACTTTCTTTTGTTGGTGGTGGTCATTACATCTTAAGCTCCCTTCATATATCCATATACCATTACACTGATTGTCATTATTGGAACTAACATCTTAGGTATCAAAACACATTATATATTCATTATTGTGATAATAAATTGAGTTAGAACTGCAAATTTACACCAATATGCATTTCCTAACCCTGACTCTTAATTTCTCAGGGTCATGGAGGGAGTGCATTTCAGGGAATAATTATTGGTGATGTCAGCAGAGCATTAGGCCCATGGGCCTTTTGTTGTGGTCTGTAACTGGGGCATTTAGAATACACTGACAGGGGTGAAATTTTTCAGCCTGTAGAGTGAATTCAGTGAAAACCAATGTGGAAAACCAGGTTTGTTCTGTACTATAAGGTTTTGAAAAAAAAAAAAAAATCCTATACAGAACATTCAAATTAACTGTGGAGCTGCCATGGGGAGCATCGCTCAACCAGAAAGTAGTCAGTTGTCTGGGTGGATCCAATCTATAAAACGGGGCAAAATGTATTGTTCTTGTGAAAACAAGTGACGTGGAAATAATTTTATATTTTGAAAAGTCACAGTCTGAGTTAGGCATAAGGGGGAATCCTCCCCTGTTTGGAATAAGTTTTCGTTGTTAGTGGAAATGTTAGTAACACCCTTAGTGCATCTACAATACGTCCATATCATGGTGGACAATTGTCTTTGTTGCCTAGCAACAGGGCTAGAGATTTTGATGGGGAATTATGTGCATGTCTTGCATTTGATCAGTCCCGGTCAAATTTGCTTCGACTCGTTCAGTGCCCACTGCGACTAAAGTCAATCCCCTTAAAATGAACAGCTGTGAATTGTAATAAGGGTGCTAGATTCATGTTTCTTTTAAAAAGACCTTTCATTCAAGCACCAGTGTGCCTGCAGTTACATAGAATATAACAGTCTGGGTCAACAACTATCCTCACCACAGCAAGTGTTGAGTGCAGTTGTGCACCTGAGAAAGCTGTTGACTTTGTGTAGAATGTCGCACTGAAAGAGGGGACAGATGTCACCCGTGCTCACAGTGGAACGCGATTAACTTCAGCGTAAACCCGGGAACGTGAGGCTGGTGTATCAGCGTGCAACTTGTTCCCTTCAAAATCTGTCAGAAAGAGCCTGACAGCATAAATATTGTCTGCTTTTAAAAAAAAAAAAATCTTGTCAAGAATGATACAGGCGATTGGTCAGCGACTTTCCTTGGTGCATTATGGGAACATTACACCCACAATGCACTGGGAGAAGCTGCTGACTCGATCAACTCCAATACTGTAGGTGCCAAAGACAACTTATTTCTACCATAATAACTTGATAGACAGACATTTGTCGCCTCGTCACACTACAGTGCACATTGTAGGCTCAGTGCTTTCAAGGTGAACCTACACAATTACTCAAGATGGGTAAATCAGACAAGTGCTTAAGTTGTCAATATGTGTAGTACTCCGGGTGTCCAGTGTGGTGTGGGTTGGCCATAGACTGGATGTGGTAGATTACGCCGAGCCGAGCTTGCCTAGAAGCTCCACATATTGTGATTTCTTTGCCTCACGCCAATGAGTGCCATGGCTTGACCACACTGCTGTGCTGTGTGGTTTTAACTCATTCCATACTGTGGTGACAGGCAGTGCCAGAACCACTGACTTCAGACTATAGGCATGTTGGTACTTAAATGAAAGCTCTTTTCATGAAGAATTTAAATGTGCAATTGTCTTCTTAAATCTAGGTAAACATACAGAAAAATCAGGGACTGGTATGGAATGAGTTAATGCTGGCATGTTGAGTGACATCACACTGATGTGCTTAGTGTGTGTGAACACTCGGTGTTGGCTTCATACATTTAGTGATGCCATGTTAGTGTGTTAGTGCCGGGACTCGTGTGTTGGTGAATCCATATCAGTGTTTGCGGCTCCATGCCATTGTGTCGCTGACACCACACGGGTGTGATGTCACTTGTATATGACTTCACATTAGTGTCAGTGACTCCACAATAGATTTAGTGACTCCACACCAGTGTGTGTAGTGACTGCACCCCAGTGTTTTAGGGCTCCATGCAAGTTTTTTTAGGGCATAGCTTCGAAGATGTGGGTGTGCTGCAGTAATCAGATTGTCTGTCTGTCTGAATTTCATTTACAGATAACAGGTGCCTTTTGAAATAACTTACCCAATTACCTTTAAAATATGTCACAATGTTTATTATTGGTGACCTTGAGGTCAAGGTCAAAGTCAAATGTCTGTTTGAACAAAAGTAGTTTTAGTGCCATAACTTGAGAATGATTTGATGAAAGTTCAACCTTGCTCAGGATATGTACCAAAGTATGGATTTCCCTTGGGATTGCAATTGCCTTCAAGGTAAAGGTCACATCGCTATGAAAATCTGGTGCTTAAAAATCGGATGCTTGTGGGCCGGGTGATGACCTGGTTATTGCCGTCCTCGTTTGTGGTGAATAGCTTCACTTCCATGTCTGGTGTTTGTGCACGTTGTGTGTCTGTGTCTCACCTCTTCCTACCTTCCCTTCTTTTTGTTTTTCCAACAGATGGCGTAACGCATTTGGCACTTGCAAATATTCCAGACATGTCTCAGCTGAGTTTGGAAGACGTGGACTCAGTGTCAGAAGCAGATCGCGACACATTAGCACCTTTACCGCCACCGTCGTGGAACAGCCAGTACCCAATAGCGCCAACATATATGCCACCGCCTCTGCCGGGCGGCTATACTCCAGCCCCGTTCGCCTATACAAATGACACAGCCAGTTATGTCAGTATGCCAGGCGGAAATGGTAGTGCCGGAAGTAACCACAGCGGATCAGGTAGGTACACTGTGTAATTGCAAAGAACAGGTCGGGAGGTGGAGGAATGTTGCTCGATAGAGGTAACATCGTGTGGTACCAGTTTAAAAAAAAAAAATTGCACGGAAGTCTTTGAGTAACAAGGTAAGGAAAGTTTCGACGGGTGTTAAATATACGTGTGTCTGTACATGCATATTTAATTCGTAATATAAAGCTTGTGGAAGTTTCAGTTTGTATTTTTAGCATGGATAATTTTCAGATGTTTATAAAAAAAATGGACCTGTTTATTTGGTGTTGGAAAGAAATGTACACTTTTCAAAGTCAGTGATACAAATGTACAACCATGACTGCAGCTTTTACATGTAGGTGTTGTGTTTACAAAAGAGATATCTAAATATGTTGTTGTGTGCAGAGAGGAGGGGGATAGTTAGCACCTAAGTTTTACAGTTTTCTTCATTTTCTATTTATAACTTAAGATTATCGGGAAACTTAACATCTAAGATCAGTTATACTGTTAAAGTTTACGGAAAATTGCAGGGTTTTCTGATTTTGAAGTGCATTTGGAAAAGACCACATTGATCATTGAATTTTATAAGAATGTATTAAAATGAGTAGTATCTTTACAATTTTATATTTAGAACTTTTGTTTTGTCATTTGTTATAAGATTTGAGAAAAGAAATTTGGTGACCGGTGCATGATTAATTTTGTGGGGTCTCTGATTCTAACAACATTTGGAAAATTAATGCCTAAATGTTCTGAGGCACACTGTTAAGCAAACTACTTGCTTTATCCCACATTAACCTTCCTAACCAATCAGGAGGCAGCAGCAGATCACAGTTACCATGGCAACACAATGATTGATGGCTTTTGCATGATTCTAATTGGTTTTGTTCCCTAAGCATCCCATTGTGCAGCACACTTTATGTCCCTGAGTTGCTTGGATCTCTTGCTTTGATGTGATTCCCACTTCTAAATGTGCATGTAGTTTTCATGATTTACTTGTAACTAGAGGCACCTCACTTTCTGCTTTGGCCTGGCAAAAATATGGTTTCATTCATTCTCGTATTTTTTTGTGCAGCTGTTTTGTTACTCTGTGATTTAGTTTTGATGTTTGTTGTCATGTTTGATGTGTTCTAGGAATCATCAGCTGATTTCTTTTTTTCTCCCCGTTTTGTCTGTTTTTTGCCTTCTAGCCAAACGTGACAAATCTTGTGCTTGTATAGTTAGCCATACGTATAAACAGATTCGGAAGCTGTGGGAAAATACTGACAAAGAACACGGGCCGAATGGTGTAAACACAGACAAATTTGACGATATTGACCGCAGCACGAGTAGTAGCACGGGTTGGTAGCCTTCTGTTTGGTTTTGTTGACGTAGAACCTCCAAGTTTGGCTGTTCTGTCATGTGTATAACTATCTAGAACTGGTAAATCTCGACTGCTATTGGATACGTGGAAGCCCTGTAATTTGTATGTGAAGGGAAAAGGAAACTGATACCAGAACTGCAAGAAACGATTGTTTAAAGTGCACTGAAATTTGGATGGAAAAAAAAAATGAAGGCCAACTTGAGAGGGTTAAAGGTCAAAGGTCATCTGAACTTTGTTCCAGCACTTGGGTGTGCTAGACAGTTACGTGGCACATTAAGCAGGCAGGTGCGATGTCAATAGATTTATTTTGTTTTACTTATCAGTAAGCTTTGTATATTTATATCAAAATTTCGTCAGATTATGCATTTTGACTTTGCTATCTCGTACTTTGCAGACAAACAAAAATATGTCAACTCAGCATGTACCACTTTGACTCCCATGACTGGTCGGGAAGACCGCAGTAGCCAGTTGCTAGTGTGCATTGGAAGAATGCCATGGTCCTGTTGTTATCTTGCATTTGATTGGCTAGTGCAATGCAGGCTTATGTTTGCTGGTTGTCCTCTCGTCACTTTGGGTACACACCATTTTACCCCTTTGTGACTGACAGGTCCCATGTTTCTGGTGGGGTCTTCAAGCGCTACTTCCATCGAAATATCCATGCAAATGAGGGGACAGCGATACGCTTTGTATCTGCGATACACACAACATACTTCAAGTAACATGCAGACACTTGAGTATTACAACTTTGTCTGAACATAGGTCAGAGGTCAGAGGTCAATGTGAGAAGAGATGCCAGCTATTATGAATTGGGAGTAATTTTTCCGTGTCATATTCTAAAATGAAAGAAATCCCTTCTTTTTTGCCCCAAAACTGTATGAAATGGTCAAATTTGCCGATAAGTGTACACAGTAAATGCCACATTGTTTTCCACGGTGGCTATGCTGACAGTGCACTGAATCCATGCACAGTAAAAGTCAGCATTACTGAAGTTTATATGTAGGTGGCGCAACTGTAGTATTTGCACCAAAGACAAGCGGGGCTCTAGTAATCCCAGGTTAAGTAGGATTTGTAATAGGCCTTTATTTAAGCAGCAAATTTGCCAACAAAGTTCAGAAGTCAGGGGCTGATTGAAGATGTACATATACATGAAAGTCGAGATAAGCAACAATTTGTGGGAGGTTGGAGTTACAGACCCAGAGTGCTAAAAATCTCGCCAGATATCTGGAAGCTCATATGCTTCCTACTTGCTCCGCCCTTCAGCCATTTCTCCCTCACAAGTTCCCATACTCATTAAATTACATCAGTTAGGTCAGGGTACCCAAAACGTTACAAGATGATATTTGCGAGCAGAAGATATTAACCAGGATCTTGCTAAAGAAACTTTTTCCTGGAAGTGTCATGCAGTAGGAAGTAATGGTACTGAGTCTGCAATGTATTTCCTTTAGTGCATATGTATATCACAGTACTCCTCAAGTGCTGAAAATTACATTTGGTTATGCTGACACCTGGTGTTTGCTATCCGAACTAATGGCCCCCAATATATGCATGTAAGTTGAAATCGGATATGTGTGCTTGGCATGCCACAATATGTGTGTAGTATATATATATATATATATATATATATATATATATATATATATATATATATATATATATATATATATATATATATATATATATATATATATATATATATATATATATACATACACACTGCACACATCAAAAGTGTTTCCGTTTGCACTTTACTGGGGGTGTGGTACCTTATCAAGATACAACCTAACCCAGGAGATAAATTTAATGTAATAATTGGAGAAAAAAGTCAGTTCTTGATCTTTGAATTTTCATCTTGTTTAGAATGGTTAGGTCATCAATTTATTGTCTCGCCAGCATAAGCTGTTGGCAAGACTAAGCACTCACTTTCTGGCCATCTGTCAGTCCATCCGTCCCGCCATCTGTAAGTCAACAAGCAAAATGCTGAGTGGCATTATTTCACTAGCTACACTAGGTAGGGCTTTCATACTTGGTTAAATGATTAATAGTGATGGTCACTACAGATTTGCACCATCACTGTCACACTTCATTGGTCACATCATGCTTGAATGAGCATTGAAGAAAGACTTCGGATGGGCAGTATTTCACAAACTAGATTAGGTAGGGCTTTCGTATTTCAGAGGAAGATTCATAATAATCGTCACAATGATTTTACAGCCTTACAGAGCACCATTAATATGGTAGTCCATACAATTACGTGTACATTGTTGAATAATGCTGGTGAGACGTCGTGCCCCCAGGACATTGCTCTGGTTTGGATGTAACAGTGCTGAATCTGAAAGTATAGTACTCTCTGTCTATCACGCTGAAAGCAAATTTGACAAACTGACCCCACAGCCTGCTCAATGTGCCATTGTTTATATATATATATATATACATGTATATATTTTTTAAACAATTTTTACTTTTTCCTGTATTTAGTTAAGCATGATGTTGCGTATAAATATATTGCATTAAGGTGCATGATGACTGTGTAATGTTAGCATGAGGAACCCGCTCAGTTCAGCATACGATGCCTGAATTTCAGAACTTGCATGAAAAAGTTGCATATATCTAATGCGTTTTAACACTTGAAACAGTGTCAGTGATACGGCATGTGTGTAATGAATGCAGATAAATTTATTTTAGCTGTGCGAGTTGAAATAGGTACATTTTTTTACCACTGGTGTCTTCAAATTTTATTTTATACGGAGGATTACTTGTTTTGAGCAGAATTCACCAAAAGATACAACTATCAAAAAAAAAAAAAAAAAAATGGAAAATTGTGTAAAAATTTTGATGATGAGACTAGTTTAATGGAAGCCACAGACTGAAAGTTATGTCACACGTCTTTTTGTAAGGCAGCCATATTGGAAGATACCTATCCCAGAATCCACCCATGGCATATAACAATTTGGAATTAGTTATATGTATTCTTCAGCACATGGGTGAAACAAATTTCAGACACAAATTTTGGAGCCATTGAAAAGTTTCCTGTTTTTCTCTAGCACTGACAGACGGTTCCCTGAATCCTGCTTCCTCCAATACCCCCAATGTAGGAGTCTGTAGAAACACTTATCTTGACCTTGATGTTTATCAGTGCCCCCCCCCCCCCCCCCATCTCAATCAAATAAATATGCAGGTAATTCTACATACTGTAAATTGCTTTAATTTCGCTGTATTCTTATTTTCACTCATTTCGCTGATGGCACAAAACCGTGAAAATAAAAACACAGTGAAACAGTATTTTAACATTGTTTGAATGGAAATTATGTCCAAAACAGTGAAATTAAGACTACAGTGAAACGTCAAAAATATTAAAACTGTGAAACTTCATACAGCCAAAAATAAAGCAATTTACAATATTGAAGAAAGCTCAGATGGTATCGTGGCAAGTGTACATCTCTAGCAGTCTTAGATGGACATGTAAAACTCTTGAAAAATATTTGGTGGATAGTCAAACACATTACACATATTTATTGCATGAACAAACTATGAAGGGTCTGTGTTATTATTTTTTCGGATCATGTTTTTTCCAGTCAGTCTGGCCTTGTTACAGTGAAGTGTAAAACTGGGGCGCAGCTTTCAGTTGCCACGTCTGTGCTTTCGTATCATTGCATTCTGTAAATGCTTCTATCCGATGTCATGATGGCTCTTACCTACCACCTCTTCCCAATAGAATATCCGTTTTTCCACCCCACTATATCCATGACTTTGACTTCCTTTTTTTCCCCCTTATTTGATTCCTCCTGATTCCAGGTTTTTTGAAATTATGGAATTTTAGCTAAAAAAAACCCCCAAAACCCATGACCTTGTGCTGGGTCACATTATGTTCTGGCACGATGTTGAATGTTTATCTCTTTTGTCCATGTGGTCTTGTATGGATAGCTTCAGCAAGCTTTGTGACTTAAAGTATCGTTGTTAAAAATGTACCCCTATGCAGTCCATGACAAACGATCATGTGGGTGGAGGTAATCCCACTGCCTCAGAAAACTTGTCCGTAATCTCTTGCCAAAGACTGTATAGTCCCATTAGATTCTAATTCCAACAGTTGCATGTACGTGTGTATCTATGTTTTTGCCATCCATTTGCGTCTGGGCTTTAAATTGTGATGTACTTACAAGATCAGTCCCAAGGTGAATGTTTGAAGCATGAAAAAAAAAAAAATTGCATTCTTTGTAAATAAATTTGTAGCACCGTATGAGAGCTTTCATTAATTCAGCATGTGTACTCTAAGTGTAGTTTATTAATTCAATCAGGAAACCAGGCTTTGTCCTGTATTAATCCCCATTGAAGCATGTATAATATGTAGTACTTAACATGATAACGCACAAAAATACCTGCATACTCAATGAGAGGTCAAGAAATATCTATCTTAATATTCCGCAATGGGAAAATAACATATTTCTTACTGACAGTTATGGAGAAGTGGGTCGGGTTAATATCGGCAAGTGTGAGGTGTGTGGCTCCATCTAGGGGCCATTTTGTGCCTGTGGTACCACAGCTGATATTGGTAACACTGGGCAGGGTTCTAACTGCTTACACTTTGTTGGATTTTTCGTTTTTTCTTTCTTTTTTTCTCTTTTCTTTTAGCAACACCGGCCAATAAATTTAGGGATTTAATGCATTTTAGGGAAGAATGTATATTAATTTAAACCAAGTGTTGGAACAAAGTTGTGTGGGGAGTGTTTTGGCTGAACAGTGCCTGGCAAATACCACTGTGTATTAAGTACAGCTGTACATTGTATATTTCCCAATGTGAGGGAAGATTATCCAGTTTTTGTTTAAAAATACATCAAACTGCACAATCTTCGGCTTGCCTGTGGGTGCTGCGTGATAGGACTGTGATGTTGAGACAATCGTTGGCGACACCAAGTCACTTTGTGCTGCCATGTAGAATCTTTGGAGCAGAGCATTTGGATCAAGTCAGCAGATTGCGAGGGTTCATTAAACACCAGTCCTAGGGTTATACCCCTATATGTACCAAGACTAGAAGACGAAGGCCACATTTTTCAACGTTTTATAAAAAGAGCTTTCGTTTAACTTTTAAAGTGCTGATTTAAGACAGTCAACAGCTTTCCTCGGGGCACTTTGCACGCTTGCAAAGTGTCCCAAGGAAAGCTGTTGACTAAGAGTACTTTTGCTTTAGACAAGGCTTGCTGGTATTTGAATGAAAGGTATCTTCACGAGGATTTGAATCTTGTAACCACGATATGTTCAAGGGTAATGAGAAAATGACTATAGCCGTGATTAGCACTTTAAGGGTTAAATACCAACAATGAAAGACCCAGGAAAGCCAGTGGCATAGAGACTAAACCTGTGGAAAGAGCCTGACGGGTTTCGATTAAGATAAAATCCCATCAGAGGTGGTTAGGGAATACTGTACGCTGCTCATATAGCAGGGGGTAATGTTGCTGACTCGTACAATACCAAGAACAAGCCCAGGTTAAGGTTATTGACTTTTGCGTTGCCTTACAAGTTGTGGTGCAGGACCTGAGTGACTTGACAGGCAATACAGACATCTCCTCAGTTCAGTGTCAGTCATCCAGGTGATGTTATGAAGGTGGTCAATTTCTCTTAATTCAACATCCTGTTTGTCATGCCTCCTGGTGGAAATAGGGAGACTAATTTTTTCGCTTGTGTCTTTCCAATGTTCTTCCTCTTCAGTACTTTTGGTTTCTGTGAAGAACTTGAAACACAATAGGATCATTATGTTGGCATTGTGTTTGGGTGACCTTGTCCTAATTTGCAAGGTCACAGGGCCATCGATGTGAATTAAGTTTCCATACCGTAACTCAGGAAAAATTTGAAGAAACTTCATGAAATGTGGTAGGATTGTTAATATTGATATGGCTTGGGTTGGGATTGCAGTTATGTTACATAATTCAAGGTCACAGGGCCAAATAGGTACCTATCATGTCTCCTCACCACCCACCCACCCCTCCAAATTTAGCGGGAGTTTCCAACTTTTAGGCCATAATTTGGGACGTTTCAGCTGAACTTTAGCCAGTTTTTGCCCTATGAGAATGGTTTCTTTAGTCGTTGTTTAATGTCTACCCCTTTGGGAGCCAGAGTCTGACCATTTCTTGTGAGAGGATGTGGACAGGCATGCAATAGATTCATATCCTTTCTGTGCCATAACCCATCAAGAATTTGAGGAAACTTTGTTGGAGTGTATATGTTGCAAAGTTTGCCTGGCCAAAGAAATAGAAAAAATTGTGAACATTTCTTGCCCAAAACACTGGAAATTGTAACTTAATTGAAAGCCAGTTGATCCAGGACATGAAGCTCAAAGTGGGAAATGTAAGCTATGTCAAGGTGGGAAATGTAAGCCATGTCAAAGTGGGAAATGTAAGCTGTGTCAAAGTGGGAAATGTAAGCCGTGTAAATTGTAAGCCATGTCAAGGTGGGAAATTTAGGCCATGTTAAGGTGGGAAATGTAAACCATGTCACAGTGGGAAATTTAAGCCCTGTCAAGGTGGGACATGTTAGCTGTGTCAAAGTGGGAAAATTAAGCCATGTTAAGGTGGAAAATGCAAGCTATGTCAAAGTGTGAAATGGAAGTCCATGTCAAGGTAGGAAATGTAAGACGGGGAGTGTAAGCCATGTTAAAGTGGGAAATGGGAGTCCATGTCAAGGTGGGAAATTCGGTCATGTCAAGGTGGGAAATGTAAGCCATCCCAAGTTGGGAAATGCAAGCCGTGTCAAGGTGGGAAATTTGAGCCATGTTAAGGTGGGAAAATGTAAGTCCATGTCAAGGTGGGAAATGTAAGCCCATGTCAGGGTGGGAAATGTAAGCCATGTCAAAGTGGGAAATGTAAGCCGTGTCAAGGTGGGAAAAATCTAGGCCATGTCAAGGTGGGAAATGTAAGCTGTGTCAAAGTGGCCACACTTCCACTGATGGACCAGGTCCAACCGTGGCACATGTGACTTCTGGCTACAATTTTTGTGCATAGAATTCTTGGAAGATTGCAATGCCCACAGTTTCAAGGAGAACTGTTTTGCAGGGCTATTTATGATTTATCCTTTCCCTCTTGAACTAAGACTGAGTCAACAGCTTTCCTTGGCATGGGTTGGGCACTAAATGCCCAACCTATGCCAAGGAAAGCTGTTGACTTGGGGCATGTGACCTTGATAGGTCTCATCTACAATTCTCAGTCAAATTGTTTTTCATTATGGTTGAAATTAGTTGAAAACACTAAAGCAGACAACATTTGACCAGCAGCTGGTTTGAGACGGAAAAGATGGAGGAACTCTGTAAAGACATTAGTCAGCAGCTGCCTAAACACAGTGGGAATAGTGCACCCAAAGTGCACCAAGGGAACCTGATGACTGATAAAATGTATAAATACTTGAATCTCCAATTAATATCACCTCCATAAAGAGACCAGTTCTATATTAAGACCGGTTTACAGACCCGTTTTTGTTTATCGTAAATTAAATTTATATCTCCCATTAGGACCACTCCCCTGATAAGACCACATTTTCAGTCCCTCGGGTGGTCTTAATAGGGAGATTTCACGATATATACGTATGTATGTATGTATGTATGTATTATATATATATATATATGACCCTTTCGGGGGGGGGGGGGGATGCATGCCGACACAAGAGTATGAGTGTTGTGTGCTTCAGTATTTTAACTGTGGTCAGGCTGTCCCAGTAGAAATTTTCCAAGATTTCATCTGCCTGCAAAAGTAAAGTCTTGTGTCAACGGTGTGTTCGTTGCAGAGTGCTGTTCTGCAGATGCTGAGTGTTTTTGTGCTAAAAAAAAATTGTTGACTGTGCTATCATGCGTGTTACTGCTGTGATTACAGTGGTACATGCTTTGACGCTTTCAGTGCCAAGTTTTTGACTGAGTCAACAGGATTCCTGGGCACACTTTGGTCAGAATGCACCCAAAGTTTGCTAAGGAAAGCTGTTGACCTGGACTATATATTCTATGGGACTAGGGGCATGCTGGTACTTGAAGGAAAGGTCTTTCTACAAAGAATAACAATACAGTATCCATTTCATAATTCAGAGTTCACCTTAAGTATTTCGACTTTAGTTGCAGACGGCAGTGAAAGACTTATAGGTACCTGTCGTGAGAAACCACATACATTTTTACGGATGACCTTTTCATAACACTACAGGGTATTTCTGTAAAGATAGGTGGCCTGTCATAGGAGGTATGAATAACAAGAGAAGCATTAACCTGTAAAAAGCTAATCACTGCTACAGTTGTTTTCACATTGCCATTAAACGTATAATGGTTGAAAGATTCCAATTCCTCGTGAAGATACCTTTCATTGAAATACCAGCAAGCTTTGTCTATAGCGAAAAGTAGTCTTAGTCAATAGTTTTTCTCAGGACACTTTGCGTGCATCGCGTGCAAAGTGTCCTGGGGAAAGCTGTTGACTCAATCTTAAATCAGCGCTTTAAGGGTTCATAAACATCTTGAAAGGGTGGTCTTTAAAGAGGAGGTCTCTTGAGACAGGGACCACAATATAATTGTCAGTCAGGTAGCCCCTTTAGTCTGCTGGTCACGATTGTCATAACCAGATTTATAGGGTTACAGTCACAGTGGTGATAATCACATAGAGTATGGTTATGGTCACAGCAGTGATAACTGTATTTATAGGTTATGGTTACTGGTCATAGCTATATATATATATATATATATATATATATATATATATATATATATATATATATATATATATATATATATTTTAACAGTTACAGTGGTTATAACCATATATGGTTACAGTTACACTAGTCAGAGGCACATTTATATGCTTAAATATAACCCATCGTGATAACCACATTTATATGGTTAATCACCGTGGTCACAACCAAATATGCTTATAGTCACAACAGCCACAGCAAACTGTCACATGTGCAGTCACAGTAATCGCGACCACTGCTTGCTTCTACTGTAACGGTCACAGTGGCATCTGCAATAGAGTCACAGTCACAGCTGCTGCTTCTAGTGTTAGAAATAGGTGAAATGGTGGTCCATTTGGCCACAAAATGGCAGCTTTGTGCAAAGAGCCTTCTCCTATGGTCTTTCTGAGTTGCAGTTTTAATTTTGGGTAAGTGCTGTGACAAGCCGACACCCCCGGTGACATGACTGGACAAGTAGGGAAGGCCCTCACTGCTCTAGATGTTGGCCTTTCTTGTAGTCTTAAAGTGTCCCGATCATGAACGGGCAGGAAACGGAAACACGGTTATGTTACCATAGTAACAGCATGCAGAGACAGGCTGGAACAGACCCCCAGAACGTGTAATTATTTTAGGTAGGTAGCATGATCAAACACGGTGACCAAGATATGATGGCTGTGTGTAAAAAGAATAGGTCACATGAGAGGAGTTCGTCACGCTTGGCTATGATACCAGTGTCCTCAAAATGAGTCCTGATATGTACGTGTATATGTACGCTGCCTGCTGTGTGTATATGGGAAAAGCCTAGTGCACTTGAAACACCAGATGGCACCACAGTCAAAAAAGAGAGATGGCCATAACACATGTCATTAGGTGTTCTATGTATATCCCATTTGCATAAAACTTTATATACCAATTATAACTGATGTTTGACTTGCATGGAGATTTTACGGATTCCGTCCTGATGACCTCTGACCTTTGATTTAAACATTTCCAGAGTTGTGGGGTACGATGGAAACGACTACAGACATTTATCTCCTGGCCTTGTAGTGGTTTTGGTAGCCAGAAATGACCCAAACCGTATTTGTTGTCATGGTGCAAGCTACGTGCAACTACATGTTATGTCTAAAGGGCCTACTTTGTCAGTATTTCCATTACGAATCTGGAGGTCAGGGCAAAAATGGGAATCCTATTTGGTCTTTCAATTGTGGCAGCCATATTGTTGAAGAAGTTGATCTGGAAGAATATAGGATTTCTGATGATTCAAATATGCTCACATAGCGTGGTTTTGGGTATAAAAATTAAAAAAAAAAACAAAAAACAAAAAAAAAAAAAAAACCTGCTCCTGTTCCAAGATATGTCACAGTGGTTTGATTGGAGCTGAGGGGTAAAGATTCAATTTTGTAGTCTCTTTTGTTATTTTTTTTCAAGTGACGCCAGGGGCAAGTCAGTTGTGTGGAATGTAGATTTGGTCATTTGAATGGGAAATTGTGCAAGTTTTGCATCATTGCTTTGTATACTAACTCCGCAAAAGGGTTGCACTTGTTTGACAATGAAATGAATGCTGTCTCCATTTCAATTTCTCCATAAACTGAGGCACTGGGTGAATCTTTCAGGTCTGTTTCAGGATAATTCACTGATTCTCTCTTGCAGACGTTCTATCATAAATGCAGCTGTTTGTGTTTTGCATGTAATAACATTTAATTTGATGAATATTTACAAATTTTTATTGCTGGAATTGCTAAATAAGTAAGGATTAGTAAATTTAGAAAGAGAGTAAAGTTCTTCAGCATATGAGTTATATTTTCAAGAAAGGAAACACATGCAAAAACTTATCTTGGGGAAAAAAAAAGTTCCTGATCTAATGGTCAATATGGCTGCCACCTGGTTTCAACAAGTAGAACTTGAGTTGTTTTTTTTTTTTTTTTTTTTTTTTAGCCTTCTGGTGTCAAAGGTTGGAACTAGAATGTTTGTCGTGTTCCGTGGATGCTATACCCATTGTCTTTCTCTGTTTTGGTGACTGGTATTACGTGTGTGTTTGACCTCTAGCCAAAGCTCTAACCGACTTGACGATGACCCAGGTAAATTGCGTAGACTACTGTCTTCCTCTCTGGAAATGTTCTCACTACAACCAGACCAAATCCAAGAATGCTAACAATCCAAACAATTGCAAACCCACGACGCCTGGAGAACCTAATAACAATAGAACCAAGGACAGCCCAGCAGGTTCTCACCAATGTAATGTGTCGTTAGAAGGTGGGTTGACACCAGATGGCGTACGTATCCTCAGCTGCGGTGATCGCTGACTTCTTGCCATGCCCTCGCTTCGTTTGCGCTTCAGGGCCAGGCTGCTCTCCCAGCATGCACTTGTGGTGTGCCGCTTAACATGTTTTGCTTTTTGGCGGGGCACGGTGGACTATGCAGTGATTTTTTGGGCCACTCAGTTTTATAGTTATGCCACTGGGTATTGCATCATAAGAAAAAATTTACATGACTGGTAAAATAAACTACGAAAAAGTGTATAAATGTCTTGGCTGACTGGGCTGCAATAGAACTGGTGCGTTATGGGCTAATCTCATTATGGAGTCCGCATCATCTCCAGAGAGACGAGTTTAGTGTTGTCAATTTAATCGAGGGACATTTTCACAATTAACTTGCTAAAATAAGAATCGTTTAAATATATGTTGATTTCAAAGGAGTTGCAAATTTCCAGGGTCAATGAAAGTCTGATCTTGCAAGAAAACAACAAGCTGAAAATGTTCCCTACAGAATCTGAGCAAGTACAACAAAATCGTAAATTCCTGCAAAGTAGTTTAACGATCATGACGTATGTTTACAAAATACTGCTGCTTGGACATGCAGCAGCTTATCCATGTACAAAATATGTAGGAACCATAGCGCGGAGTATGACCCGAGGCATAGCACGTGTAGGCATGTCTGATGCTGCCCCATTTCAAATTAGATTTTTTTTAGTCGCTTTTTGAAGTTTTGCAAAGGTTTTTGAACCTAGTTCACAGCTGTGTAGATTTTATATCATTAGATTATTATGATATGTTAGGTATGGAAGTTTTAAAAAGTTTTTGTCCCATGCAAGAATAGCTTGTAAGTGGTGATTTGTATCAGTCCACTTAATTTACAAATTACGTTGTGACAGACGCCGTGCGTCTGTTTTTCTTTAAGGTATAGCCATCAAGCATTGTCATCAAGTAATGTAGATTAAGCATTGTGGTACTAACACCAATGACGTAGCCTCTCACTCGGCAGGCCAGTGACATTGGATTAAGGTTTTGTTAACATCGGTGACGAATCAAGGGCCCTGATGTTAACCCAATGTTAATCCAACGCTCGTCCTGCCACAGAGTATTAACACTTACCACCCACATATAGAGCGCACACATTGGGGAGTTGGATAAGGAACCTACCGAGATCAATTGTGCTTGTTTCACGTAACCAGTGAGTGTGGTCTAATGTCGGTAATTGACTAGATTTAGTTGGATAGTTTTCAAAGTGCATAAAGGTAGTCACTGAGCATCATGGGCGGAGCACACTGAAAGAAGCACACCCGCCAAGCATCCTGATTTTGGGGGGCGCCCCCAATTTTGAGACTCCAAAAGCTGTTAAAGTACGGCCGAAGTTGTTTGTTTTGATGCATTTTAGCGGGATTTCCTGATTGAATAAAGACATTCTTGGGGAGGACATACCTATGGAAGTAAGGCATACAGGTCACCGTAGAACAGTGTCAGAGGGGATATACAACATTACAATTTACTGTGGAAAAGAAAAAAAAATATTAACAAAAAAAAAAAAGCCTGTGCCGTTTCAAGGTGGTTAAACTGTTGCATGTAGATGAAAATAAGTTATACCCCATCAAAGGTTTGAACACACACACAAAAAAAAAACAAGGAAAAAAACCAAACAGAATAGCTGTTGTCACACAGTAAAGGGTTGAAACCCAAAAAATTAGTTGCTCCCTGGATGGGATTAAAACCGATGAGAAAGGTAGGTGAACCCCATCAAATGGAAAGTTGATGTAAGTTTAGCAACTGCACTCCATAAAACAAGTGAAACAAATAGGCAAAATTGGGTAACACCCCATCAAAAGGTTGAACCAGATGTGTAGGAAAAAGTTACCTCGCAGCAAACAAGTCAAACTGATAGATAAAATAGAGGGACTCTGTCGCAGGAAGGAAAATGAGATGGAAAACAAGACATGCCAGAAAAAAAAAAAAATGGTTAATTTATTATAGCACTGATGCCCCTTCAAAGGAATTAAATGATAAGAATATCCTGCACCCCATCAGAGGAATGGAAGGATAAAAATAGTGGCACCCGCTCAAATGAATAAAACTGATGAAAATAATGGCACCCAATTAAAGGAATTCATGAACATAGTGGCGCCGGATCAAAGGAATTAAACTCATGACCCTAGTGGCACCCAATCAAAGGAGTAAAAATTGTGGTAGCCTGTCAACAAAAGAAGTGGTCCAATTAAGACCACCTCCATAAAAAAGCTATTTGTGTGTAGTGACCCATAATTTATAGTCCCCATTTTTACTTTCCCTTAAATTATATTCCTAATTAAGACCACTCCCTTATCAAGACCACATTTTTTCAGCCACAACAGGTGGTCTTAGAGAGGAATTCTACTGTAGTTTCACAGTTATGTCCAAAGCAATAAGAAACTTGATCCTTCAAGTTTTCAGCAAAATTCCTCTCTTGCCCTTCCCCCATGAATTAAGGTAGAGTTTACGCAGTCAACAGTTTTTCTTGGTTCTCGACCCATGCCAAGGATAGCTGTTGACTGGGGGGCATGTTGTCGTGTTAGGTCTTATTTACAACTTAGAGTGTAATTGTTCTTCGATACCATTGAAATTTGTCAAAAACACTGAAACAGATGCCACTGGACCACCTGGGGATTTTGATGTTTTTTATCACAGCACATGCACCAAAATTTGAAGTTGAGAGAGAACAGAAAACTGAGAGAATCTTTAGAACAGGAAGTAGTTGTATACAACATACAAGTTCGCACAACATGTTCAGAGAACATGGCCTGCATACTGTAATTGATGGCCTCCACACTTTAATTACAAGAGAATTTTGAGTACTTGCCTCTCGCACATACATTTGTCAGATTATAGGAGAGGGAAGGAAGAAAAGCTCTGCCTAAATGGAATAAATCAAACCTTTTTGCACTCAAACTGGCCAAAAACACCGAGAAAGATGCAAGTTGTCTTCTGTTTTTATGTTTTACTTAAATTTCTGTGTCGCAGAAAACTTTGTGAGAATCATGGATAATAGCTATAATGATAGCCTCAGGTCAACAGCTTTCCTTGGCACAGGTTCAGTGCATTATGCCCAAACTTAAACCAAGCAACGCAGTTCGCTCATTCTTATTCTGGTCAGGAAAGGGTTGAAAATTCAGTTGTTAAGTGCAGGTGCTTAATTTCTTTCAAAAATGTCGAAAGTACCTTTTACATTTATTATCATTTTTTTTTTTTTTGATTTAACAACTTCTTAGGGCAAAGTTGGCAGGATAACCACATCCTCCTTATCAGCTGGGATCTCTATCAGAAAGCCTGCATTGCTGGATAAGTTTTAAGTTATTTCAATCCCAGTGGGGTCATTTTAAGCAGCGTATGCATTGGGGAAGAATGCAGGACTGAAACATGCTGGATATTGTCATGTTGTCAACCTCCTTCCCTCTGCCGTTCCATCTTTTATCCTAACCTCCCTCCTCATTGCATCCATTCTATATGGTGTACTCCACCCTCTGTCCCATTGAGTATTGAGTAGCTTCATGTGGTATTTGGTATGCATCTTCAAAGTTGATCAGTGTCTCCGGGCAACACCCTCCCCTCTCCCCCTGCCCCTTCCTTACAGTACGAAAGTTTGTAGTCAATCTAGGTGTGGAAATATTTTTTATTCATGGAAAACTGAAAAGACCAGTCAGAAAGAGAAGTAAAACACCTGAACGGTGACTGAAGAGTTTAGAAAAAAAAAATGCAATACAAAGTAAACAAATGCTATGTTTGTGCTGATGCAGGTTTGAATCTCTTAAGTGCATTGCATGCCGTTATTAGCATTAGAGTAGTAATACTTGTGTGTTCCCTCGGAAAGTTGCCGGTAAATGACTGCATTTGCTTCGAACAGATTGGCCAGACTGACTATAAGGAAACGATAAAATGGTAGATTGCTGAGTATTTTTGCTGAACCTCTTTGTGGTCCTTGATTGACATGACCTTTGACCCTGGCACTGACATGACCTCTGACCTGTATGTCTGGTGTCCCATTGCAGGAAGTAGTGCTTCTGGCAGCAGTGAACGGCGGAAAGACAAAGAAAAAGCGACCGACGGGAAGTCTCCCTTGGGCAGCGGTAGTGATACGGAAACAGGGAGTGTCATAAGTGGTTATCGGACAATTCGTCGAAATCAACTTCGCCGAATATTCACTTCGTCGGGGGTCAAAATTGCCGACTGTCTAAACGGTCGTGATGACAATATGTCGAAATCAGTCAGGCCGTCTGGTCAAACTGGTCGCTATTAACTTCGGCGCAAGTTCATCTCGTTGCTTGTCAGTTTGACCGAAAAGACAACTGGTCGCGTGAGCGACCGTGGGGGTTACAATGGATTGATATCAATCTGTGAATAAAGTTTGTCTGCATACATGATCTGTTTGACGTGTCTTTTTCCGGGTATCTCAGTCTGATCTCTACCGTTGACCAGTCAGCATGGCTGAATTTGGTGAGAGTTTAGACATATTTTTGACCCAACGAGGGTGTAAAAAGTTGGCTTCTGAGGGGTACACTTTCTTTCTTTCTTGTGAATGCATATGTCTATGTATGTTTCTAGTGGCATCTGTGAAAATTTGAAAAAAATGTGGCGTACGAGAAATAAATATTGTTGCATTGCATCTGTTCCGGTTTCCATTTTTCATTTCCTATTTTCATTCCCTCAGGTTGTGTTCAGTCACATGATCATAATATGGCCACCATCAACAATCACCTGGCACCCGCTTCACTCCGATTTTTAGCAAAATGGCCTCACAACGAAGTTACTTTTTGACCAAATGACACTTCGACCATTCTGATTTTCGACCGAGTTGATTTCGCCGATGTTACATTGCGATGAAGATGACTGTCGACGAACTTGTGTAGTGACGAGATTACTTTTCAACCAGTTTTCTTTTCGGCAAAGTTGGCCTCCGACGATGTTGATTTCGACGAAACGTCCTAGAATCGTCATAAGTGCCAGGAGAGCGCCACCTAGCGAGAGGAGTTTGCCACCACCGCCACGAGAACTGCAAACAGTGAGCCAGGACATGGCAGCCAGCCGGCAGTCGTTCAGGATGGCAATGGGTAACCCCTGTGAGTTCTACTATTGGTGTTGTGTAGTCGCTTCTCCTTGGTTCCCTCGCACACGTTTCGTTGAGATAGCACAGCTATGCAATAAGATGCTGAACCGGGCTTATCCCACCGATGTTCTGCCTTTCAATTGTGATGCAAAAGTTAATGGCGGTTCCAAAGAGGATGAAATAGGAAAGCAGAGCATTAGTTTAAATTTGTTAAGAATCGGTGTTTTTGACATTTGTGCACTGACACTTTTTTTTCTCGAAAATTTGAAAAAATAAAACTTCGTAGTCATGTCCAAGTTCGGTTCCTTCACTTTTTCCATAATTGCAATAGATAAATTGTAATCGAATATTAATTATGATGCTCGTGAAGATGAACACTTCTTCATGTTCAGGGGGCATATAACTGCCTAAAAAAACATATTCCATAACGCAAGGAACCAGTCCTGGGCATGTCTACGAAGTTTCATTTTGCAAATTTTTGAGTTTTTAAGTACTATATTTTTCGAGAATCCCGAGAAAAATCTGCAAATCGGACCCTTTCGTGAAATGTCCGTTTTTCGCCCCAAAAAATGATTTTAAAAAATTTTCATGGTGCACATATAATCGAGAGAACCTAAGCAACAAGAATATATATAGTTTTATGGGTCTGAAAATAAAAACCAAAACAGGAGAGCGGGTTGAAGACAGCACTCCTCTAAGTGCCTAGCTTTGTTTGTGCCACCTTAAATGATCAACAGGATTGCAAAGGAATGTTTGGCAAGAAGTGAAATATGTTCAGTCTCATCTGGTCAAAGTGGTAGGAAAGTGGTTCATTTCTAGTGACTGCATCGTGTTTGATTTTACAGTGTATTCTGTTTTGAAATGAATGCAAACTTATGAAACAAAAATATGTGCATTAGATGTTGCGTTCATCAGGTTTGATAAAAAATTTGACGGAGACGTGCATAGTTCAGTTATTGTGGCATGTTAAGTGGTAATATTGGCATAATGTTGTGTCGTCTACTTTTTGTGTTCGCATGGTTACAGATTTAAAGGAATGATTTATATGGTGTTTGCTTATTGCTGCATGCAATAATACAGCACTGCAACTCTATTTTTCATACCATAATGGATTGTCTCAGTACAACTTATGAGGCATTGTAGATGATGCTGCCCTCTAGTGGAGGGACTGTAAACTGTCATTGCTACGATCCTTTGTTTGTAAATCTTAGTTCATCAAACCAAACAGGCGTGGGCTCATGCGATAAACTGCCAAATAAGACTTGTCATTTTTTAGTTGAACACCTCCAGTGGAGACTGCAGGTTAAGTGTGTGAAGAGTGTTTGTAAATTTGCATATCCACATGTTGCTCGTGAAATTTTACAAACTCTGCAGTACACCTGATTTGGATTTCTATACTTGTGCTATGATTATTTCTGTGGAAACAAGACATTTCACTTTCAGTTCAATTTTGCTGTTTGTCGAGATGGTGACATGAGCAGGCTTCACTCTTGTGTTCGGGAATTTTTTCAGCACGACGGCCGAGCACTTAGACCCATGATTATCGTAATAATTTTAGTATCAGTGAAGACAAAGAGAAAATTTTTCACAGACAGGTCCTGTCAGGGTAGTTTGCACTACAGCTTTCCTGTGGGTGGGAAGTACACAACCTGCCTCCCGGAAAACTGTTGGCTCAGTCTTAGTTCAAGGGAGAATGGATTTAAAAGTCTCAGTACTCTTGTAAGTTGTATCTGTAAGTTAGTTTCTCTTGACGGCCCTGTTTTTATTTCACTCCCATATGGGGTTATATCATATTGAGCCTTTGGGGGGGGGGGGGACGTTTTAAGTACAGTAAAAAGATATTCAAATTGCCAAAGTGGTCAACGTTTTTGATCAGTAATGCATGTGTTAGCCAGAAATGTGTTCTCTTCAGTGGTATTGTCAAGAACGGGATGCCCCGAAACAGTCCTTGACTGAGTAGAAGTTGGAGGGCAAGATCTAGGATTTTAAACTCCAGCAAAGTTTAGATTAACACAAAAAAAAAAAAAGATTCTATGCTTGAATTTGATGGTAAAATCTGATGAGTACAGGAGTTTCTTGGCATGTATGTTTGTGCATGGCAGTCTGGCGCTGTAGACTAGATAGAGAACTGCACCACATGTATACTTTTTGCAGCCCCCGTGTGATTGTGTCTTGTCAAGGCGTGTCCCGGACATCTTGGCTCAAAGTGTCCTTTTTGATTTTCAGATCTGGAGGAGGGACAACAGGAGACCATTCAGATGATGGGGGACCTCTAAAAATAACAAGCTACAAGTACATGCTCCGTAAAGTACCAGGAACAACTACCGCAGTCAGAGACCAAGAAAACAGAAACCAGATTTTTTTTTTTTAACTCGTTCAGTGCTTACCAGAACTAAAGTCGTGCTCATCTCAGTTATGATGATTCCATATTTAAATTCCTGGCAAAAAGACTTTTCTTTCAAGCATAAGCGTACCTATGTTTCCATGATTGGTTCAAGTCAACAGCTTTCCTCAGGGTTGTTTGGACACCTTGTGCCCAGAGCATGCCAAGGAAAGCTGTTGATTCAGTTGCCGCCCTTTTCTGCCAAAGCACTGGGAGGGTTAATAAAAAAACGTGAGAACCACTCAGTCACTGCTGCAACCGAAGGATGCAGGCCGTGTGGTCCTTAACTGCTTGGAGTAAAAATCAAAAACCACCCGGCTCAGTGATAGAGAGCTGGGTTTCTGCTGTGTTCAACAGAAGTACAGGTCCCTATGATAATCAACAGGAGTCATTTTTCCATGGTGATAAACACGAACCTGGGTGCCATGGTAATAAACATTTGTCAGGTTGTCTTGGTGACAGACATTTAGCCTGGTTGCCATGTTGATAAACATGTCTGGTTGCCATGGTGATGAACACTTGCCAGGTTGCCATGGTGGCAAATACTAGCCAGTTGCCTTGGCAATAAACAGCAGGGTGGTTGCCATGGTGACAAACACTTGCCACACTGACATGACAAACACTGACTTAGTTACCATGGAGATCGGTGACTGACACAATGCTTGTGTTTCATTCAGTTCGGAGGAGACCATGTCAGCGTTTGGGGATGTGCAAAATGTGTCAGAAAAAAAGGAAGACACTTCAGTCGCACAAAGCAGTTTGTACTTTAAAGTGATGCCCTGGTGTTAATTGTACAATGTACGAAGAAGCGATTGCCTGCGTGTCATCATATCATCCACTTAATGAACTGTTAGAAAACCATCACTTAAGAACTCAGTCTATTTAATTTACAAGCTAAACAGTAGGAAAGCCTCTCTTTGTTAAACACAAAGTCTTCAATTGAATTCAGCTCGAATTCTGTGCTAAATATTCCCTGGGTTGTTTCAGCCACAAATATTAACTGTGATGCAGGGAGCCAATGAAGGGTCCCATTGTAGAAGTGGGTTATGTACAATAGTACTGGTTTCTGGTATTAGCTCGCCAACATATTTTTGTGAGAAGGGCAATAGTTGCATAGGGTATTACGTGTGCCGAGTGTTTTTGCGAAACAGTGGGAAGGTTTGGACCATTTGAAACAATGCATCATGGGAAGGGTGATTAGTAGAAAATGGCTATTAAGTAAAGAGTGCTTATTTGGAAATAGAAATTTTGTGCACTTTTAAAAAGGAAAAAAGTTCTGCAGGTTTAAAAAGAAAAAATGAAATGTCATGGTGAAAAAAAAAATTTGGTCCTTTGAAGTGAAAGAAAACTGATTACATGTATTGATATACTTTGGTTTATAGATCATTTAAAAGTTAACATGGTGTAGCCATAAACTTTAAACATTCATTTATGCCACACGAGGAGTGACTGATAAAACTTCATGCATGTTCTCTTTTTATGGACAAATTAACAAATAAAAGTGGTGTCATGTACATATATTTTCACAAAGTCCTGGCGCTCATCTGTCATTCTTCTCTTCAGGACGTGTCCATTCGTCTCTGAAGTTGACGAGGACCAGGTCATAAGATATGAAAAGGCCAAGTATTCACTTTTGAAACTCATGTTGGTGTTCCTTGAGAAGTTAATAAACTCTGAAATCTGTAGCACATTGCGTCAGATGAATGCTATCGTAAGATGGTGGCCTCATTGCATATTTGTTGTGGAAGGAGCTGATAAAAATGTGAAAAAAGTTAACAAGGAAACCGGAAACAAGGGAGCAACTCTGTCCTAAAAAATGCTTGGTATTGATACAAAGTGGTGCTTTACAAAAACTGCCTGTTTGATTGAAGTATGTATTTTAAAGGAAAAAAAAGATTCTTTACCTGCACTCTGAGGAACAGGCTCTGAGGAAACCATGGTTTTAAAAAGTCCAAAAACAAAACAGATTTTCTGGTTTGTCAATTAAACCTTTTACTATATTTTACGCAATGGTCTGTTGCATGCTTGCCTGATCAGCGTAGTGGATGTATGTGTATTTCTGGAGTACATTCGCTCCCGAGACTTAAATGTAGCGATGGATGGGAAAGTGTGAGTTGATTGACTTTAACCCGTTCCCACTTGAATTAAGACTGAGTCAACAGCTTTCCTTGGTAAGGAAAGCTGTTGACCTGAGGCATGTGATCTTGAAAGGTTTCACCTACAGTTCTCTTGTCAAATCTGCTAAATACCTAACCCATGCCAAGGAAGGCAGTTGACCTGGGGCATGTGGCCTTGACAGGTGTCCTCTACAATAGTCAGTCATATTGTTTTTTTATTACTCTTGGAATTAGTGGAAAATACTGAAGCCCATGACATTTTACCACCAGCTGGTTTTGGGAAAGGGTTAATGAGACTTGTACTTTTGTGAGTTGTCAAGTGATGCCAGTTCAAAAGCCATTTGTCACCATTACAGCTGCATCATACTGTAAATTGCTTTATTTTTACATTTGTAAATTTGAGTGTTTTATTTGTAACCCTCTGCAAAAAAAGGGGCGGGAATGGAGTGGATTTGTTGTCCGTCCATCTACCTTTCAGTTTCTCCATCTGCCCTCATTATGTAACCTAGATACCTAGAAAATTGGGATGCAGTGCCACGAAATTTGTACCAAAGACTCGCCCTATAATGGGCCAGATGTGTGCAGAAAACCAGCTTCCGCCAGATGTGTGCAGAAAACCAGCTTCCGCTAATCATTTTGGGGATTCATTTGTTGGATTTTTGAAAGAAATTATCTGGAGGTCATAAGAGTGGTTTCCTGGGGGTCATATTAATGTGGCGTAAGAAGAAGGATGAACCAGAGCTGACGCAGTTTTTGTCATCGGAGGCGTACCATACCATGTGATAGGTTAAAGCCTTCTGGAAACCAGCCTCACACAGTCCTTTGTTATATTTCATCAATATTTCAAAGTTATTTGCATGACTCTGAGTGACGTCTATGGCTATGACATCGTTGCAGTATTTTAGAAAGATTGAGGGAAGCATGACCAATAATTTTTAAAACCTCGGGGATGGAACCCTAGGAAACGCCGTCTTTTTTTCTTTCTTTTTATTATTTTTTTTTTCTAACATGGAAGCTGTATGAGAGGGAGTAGGAGAAGGATCTGATAGGTCAAGAAGTAGATACTGCAACTTCACTAAGTTGATTGTACCTTATGATGGACCAGAACCATATTAAAAACATGAGTCTGTTGATCCTTTTTTAAAATGAATTATTAAAAGAGATCTAATTATATGTATAGTTTCACCATGTTGGAATAATGATCCTAATGTGTCAGTGTTGCAGAAGGTCCCTGGGTCATTTTGCACAACAAAAATTTTAGCCTTTTGTTTTTTGAATCAAATTTCAGTCCAACTAAAAAAGGTGCATTTCACAAATTAGAGTTTCAACAATCGTGATTAACTCTTTCAGCGCCAATCATGTCTAAAGTTGATCTACTGAAGTCAGACAATTCTGAATTATCATTAGGATCCCAGATTTGTATTCATTATAAAAGGACCTTTCATTCAAGTACCAGTATTTATATAGTTCAAGAGAGAAAAGCTGTCGACTCAGTCCAAAGTTTGGCACTGAAAGAGTTACTTGTATGCACTCAATCAGCAAAAAGTGCTTGATTTGCTTGCTTGGGGAGGCTGTAGGTTCATGTGAGTGCAACCTGTATAATTTCATGAAAATGAAGCAATTTACAGCAGTAGCGTGATGGTTTTCACAAAATCTGCTTCCACTTAACCGATGACAGACTCCACAGTTTGTCTTACTGATGGAAGATCCACAAGTTATTCACTGCATAGGCATGGCCATTGGTGAACCATAGAGGCAATAGTCTGTCGTCAGGTAGGCTTCAGCCTGTTCCACACTACAAAGTGATCCCCCGTCTTACGAAACCATCCCCAAGTGCAGCAGAAAGGTGGCCTTGTAAGAGGGATGGCCTCTTGGGGGGGGGGGGGGTGAAAAGAGGGGAACCACTGTAGGTGCAGAGATTGGGGTGCATGCCTGCTGAATCATACGTCAGTTCACTGCGCTATACAAAAACCACAGACTTCAGTCAAAGCATTGTTTCAGCACCTAAGTCTAGATAGTTGAAGGATAGCTCCCTGATAAAAAATTCACAATCATTTTATTTTATTCCAGTTTTATACGTGGGCATATCTGTCCGTGTAGACACGGGATGTATTATTATTATAAGACATGCACAAGTCTTGCTCAATTTGTCCTGTTAAAAACACGATTTTATTTTGTTACTAGGCTACACCAAGCACAAGAATGAAAAAGATGCACAGTTTAAAGTGAAAACTAACTGCACATGCAATAGAATGGTCTTCCTTTACGTGAAATCCAATTCCTGTCGTGTCCCAATGGTCCAATTTAGAGTGTATTTTGGTCACACTTTTAAAAGTAGTTTTGAATGGCCCATGAACGTATTCTTGATGGTCCCCAAAATGGCTTCTAAGAAAGTATGACTACACACTGAAACGAGCACAATCCATAAAGTAAAATTCACATGGTATAGATGAGTTTGGAGTACATTCAGTGTGGGATTTAATTGAAAGGGGTTCATCGATCTGCTGGTCATACTCATCCACATGCTGGCAAGCAAGTACTGTATGCAAAATATTCAGTGTCCCTCCCACTTTTTGGCCGTTCGAGACGTGTGAGAACTATGAATTCTTGGGACCACTGGCGCTGTTTTGCAGACTTTCCCAATCCACATCATGTGCATTGAACTTAAAATGCATGCACAGATACATTGACAAGAAAAAAAATTCAAGTTTGTGTGCACCCTTGGACAACGGGTACGAGGAACACAGAATGTAGCATCGGAACAGGCGAGAAGTCACTGTGTACATTAGAATGAAAATACGTATGAATTAGCATTTAAATGATGATTGCCTAAATATCATGTTCATTTATTTGGCCTACTTTGCCTCTGAAACAGTAAACTAAACTATGGCTGAATGGATTCCTTTCCTCCCGACATGCTGTGAGCTTAAGTGTTGAGAAAAGTTGTCGGCAAGTTTTTTTTTTTTTTTCACCCCTTTAATAAACCCTATGCGTAGAGGGGCTGCAAGTATAAATCAACTTAGAATTGATGTGATGATGCCTCTGTATTACGTCAATTACTCTGTGTAAAAATAATGTGTTACAAAATGCTAGATTGAGTGCCTGCATATGTGTGTGTGCATGTGATCGGAAATGAAAACGTCGCAGCTTTGTAGGTGTGCCAGTAATGACGAGCAACATGTTAAGATGACAAAATGATTATTTATTGAACTCACAATGACAAAACTACAAAGTGACTGCCAGGACACAGAAAATAAAATGAGGAAAACACGAGATTTGGGTAGGGTATTGCTCATCGCAAAAAGATATTAAACACAACGTGTAATGACCATACATATTTTTTCATGCATGGTAGGTGTGGATGCTACTATTTATACATTGATCATAGCTTTCAGTATTCCCACCGTGGGGTAGGGGATGGGGATGGGGAGGGGGGAACTATGGGAAGGGATTATTGCTTCTCATAGGTTCATGCATGTTCAGTGCAACTGCAAAGAATCATGGGATTGGTGTGGCCAAATTGAGAGGGCCTGATTTTTTGCATATCCTCTTTGTACAGAATTGTAATTAAAATTTACCTATGCCATTAGCTTATTTCTTGTAGGTATATTGTTTCTCTGATGTAAGTTTATTTAAACTGTGAATATTACCAAACCAGGTATCTGTATGCCACTGTTTGTTTACTTCTGTTCCTGACCAAAACAAAGGTGATTTTAAACTGATTTTTTTACACGAGTATCCGATCTTAATACCAGTGGACCACTTTTCACATGCAGGGTAGGTCATAGATTGAGAATTAGAATGGTGGATAATTATCAACCGCACGTTGAGATTGTCGGTTCTGTAAAGCAGCCAGTGGGAATGCCTTTCTGAAGTAGCTGATCAGAGCACCTCTGAGAAGCAGCCAATCGGAGCACCAACTGCTTAGGGTGATTACCTAGTCTTTCGCCTCTGGTCTGTTTCTGTATTACCTATGTATCTTCCTATCTGCAGTCAAAATCCATAGAAATGTATGTATACAATCTTGTGTCTGCCTCCATTGTTTTAATAAAAACCAATGTATCTCAAAGTGATTGTCTGCTCTTGATTTTTGCACAGTGAAATATTTACCTGTCGAGCCAAAATGCTTTTAAAAGTACACTCTGTCATCTACATTAATTTTGGTACATTGGCATGCATACATTCATAACGTGTGTTGCCACATAGCCAAAAAAGGACATCTTTCTCCAATACTGGATGTATGTATTTGCACCAGGAGACCTCTTTACAAGCACTTGTGTAATAAAAAATTAAACTTTTTAAACCCTGCCCCCCCCACCCCCCCAAAAAAAATCAAATATTTGTGCATCTTTTGAGCTTTGCTGATGGAAGCTTATGCAACCCCCTGTGTCTGTCCGTCCATCCATCTGTAAACTGTTGCTTGTTAGTGCGATGTTCTCCATAGTTTTCAAGTTAGCCCAATATAACTTTCAGAAGTTACAGGGGGTAAGAAAATCTAGGCCTCTTTTGATATTTGTGATGCCACATGCATTATGTAATAAAGGGGTCAAAATGTGAAAATCTTGTGAACACTCTAGCATCTTTAATTTTTAGCAGATCATGTTTTTAGGGGAGGTCAGATTTCAAGCTGCTAATGATACTAGTGGCATCACCTAAAATTTGATGGCAATTCTGAGGGAAAATGTGTTTTAAGATGTAAACTTCCATATTTGGAAAAGTAATTTGATTAGACTTGCCAAATTTAAAGGATCTATAGACCATGGCCAAAGGTAGAATCTTATTTAATATCAGTGACCTTGACCTATCTTTGTGAGGTCACCATACTTGTAAAGTTGAAAAGGTCATTTGTAAAGGCAGGGTGTAGCTTGGACATCGATGGCAAAGAGAATTGAGTCTCCAGGTCAAAATTGCACTTGATTATGTAATACATAAAACTGAACTTTGTGACCTGCTTTTCGGGTCACTGTGACCCGTGCAGTAATTATGAAGTTTGTCCTAGTTTATCGTTTTTTGTCAATAATTTGAAAAGTTACTACCTGATTTGAACAAACAGACTGTATATGGAAATCTGGATTTGGGGCGCATACTTTGAGCAATTTTTTAATCCGAATTGAAGGTCAAGGTCAAATGGCCAGTTTGAATATAGGAGTCATCTCATGAATGCTCTGCACCCCACAATTTTTTTTAGATGGGCCCATATAACATTAAGGAGATATGAAGTGTATAAAAATCTTTGTCAACATCAATGTTGGTGGTGCCACTTAAAGTATTATGTAATATACAGGTCAAATGCGACAATTTTGTGACTGCAATACTGTCCACAGTTTTCAAGTTAGCCCAACATAACTTTCAGGTCTTCTAGGGTGTATAAAAATCCAGGTTCATTTCAGGATTTGTGACGCCACCTACAATATTTTGCAATATAGGGCGTCAAAATATGAAAATCTTGTGAACGCTCTAGCATCTTTAATTTTTGGCAGATCTTCACCAAAATTCTGGGATAGTGGGGGAGTTCATAATCTAAGTTGCGAATTATACTAGTGGTGCCACCTATAAGTTGATGGAAATTATGAGCCAAAATATGTTTTAAGATCTGAAATTCCTTATCTTGAAATGTAATTGGATTAGACTTGCCAAATATATAGGATATATGGACAATGTCCAAAGCTAGAAATATCAGTGACCTTGACTTATTTTTATGAGGTCACCATGCCTGTAAAGTTGACCGAAGTGACTTTGTTATGGCAGGGTGTAGCTTGGACATCAATGGCAATGTCAGCACACCACCAAGCCTATGGGCTTCTTGTATTACATAATCTCTGTGACCTTGATCTTCTGTTCCAAGGACCAATCGCTTTTTGAAATAAAATACGTTTAACCCAAGGTCACTGAGGACATAAAGTTAAGGACTCGCTTATTGTCTTGGCACATGCAACAATATCCATCATTGGAATTGCACAAATAAGCTATGGTTACATGTCGTACAAAATGCCACCTGGTGGACATTTTATACACTAAATTTACATAAGTTTTATATTTTCAGAAGCCACTTGAGGACTCAAGTTTGAAATGAACAGGTGCAATATAACCAAGGTGCCAGCAGAGGATTAGGCCCATGGGCCTCGTGTTTCATGATTTAGTACAATTGCAGCAATATTATGAGTTATAGTGGTTTTCCATGTACAAATTTTTGGTTTTCATCAGTCAAATTTGTCATTAGGCCATTTTTTTTATCTATGCTGACCTGAAGTTGCAGAGCTTATGCAACCGCTCACGTCTGTCCATTGATCTTTCCGTCCTTCTGGAAACTTTTGCACATTATTGCGATACCATTAAAAGTTTTCAAGTTAACCCAATAAAAGTTACAGGACTTGTGGGGTGTATGAAAATCTAGGTTAAGTTCGATATTGGTGGGGCCACCTACAGTATCATATATATATATATATATATATATATATATATATATATATATATATATATATATATATATATACACACACACACACATATATATACATATGTATATATATATGTATATATATGTATATATATATGTGTATATATATGTGCATATATATATATATGTATATATATATATATATGTCAAAATGCGCAAAATCTTGTGAATGCTGTAGCAACTTTAACTTTTGGTGGATCGAAATGAAATATGGTGGGATTATGGGGGGAGGTCAAAGAAGTGCGTGCTGACATCATGTTCAGAGCATCATTGGGTGACACGTCTGGCTAACTCCACTAGCTTTGGGGAGTGGGCCCCATCCTGCAAGTTGAGAAAGGCGATTGTGGTCCTGTTGTCGCACATAATGAGTGTGTGTTTGTGCTCCAATAGGTCCTAGATGTGGAGGAACACAAAGCATATTGCCTACAGTTCCAACCACTTTTTGGTGGGACATGGCCTGCCTCAGCCAAAAGCCCTCCACATAAGCCCCCCAACTGGAGATGAGTCTGTGTGCATGGTGAGTTGCACCTGAAAGGGCACCAACGTCTGACCTGACATGACGTTCTTCTGCTTGGTCCACCAAATGAGGTGCTGGTTGTCCTCTGGGAGCACCGGTACCTGCAGCTGGTAGCTCTGGTCCATCCATCATCTGTCCTACAGAGTGTGCTGCAGGGGATAACTGTGCAGGCAGCCGAGGGGGACCTGGGAGTCCACTGAGGTCAGGTAGACTTTCAGGGTTTGACACTGCAGGGCTGTGTGAACCTCGAGATTCACAATTAGCCCTTAGTGTCTGTAAAGTTCCAGAACGGTCTGTGTGTTGCTCAGTTAATCCAGTGCCTGTTGAGTTAGGCTAACGTGGTCCTGTAGTTGCACACTATGAGGACATGTTTCTGCTCCACCAGGTCTTGGAAGCAGAGGAGCGCTAGGTATATCGCCTCCAGTTCCAACCAGTTTATGTGGTGAGATGCAAATGACGCCGGTCAAGGGCCCGACGCCATCTGGCTCTCCATGTGAGTACCCCACCCGGATCAAAACGAGTCCATGTAAATGGTGAGCCTGGTCTGAAAAGGTTCCAACATTTGTCCCCTCATGATGTTCTCCTTTACGATCCATCCATGTTGAGAATTGGCACTGGGGCCTGATAGCCCTGGTCTCTCAGCCATCTGCGCTGCAAAAAGCTTGCTGCAAGGGGCAACAGTGGAGATGACCGAGAGGGAACTGGGAGTCCATGGAGGATGGGAGCCCAACAGGGCAAGCCATTGTTGTGCCAAGTGGACCTTGCCAGTCAGAAAGGCTCTGAGCAAAGACTGAAGTCTCTCCCACCTGTCTTCCAAAGGGCAACAGGTGTAGGCAACCAGGTTGAACTGCATGCCGAGGAAGACAAAAGTCTGCTCCAGCTGAAGACTGGACTGGGTAGGTTTACTATCAGGCCCAAGTGATGGCAGAGTTCCAGAATGGTTTGTGTGTGGCGCTGTGAATCCAGGTGCTGAAGCGCTCAGATAAGCCAATTGTCCAGATACACATGAATGGGAGGGGCTGATCATTGTAGGTAACCATTAGCTGTCTGTGCTGAACGGAAGCATCCTGAACTGCTATACTTGGCCCGCAAATGCAAACCACAGATACTTTCGTGAAGTCTCTATTATTGCCACGTGGAAGAACACAGCCTTGAGATCCAGGGACGTCATCCAGTTCCTGGGCCGTAGGGCTGCTGCCACTGACTGGGGGGGGGGGGTGTGTGTGTCTCCATTTGAAAGGACGGGACTTCCAGGAAGGTGTTCAGCATTGCCAGGTCTATGATTTGGAGCCATCCTCCATCCCTCTTGAGGTACAGGA
This sequence comes from Hermodice carunculata, assembly GCA_964020975.1. Lineage (NCBI taxonomy): Eukaryota > Metazoa > Annelida > Polychaeta > Eunicida > Amphinomidae > Hermodice > Hermodice carunculata. The sequence continues at coordinate 77,432,461 of OZ026626.1, read as the reverse complement.
AGAGAAAGTTGTAAAAGCCCAGAGAACCTTGATTCTCTGCTGGCTCTATGTCACACTTGCTCTGAAGCATCTGAACTGCCTCCAGGAACGCCAATGCTTTGGGTTCCGAGGTGGGTGGAGCAAACCACCATGGTTCTCAGCTTGACAAAGGCTTGTCTTCGCTGAAAGGCAGCCTGTAGCCATGTCTCAGGATATTGAGGATAAATGAGTCATCTGTGATAGACTCCCATTGCATGCAATATGTGGTGAGGCAGCTGTTGACTGAGTGATGCATGGAGTGTAACAGTGTGGAAGTTGGGAATCCTGAGAAGTTGGTTTCCAGGATACAAGAGTCAGGAACGCTGAGGCTTCCCTGACTTCTTGCCTCTACTGGAAGACTTGCCCTTCCCGGATTGCTGTCTGCCTTTTCCAGGTCATGGTGTCCCAGTGGGAGCACAAGTCGAGGGTCAGGTGCACAGGCTCTGAGAAGTCCTGTGCTTTGGGGCTGAGGCTGCCAAGGATGGCAACAACTGAGCAGAGTCTTCCGAGCACCTCGGAGCATGCCTGGTTGGTTGAACCATCTTTTTACAGAACCCATGGTCACTGGCTCTCTGCAATTGTCAGAGCATAAATGGCTTGTGCGGAGAGCCCTTGACCTAGTTCAAGATCTGCTGATGGACGAACCTGACAACAAAACCTCATCCTCCACCTCTGTATCTAGGTCCAAAGACTCAGGACTAGCGAGGGGGATGGTAATGCCCAAGGTCCTGTCGAACAATGCATTGTCCAAGGGTGACTGACCCTCCACCTGTGAAAGCAGGGGTCTGTCACCATGCCTGACGTAGGAGTAGTGAGAACCTCAGCAGAAGTAGTCGCTGTCACCGATACCACCTTGACCTGATCCTTCCACATGGGGATAGACACAGGAGGCAAGGGAGGCCTCTTCACACAACTGCTGATCCTGGCAGAGCTGGATTTCTGCCTGCCGGTCAAGAGAGTGGGGTAGCATCTCCGGCTCAAATGCAGGAACAAGCGGGATCGCCAACTGTTTGGGCTGGGGCAAAGCCACCTGAGGTGCAGAAGGGACTGCCATTACTGCTGTTGGGGGAACAGAGGTTCCACCTGGACAGCAGGTGCCGACACCGCCGGGGTCGAAGACCCACTAACAGCAGCAGAAGAAGCCCCCACAGCTGTGAGTGTCTTTATCCTACTTCCCCTTTGCCTATGCTTACAATCCAAGCTATCATATCCGGGAGCTCGAGAAGTATGTTCAGGCAGCAGTGCATTAGCTGGCACTCCAGGCTTACAATCCAAGTGTTCAGACTGGCTGAGGTGCTGGCTTTCTGTACTTCCCAGACTTATGATCCGAGTGCTTGGGCTGGCCAAGGTTCCAGAATACCTGGACGGGAACCCGCAGGTTTTCACTCCTGATGCTTTAGTTTGAGTGATCTCTCTTGGTCTGAGTGCTCGGACAGGCGGACCGACATCTCAACAGCTGTAATCTATGCTTGGCTGACTTCTTTGGCGCAGAGTCCGAAGAAGAAACAGTTTGCTGAGAGGGGGCAAGCAATGCACGGAGCACCTCAGCCTCAATCTTCATGCTCTGTGACATAGATTCCAAAGCCAGGCTGAGCTTTGGATCAGTGCCAAGAGCACAAGTGACAATTGTTTGGGGCAAAGTTGGTGGCACAAGTTCCCCATGTGGTGATCTCTTGCTTCCAGACTTGCAACCCCGACATCTTTTCACTTTCTCCCAAGGGGTATCAGATGTAGAAACATCCTTCATCTGCGACTATGGACTAACCGAAGTAAGTCTACGCTTTTTCCCATCAGCCTAATGAGCCTGTGGACGAACTGAAGTAAGTCTACACTTTTCCTCATTCTTGATGAATGTATGAGGTTTGCACATACCACCTACAATCATGATTAGTGGTGATTAATCTGATTCAGTATCACGAGGTTTTATTTGGAAGATTACAACGGGGAACTGTTTTTTTTTTTCAATTTAATATCCAGAATCTACGGTATGGCTTTAACTTCCCTTGACGCATTCAATTTAATCTGTTGACATTATATTTTACTGATCAGGGACAATTTCATCATCCCTAAAATTTGTATCTATGTACCCTCAAGAAAGTAAGTACCGGTATTCAGTTCAATCTGTCCACGATATATTTTTATTGAACACAGAAAGTGGAAAACTAGTTGGAGATGACAAGGTAGACCAACCGTCCATACGGAAGTTTTTGGTCAATCTGATCTTGTTAGTAATGTCTTCGAAAACAGTCTGCAAATAAAAGAATGAAAGCGAAATATCAAAAAAGCTGCGGGAAGTGATATTACGTAAATCTACAACTGGTCACAGTTTGGTTATTCCAGTTAAAGTGGAGGATTTCCCTCTAGTACAGTGGTAGACAGAGCTTCACAAGAAACAATATTGAAGTGAAATGTCAAAATAAATCCAAAATTGTAAATAATTATATCAATATAATATAATTTGTTTAATGGTACGACAGTTATCTATAAATCATGGACAACTACGATTGCACGTGATATTTAAGATATATATATATTTTTTATATATAATTTTTCATTCCATTACAAGGTAAAAGATACAAGTGTTTGCACACATCCGTTTTTTGCAATACATATGTATTTTAAATAATCTTAGAATTATTTACATGTTCAAACTAAACAAACTTTAATCTCACCAGGGACCTGCAATTTATAGCAGGTCCCTGATCTCGCAAATCAAATACTGGTTCTTCTACAAACATTTCTAAACAAAATTAAAAATATGGTACCATGCACATGTGATAAAGTTGAAATAAAATTATTATTTGAACCGCACTAGTCATAAACCAAAACGTACATTCCTGCTGAACCACAGATGCATCCCATAGTAAATCTATCTGTATTAACATAAAAGTGCTTGCATAATATTGAACATTTATGAAAATAGTGTTCTATATTGTTGAAGATGTCCGCCTGGCGGGAAATTGATGGGTTGAGAGGTTAAGAAGTGTAAGAGTATTCTAGTGTTACCACTTAGTGTTACCACGAATGTTTTCCAAGGAATTCACTGGCATATATTTACAAAATAGTTTTAGGCCATAAAGAGCTAGAACAGTTTCAAATGTGCAACTTACTCTGTCATACGTACATTCATTGACTTATTTATTCTTCAGTAACTAGTTATAAATCTACGTAATCGTAACTCTTTAACAGCTTCTTAGCCAGATGTATGTACGTATCACCTCAATGTCACTGACCTGACATAAGGAGGGAGCAATGCACGTTTTCTGATATATTTTGCAGTCTTGAAAAAAATAATGTTTAGTTTCTGTAAAACGTTAAAACGTCGGGTATATATTTTGCTATGTGAAATCACCAACACAAAGGCAAAATTCTTTACATTAAAACAAACAGAATATAAAAAATATAACATCTTTGCAACAAGATGAATAATATATATTTACTTTTGATACAGAGAAAAAATGAACTACCAGGATTTGATGACAAATTGAACGATTTTTTTAACTATCATCTTCTAATCTACCTGAAGTACACATTGTTATCTTTCAAATACACCTAGGTGTGATAAAATGAAAGTTTAATGCTTATTTGACAACATATAGAGAGGTTAAATTCATTTGTGCTAATTCCCCATGTTGATCTATGAGAAAAAAATGAGGGTCATGGAAAGTGACCACAAGATGTGGGCAGTCAACCATGAACATGATGGGCAACACCACCTTTAGGCGAATTTAGAACTAATCCAGATCTTTCCTATTGAAAACAGCTGCACACAAGTCTGCACGACATCCATTTGCAGTGATTGATATCGATCAGGGCTTTGAAGAAAAGTGTTCACGGACGATGAAAAAACCCCCCACTAATGTTTGACATTATTCAGAGGAAGCAGCTGAAATGTACGCCATATCTCATATTCGATCTTTTTGTTTGTTTGTTTTTTTTGTCTGAATGCAGAACATCGAAAATAGTCTTTTTTTTCCCGGATTGCAGGATGTAGTGCATTTGACATCTAACTGACAGGAAGTTGACTTACATACATTTACTGCATATTTTAAAATTAAGTAACACTCTACAGGATGCAAACATTTTGGATGCTACCTCTTCAAAATACCAAATTTCTATTAGGAAAACTCCACAAAACTGAAATTTACTTCACTTATGAGTACACACAGTCAGGATCAAATTTATTATTTAGGCTTGTTCGTCATTCATGCTTTCAAACTCAGGGAGAACAAGCTTGACCAACAAATGGAAAGTGTTTATTAGTTAATGTTACAAGCCGGCTGTTGCAAATAACATCTTTATGTTTATTATAGTTTTTTTATGAAAGAAATACGAACGGTTCTGTAAACCCTCCCCCAAAAAACAACAAACCATGGAAATTGTAGTTCTTCTCTGTACTATGGGCCCATGGCGGCGAAAATTCAATAAACTATATATATATATATATATATTACTAATTGATTATTATCATTAGCATTATTAGTAGCAGCATTTTGTTGTGATAAGCAGTGACGTTGTAATTGTGTCACTGCTTATGGTTGCTGAAGCTTCACTATTATTACAAATATTAATTATTAACTTATAAATTATTATTATCACTAGCAGCAGCATTTTGTTGTGATAAGCAGTGTTAGAATTACAATTGAAATCGACCAAAGTTGAAATCAAACCAATGCTGTCTTCATTCCCTCAGGCGTATGGCGAGAGAAGTGTGGATTGGTGGATATTATCACCGTAATCCTAAAGATTTTACTGTTGAAACAATCTACCCAAAACATTTCTTCAAGAGTAAGCTGCTACAAGGACAAGTTGCTGAGATGAATGCGCTGGAGAATAATATACAATACGCTGGTTGCATGGTTGCGAGCAGAAAAGAGTCGTTTTCTATGGCAATTAATGCTAAATCGACTATAATCATTAAGCGCGGAAAAAAATGCACTGAGTCACGTAAGGTCATCTGCCAAATACTGAAACGCCCGAGTAGGTGAAGATTTGATATTCTCTCTCTCTCCTCTCTCTCTCTCTCTCTCTCCTCTCTCTCTCTCTCTCTCTCTCCTCCTCTCTCTCTCTCTCTCTCTCTCTCTCTCTCTCTCTCTCTCTCTCTCTCTCTCTCTCTCTCTCTCTCTCTCTCTCTCTCTCTCTCTCTCTCTCTCTCTCTCTCTCTCTCTCTCTCTGGCTCAGTCGGTCGGTGCGTGTCTATCTGTCTCTTTCTCTGTGAAACCGACCTGGAAGAATGCCCATGCTTTACGCTGCATTAATTTGCAAACGCAAGAACAAGTAACTGACAAAAATAATTAGCAAACTATTTGCAAGCTCCAACGATGATATTGTCAGATAGAATTCGGAGAGACAGGTTATCAAATATATTCTGTTTTGGAATCTAGCTTTACCAACTTCCGTCCCCAATTAGGGATGATGAATTAAACGTAATGTTATCGTTACAGTAGTCCCTCCTTTGAGAGACCGCCCTTGTGCCACCTAATAGGCGGTCACATAAAGCAGGTGGTCTCTCAAAGGAGGTATAAATAACATGAAAAGTACTACAGAAAGACCTGACAACTGTGGTCTCTCAAAGGAGGTGGTCTCCCAAAGGAGTGGTCTTTCAAAGGAGGGACTACTGTATTAAATATTCACAAAGTGCATGGGGAATTTTTTTTTTTTTGTTTTTGTTTTTTTTGTTACAAAATCATGCTGATTTATGTCGACCTGATTGAACGTTTTTATATGGTCTCGTTACAGTCCAATAGGCAGTGGATTGATGATGCATAAAGCGCACTGGTTATACACCAGACTTTCCTTTGTGCTCAAGTTGTCTCAAAAAAATAAAAAAAAGGGAAAACCTCGCACGATTGAGGACTTTTGCGCTTGAATAAATATTTTCTGAGCAGTCGTCAGAAGAGATTGGGAAATCGCGGCCCGACCTTGACAATTTAACATGTTCAGTTTCAAAATAACAAGATATCTTTATGTTTCTCAAGTACACTCTCTGCATAAGATACCCGGGACTAGCCGAAGAAGTTTAATGAATGATAAAGAGTCATTCGCAACAGATCAACCTGTATTCTTTTGCTTATATTAATGACAAAAATAGCACTTTCCTCTGCGATTTTATATTGGACAAATATTACACACTTTTTCGGCCCTTATATATAATCAGTATGTCCGGAGAGTGCGCGAATAAAGAGATATCTTTCGTGTACAAATAAAATAAAATAATCTGACTAACGTTCACATGAAACAATCCTAAGAGATAATCTTGTTTTTCTTTTCAGGTTTCGGCAAGTCTTACGGTATACACGAAGCGGTAGTATTTTGAAGGATAACAAGAATGTACAGAACTTGAAATCAAGATTGTTCTGCATTTTATCACTCAATAAAACAGCATACAACATCAGATCTGTAGTGTCGCTGTCCTGCGTGCAGTTACGATCTTCGGAATGCCACCCAAAAATAAAATAAATAAAATGTGGAATTACAGAGTTTTGTGCATAGAAATAGCATAGAACCTTGCATAATGGTAAATCGACACCTGCTGTTAAAATGTAATATTCTTCGAAAAAGTTAATAAATTGTTTAGTGTGCTCATCCAGCCTCATCACGATCCCATTTCTGTAGGCAACTTTGATGATAATCTGAGCATTAGGGATTCTGTCAAATTGATTAACTACTTATGACAAATAAAGTAGATTTTGAAAAAAAGAAATGTCCATGATGCCTGGAAAAGTACCCAAAAGCTTTACCGCAACGAATGTTTTAACTTCAATATGTAAACGCAAGCATTGACCATCATGACTTTATCTGCATCAGTGATTCCACCAGCATTCCCCCCACCCAACCACCCACGCCCACCCTCGCCGCCAGCTGTACGGCTACAAAATTCCGTTTGTGACCGGTATGTTTAGTCCTCAGGTATCCGCCGCTGGAATACCGGCATGTTTACTTTCCGCCATTCACATGACCGGAAAAGGTACAGTGTCGTTAATGTCGTCTGCAAATGTGTTTGAACAATTACAAGGCAAGTAGTCAACAACTTTTCTCGGTGTACTGTACATGCAAAGCGCACACAGACAAACTGTTCACTCAATTCCCAGAGTAATGATCATAATTAGGAACGTGAAAGTAAGCTTGTTTATCCAAACTTCGCTGCCAAACTACCATACTTAGAATGACTTTGAGATCATTTCAGAAAAAATACAATAACACAGACTCTAAAATTCCATACCCAATAAGCGATCCCCAGTGAAAAATCAGAATAACGTATTGGGATCAATGTAGACAAATGAATGATTGCAAAGTATCTGTGAGTAAAAAAAAGTAATTCTTTTATTGATGACAGGTTCTAATTGAGGGATATATATATATCGTAGCACATAACAAATTTAAAACATATGGGGTAATAAAACTCAAAGGCACCTGGAAGATACTGTGAGTTCTGGTCCCTAACTCTTTCAGTGCCAATCACGGCTAAAGTGGATCTACTTAAGTAAAACTGGTCTGAATTATCATCAGGATCCCAGATTCGTATTCCTCGTAAAAGGACCGTTCATTCAAGTACCAGTATGCCTGTAGTTTAAGAGATAATACCCCAGGTCAACAGTTTTTCTCGGCGCGCATTACGCCCAATGCGAACCGAGAAAAGCTGTTGACGCAGTCCAAAATTTGGCACTGAAAGAGTTAATAGAAATTAGTACACAACGTGTATTTACACTACTCCCCACGGGGGGGGGGAACGATACACCATAGTATGAAATTTATTCTATGCCCCACTTAGTAGCAAGATGCACCCTTTCGGTGGCATGCATCAAGACAGAACATACAATAAAACCTGATGTATGTGTTGATCCCATCTGCCAAGAGAAAAGTTCCCACAAACAGCAGGTGATCTGCCACTGCAGGTAAATGTACAAAGAAATTGACCCTTTAATCCCAGCAATATGACCACAAAAAGTAGTACATTGAGTATAAATGAAATTACATATAAATACCAAAAAAAAAAAAAAAAAAAATAAAAATAAATAAAATAATAAATAAAATATAAAATAAATAAAAAAAAGTAAAAAATAAATAGGAATTACATGTAAACACATGAATAGGAACTTCTTGTCTAACGTGTCATAGTTACAGAGTCAAAACATGTATACAAGAATTTTCCCAATGCAAGCAGTACTTCAGGTTCCTTGGTTGACATCAAGCTTATAAATCCATCACAAAAAGACATTTTTTTCCAAATCTTTTATGTACAGTATGGCAACTCTAAAGATATGTTCTGTCTGTGGCTTATGGACTGGACAGATTGGATGAGCATGGATAATGTTTTCCACCACATTCAAATTACATTTTTTTGCATACCCGGCCCTCATAGACTAAATTGTGCTGACAATGCTTTCCTATTTCTATTTGCAACCGGTGCGAGCTCAGCCCAAAACGAGCTATTGCATTTATGAAATTAGCACTAGGGACATCAAGCAAGTAAGTTTCCATGCGAAAATCTGTTTTAAATAATTTTGTAAAGTCTACATTTTTGCTCAACATTGATACTTTGTGGGCTCTTAAGACTATCTGGCTTGTAAAGTTTGTACTATTTCTTTTTAAGTAAACCAATACAGGCCTTGTCATTATCAATGGTTTGTTCTGCCCGGACATCAAGCATACCAACCCAGGGAAGTAATGGCTTGGATTTTCGAACACCAATTTGATTGCCCCTGTCCGCTAACATCGAGGAGAGTGTCATACATACTTGTCAGAACACCGTTGGAGCATAATTTCAAAAGTTTAATCCAATACTTAATGGCACGTACTTGGAATTTCACTTGAAGCGGGAAGCGACCAGTGTCACAATATACTCGCAGGTTTGGGTCGGTTTTCGTACACCCAGGATATCTTTTCAAAATTGCAGTTGAACGACTTCCAAGGAGTTAATTTCCTTGTTTTGCAACCAAATTTCACTACCATACTCAAGGATGGGCATTATTTGTGCACCAAACAATTTAAGGGGCCGTCTGTAAAGCTCTTTTGCAGTATAAATTTTCGGAAATCAAGAACTGTTTTTTGCAGAATAGGAAAGATTAGGTACGAATCTACAATACGGCCGAATGTTGAGTTTGAAAAATGTCAATTTTTATTAGAATTTTCTTTTGCTTTGAAAGAAAAAAACAGGAAAACCGTTCCTAGACATTACATCAAAGTTTTATTCTACCAAATTTGAAGATTTTATGTTAAATATTATGGTTTGTAAGCCCAAAAAACCCCTGAAGTCGACCCCTTTGTAATATATCACGTAAAGTAACGAGAAAATTATGATTTTTTCTTCACATAAAGAAAATATAGATTGATATCTAAAAGAAAATGTGTGATGGTGGTGGTGGTGGTGGTGGTGGGGGTGGGAGGGCTAACGGCAATATTTTATAAAGGAGATTAGAATAAGATACCGTGACGCTATATATGCTGACCTTTCCACACGGCCCCTTAAGTGGTAACAGAGGGGCAGGCTTGCCCATGGTAGAGTACACTAGCCTAATGCTGTTGTACAGAGCGCGTTGGGCCCTTTTCCCGTGCATGAGAGTGCAGGAAAACAATTTGCTTCAGTAGAGCTGAAATTACACCCAAAGATGTTTATTCTGGTATACCATTTCCACAACAGAGTCATCGGACTAGAACACTTTTTATGATTAGCATTATTATTAGGTTCAGGAAACATAATTTTGGTTTTGAGCATGCAGGCTTACCAGGAGATGCCATTTTCCACAAAAGTGAGCGAGACCATTAAGTTGTCTCTGTAGACCCCCTTCTGTGTTTGCGCACAGTGCAAGACCATCAGCATATTTACCACTTACATGTGGTATAGCCACAGCCCTTCATCATCAGGTAGGCTTCCCTCAAGATTGTGCAAGTATTCTGCGAACAATTTGGGGTTAATAAGCCCACCCTTTAACACACCGACTTTACTTTTAAATGTTTCACTTCGTTCCACTTAGTATCTGACTCTATCTGACTATTGGTAGATTTCTGAAACATGCTAAATAATACTTTCGTGAAATTCGCTGATATACCTCCTTGTTTCAGTTTGTAAAAAAAGAGAAGATCTGTGAATAGAATCAAATGCTTCGGTAAAATCTATGAAACCAACATTTAGAGATTCTTTTAGGAATTTTAGTTTTTCTGTCAGGCTGTACTGTGTAAATGGCCATGTATTTGCAGGGCTTTCTTCTTTAGAAAGCGCCAGTATTCATTTGGACTACTTGAATGTATATCGTCCAATTTTCCGTGAAGGTGTAGCAAATGTAGTCTACGCTTCTGCTGAATTACCCTTTTGTACTCCTGCTGCAACACATTATATTCATTCCAAGTATCTGGGTGGGAGCGATCATTTACTTTTGCAAAATCATTGACTGTTCTCTTGAGCTTTTTACAGTAATTGTGAAACCAATCGCTTGTTGTGAATTTGCTTTGTTTACCAGACTTCTTCCTAAATATGCTACCAACAGCAGTATTCAAGCATATATAAAATTGGTCACACACATTATCAACCACAGATTTTTTGCTACCCATCTCACAAAGAAACTCAGCAATGAGTTCTAGAGACTCCGCACTCTCTAATCTCTCAACGTATTTTGGTAGTTTTGCAGCATTCCATACATAATGTGTCGTAAGTCTTGCATGCGATACACTAGGAGCATCAGTAGTGTTAATAGGAGGGAGCAAGAACAGAAGCTTCCATTGCTCTCCTGTAGAGGACATTTCAGACATTCAGGGCTAGAGTTGTATGTTCCCATTACTTTTCATTGTAATTTACAGCTTAATAACTTTAAAACCACTTCTCGTAGGAACAACAACATTTGTGTGATAGAATTATGTACATAGCTGAAATGTTCACATAAATTTTATTCTTGCAGGCTCAAAAGGAGTCTTTTTATTTGAGGGTAATTTAACATGCAATCCAATGAGAATACGCATCTGTTGTGTAGGGAATAAGAATTCTGTGTATTGGATTGTGTATTCAGCTGAATACAAAAATAATTGGTAATTGTGAACTCTCCTATTGCCTTACTTTGTACATCCACAGAAAAAGTAGCATTATCAGATTCAACACGCTACTGACATATATCAAAATTTTTTACCATATGGAACAGTAATGGGCCGGATATAGTCCACAACACTTTTACCTTGTGTTATGTAGCAGGTGTACCGACCTTTGTCTCTATCATAACACAGTCGACCATTAGCTATTAGTAGGTTAGCACACTTGCCCATTTGTACTAGTATTTAAAATCTACCATGTATGTCCATACTTCTCCTCACTGAAAAGTGACCAGATAAGGCACAGGGGTATGGAGGATCATCCCATCTGAATTCGAGACCCGGTACAACATATCACTGCTTTGACCTACATCTGCATTAAAGTCCCCACACAACATGATATTATTGTCCTATTTCCCAAGTTAATTAATATGATAGGCACAGTCATGTCCCTGCTGAGGGGCATATAACGGGTTCTGACCCATCTGAAACAGAATTGAAATACATTGTTCACATTGGCTGAGGTACTTTTATTCATCGTTAGTTTAGCTGCGCATCAGTCCTTCAGGAAAATAGTAATGAATACAAAATTCTATTATTCTTGTCCCTAGTTTTTAAGGAACGTCACCAGCATGTGGATATATATATATTCGCGTGATCCATATTCGCTTCATCGCACCGTTTAAAGCTATTTTCTGAATTGAATGGCTTTGAATCAAACTACATCAGAATGATTTACACACCATCAGAAAACGACCATATTTCATCGGTTTTGGTCCAAAACACTACTTATCCATAAACAACCAATTTGCCATTAGCAGCAATTTCCTTAATAGGGTATATTGTACAAACATTCCAGGTAACAGTACCTTCAATAATAATTTACCAATAGCACTTGAAGAACTTCTAAACATTTTCAAAAGAATTCTTTTTATATCAGACAGCTAGGTATCTCATTATGTTTGTAAAAAATGATATATTATATGGAAACAGTTATTTTGTTATCATTGCTTTTGTACGTGTTAGTTATAATTGGTCATTGTCTGTTGATCAAGTTCTAGCCGTTTCACTGATTAATATGAAAAGAAACATTAATCCACGCGGCAGGCGTTCATCATTTATTTTTGAAAATGTTGATCGATTGCACACTCAGGATCAGACACATTCGACTCTCCCGTTGAATGCTATGATTTCCCAATAACATTGAAAAAGAAAATTTGAAAAAAAAAAAAAAACAGCTTCCCGCCGCAGATTGTCACAAGTTCAATAAGATTTCGTGGAGCCTATATTGCTTGTTTGTACTTTTTGGAAAAATATAAAAGAAAACAGCTGTTGATGTTCAGTGTAAATAGTATCAAGTGCGTCATGTTAACTAACAAGATTGTGTTTGCATATATATTGACCCAAACTGACACACCAACATTATGACATATGGTGTTGCCTCTAAAGCAGACAAGCTATTCCTCCATATCACTAGGTCAGCCCCAGATCTACAAGCTGTTATTATAGTAAGGGTAATGAGTGCACTATCACTCTCGTGACGAATTTATGGGCCAATCAGGAAGTTGAACACCATCACCATGCTCATTGGCCTGTTGCACTGTACTGTAGTCTGTTACCATGGTAACCCAAGTACACCAACTAGAAACTGAGTCACTTTTTCAGCGCTGAAGCAGTGAACATGAAGGCAAAGTGCATGCAAAGTGCAGCGGAGCAACACGGAAAGTGAGAAGTTAAGGAAGCAACATAAGATGAAAATGACTTCTGTTGATGTCTGGAATAAGCACGATGTTTTCTTTCTTTCTTTTTTTTTTTTGGGGGGGGGGGTTGTAGCCGCCAATTAAAAGGGAGACACGAAACACAGTCCGAAGATTAACATAACGCCACCTGGATAATGCTGTCAATGATCATATTTCAAATGTAAAGTTTTAATTCTAATATGTTAATTAAAAACAAACCAATTTACATATTGTGTCGAAAAATATCATATATTTTTGGATGAAGAACTGTGCGTCTCAGCTAATGGATATGATAAACATGCCAAAAATGGCACCAGGCCTAACTATTTTACAACCGTAGACACTTAGGACCAACACTGGTCCATTATAAGGGCCATTTTTGGCGAAAAGTATAAGTTTCTGCATGCATACGTGAGTAACTACAAATTAAACTCCCTAACTGCAGCCATTTTTGCAGAATGTTTATCATCAGAATAATGGTTGTATCATTATCAAGTGTCTGTGAAACTAAATAAATGTGTTTTATTATGCACTATCCGAACCCGTGCATAATGTGCACCACATGTGTTTACAGCCCACTATGTACAAGCATTAAAAATGGCACGATTTAAAAACCAGCTAGAGCATCAACCCACCAGTTATCCAGGAGCATCCACTTACATGTCTTCAGGTTTAATCCCCAATTTAGTGATCAAAACTGTGACAATAATTCCACGCAAAAACAAAATCACCCCCCCTAAAAAACAAAACAAAAACACCCCCCCCCCCCGAAAAAAACATCACAACAACAACAAATAAAATAACAGAAAATCCCCCGCCCCCAAATCCTTGCTATTATATAATATCTTTTCTTTCTTCAAACCATTCCCCACATGTTTAAAACTATTAATTCTTATGCCATTCCGGCTTAGGGGTCATGTACAACGGGCAACCTATATTCTTACCTGCATAACACTTATGCACATATCCTGGAATAGATAAAAGCTTAAAAAGCCCCCGGCATTGTACCCGACTAAACTTTTCATCTACCGGGTTATGGAGTTCTTCTGCCTTTAAACAGTTGTCTCCAACATGAACCAAACAGCTTCCCCTCATACACAGGTAAATGCCCCAGTTGAATTTCACATCACCGACAAGGGAGTGTGATAATTTAATAATGTTGCAATCATTATGATAATACCCCTGTTACTGAAAACAACAATGGATCTTCCATTGTATTCCTTTCAACTCTGCGCGTTGGGTATTGCTTTTTTAGATTTTAATTTGTACTTGTATGCTCTCAATGTAATTGCTTCCGTCGGAAATTCTTGGAGCAATCAAGGCACAATACGCGGTTGTGTAGCATTTTCATTTTGTTTGCGTTTCAGAGCGCGTCTGCACACTTTCTTTTTAAAATCAGCTGGCCAAATTGCATTTGTGAAAATTCCACCAGCATCGATCTTACAGATGCAATAATCTTAGGGCGACGGAAAAACATGCAAAAATAACAGTGTGATATTATTTTTAATTACTTCATCACAATATTTGAATACAAAATGAACACATCGTGAAACGTTTTGTATTTGGTAGTAATATTGGAAATCAGCTGACCTCGATATCTTGGTTCTCTTATTTTGTACCTAATCACTTCTCAATAGAAAAAAGCTCCACGCCATGCATTTGACTTTGAAGCAAGTGGTTGCGCATCCATAAGGGCCTTGAGGAAAGGTGTTCCCATAGGATGAAAATAACACTAATGTTTGACATGATTCAAAGAAAACAGCATATAAAAGCTACGGCATATCTCAAACTAATATTCAATCTTCTTGTTTGTTTTTTGTCTGAATGCAGAGCATCGGAAATCGTTTTTCTTTTTTTTTTCAAGGACGTCAGGACGAAGTGCATTTGACATCTTACTGACAGGAAGTTGACTTACATACATTTACTGCATATTTAGAAAGTAAGTCACACTTTGCAGGAGGAAAACAATGAAGGGAACACGCATCTTACGTCTTCTGCTGGCCTCATGCTTTGCTGTACTTGTACATGGAACCGCTTGTGGATTTAAAGGACACAGTGAGTATCTGTAATCAAGATGCTTGACATGGAATCACACTTATGCCCTCACCATTTAAAAATGCTCACAAAGGCAGAAGCTAGAAAGTTTTCTTTGATAGATGCAGAAGGCGTTTGGAGCGTCACTGCACAAATAGTCCTTCGCAAAACTATCTGGTACGGCTTTAGAATTTACGCCACGTGTTCATCACCAAATTCCGATAGCACGTACTGATGAAGTTACGCATAAGGGGTTCGGAGTGTCACTACAAGTCTATGTTTTCGTTTGAAAAAATATGTTGTACTTTTAGAAACTGAGGGACAGATAAAAATCACTAAATTCCGATAGCTGCTTCAGCATGAAGCACGTTATTCAATCCTCCGATTAGTTTGTTGGCGGACATCTGTGAAGTTCTCCACAGAGACATTTCAGCATTTAAGCCTTTTTATTCATAGTTCACAAGTAAACCCGAGAAAGTGCAACAAAAGCAAAACACAGCATACATTATAGATTGCTGTTGCTCCGGTTTCTGTGGTAAAGAAGATTAGGGAAGAAAGCGCAAACTTGCTGTTTATCAATAAAACCCAACCAGAAGTACCAGGGTGGCCCGAATATTACGGTCGCACTGCTCACGGACAAACCTCTTTGTTCAACGGGAATACTTTCATAAATTTGATCATAACTTTTTTGGCAGCTTTTACCGCAGGGACACGTGATTTATATGTATATATTTAATCCTGTCAAAATGTGCCAATTTACAAATCAATTCGCTATTATCAAATTAAGAGCTGATGAAAATCTGACCGGGTGGAGTGAAAACACCCTGAGCTCAAACGGCTCCATTTGTAAATCTTGAGGTGATATCAAGGATTACATTAAACTATTTCGTGAATGTTCCAGTGAAGCTGAAGTATCAAAACTAATACATTTGAACTGTTTCAAAGGTCTGCACGCATTTCTGATGTTCTTATCCAGAATTTGAGAGATAACATAGTGTCATCGTTGACGATTATTCTTCCATTTCCAAAATCATCGCGTTGTCATTGAAAATGTCTTATTTGGAGGGAGTAGGCAAAAGAAGGAATGACGCTGTTTGAGCAAATATGCGCCTTTATCTTTGGTTTCATAATGTGTTTTGCATGAAGTCAAAGCTTTCAAAATTGGAAGAAGTTCAACACGGAGTTAAAAAGGAATGGAATATTGATAAAGGTATGTCACCGATACTTTCATGTTGGTTAATTACTGAAAGCCAGTAGGTATTTATGCTTTCAACTAAACCTGCTTTCACAAATTCCAATGAATTGCTCTGTGACAGCAGAGTGTGTATTAGAGGTGTCATTGTACACCAAACATCTCCCGTATTACAGAGCATAATCACATCAAAAATGAAATCGAACGAGAAATAGATCTACTTTAATCACAAGGAAACAAGTTTGCAAAAGTTCCCGGTAGTGGTGGAACAAGGTCAAAGACACGTATGAATAACGCAAGCCAAGGGGTTCAAAAGTGTGTCATTATATGCAATATCACGAATGTGTCAGGTTAAGTATTTCTTCTGAAAATGAAATAGACAATGTCAATCGTGTGACAATGAGAGGTAGTGTCAATTCATACGTCTAAAAGGTGAACAACGTTATTTTCGAGAGAGGTTCATATAAGCGTTGCCTGTTCCCCAATCGTTTTTTTTCTTCCAAGAAATAGAATAAGTTTAGACCAAGTTGAACCTGTCATAACACAAGAGTCGCGGCTTATTTACATATATCACATTAAATACATAGAGACACATGAGTGAACGGAAAACGTATTTCCGCTGGTGCATCAAAATGGGTAAAAATTTCCTCCAAACAAATTTCTTTAAATTATCATCAATGCAAAGTGATTATGCAGTAAGGCAACTTTACAAAGATGTTTCCCACCTTGAAGCTATTTTGATGTATATATGTATATATATATATATATCAATCATGTTTGGGTCGATTTTAATACTATTACAGGCTTGTATAGATACCGTATCATAAGCCTAAAAGCTAGAGTGCCGCGATATGATGTATCGCTACTCTTCCGGTGGTATCGGTACTCTTCCGGTTTCATCGGTAATTGTGTTGATGAGGAGTAAAACTTTCTGCAAATGTCGTTCTTGTTTTTGCTTTGTGTATTGAAATGTACAAATCGACCCAAACATGAGATAAAAATTTTATAGCATGCTTTGTAGACGGTATGAAGTAATCAACTCGCACTGGACACACTTCATATCGTCAACAAAACATGCTATAACCTATAATATATACATACATATATATATATATATATATATATATATATATATATATATATATATATATATATATATATATATATATATATATATATATATATATATGCATATAGTACCGGACCTGAATTATAGGGAAAAATCTCTGATTGGGACGCATTTTCACAGAGCCTATGGCGTCTGTATTTAACAGGTTTCATTGCATTAACATGTTTAATACCTGGGTTTCTTCCATAAAAGGGTATTAAAACATAATTTCAGCTGGTTACCAGTTTCCGATTATTTGATGTTGAGATTGGATCATCACCAACAAGGACTACTTTTATGTCGATAGCCGCCGAAGGGAGTCAGAAAAACTAGTTTACGTATGTGCGCATATATATATATATATATATATATATATATATATATATATATATATATATATATATATATATATATATATATATATATATATATATATATATATATATATATATATATATATATGTATATATATATCTATATCTATCTATCTATATATATATGTATATATATGTGTGAATATATGTATACATTTTGTGACATTCTGTGTAGATTGCCCACGCGGCTGGACATATGCAAATCCCTTCTGTTACAAATATGTGGGGGACTCATTGAGTTATTCTGCTGCCCACGCCAAGTGTCAGGAACTTTGTTCGGAACCTGCAATATACATTGGGCCAACGTTGAGAAAATTCATGAACAGGTATGAATTATTTAGTCTAAAACATTTTCTCTGAGTAAACCAGTTCAACCACCAGTTACTTCAAAGTTGTCTGCCTAGTTTTTTTTGCTTAATGTAAATTCGAACTCCGTGTCATAAGCACACAGAGCCTATGGTATACACTGTGGTCGTAGCACATGCTCTAACTAGAAGCACACCCCCAATTTTGAAGAAGATGATCTCTGATAAAAATCCACATATCTCCAGCAAATTTGAAAAAAAAACGATACAACCAATTGACGTTTAATTTTGGCCTATTTATAACCAACAGTACCGTTTTGCATTAGCACGACGTGCTACTATTAGAATGTACACGGTAATCTGTTCCGGAGTCAAGCTCATCGATCGAAAACTTTAAATGGCGGTAGCAACCATTATCATACGCATTATCTTCTTAAAATACACGCACTGACAGGAGGGTCGGTAAGGGGTTTCCCGTACTGGGGCTTTTTATTACCGTATTGGCGTACTGGAAGCCCTCTTGTTTTACGTACTTTGTACTATCCAAAATTTTGAAAGATTTTTATTTTCCGTACTGCGTACTCTAGAAAAATAATTACCTGTACCAGCGTACCAACCCCCCCTCCCCCTTACCCCCCTTCTGACAGGAAGCAGCTCTGGCTCGGTCTTCCAGCGACCAAATCTAATTGTGAATATAATTGAATGAAATAAGATGTCAAACAAATATGAAGGAAAAATCTATATTTGCGAAGCATGTCTTTTCTTTCATCTATTATGCACATTGCGGTGTATAACCAGGGTTATAGAGCACTGTATACATTTATTAAAAGATAGGGTTTATGGTCGTATCAATTACTCAAATACGAGGACTTATAATTTGTTCTGTATTCTCTGTTTGAAAGAAGTAGAAGAAGGTAATCATTTTATCAAGTTGGAAATTTGTTATGTGTATAAACTTTTGTTTTGAAGAAGTGGATGGGTGTGATTCCTGTACGAAAATTTTACATACAACTGTTTACGGATTTATTCTGTTAACGATTTTTTTTGTGTGTTACAGACTTGGGGGAAGTGCTGGGGAATTCAGACTCTCTCACTTGCACACAATAATTAGTACTTGAATTCGTTGATGAAAAGTTGATCTTGTTTATTGATACAGCATCAGTAAAATGTGTACATATGTAGAGAATGTAGAATAAAATCAGATGTACATGAGTCCTGTCCAGTAAAGAATTTTCAAATCAATGCTGGCCACCCAACTTGTCCAACCAATTATATTGGCCAAAATGAGCCATAAGTCCACCACGGACTTTAAACCAACGAAATTACCCATTTGTTCATTAAATCAACTTTCTTGCTGAGACAAACGAGGAGTTTCGCATGCATACAAGTGACAATGTTAATTAAAAGTTCGGTCTACAGCTGAAATTCATACAGATTGACCGGGAAGTTAAATTCTTGTATGCACACGGCTCTAAAACTTTGTCAAAACCTCGCCTGGACAGGCTTGACCACACGGTATGCATCACAGAAATTTGATTATTTGATCAACCAGAGGGTATCCTGTACAGAACATCTATCTTGCATGAGGTTACAACATCATGGCAAATACATGTTATTTCAAAAGATGGAGTGTGAAATCGAGAGTGCTCCAGCAACACTTGTTTGTCACAAGGTGATGACAAGACACATGACACATCTCTCTCTCTCTCTCTCTACACACACACACACATACACACACACACGCACACACACACACACATACATACATACATACATATACATATATATGTATATGTATGTATATATATATGTATGTATGTGTGTGTGTGTATGTTACAAAAGGCCATTAATTATGACAGCCTCGGATCACAATAAAATGTAATATTTATATTTCAAGACACAAACAAAACCATCAAGACCATAACATGTGTTTTGAAAAGCTAGATATTCATATGACGTCCGTAAGTAATATTTATCTCATCTGATCGCAATTAATTAGCACAGCTAGGTTAGATAGTGCGGCAACAGCATTTCTTGACGATTTTATGCGCCCATGGCACTTTAGAGAAATATGTCGACTTTGACCATTCTTTTTTTCCGAAGAGTCGTTTGAGACAATACTTAAAAGAATGGCTTTTTTCGGAGGATTTGAATCTCGAATAATGATGATGATGATGATAATAATAAAAATGATGATAATGATAATGATAATGATAATAATAACAATAACAATGATGTTGATGATGGTGAGAATAATAATAATTGTGTCACCGCTTATCACGACAAGAGTACTGTTGCTGCTGCTTCGCTATTATTATTATTATTATTATTATTGTTATTATTATTATTATTATTATTATTATTATTATTATTATTATTATTATTATTATTATTATTATTATTATTATTATCATTATTATTATTATTATTATTACTACTACTACTACTACTAATTAATAAATTATAAATTATTATTTTTATCTTTAGCAGCAGCATAAGCAGTGTCAGAATTACAGGTGAAAAAAACCATTGCTGTCTTCATTCTCTCAGCAGGCCGGTGACGGAAAAAGTGTGGATTGGTGGATATTATCCCCATAATCCTAAAAATTTCCCTGTTAAATCAATCTACCGAAAATATTTCTACAAGAGTAAGCTGCTGCAACGATATGTTGTTGACATGAATGCGCTGAAGAAGAAAACACGATACCGTGGTTGCATGGTTGCGAAGAGAAGAGTGTCGATTTCTAGGACAGCTGATGCTAAATCGACTGTAACTATTAAGCGCCGAGTAAAATGCGATGAGTCACATAAAGTCATCTGCCAAGTACTGAAACGTCGTAGGAGAGGTGAAGATTTCATATTCAGCTCTCCATCTCTCTCTCTGTCTGTCTCTCTGTCTGTCTCTCTGTCGTCTCTCTCTCTCTATCTCTGTCTCTCTCTCCCTCCCTCTCTCGGTCGGCCGGTCGGTCGGTCGGTCGGTCGGTCGGTGCGTGCGTGTGGGTGCCTGTCTGTCTCTTTCTCTATGGAACCGACCTGGAAAAATATCTATTGTTTGCGTTGCATCAATTTGCAAACACAAGAATAAGTAACTGGCAAACCGAATTAGGAAAATATTTAAAAGCTTCAACGATGATATTGTCAGACAGAATTCCGAGAGAAGGGAAAAAGTCAAAATGCAGGCTTTGGAAAAATCGATTTATAGAACATATTCTGTTTTGGAATATAGCTTTACCCAAAATCCGACCCCAATTGGGGAGGGTGAATAGGGGAGATCTGGATTAGTTCTAAATTCGCCTGAAGGTGGTGCTGCCTATCATGTTCATGGTTGACCGCCCACATCTTGTGGTCACTTTCCATGACCCTCACTTTTTCTCCATAGATTAACATGGGGAATTAGCAAATATGAATTTAACCTCTCTATATGTTGTCAAATAAGCATTAAACTTTCATTTTATCACACCTGGGTGTATTTGAAAGATAATATGTACTTCAGGTAGATTAGAAGATGATAATTCGAAACATCATTCTCATATGCAGGGTGAAATTTTCAGGTTCACTGTAATGTAATGGGCTTCGCTGACCCACCTGACCTCAAATGGTATGGGGTGCTGGGTGTCACAAATGCACCATGTGAACAAAAGGCTGTGTGTCAAGAAATTAAACCAACCCAGATCACCCCTATTTAACGTAATGTTATCGTCATTAAATATTCACATAGAGTAGGGAGAAATATTATTTTACATAATGATTATGATTAATGTCGACCTGATTAACCGCTGTTATATGGTATCGTTGTAATCCTTATACAGTAGATTGATGATACATAAAACGCACAGTTTATACATTAGACTTTCTTTTGTACTAAAGTTGTGTCAAAGTGATAAAAAATGCAGAATCTCTCACGATTGGGAACATTTGCTCTTGAACAATTGAGCAGTCTTCAGAAGAGATTGGGAAATCACCGCACGACCCTGACAACTTGTCATGTCTGAGTTTTCTTAAGTACACTCTGGGAGTGAATTCAAAAGCCTGTAATATTGCTGTACTGAGTGAGGTCGGAGCATATCCATATTCGTTAAAAATAATGAAAAGTGTTTGAAAGAACTGGCACCACATAAGAAATTCTGATTCACATGAACTTTTATACGATGCTTACAAATGTAATGTTGAATTGCTGGCATCGAATAACTCGACCTGGTTGAACAATATCAAAACTACAATGTCGCTAATTAGCTGTAATGATATTTGGAACGATGACGGTGATGAATACGGGGAATTTTCACACAATTTAATAGAGAAATTATTAAAAGAGAAATTTTAATTCAATGGCAGAATGACTTCCTTAAACAAGCCTATCCAGATAAAAAGTTGAGAACCTATTCGAAATTTAAATCAGATTTCAAAATAGAAAAGTACCTAATTGTATTAAAGAATTTGAACGAAAGGAAAAACTTGACCAGATTACGAATAAGCGCACATAATTTGAACATTGAAAAAGGTAGACATAGAAGGCCAGTTAAGGTTCCCATTGATGAGAGGATTTGTGATTCGTGTTTGGAAGTCGAAGATGAAATTCATTACGTTGTAAATTGCCAAAAGTTTAGAGAAGCCAGAAATAGATTATATGATACTCTGAGTAAATTTATCGTAGATTTTGACCATTTATCGTCCGAAAACAAATTCATGAAACTTATGAAATGTGACGAAATTGAAATTATATGGCAATTTACAAAATTTATATCGGAAACAGTGAAAATCAGGGATACACTATAGTACTCTAAAGTCATTTAAAACCTACAATACTTTGAGCTGTTTTTTTGGGGGGGGGGAGCTGCCCCTAAGGCATACATATCAGGGACTGTTGTAATGTACTGTGTTGTATTGTACTGTTGTGGTATAGTGTATTGTTTAGTGTATTGAGTTACAGATTACCATTTATTGTATTTATGGTGCAGTAATAAAGTCATTCATTCATTCATGTCCAGTTTTAAAATAACAAGATATCTTTACGTTTCTTAAATACACTGTCTGTATTAGTTAGCCGCAGCCAGCGCAAGAAGTGTAATGAATGATAAAGAATCATTCACAGCAGATCGACCTATATTCTTTGCTTATAGCAATGGCAGAAAATACAAGTGCGTTTTCGATTTGAAACTGGACAAATAATACAGACTTTTTCGGCCCTTATATATTATTAGTATGTCCGGATTGTGGCGCATAAAGAAACAACTTTGTGTACAAAGTGACTACATCTGATAAGCGTCCATGGGAACGATCCTAAGAGATAATCTTTTTGTTTGTTTTCAGAAGCTATCCGCACGTTTGGTATAAACGAAGGGGCAGTATTTTGAAGGATAACAAGAATGTACGGAACTTGAAATCTGGATTGTTCTGAATAGCATTTCATCACTCAATAAAACAGCATACAGCATAAGATCGTTAGTGTTGCTGACCTAGGCGCAGTTATGATCTTCGAAATGCAACCCCAAAATAGAATAGAATAAATAAAATGTGGAATAACGCTGTTTTGTGCATAGAAATAGCATAGAACCTCACCTAATGGTTAATCGACACACACTGTTAAAATGTGAAGTTTTTTTGTTTTTGTTTTTATTGCATTGTGTGCTCATCTTGCGTATCCAGCATCATCACTATCTCATTTCTGTAGGCAACTTTGATGATAATCTGAGCATAAGGAACTCTGTCAAATTGATTAACAACTTATCACAAGCAAAGGAGATTTTTGAAAAGAAATGTCCATTGTGCCCAGGTAAAAATACACATTTTTACTGACCCAGTGTTTCGCTAAAAGCTCTGCCGTATCAAGTGTTCTAACTTCAATATGTAGACGCAGCCATAGAGCATCATGACTTTATCTGCATCAATGATTCCACCAACATCCTCCGCCCACCCCCACCCCCAACCATACGTTTACAAAGTTCCGTTTCTGACCTGTCTGTTTCGTCCTCAGGTATCCGACGCTGGAGTGTCGATATATTTTTTATGTCCACGGAACGGACGGGTCTCGAAACAGCAACCTTCGGCACCAATCACCTAGTCGAAAATGGGAAACGCACATACCAACTGCATCAAATCCCCATTCCTAAAAACGAATGGTTCAACGGAAGCCGGTATGCGTGAATAACATAATCGACACGGCCAAGTTCATTGCATTTAATTCAGTACGGGTACTGTATTCGGAGTTGTCCCAGATCCGGGACTGTACACATGTAAGTCCACCAGCATCAAAGGAGCACCGAAAATATATATGTTTTAATAACCACGGAGCGGACGGGTCTCGAAACAGCAACCTTCGGCAGGAATCACCTAGCTGAAAATGGGAAACGCACATACCAACTGCATCAAATCCCATTTAACATTACGCTGTTAAAATTACCTGAAATGGTCCAGTGCCGTTAATGTCGTCTGCAAATGTTTGTGAAGAATTAAAAGGCGATTAGTCAACAGCTTTCTTTGGTGCAACCTGCACGCAAAGCGCACACAGATGTACTGTTCACTTAACTCCCGGATTGCTGATTATAATTATGAACGCGAAAGTTTTATCTTAACTTCGTCATCATACTCCTAAATTTGGAAATGCCTTGGAGGTCATTTCAGAAAAAATGAAATAACACAGACTCTACAATCACATACCCAATAAGCGATCTGCAGTGGAAAATGAAAAATGCCTTTTGCGACGGCTCCTGTCGCCTTTGCTTATATATACATATATATCTTTTATTTCGTACACGTAGTACACTGGATATTTTACATCAAAATTTATAGAGGCAACTAACATGATTCAAGGAGAAAAAAAATTGCAGATAAATAAGTTAGTATACATACATACATACATTTCACAGTCGTTTACCATGTTCGTAACCACAGGGAGACAAACAAACAGTCCAAGTGACCCTTCAATTAGGGGTTTTAAAAAGATACATTAATTATCAGTCTGTGTAATCCTGAGACAGGATTCAAGATGTGCAAAGCTCTTCCAATAATAATTGGACTTGATCAGGCTCTAATATGGAGGTGTTTTACACAATGAACAAAAAGTAAGAAAATGTATATTGTGCAGCAGGTATTTCCTTAATTAATTAGGTGCACCATTTGTTGGGACTTTTCCGTGCTCCACTTACAGATACAAAGGTATATATATATACATATATATATATATATATATATACATATATATACACAGAGAGAGAGAGAGAAAGAGAGAGAGAGAGAGAGAGAGAGAGAGAGAGAGAGAGAGAGCGGTACACGGTTGCAGTCGATGCTTGCCATTTTTAAATGTAGATACAATGCTCCACTCACAAGCGCTCTTTCGCCAGGTTAAGAAACATCACGTAATGTCATTACAGATTAATTAAAAACAATTCTCTGAATGACTATTCCCATTCAACCAAACATCTGGCCATATTATATGTTTTAATTTATCAGCAAAAGAGGTGTATATAAGTTCTATCTGTGTCCCGGATTTGTTTTTTATGAAACACGCATTGAAGTTTCTTAATTGACAAGACTCACCACATATGATTTAAAGCAACCAGCCAAATGTGGAATGTTTTACCCAAAATTACATCACTGGATAAAGGTATCATTATTTTAAAGCAGAGGGAAGGATAAAAATATATACCTCACTCACTCACTCCAATTACAACGTAGCATTAATGTAGGATGTATATGGTCAGTGCAGATTGGTACCTTCACGATAGTTTTATTATTTTTATTCACAATATATTTACATTCCTAATTTTAGTTATTTACAGACACTTACTCCCGCTGGGGGTCTCTCATGCCACCAGCACATTTTGTGGCCATCCCCATGCCTCCTTGCCTATTAAAGGGCTAGACTTGAGTGAGATCTAATTTACTAGCATACGTAATCAATGGAACAGCCTATGACTGAATCCCAATGCCCATTATTACCACCTGTGAAACCTGGTCAAGACCATGGGACAAATGGTTTGGAAGCCTAGATGGTGAGATCTATGAGATGATGAAGAGAGTAGTTTTGGACCAGAGGTTATATTCAGATCCGTTGTAAAACCGTACATGTACGAAGCCTTAGCAAAGAGGAGACGTATTGAGGAGGTGGCGGTGGTGCCGTGCGACTCCGAGAAGGGGGACCGGGGCCCAGAGCCGGAGGACCCAACAGATGTTTCATGGACATGGTAATTGGTATGTGGATTATGCTCAATTTGGCGAGAGGAACATACGACACTCGGACAGAGTTTTGTAGATTTTTTTCGTGTCGTGTGGTCACAATAGCGTACACTAAAGTTTCGTATCGAATTAAAGTTATACAGATCAACAAATTCCGCGTAGCTGGCAATGAAAGACGTGTGTATGCTGGGGCATTTCTCCGTTCCCTTTCTCGGGAGTACCGTGCCCGTGGAAGACTTCAGTAAAGCCCCTTGTCTCGTTTGTAAACTCGAGTTTGTCTGTATTTTAGATGCCATTGGTATTGTCCATGTGATGATACTTGTAACAAACGAATGACATTTTTTAAAAGCCAAATCTGACCGAGCCGTCTGCACAGATCGTGAGTAGCTTGGAGTGGGGCAGTAATACACAAGGCCACACAAGACTGGCTACCGGGTCACGCTTTATCGCACTGCACAATCACTGATGCTAACAGTGATAATTAGTTTATGAGGGGCGGGAGGTAAACGGCAGCTACTGTTCAGGCTAAGTAGAATACACAGGCGTGCATACAAAGTCAAATACGGTGCTGAGGAACGACTGGGTAAAGGAGAAACGCTATGAATTGATTGCTATGAAAATTTTCCAGATTTATGAAAGGGTTTTTGAGTGAGAACAAGTATTTCCCACCCAAATACTGTCTTGGTGGGTGAAAAGTTCGTAGCAATTTTCAACATAGTTGTTGCTTCTGTAACATAAAAAGTGCGAAGTGAAAAAGCAAAAACAAACAAAAAAAACAAACAAACAAACAAACAAAAAAAAGGGGGGGGATGGCATTCTGACAATTTTGAAATCCAAGTCTTTCATTCAAAGCATAGCTAGGAGGCAGTGAGGCTTATTCAGACTATATGAGTATCCAAAAGCTTTCTTTCTTCTCTTCCTTCCTTTCTCTTACTTTTCTTGCTTGTTTGCTTGCTTTCTTTCTTTTTCTCTCACTTTCTTTATTTGACTTGCACCAAAAAAAACAAACAAACAAACAAACCACTGGGCATTGTGACAATTTGAACCATACACTAAAACTGTCAGAAGTTTCCTAAAACCTTTTTCCTGTTCATAGTATAAATAGTGGTGAACTGTGATTTTTGTCACTTGTAGGCAGGCTAGCACAAGTAAAGAAAGAAAAAATTGTCTTGGGTCTGACAGCCAACATTCTGAAAAACTGCTGGGACTTTCCAAGTATTGATTCATTATTGAATTTATCTACTTTGTAATTCAAACATATAAAATATTACACTTTCCATTCCACTTTGTTGAAGAAGATAAATTTATGTTGCCAAATCTTTCTTTGTATGCCTAAAGTTGGTTAGTCACAGCCCATATAGATCATTTGAGCCCATATAGATCATTTGAAACAAAAGCAAAATTAATCATGAATGTATAAATTCAGAAGTATTTTGTGTAGCATTACTTTTTTTGAACTATCAGTTATAAAATATTAGTTCAGTCTTGGATGTCATCTGTAATATAATCTCTCGTGGAAGCAAAGGAAACATACAGGGCAAGTAGGATGAGGGTGGGGCATATACTTGCCAAGATACTATTATTGGTGAATACAATATAAAATACATTTTATCAAATATCAACCATACTAAGACCTTTCCATAGGAAGGTTACTAATTGTGCACCAAGGTATTTGGAATAACAAACACATTTGTGTACAAAATCACATTTTATTCTAGTTATCTCATCAGATCTCTGACCAGTATGTACAATTTTCCAATATTTACACTTTTTTCTGCAGGTGCAAGTGTACACATTGTGTACCAATGAAGACAAAAGAGGAGAGGAAGTGCTGCTGGAACTATCTGCCAGTGAAAGCCCATATGGACATATTTGCTTTGTCAGGCCTCTCGTACTGGCTTGCAATAGGTGGGATTACGGGCTCGGACTGTTGAAGTTGAAGAACGATTTGCCTTGCAAGTCGGTAATTCGGGTACTGTGTCCTCAATCGCAGTACTTCTTCCGTGAGCTCTTGAACATATGCTGTAACAAAAACGATAATAAATTGACAATACTGCATGTGATGCACAAGTATCAGACAATGGACCCTCAACTTACCACAATATTGCCAGTGAAAAGCACAAGGACCTTTGCCTCCAAAATACTGATCAACATGTACACTTTTTCCAGTAATTCATATTTGGAATAAATATTACCATATTTGGTTCACAATGCTTCATCCCCTAGATATATTTACACGTACCATATGTACATTTTCCTTTCATCGGCTGTGTTGTTGGCGCTCCCTTCTTTGCCTTGGGGAAAGACACACTGTACTGAAGCTCTCCATCCTTGTTCCTTGCCTGTTGACGTCTGCTGTTCTCGTTGAAGTGAAGGCAAGCCAATAGCAACCTGTAATTACACCAGAAATATTCAGCTGGTGAATGGAATAAATGTATTTTCATCTGATTGTATTAATTAGAATTAATATTGACATCTACTGTAAATACGTATTGGTACAATATTGTCTCGAATAAAATGTGTTCAAGTGAGTGTAATAAAGGTTTTCTCAAGATACCTGGTTTTGTTTCTGCCATTTTCTTTCTTTCTTTTTTTTTGCTTTCTGCAGGCGTAAGTTGTTTAAAAAAAACATAACTATTTTATAATAAAAGTAGAGTACCATGGGACTGCAAAATGATGTACATGATATGAAAACAAAATAATAATAATAACAATAATAATAAGGTGATTGTGCACCAAGAAGCATTTTATTTCACATTTTTCCCCTTTTTTCGGCACTTGCTTGCCTCCTGTTGTTACTGAGTGAAAAATGTTATACCATTATGTAACTATCTGAAATCACTATATCTACATTTATCAAGTAACTAACTTGAAAGTAAAAATAGTTTTTTCTGCAGTTCCTAGTAGAATAACCTTTTGATTATCCACAAATGAATAGTCATAAAAACATTATTTATTTCTGTACACTGAAACATGCTTATCTGGACTGGCATAATGTAAATTATAATAACCTTTGGTGTGTCCACATGGATAGGAGCAGCTAGATGTGGGCCTGTCGCATTGGAACTATGTACAACTTGGTCTGTCCCTTGCAATTGAGTACCAGTTTGCTCTGTCTGATAGGCCTACCCCATTGAATTCAAATACAGCTTGCTGTGTCCCTTCAGTTACCTGTTCTTGCTATGGCCTGGTCGTGTTTTGCAATTAGCTAAACATAAAAATAAAAAAGTCAGTACTGTATGAACACATGATGAAACTGTCACTTCAATAATAACCACTACTCACGTGCACAAAACCCAACACACAAAATGTAACTAATAAACTATGGCCAAATAAACATATTTATTGTTCACTCTAATCGACAGTAAAAGAATTATGTTATATATATATATATATATATATATATATATATATATATATATATATACATTTTTGGTGTTGTGCATAATCGATGTAGGCCACACTTTGGTCTTACTATTGCCACTGAACGTCGTCTCGTGCATACGCTGTTGCGGGAAACTCAGCACAGTAAACAGGCGAAATGCATGGATCTGACCAGGGAGGTTCAATGAGTCGTGCACGTTCAGATTGAGACCATCGACACAACAGACGACAATAACTAGCCCGGTAATTCACTGTACATAATTTATACAACTACCATAACTTACTGCAATACTGAATACAGGCAAATTTACAAACGTTTGATGATGAATACACAGGAGACGTTGTGAATTACAGGCGCCAATTGGCCATCACCGATAAGCGACCCCCCGGGACTTAATGAAAACACAAGCGCTACTGTGTGTCGCCTGTACTTACCGCGAGGTTCTGGCGTTTGGTCAGTGCGTTCGATCGCCTTCGCTTCGTCGGCGGACATTCTGAATCTGTGATATCTCCCTGTCTTTTCGGAGTGTTCTGAATATGAAGAGTTGAATTACATCCTTCTTCAGCCGCACTTGCATTCCAAGTTTGCGTGCTATCTCTGGGTTCTTGTCGAACGCATCTTGAGCAAAATGGTCACTGCACAACACTGGTTGCGTGTGATGGTCTGGATTAAATCCGTCTCTTTTGATCGCTGCCGTCCATGCTTTCCTTAACTTTTTGTTTCTTGGAAACTTGTAGAAACTTCCACCGAAGTTTGTACCGTTGGTACAACCAACGGCAGCGCAATACACCATAACTGCCCGGGAACTATTGTAACAACCGGCAATCAATACAGTAATGGCCACCGGGTACTGGACCCCAATGACAAGAATGACGTCACAATTGTGCTGCGCTCCAGCGGGCCGTGTCCAAAATGTTCAGGAACAATGGCCATCTTTGACGCTGCCAAAAACGCGCTTTTTGACAGATTTGGTTCCTATTTTTTACTTCAACTGGTAACTGTTGATTATTAGAGGGGCCTCGCATCGAAAAAACACAAATTTAATAGCAAATTTGAGCTTGTCATTTGACCTTTAAGGGTTAAATACCAACAATGAAAGACCCAGGAAAGCCAGTGGCATAGAGACTAAACCTGTGGAAAGAGCCTGACGGGTTTCGATTAAAAAAAAATCCCATCAGAGGTGGTTAGGGAATACTGTACGCTGCTTATATAGCAGGGGGTAATGTTGCTGACTGTTAAACACCAAGAACAAGCCCAGGCTAAGGTTATTGACTTTTGCGTTGCTTTACAAGTTGTGGTGCAGGACCTGAGTGACTTGACAGGCAATACAGACATCTCAGTTCAGTGTCAGTCATCCAGGTGATGTTATGAAGTTGGTCAATTTCTCTTAATTCAACATCCTGTTTGTCATGCCTCCTGGTGGAAATGGGGAGACATATTTTTTTTGCTTGTGTCTTTCCAATGTTCTTCCTCTTCAGTACTTTTGGTTTCTGTGAAGAACTTGAAACACAATAGGATTATTATGTTTGCATTGTGTTTGGGTGACCTTGTCCTAATTTGCAAGGTCACAGGGCCATCGATGTGAATTAAGTTTCCATACCGTAACTCAGGAAAAATTTGAAGAAACTTCATGAAATGTGGTAGGATTGTTTATATTGATATGGCCTGGGTTGGGATTGCAGTTTTGTGACACAATTCTAAAGGTCACAGGGCCAAATAGGTACCTGTCGTGTCTCCTCACCCCCCCCCCCCCTCCAAATTTAGCGGGGTTTTTCCAACTTTTAGGCCATAATTTGGGACTTATCAGCTTAACTTTTGCCAGTTTTTGCCCTATGAGAATCGTTTCTTTAGTTGTTGTTTAATGTCTACCCCTTTGGGAGCCAGAGTCTCACCATTTCATGTGAGAGGATGTGGACAGGCATGCAATAGATTCATATTCTTTCTGTGCCATAACCCATCAAGAATTTGAGGAAACTTTGTTGGAGTGTATATGTTGCAAAGTTTGCCTGGCCAAAGAAATAGAAAAAATTGTGAACATCTCTTGCCCAAAACACTGGAAATTGTAACTTAATTGAAAGCCAGTTGATCCAGGACATGAAGCTCAAAGTGGGAAATGTAAGCTATGTCAAGGTGGGAAATGTAAGCCATGTCAAAGTGGGAAATGTAAGCTGTGTCAAAGTGGGAAATGTAAGCCGTGTAAATTGTAAGCCATGTCAAGGTGGGAAATTTAGGCCATGTTAAGGTGGGAAAGGTAAACCATGTCACAGTGGGAAATTAAAACCCTGTCAAGGTGGGAAATTTAGGTCATGCCAAGGTGGGACATGTAAGCCGTGTCAAAGTGGGAAAATTAAACCATGTTAAGATGGGAAATGCAAGCTATGTCAAAGTGTGAAATGGAAGTCCACGTCAAGGTAGGAAATGTAAGACGGGGAGTGCAAGCCATGTCAAAGTGGGAAATGGGAGTCCATGTCAAGGTGGGAAATTAGGTCATGTCAAGGTGGGAAATGTAAGCCATGCCAAGTTGGGAAATGCAAGCCGTGTCAAGGTGGGAAATTTAAGCCATGTTAAGGTGGGAAATGTAAGTCCATGTCAAGGTGGGGAATGTAAGCCCATGTCAGGGTGGGAAATGTAAGCCGTGTCAAAGTGGGAAATGTAAGCCGTGTCAAGGTGGGAAAAATCTAGGCCATGTCAAGGTGGGAAATGAAAGCTGTGTCAAAGTGGCCACACTTCCACTGGGGGACCAGGTCCAACCCTGGCACATGTGACTTCTGGCTACAAATTTTGTGCATAGAATTCTTGGAAGATTGCGATGCCCACAGTTTCAAGGAGAACTGTTTTGCAGGGCTATTTATGATTTATCCTTTCCCTCTTGAACTAAGACTGAGTCAACAGCTTTCCTTGGCATGGGTTGGGCACTAAATGCCCAACCTATGCCAAGGAAAGCTGTTGACTTGGGGCATGTGACCTTGATAGGTCTCATTTACAATTCTCAGTCAAATTGTTTTTTGATTACGGTTGAAATTAGTTGAAAACACTGAAGCAGACAACATTTGACCAGCAGCCGGTTTGAGACAAAAAAGATGGAGGAACTCTGTAAAGACATTAGTCAGCAGCTTCCTAAACACACTGTGGGAATAGTGCACCCAAAGTGCACCAAGGGAACCTGATGACTGATAAAATGTATAAATACTTGAATCTCCAATTAATATCACCTCCATAAAGAGACCAGTTCTATATTAAGACCAGTTTACAGACCCGTTTTTGTTTATCGTAAATTAAATTTATATCTCCCATTAGGACCACTCCCCTGATAAGACCACATTTTCAGTCCCTTGGGTGGTCTTAATAGGGAGATTTCACTATATATACATACATATGTATGTATGTATATATGTATTATATATATGACCCTTTCGGGGGGGGGGGGGATGCATGCCGACACAAGTGTATGAGTGTTGTGTGCTTCAGTATTTTAACTGTGGTCAGGCTGTCCCAGTAGAAATTTTCCAAGATTTCATCTGCCCGCAAAAGTAAAGTCTTGTGTCAACGGTGTGTTCATTGCAGAGTGCTGTTCTGCAGATGCTGAGTGTTTTTGTGCTAAAAAAAATTGTTGACTGTGCTATCATGCGTGTTACTGCTGTGATTACAGTGGTACATGCTTTGACGTTTTCAGTGCCAAGTTTTTGACTGAGTCAACAGGATTCCTGGGCACACTTTGGTCAGAATGCACCCGAAGTTTGCTAAGGAAAGCTGTTGACTTGGACTATATATTTTATGGGACTACGGGCATGCTGGTACTTGAAGGAAAGGTCTTTCTACAAAGAATAACAACACAGTATCCATTTCATAATTCAGAGTTCGCCTTAAGTATTTCGACTTTAGTTGCAGACGGCAGTGAAAGACTTATAGGTACCTGTCGTGAGAAACCACATACATTTTTACGGATGACCTTTTCATAACACCACAGGTTATTTCTGTAAAGATAGGTGGCCTGTCATAGGAGGTATGAATAACAAGAGAAGCATTAACCTGTAAAAAGCTAATCACTGCTACAGTTGTTTTCACATTGCCATTAAAGGTATAATGGTTGAAAGATTCCAATTCCTCGTGAAGATACCTTTCATTCAAAAACCAGCAAGCCTTGTCTAAAGCGAAAAGTAGTCTTAGTCAATAGTTTTTCTCAGGACACTTTGCGTGCATCGCGTGCAAAGTGTCCTGGGGAAAGCTGTTGACTCAATCTTAAATCAGCGCTTCAAGGGTTCTTAAACATCTTGAAAGGGTAGTCTTTAAAGAGGAGGTCTCTTGAGACAGGGACCACAATATAATTGTCAGTCAGGGAGCCCCTTTAGTCTGCTGGTCACGATCGCATAACCAGATTTATAGGGTTACAGTCACAGTGGTGATAATCACATAGAGTATGGTTATGGTCACAGCAGTGATAACTGTATTTATAGGTTATGGTTACTGGTCATAGCTATATATATATATATATATATATATATATATATATATATATATATATATATATATTAACAGTTACAGTGGTTATAACCATATATGGTTGCAGTTACACTAGTCAGAGGCACATTTATATGCTTAAATATAACCCGTCGTGATAACCACATTTATATGGTTAATCACCGTGGTCACAACCAAACATGCTTATAGTCACAACAGCCACAACAAACTGTCACATGTGCAGTCACGGTAATCGTGACCACTGCTTGCTTCTACTGTAACGGTCACAGTGGCATCTGCAATAGAGTCACAGTCCCAGCTGCTGCTTCTAGTGTTAGAAATAGGTGAAATCGTGGTCCATTTGGCCACAAAATGGCAGCTTTGTGCAAAGAGCCTTCTCCTATGGTCTTTCTGAGTTGCATTTTTAATTTTGGGTAAGTGCTGTGACAAGCCGACACCCCTGGTGACATGACTGGACGAGTAGGGAAGGCCCTCACTGCTCTAGATGCTGGCCTTTCTTGTAGTCTTAAAGTGTCCCGATCATGAACGGGCAGTAAACTGAAACACGGTTATGTTACCATAGTAACAGCATGCAGAGACAGGCGGGAACAGACCCCCAGAACGTGTAATTATTTTAGGTAGGTAGCGTGATCAAACATGGAGACCAAGATATGATGGCTGTGTGTAAAAAGAATAGGTCACATGAGAGGAGTTCGTCACGCTTGGCTATGATACCAGTATCCTCAAAATGAGTCCTGATATGTACGTGTGTATGTACGCTGCCTGCTGTGTGTATATGGGATGAGCCTAGTGCACTTGAAACACCAGATGGCACCACAGTCAAAAAAGAGAGATGGCCATGACACATGTCATTAGGTGTTTCTATGTATATCCCATTTGCATAAAGCTTTATATACCAATTATAACTGATGTTTGACTTGCATGGAGATTTTACAGATTCCGTCCTCATGACCTCTGACCTTTGATTTAAACATTTCCAGAGTTGTGGGGTACGATGGAAACGACTACAGACATTTATCTCCTGGCCTTGTAGTGGTTTTGGTAGCCAGAAATGACCCAAACCGTATTTGTTGTCATGGTGCAAGCTACGTGCAACTACATGTTATGTCTAAAGGGCCTACTTTGTCAGTATTTCCATTACGAATCTGGAGGTCAAGGCAAAAATGGGAATCCTATTTGGTCTTTCAATTGTGGCAGCCATATTGTTGAAGAAGTTGATCTGGAAGAATATAGGATTTCTGATGATTACAATATGCTCACATAGCGTGGTTTTGGGTATAAAAATTAAAAAAAAAAAAAACAAAAAACAAAAAAAAAAACTGCTCCTGTTCCAAGATATGTCACAGTGGTTTGATTGGAGCTGAGGGGTAAAGATTCAATTTTGTAGTCTCTTTTGTTACTTTTTTTCAAGTGACGCCAGGGGCAAGTCAGTTGTGCGGAATGTAGATTTGGTCATTTGAATGGGAAATTGTGCAAGTTTTGCATCATTGCTTTGTTTACTAACTCCGCAAAAGGGTTGCACTTGTTTGACAATGAAATGAATGCTGTCTCCATTTCAATTTCTCCATAAACTGAGGCACTGGGTGAATCTTTCAGGTCTGTTTCAGGATAATTCACTGATTCTCTCTTGCAGACGTTCTATCATAAATGCAGCTGTTTGTGTTTTGCATGTAATAACATTTAATTTGATGAATATTTACAAATTTTTATTGCTGGAATTGCTAAATAAGTAAGGAATAGTAAATTTAGAAAGAGAGTAAAGTTCTTCAGCATATGAGGTATATTTTCAAGAAAGGAAACACATGCAAAAACTTATCTTGGGGAAAAAAAAAGTTCCTGATCTAATGGTCAATATGGCTGCCACCTGGTTTCAACAAGTAGAACTTGAGTTGTTTTTTTTTTTTTTTTTTTTTTTTAGCCTTCTGGTGTCAAAGGTTGGAACTAGAATGTTTGTCGTGTTCCGTGGATGCTATACCCATTGTCTTTCTCTGTTTTGGTGACTGGTATTACGTGTGTGTTTGACCTCTAGCCAAAGCTCTAACCGACTTGACGATGACCCAGGTAAATTGCGTAGACTACTGTCTTCCTCTCTGGAAATGTTCTCACTACAACCAGACCAAATCCAAGAATGCTAACAATCCAAACAATTGCAAACCCACGACGCCTGGAGAACCTAATAACAATAGAACCAAGGACAGCCCAGCAGGTTCTCACCAATGTAATGTGTCGTTAGAAGGTGGGTTGACACCAGATGGCGTACGTATCCTCAGCTGCGGTGATCGCTGACTTCTTGCCATGCCCTCGCTTCGTTTGCGCTTCAGGGCCAGGCTGCTATCCCAGCATGCACTTGTGGTGTGCCGCTTAACATGTTTTGCTTTTTGGCGGGGCACGGTGGACTATGCAGTGATTTTTTGGGCCACTCAGTTTTATAGTTATGCCACTGGGTATTGCATCATAAGAAAAAATTTACATGACTGGTAAAATAAACTACCAAAAAGTGTATAAATGTCTTGGCTGACTGGGCTGCAATAGAACTGGTGCGTTATGGGCTAATCTCATTATGGAGTCCGCATCATCTCCGGAGAGACGAGTTTAGTGTTGTCAATTTAATCGAGGGACATTTTCACAATTAACTTGCTAAAATAAGAACCGTTTAAATATATGTTGATTTCAAAGGAGTCGCAAATTTCCAGGGTCAATGAAAGTCTGATCTTGCAAGAAAACAACAAGCTGAAAATGTTCCCTACAGAATCTGAGCAAGTACAACAAAATCATAAATTCCTGCAAAGTAGTTTAACGATCATGATGTATGTTTACAAAATACTGCTGCGTGGACATGCAGCAGCTTATCCATGTACAAAATATGTAGGAACCATAGCGCGGAGTATGACCCGAGGCATAGCACGTGTAGGCATGTCTGATGCTGCCCCATTTCAAATTAGATTTTTTTTAGTCGCTTTTTGAAGTTTTGCAAAGGTTTTTGAACCTAGTTCACAGCTGTGTAGATTTTATATCATTAGATTATGATATGTTAGGTATGGAAGTTTTAAAAAGTTTTTGTCCCATGCAAGAATAGCTTGTAAGTGGTGATTTGTATCAGTCCACTTAATTTACAAATTACGTTTTGACAGACGCCGTGCGTCTGTTTTTCTTTAAGGTATAGCCATCAAGCATTGTCATCAAGTAATGTAGATTAAGCATTGTGTTACTAACACCAATGACGTAGTCTCTCACTCGGCAGGCCAGTGACACTGGATTAAGGTTTTGTTAACATCGGTGACGAATCAAGGGCCCTGATGTTAACCCAATGTTAATCCAACGCTCGTCCTGCCACAGAGTATTAACACTTACCACCCACATATAGAGCGCACACATTGGGGAGTTGGATAAGGAACCTACCGAGATCAATTGTGCTTGTTTCACGTAACCAGTGAGTGTGGTCTAATGTCGGTAATTGACTAGATTTAGTTGGATAGTTTTCAAAGTGCATAAAGGTAGTCACTGAGCATGATGGGCGGAGCACACTGAAAGAAGCACACCCGCCAAGCATCCTGATTTTGGGGGGCGCCCCCAATTTTGAGACTCCAAAAGCTGTTAAAGTACGGCCGAAGTTGTTTGTTTTGATGCATTTTAGCGGGATTTCCTGATTGAATAAAGACATTCTTGGGGAGGACATACCTATGGAAGTAAGGCATACAGGTCACCGTAGAACAGTGTCAGAGGGGATATACAACATTACAATTTACTGTGGAAAAGAAAAAAAAAATATTAACAAAAAAAAAAAAGCCTGTGCCGTTTCAAGGTGGTTAAACTGTTGCATGTAGATGAAAATAAGTTATACCCCATCAAAGGTTTGAACACACACACAAAAAAAAAACAAGGAAAAAAACCAAACAGAATAGCTGTTGTCACACAGTAAAGGGTTGAAACCCAAAAAATTAGTTGCTCCCTGGATGGGATTAAAACCGATGAGAAAGGTAGGTGAACCCCATCAAATGGAAAGTTGATGTAAGTTTAGCAACTGCACTCCATAAAACAAGTGAAACAAATAGGCAAAATTGGGTAACACCCCATCAAAAGGTTGAACCAGATGTGTAGGAAAAAGTTACCTCGCAGCAAACAAGTCAAACTGATAGATAAAATAGAGGGACTCTGTCGCAGGAAGGAAAGTGAGATGGAAAAATAGGCATGCCAGAAAAAAAAAAATGGTGAATTTATCATAGCACTGATGCCCCTTCAAAGGAATTAAATGATAAGAATATCCTGCACCCCATCAGAGGAATGGAAGGATAAAAATAGTGGCACCCGCTCAAATGAATAAAACTGATGAAAATAATGGCACCCAATTAAAGGAATTCATGAACATAGTGGCGCCGGATCAAAGGAATTAAACTCATGACCCTAGTGGCACCCAATCAAAGGAGTAAAAATTGTGGTAGCCTGTCAACAAAAGAAGTGGTCCAATTAAGACCACCTCCATAAAAAAGCTATTTGTGTGTAGTGACCCATAATTTATAGTCCCCATTTTTACTTTCCCTTAAATTATATTCCTAATTAAGACCACTCCCTTATCAAGACCACATTTTTTCAGCCACAACAGGTGGTCTTAGAGAGGAATTCTACTGTAGTTTCACAGTTATGTCCAAAGCAATAAGAAACTTGATCCTTCAAGTTTTCAGCAAAATTCCTCTCTTGCCCTTCCCCCATGAATTAAGGCAGAGTTTACGCAGTCAACAGTTTTTCTTGGTTCTCGACCCATGCCAAGGATAGCTGTTGACTGGGGGGCATGTTGTCGTGTTAGGTCTTATTTACAACTTAGAGTGTAATTGTTCTTCGATACCATTGAAATTTGTCAAAAACACTGAAACAGATGCCACTGGACCACCTGGGGATTTTGATGTTTTTTATCACAGCACATGCACCAAAATTTGAAGTTGAGAGAGAACAGAAAACTGAGAGAATCTTTAGAACAGGAAGTAGTTGTATACAACATACAAGTTCGCACAACATGTTCAGAGAACATGGCCTGCATACTGTAATTGATGGCCTCCACACTTTAATTACAAGAGAATTTTGAGTACTTGCCTCTCGCACATACATTTGTCAGATTATAGGAGAGGGAAGGAAGAAAAGCTCTGCCTAAATGGAATAAATCAAACCTTTTTGCACTCAAACTGGCCAAAAACACCGAGAAAGATGCAAGTTGTCTTCTGTTTTTATGTTTTACTTAAATTTCTGTTTCGCAGAAAACTTTGTGAGAATCATGGATAATAGCTATAATGATAGCCTCAGGTCAACAGCTTTCCTTGGCACAGGTTCAGTGCATTATGCCCAAACTTAAACCAAGCAACGCAGTTCGCTCATTCTTATTCTGGTCAGGAAAGGGTTGAAAATTCAGTTGTTAAGTGCAGGTGCTTAATTTCTTTCAAAAATGTCGAAAGTACCTTTTACATTTATTATCATTTTTTTTTTTTTTTGATTTAACAACTTCTTAGGGCAAAGTTGGCAGGATAACCACATCCTCCTTATCAGCTGGGATCTCTATCAGAAAGCCTGCATTGCTGGATAAGTTTTAAGTTATTTCAATCCCAGTGGGGTCATTTTAAGCAGCGTATGCATTGGGGAAGAATGCAGGACTGAAACATGCTGGATATTGTCATGTTGTCAACCTCCTTCCCTCTGCCGTTCCATCTTTTATCCTAACCTCCCTCCTCATTGCATCCATTCTATATGGTGTACTCCACCCTCTGTCCCATTGAGTATTGAGTAGCTTCATGTGGTATTTGGTATGCATCTTCAAAGTTGATCAGTGTCTCCGGGCAACACCCTCCCCTCTCCCCCTGCCCCTTCCTTACAGTACGAAAGTTTGTAGTCAATCTAGGTGTGGAAATATTTTTTATTCATGGAAAACTGAAAAGACCAGTCAGAAAGAGAAGTAAAACACCTGAACGGTGACTGAAGAGTTTAGAAAAAAAAAATGCAATACAAAGTAAACAAATGCTATGTTTGTGCTGATGCAGGTTTGAATCTCTTAAGTGCATTGCATGCCGTTATTAGCATTAGAGTAGTAATACTTGTGTGTTCCCTCGGAAAGTTGCCGGTAAATGACTGCATTTGCTTCGAACAGATTGGCCAGACTGACTATAAGGAAACGATAAAATGGTAGATTGCTGAGTATTTTTGCTGAACCTCTTTGTGGTCCTTGATTGACATGACCTTTGACCCTGGCACTGACATGACCTCTGACCTGTATGTCTGGTGTCCCATTGCAGGAAGTAGTGCTTCTGGCAGCAGTGAACGGCGGAAAGACAAAGAAAAAGCGACCGACGGGAAGTCTCCCTTGGGCAGCGGTAGTGATACGGAAACAGGGAGTGTCATAAGTGCCAGGAGAGCGCCACCTAGCGAGAGGAGTTTGCCACCACCGCCACGAGAACTGCAAACAGTGAGCCAGGACATGGCAGCCAGCCGGCAGTCGTTCAGGATGGCAATGGGTAACCCCTGTGAGTTCTATTATTGGTGTTGTGTAGTCGCTTCTCCTTGGTTCCCTCGCACACGTTTCCTTGAGATAGCACAGCTATGCAATAAGATGCTGAACCGGGCTTATCCCACCGATGTTCTGCCTTTCAATTGTGATGCAAAAGTTAATGGCGGTTCCAAAGAGGATGAAATAGGAAAGCAGAGCATTAGTTTAAATTTGTTAAGAATCGGTGTTTTTGACATTTGTGCA
Source organism: Hermodice carunculata (assembly GCA_964020975.1). NCBI lineage: Eukaryota > Metazoa > Annelida > Polychaeta > Eunicida > Amphinomidae > Hermodice > Hermodice carunculata. The sequence goes on along the minus strand of OZ026626.1, from coordinate 77,391,912 downwards.
CTGACACTTTTTTTTCTCGAAAATTTGAAAAAATAAAACTTCGTAGTCATGTCCAAGTTCGGTTCCTTCACTTTTTCCATAAATGCAATAGATAAATTGTAATCGAATATTAATTATGATGCTCGTGAAGATGAACACTTCTTCATGTTCAGGGGGCATATAACTGCCTAAAAAAACATATTCCATAACGCAAGGAACCAGTCCTGGGCACGTCTACGAAGTTTCATTTTGCAAATTTTTGAGTTTTTAAGTACTATATTTTTCGAGAATCCCGAGAAAAATCTGCAAATCGGACCCTTTCGTGAAATGTCCGTTTTTCGCCCCAAAAAATGATTTTAAAAAATTTTCATGGTGCACATATAATCGAGAGAACCTAAGCAACAAGAATATATATAGTTTTATGGGTCTGAAAATAAAAACCAAAACAGGAGAGCGGGTTGAAGACAGCACTCCTCTAAGTGCCTAGCTTTGTTTGTGCCACCTTAAATGATCAACAGGATTGCAAAGGAATGTTTGGCAAGAAGTGAAATATGTTCAGTCTCATCTGGTCAAAGTGGTAGGAAAGTGGTTCATTTCTAGTGACTGCATCGTGTTTGATTTTACAGTGTATTCTGTTTTGAAATGAATGCAAACTTATGAAACAAAAATATGTGCATTAGATGTTGCGTTCATCAGGTTTGATAAAAAATTTGACGGAGACGTGCATAGTTCAGTTATTGTGGCATGTTAAGTGGTAATATTGGCATAATGTTGTGTCGTCTACTTTTTGTGTTCGCATGGTTACAGATTTAAAGGAATGACTTATATGGTGTTTGCTTATTGCTGCATGCAATAATACAGCACTGCAACTCTGTTTTTCATATCATAATGGATTGTCTCAGTACAACTTATGAGGCATTGTAGATGATGCTGCCCTCTAGTGGAGGGACTGTAAACTTTCATTGCTACGATCCTTTGTTTGTAAATCTTAGTTCCTCAAACCAAACAGGCGGGGGCTCATGCGATAAACTGCCAAATAAGACTTGTCATTTTTTAGTTGAACACATCCAGTGGAGACAGCAGGTTAAGTGTGTGAAGAGTGTTTGTAAATTTGCATGTCCACATGTTGCTTGTGAAATTTTACAAACTCTGCAGTACACCTGATTTGGATTTCTATACTTGTGCTATGATTATTTCTGTGGAAACAAGACATTTCGCTTTCAGTGCAATTTTGCTGTTTGTCGAGATGGTGACGTGAGCAGGCTTCACTCTTGTGTTCGGAGATTTTTTCAGCACGACGGCCGAGCACTTAGACCCATGATTATCGTAATAATTTTAGTATCAGTGAAGACAAAGAGAAAATTTTTCACAGACAGGTCCTGTCAGGGTAGTTCGCACAACAGCTTTCCTGTGGGTGGGAAGTACACAACCTGCCTCCTGGAAAACTGTTGGCTCAGTCTTAGTTCAAGGGAGAATGGATTTAAAGGTCACAGTACTCTTGTAAGTTGTATCTGTAAGTGAGTTTCTCTTGATGGCCCTGTTTTTATTTCACTCCCATATGGGGTTATATCATATTGAGCCTTTGGGGGGGGGGGACGTTTTAAGTACAGTAAAGAGATATTCAAATTGCCAAACTGGTCAACGTTTTTGTTCAGTAATGCATGTGTTCGCCAGAAATGTGTTCTCTTCAGTGGTATTGTCAAGAACGGGGTGCCCCCGAAACAGTCCTTGGCTGAGTAGAAGTTGGAGGGCAAGATCTAGGATTTTAAACTCCAGCAAAGTTTAGATTTACAAAAAAAAAAAAAAAAAATTCTATGCTTGAATTTGATGGTAAAATCTGATGAGTATAGGAGTTTCGTGGCATGTATGTTAGTGCATGGCAGTCTGGCACAGTAGACTGGATAGAGAACTGCACCACATGTATACTTTTTGCAGCCCCCGTGTGATTGTGTCGTGTCAAGGCGTGTCCCGGACATCTTGGCTCAAAGTATCCTTTTTGATTTTCAGATCTGGAGGAGGGACAACAGGAGACCATTCAGATGATGGGGGACCTCTAAAAATAACAAGCTACAAGTACATGCTCCGTAAAGTACCAGGAACAACTACCGCAGTCAGAGACCAAGAAAACAGAAACCAGATTTTTTTTTTTAACTCGTTCAGTGCTTACCAGAACAAAAGTCGTGCTCATCTCAGTTATGATGATTCCATATTTAAATTCCTGGCAAAAAGACTTTTCTTTCAAGCATAAGCGTACCTATGTTTCCACGATTGGTTCAAGTCAACAGCTTTCCTCAGAGTTGTTTGGACACCTTGTGCCCAGAGCATGCCAAGGAAAGCTGTTGATTCAGTTGCCGCCCTTTTCTGCCAAAGCACTGGGAGGGTTAATAAAAAAACGTGAGAACCACTCAGTCACTGCTGCAACCGAAGGATGCAGGCCGTGTGGTCCTTAACTGCTTGGAGTAAAAATCAAAAACCACCCGGCTCAGTGATAGAGAGCTGGGTTTCTGCTGTGTTCAACAGAAGTACAGGTCCCTATGATAATCAACACGAGTCATTTTTCCATGGTGATAAACACGAACCTGGGTGCCATGGTAATAAACACTTGTCAGGTTGTCTTGGTGACAGACATTTAGCCTGGTTGCCATGTTGATAAACATGTCTGGTTGCCATGGTGATAAACACTTGCCAGGTTACCATGGTGGCAAATACTAGCCAGTTGCCCTTGGCAATAAACAACAGGGTGGTTGCCATGGTGACAAACACTTGCCACACTGACATGACAAACACGGACTTAGTTACCATGGAGATCGGTGACTGACACAATGCTTGTGTTTCATTCAGTTCGGAGGAGACCATGTCAGCGTTTGGGGATGTGCAAAATGTGTCAGAAAAAAAGGAAGACACTTCAGTCGCACAAAGCAGTTTGTACTTTAAAGTGATGCCCTGGTGTTAATTGTACAATGTACGAAGAAGCGATTGCCTGCGTGTCATCATATCATCCACTTAATGAACAGTAAGAAAACCATCACTTAAGAACTCAGTCTATTTAATTTACAAGCTAAACAGTAGGAAAGCCTCTCTTTGTTAAACACAAAGTCTTCAATTGAATTCAGCTCGAATTCTGTGCTAAATATTCCCTGGGTTGTTTCAGCCACAAATATTAACTGTGATGCAGGGAGCCAATGAAGGGTCCCATTGTAGAAGTGGGCTTTATACAATAGTACTGGTTTCTGGTATTAGCTCGCCAACATATTTTTGTGAGAAGGGCAATAGTTGCATAGGGTATTACGTGTGCCGAGTGTTTTTGCGAAGCAGTGGGAAGGTTTGGACCATTTGAAACGATGCATCATGGGAAGGGTGATTAGTAGAAAATGGCTATTAAGTAAAGAGTGCTTATTTGGAAATAGACATTTTGTGCACTTTTAAAAAGGAAAAAAGTTCTGCAGGTTTAAAAAGAAAAAATGAAATGTCATGGTGAAAAAAAAAATGGTCCTTTGAAGTTAAAGAAAACTGATTACATGTATTGATATACTTTGGTTTATAGATCATTTAAAAGTTAACATGGTGTAGCCATAAACTTTAAACGTTCATTTATGCCATACGAGGAGTGACTGATAAAACTTTATGCATGTTCTCTTTTTATGGACAAATTAACAAATAAAAGTGGTGTCATGTACATATATTTTCACAAAGTCCTGGCGCTCATCTGTCATTCTTCTCTTCAGGACGTGTCCATTTGTCTCTGAAGTTGACGAGGACCAGGTCATAAGATATGAAAAGGCCAAGTATTTATTTTTGAAACTCATGTTGGTGTTCCTTGAGAAGTTAATAAACTCTGAAATCTGTAGCACATTGTGTCAGATGAATGCTATCGTAAGATGGTGGCCTCAATGCATATTTGTTGTAGAAGGAGCTGATAAAAATGTGAAAAAAGTTAATAAGGAAACCGGAAACAAGGAAGCAAGTCTGTCCTAAAAAATGCTTGGTATTGATACAAAGTGGTGCTTTACAAAAACTGCCTGTTTGATTGAAGTATGTATTTTAAAGGAAAAAAAAGATTCTTTACCTGCACTCTGAGGAACAGGCTCTGAGGAAACCATGGTTTTAAAAAGTCCAAAAACAAAACAGATTTTCTGGTTTGTCAATTAAACCTTTTACTATATTTTACGCAATGGTCTGTTGCATGCTTGCCTGATCAGCGTGGTGGATGTGTGTGTATTTCTGGAGTACATTCGCTCCCGAGACTTAAATGTAGTGATGGATGGGAAAGTGTGAGTTGATTGACTTTAACCCTTTCCCACTTGAATTAAGACTGAGTCAACAGCTTTCCTTGGTAAGGAAAGCTGTTGACCTGAGGCATGTGATCTTGAAAGGTTTCACCTACAGTTCTCTTGTCAAATCTGCTAAATACCCAACCCATGCCAAGGAAGGCAGTTGACCTGGGGCATGTGGCCTTGACAGGTGTCCTCTACAATTGTCAGTCATATTGTTTTTTATTACTCTTGGAATTAGTGGAAAACACTGAAGCCCACGACATTTTACCACCAGCTGGTTTTGGGAAAGGGTTAATGAGACTTGTACTTTTGTGAGTTGTCAAGTGATGCCAGTTCAAAAGCCATTTGTCACCATTACAGCTGCATCATACTGTAAATTGCTTTATTTTTACATTTGTAAATTTGAGTGTTTTATTTGTAACCCTCTGCAAAAATAGGGGCGGGGATAGAGTGGATTTGTTGTCTGTCCATCTACCTTTCAGTTTCTCCATCTGCCCTCATTATGTAACCTAGATACCTAGAAAATTGGGATGCAGTGCCATGAGATTTGTACCAAAGCCTCGCCCTATAATGGGCCAGATGTGTGCAGAAAACCAGCTTCCGCTAATCATTTTGGGGATTGATTTGTTGGATTTTTGAAAGAAATTATCTGGAGGTCATAAGAGTGGTTTCCTGGGGGTCATGTTAATGTGGCGTAAGAAGGATGAACCAGAGCTGACGCAGTTTTTGTCATCGGAGGTGTACCATACCATATGATAGGTTAAAGCCTTCTGGAAACCAGCCTCACACAATCCTTTGTTATATTTCATCAATATTTCAAAGTATTTATTTGCATGACTGTGAGTGACGTCTATGGCTACGACATCGTTGCAGTATTTTAGAAAGATTGAGGGAAGCATGACCAATAATTTTTAAAACCTCGGGGATGGAACCCTAGGGGAACATGGTCTTTTTTTCTTTCTTTTTATTAATTTTTGTTGTTTTTTTTTTTTCACATGGAAGCTGGATGAGAGGCAGTAGGAGAATGACCTGATAGGTCAAGAAATAGATACTGCAACTTCACTAAGTTGATTGTACCTTATGATGGACCAGAACCATATTAAAAACATGCGTCTGTTGATCCTTTTTTTAAAATGAATTATTAAAAGAGATCTAATTATATGTATAGTTTCACCATGTTGGAATAATGATCCTAATGTGTCAGTGTTGCAGAAGGTCCCTGGGTCATTTTGCACAACAAAAATTTTAGCCTTTTGTTTTTTGAATCAAATTTCAGTCCAACTAAAAAAGGTGCATTTCACAAATTAGAGTTTCAACAATCGTGATTAACTCTTCCAGCGCCAATCATGTCTAAAGTCGATCTACTGAAGTCAGACAATTCTGAATTATCATTAGGATCCCAGATTTGTATTCCTCATAAAAGGACCTTTCATTCAAGTACCAGTATTTATATAGTTCAAGAGAGAAAAGCTGTCGACTCAGTCCAAAGTTTGGCACTGAAAGAGTTACTTGTATGCACTCAATCAGCAAAAAGTGCTTGATTGGGGAGGCTGTAGGTTCATGTGAGTGCAACCTGTATAATTTCATGAAAATGAAGCAATTTACAGCAGTAGCGTGATGGTTTTCACAAAATCTGCTTCCACTTAACCGATGACAGACTCCACAGTTTGTCTTACTGATGGAAGATCCACAAGTTATTCACTGCATAGGCATGGCCATTGGTGAACCATAGAGGCAATAGTTCGTCGTCAGGTAGGCTTCAGCCTGTTCCACACTACAAAGTGATCCCCCATCTTACGAAACCATCCCCAAGTGCAGCAGAAAGGTGGCCTTGTAAGAGGGATGGCCTCTTGGGGGGGGGGGGGTGAAAAGAGGGGAACCACTGTAGGTGCAGAGATTGGGGTGCATGCCTGCTGAATCGTACGTCAGTTCACTGCGCTATACAAAAACCACAGACTTCAGACAAAGCATGTTTCAGCACTCAAGTCTAGATAGTTGAAGGATAGCTCCCTGATGAAAAATTCACAATCATTTTATTTTATTCCAGTTTTATACGTGGGCATATCTGTCCGTGTAGACAACGGATGTATTATTATTATAAGACATGCACAAGTCTTGCTCAATTTGTCCTGTTAAAAACACGATTTTATTTTGTTACTAGGCTACACCAAGCACAAGACTGAAAGAGATGCACAGTTTTCAGTGAAAACTAACTGCACATGCAATAGAATGGTCTTCCTTTACGTGAAATCCAATTCCTGTCGTGTCCCAATGGTCGTATTTAGAGTGTATTTTGGTCACACTTTTAAAAGTAGTTTTGAATGGCCCATGAACGTATTCTTTATGGTCCCCAAAATGGCTTCTAAGGAAGTATGACTACACACTGAAACGAGCACAATCCATAAAGTAAAATTCACATGGTATAGATGAGTTTGGAGTACATTCAGTGTGGATTTAATTGAAAGGGGTTCATCGATCTGCTGGTCATACTCATCCACATGCTGGCGAGCAAGTACTGTATGCAAAATATTCAGTGTCCCTCCCACTTTTTGGCCGTTCGAGACGTGTGAGAACTATGAATTCTTGGGACCACTGGCGCTGTTTTGCAGACTTTCCCAATCCACATCATGTGCATTGAACTTAAAATGCATGCACTGATACATTGACAAGAAAAAAAATTCAAGTTTGTGTGCACCCTTGGACAACGGGTACGAGGAACACAGAATGTAGCATCGGAACAGGCGAGAAGTCACTGTGTACATTAAAATGAAAATACGTATGAATTAGCATTTAAATGATGATTGCCTAAATATCATGTTCATTTATTTGGCCTACTTTGCCTCTGAAACCGTAAACTAAACTATGGCTGAATGGATTCCTTTCCTCCCGACATGCTGTGAGCTTAAGTGTTGAGAAAAGTTGTCGGCAAGTTTTTTTTTTTTTTCACCCCTTTAATAAACCCTATGCGTAGAGGGGCTGCAAGTATAAATCAACTTAGAATTGATGTGATGACGCCTCTGTATTACATCAATTACTCTGTGTAAAAATAATGTGTTACAAAATGCTAGATTGAGTGCCTGCATATGTGTGTGTGCATGTGATCGGAAATGAAAACGTCGCAGCTTTGTAGGTGTGCCAGTAATGACGAGCAACATGTTAAGATGACAAAATGATTATTTATTGAACTCACAATGACAAAACTACAAAGTGACTGCCAGGACACAGAAAATAAAATGAGGAAAACATGAGATTTGGGTAGGGTATTGCTCATCGCAAAAAGATATTAAACACAACGTGTAATGACCATACATATTTTTTCATGCATGGTAGGTGTGGATGCTACTATTTATACATTGATCATAGCTTTCAGTATTCCCACCGTGGGGTAGGGGATGGGGATGGGGATGGGGAGGGGGGAACTATGGGAAGGGATTATTGCTACTCATAGGTTCATGCATGTTCAGTGCAACTGCAAAGAATCATGGGATTGGTGTGGCCAAATTGAGAGGGCCTGATTTTTTGCATATCCTCTTTGTACAGAATTGTAATTAAAATTTACCTATGCCATTAGCTTATTTCTTGTAGGTATATTGTTTCTCTGATGTAAGTTTATTTAAACTGTGAATATTACCAAACCAGGTATCTGTATGCCACTGTTTGTTTACTTCTGTTCCTGACCAAAACAAAGGTGATTTTAAACTGATTTTTTTACACGAGTATCCGATCTTAATACCAGTGGACCACTTTTCACATGCAGGGTAGGTCATAGATTGAGAATTAGAATGGTGGATAATTATCAACCGCACGTTGAGATTGTCGGTTCTGTAAAGCAGCCAGTGGGAATGCCTTTCTGAAGTAGCTGATCAGAGCACCTCTGAGAAGCAGCCAATCGGAGCACCAACTGCTTAGGGTGATTACCTAGTCTTTCGCCTCTGGTCTGTTTCTGTATTACCTATGTATCTTCCTATCTACAGTCAAAATCCATAGAAATGTATGTATACAATCTTGTGTCTGCCTCCATTGTTTTAATAAAAACCAATGTATCTCAAAGTGATTGTCTGCTCTTGATTTTTGCACAGTGAAATATTTACCTGTCGAGCCAAAATGCTTTTAAAAGTACACTCTGTCATCTACATTAATTTTGGTACATTGGCATGCATACATTCATAACGTGTGTTGCCACATAGCCAAACAAGGTCATCTTTCTCCTATACTGGATGTATGTATTTGCACCAGGAGACCTCTTTACAAGCACTTGTGTAATAAAAAATTAAACTTTTTAAACCCTGCCCACCCCCCCAAAAAAATCAAATTTTTCGTGCATCTTTTGAGCTTTGCTGATGGAAGCTTATGCAACCCCCTGTGTCTGTCCGTCCATCCAGCTGTAAACTGTTGCTTGTTAGTGCGATGTTCTCCATAGTTTTCAAGTTAGCCCAATATAACTTTCAGAAGTTACAGGGGGTAAGAAAATCTAGGCCCCTTTTGATATTTGTGATGCCACCTGCATTATGTAATAAAGGGGTCAAAATGTGAAAATCATGTGAACACTCTAGCATCTTTAATTTTTAGAAGATCATGTTTTTCTGGGAGGTCAGATTTTAAGCTGCTAATGATACTAGTGGCATCACCTAAAATTTGATGGCAATTCTGAGGGAAAATGTGTTTTAAGATGTAAACGTCCATATTTGGAAAAGTAATTTGATTAGACTTGCCAAATTTAAAGGATCTATAGACCATGGCCAAAGGTAGAATCTTATGTAATATCAGTGACCTTGACGTATCTTTGTGAGGTCACCATACTTGTAAAGTTGAAAAGGTCATTTGTAAAGGCAGGGTGTAGCTTGGACATCGATGGCAAAGAGAATTGAGTCTCCAGGTCAAAATTGCACTTGATTATATAATACATAAAACTGAACTTTGTGACCTGCTTTTCGGGTCACTGTGACCCGTGCAGTAATTATGAAGTTTGTCCTAGTTTATCGTTTTTTGTCAATAATTTGAAAAGTTACTACCTGATTTGAACAAACAGACTGTATATGGAAATCTGGATGTGGGGCACATACTTTGAGCAATTTTTTAATCCGAATTGAAGGTCAAGGTCAAATGGCCAGTTTGAATATAGGAGTCATCTCATGAATGCTCTGCACCCCACAATTTTTTTAGATAGGCCCATATAACATTTAGGAGATATGAAGTGTATAAAAATCTTTGTCAACATCAATGTTGGTGGTGCCACTTAAAGTATTATGTAATATACAGGTCAAATGCAACAATTTTGTGACTGCAATACTGTCCACAGTTTTCAAGCTAGCCCAATATTGTATTTGTGTCTTTTTGCCCAGAACCACTTCCTAGTAGTCAATATCCTATTCCGCAGTTCGAACTCTTTACTCTCCATAAGCTAACCTGTCCCTGTCTAACCTGTATATATACGGAATTACTATTGTCTATATTGCACACGTTCCTCTGTAAAATTTTGACATAAGCTGTATCAGCCCAAATAAATTAAAGGGTCTTCAGCGGGTAACTACTCAACATGTTTCGGAGCCTTTTACCCGTACACGTCTCTCTGAGTAGCGGCTCCTTGCCTAAGCTAAATATTCAGCAAAGACAACCCACATAATAATGAATGAATATGAACGTGGCAATTGATGAATTAGCTAAATATGTGAAGTTTTGCTTGTAAATGCAGAGCTTCATATCAAAGAAGAATACCTGTCAAACAAACCATAATTACCAAATTTTCATAGTACAGGTTCAGATAAGAACAATTTGACTTACCCCTGAACCAAAATGTACCCTTTCTAGCTGGACAGCTTTTCCTAGTTAAACCATCCGCCAATGTTTAACTGAAGTGGAAACAAGCTGGGGCATTATATTCAGTCCCAGTGATTGTAAAATAAACAGTTGCAGCTAGACCACCTGTACAAACCAAGGAAAATCCTAACAAGGACTGCAACAATGTACATCCTGTACTAGAGATGTAAAACAAACTCCATGATGACACCTACTCCTCAAACAATTCAGCTCTATTTAACTGCCGACCCTGAGTCAATGTGTCAACTTAATGTGTCAGGTTTGTGACACTTGAGAAAATACTGTCAATTTTGAGTAATTTTTTAATAGTGAGTAAATGTGCATTTAGGCATGTCAGAAAAGAATGGAAGTCATTAGCATTTATGCCAAAACATGCTATCAAAACAATTTTTCTTAACAGGATTTTAAGTACAATTAGGCAAACATGCAACTGTCGTAGGCCGCTACTTGCTACCTGTAGCCCCTGGGGGTTTACCTAACAGAAAACATGTAAGCCTAAAATGTCTGATAGAGAATATTAAAACAGAAAGATGCCAAAAGATAAAGTTAAGTAGCAAAACAGACAAGTCTAAAAACTGTAGATTATTGCAGCCAGACTTTCTAATAATCTTTGGATGTTAACAGTAGAATTATAGGGCAAGTCAGAAAAGAATGGAAGTCTTTTGTATTTACGTCAAAAGAATGCAATGAAAATATTAACCAGATATCAAGTACAATTAGGCAAGCTTGTAACTGTCGTAGGCCGCTTCTTGCTACCTGTAGCCCCTGGGGGTTTACCTAACAGAAAACAAGCTAGCCTAAAATGTCCGAAAGGTGAACGTTTAAACATAATGGTGTCAAAAGATGAAATTAAGTAGCAAAACAGGCAAGTCTTAAAATCTCTAAAATTATTGAAGCCAAACTTTCTAACCATCTCGGGATATTTACAGCAAAATTTGTAGAAATATTTGATCAAAAGTACACCTTTGAATCCTCTTGACTCAAGTTTATTGTAAATAAATTTGGTTCTTGATGCAAAGTCCTGAAATTTAGAACAAATACGACCAAATCTCAAAATTTGTGACAAAAATGTATTATATCCAATAGTATCGGAAATATTACTGTCCGGGAAAGGATAATTAACTACTTCAAAGTTAAACTCATCTATTTTGTGATAGACTTTAATACAAAACCTGTCATTAGTGACCTGAATATCCAAGTCCAAAAATACATCTCTGAAACCATCTGAATTGTTACCCTCCAAAGGGATATCTTTTGGGTAAATTTCTTTAGCAATTTCATTGAAATTTTGTACATTTACACAAGCAATGTCATCAATATATCTTGCGTTGTTTGATAATTTTGTAGCCATTTGAAAGTCCTTTTTCATCAATTTATTCATATACTTAAATTCAAGCCAGGCTAAATATAAATCTGCCAGTAAAGGGGAGCAGTTGCTACCCATTGGAATGCCTTTTATTTGTTGAAAAACCAGTGGTCCGCATTGAACAAAAGTATTATCCAAGAGAAATTTTATAGCATCTATCAAAGTTTCAACAGTGTAAGATTTGACGTTACTTTTTGAATATTTATTGTGTGACCAGTATGCTTTCTTTGTATATGAATTAATATTTATGTATGGTTTACCATTATGTTTAAACATTTTGCTAATTAATTCTGAAAGTGAGCTTTTGACTTCATCTATGGGTAGATTTGTGTACAGTGTAGAAAAATCAAAACATTTGATATTTTTTGCCTTTACATCTTTGATTTTAGATACAAACTCGGAAGAATTGTTAATACTCCAAAAACAATTTATTTCACAGTTTCTAGAAATTGCATTACAGTATTTACGAAAATGATTCCTAATTGCAGTCAAACACAATGTTACTTCTTTTGATAATTGCTTTGTAGTACATTTTGAAGCACCAGCTATGAATCTAGATTTAAAAGGGTTTTTATGTAATTTGGGTATCCAGAACAAAAGTGGAAAAGAGGAGTCCTCTTCAGAAATTTTGATATTAAAATTCCTTTTCCTCTCATCTTTATGTGCATCAATCAAATTATCAATGGATTGTTTGTGTAATTTATAAACGTCATTTCCTCTTATGTCTGAAATATTGTTTATACCAAGTTCCTTTTTCAAAACATCCAGATAATATATTTTGCAGATGATCCCAAAATTGTTACCTGCCTTATCTATGTTAGTGACTACAAATCTATCTTGTAGTTCTTTGACTGCTTTAGAAACTTTAGGCTGTTTTAGATTAACCGTATTGAAATTCTTAATGTGGGATTTGTAACGATAAATTCTATTTCTAAAGACTCTTTTCAAGTTTGATAACCATCCTTCAAATTTCTGAAAGTCCATTTTTTCTCTCTTTGCCCATTTCATACAGTAGGAGTCGAGTGCATCACATGTATCCTGAAAAATACTGTCAATATTCAACTTGGGACATATCCGAAATTTTGTACCTTTTTTCATTATTTCTTTTAAACCTGAATTTTGTATTATATCCAAGTTACCTGTAAATACATGTTTGTGGTGTGCATCAACAAAATTAGAATATTTACTATTAGACATACAGTCACAATTTTGATTTGCTGCGATATCCTCAAGAGTAATTGAAGCCAGAAATTTTTTGTAATTCATGATACTTTGTCCAATATTGTTGCCATATTTATAGGAAATGATGGGGGGATCTTTTATTTTGCATTCCTTGGGAATCATGTTACGAACAAATTTCAATTTGAAAAGGGACTGAATGTTTAGTGAGTCAATGATTTTGTGTTTGAAAGGAATGCTGCAAAACATTTGATCTAATTTTTTCTTATTAGAATCTGGTTTCCGAATAGTTGTTGTGTAAGCATACACAATTTCACAAAAATTTTGCGGAAATGTGTGTTCTGAATCAGTAAGACCCAAATATTCATTAATTCTTGTTATGTCTCGAAATAATAGTGCTTTAAGAGCTGTATGTAATTGATCAATACCATTGGAGAAAGCCTGTAGTAAATTTTGGACAAGGTCTTTTGTATCCATGTTCCTGCATTTCCTGTTTTTCCGTGATTTTCTTTGTCCATGACTTCTTCTTCTTCTTTGAATACCAGCCTGATTGTTATGAAAAGGTGTGTGACTTCTGTCAAGAGTTGTAAAGTCCAAATTCCTAACATCACCGAAGCCTAAAATTCTGTCATTGAGTCCATAAGGAAAAGCTGAATTAAGTGTTTTGATCCAAAAATCTTCCATTTGTAATAATTTCCTTGTGTTAACATAACTGTCTTGGTCTAACAAATTTGGCTTTCAGGTCTTCTAGGGTGTATAAAAATCCAGGTTCATTTCGGGATTTGTGACGCCACCTACAATATTTTGCAATATAGGGCGTCAAAATATGAAAATCTTGTGAACACTCTAGCATCTTTAATTTTTGGCAGATCTTCACCAAAATTCTGGGATAGTGGGGGAGTTCATAATCTAAGTTGCGAATTATAATAGTGGTGCCACCTATAAGTTGATGGAAATTATGAGCCAAAATATGTTTTAAGATCTAAAATTCCGTATCTTGAAATGTAATTGGATTAGACTTGCCAAATATATAGGATATATGGACAATGTCCAAAGCTAGAAATATCAGTGACCTTGACTTATTTTTGTGAGGTCACCATGCCTGTAAAGTTGACCGAAGTGACTTTGTTATGGCAGGGTGTAGCTTGGACATCAATGGCAATGTCAGCACACCACCAAGCCTATGGGCTTCTTGTATTACATAATCTCTGTGACCTTGATCTTCTGTTCCAAGGACCAATCGCTTTTTGAAATAAAATACGTTTAACCCAAGGTCACTGAGGACATAAAGTTAAGGACTCGCTTATTGTCTTGGCACATGCAACAATATCCATCATTGGAATTGCACAAATAAGCTATGATTACATGTCGTACAAAATGCCACCTGGTGGACATTTTATACACTAAATTTACATAAGTTTTATATTTTCAGAAGCCACTTGAGGACTCAAGTTTGAAATGAACAGGTGCAATATAACCAAGGTGCCAGCAGAGGATTAGGCCCATGGGCCTCGTGTTTCATGATTTAGTACAATTGCAGCAATATTATGAGTTGTAGTGGTTTTCCATGTACAAATTTTTGGTTTTCATCAGTCAAATTTGTCATTAGGCCATTTTTTTTATCTATGCTGACCTGAAGTTGCAGAGCTTATGCAACCGCTCACGTCTGTCCATTGATCTCTCCGTCCTTCTGGAAACTTTTGCACATTATTGCGATACCATTAAAAGTTTTCAAGTTAACCCAATAAAAGTTACAGGACTTGTGGGGTGTATGAAAATCTAGGTTAAGTTCGATATTGGTGGGGCCACCTACAGTATCATATATATATATATATATATATATATATATATATATATATATATATATATACACACACACACACACACACACATATATATACATATGTATATATATATATGTATATATATGTGTATATATATATATATATATATATATATATGTATATATATATATATGTCAAATGCGCAAAATCTTGTGAATGCTGTAGCAACTTTAACTTTTGGTGGATCGAAATGAAATATGGTGGGATTATGGGGGGAGGTCAAAGAAGTGCGTGCTGACATCATGTTCAGAGCATCATTGGGTGACACGTCTGGCTAACTCCACTAGCTTTGGGGAGTGGGCCCCATCCTGCCAGTTGAGAAAGGCGATTGTGGTCCTGTTGTCGCACATAATGAGTGTGTGTTTGTGCTCCAATAGGTCCTAGATGTGGAGGAACACAAAGCATATTGCCTACGGTTCCAACCACTTTTTGGTGGGACATGGCCTGCCTCAGCCAAAAGCCCTCCACATAAGCCCCCCAACTGGAGATGAGTCTGTGTGCATGGTGAGTTGCACCTGAAAGGGCACCAACGTCTGACCTGACATGACGTTCTTCTGCTTGGTCCACCAAATGAGGTGCTGGTTGTCCTCTGGGAGCACCGGTACCTGCAGCTGGTAGCTCTGGTCCATCCATCATCTGTCCTACAGAGTGTGCTGCAGGGGATAACTGTGCAGGCAGCCGAGGGGGACCTGGGAGTCCACTGAGGTCAGGTAGACTTTCAGGGTTTGACACTGCAGGGCTGTGTGAACCTCGAGATTCACAATTAGACCTTAGTGTCTGCAAAGTTCCAGAACGGTCTGTGTGTTGCTCAGTTAATCCAGTGCCTGTTGAGTTAGGCTAACGTGGTCCTGTAGTTGCACACTATGAGGACATGTTTCTGCTCCACCAGGTCTTGGAAGCAGAGGAGCGCTAGGTATATCGCCTCCAGTTCCAACCAGTTTATGTGGTGAGATGCAAATGACGCCGGTCAAGGGCCCGACGCCATCTGGCTCTCCATGTGAGTACCCCACCCGGATCAAAACGAGTCCATGTAAATGGTGAGCCTGGTCTGAAAAGGTTCCAACATTTGTCCCCTCATGATGTTCTCCTTTACGATCCATCCATGTTGAGAATTGGCACTGGGGCCTGATAGCCCTGGTCTCTCATCCATCTGCGCTGCAAAAAGCTTGCTGCAAGGGGCGACAGTGGAGATGACCGAGAGGGAACTGGGAGTCCATGGAGGATGGGAGCCCAACAGGGCAAGCCATTGTTGTGCCAAGTGGACCTTGCCAGTCAGAAAGGCTCTGAGCAAAGACTGAAGTCTCTCCCACCTGTCTTCCAAAGGGCAACAGGTGTAGTCAACCAGGTTGAACTGGATGCCGAGGAAGACAAAAGTCTGCTCCAGCTGAAGACTGGACTGGGTAGGTTTACTATAAGGCCCAAGTGATGGCAGAGTTCCAGAATGGTTTGTGTGTGGCGCTGTGAATCCAGGTGCTGAAGCGCTCAGATAAGCCAATTGTCCAGATACACATGAATGGGAGTGGCTGATCATTGTAGGTAACCATTAGCTGTCTGTGCTGAACGGAAGCATTCTGAACTGCTATACTTGGCCCGCAAATGCAAACCACAGATACTTTCGTGAAGTCTCTATTATTGCCACGTGGAAGAACACAGCCTTGAGATCCAGGGACGTCATCCAGTTCCTGGGCCGTAGGGCTGCTGCCACTGACTGGGGGGGGGGGGTGTCTCCATTTGAAAGGACGGGACTTCCAGGAAGGTGTTCAGCATTGCCAGGTCTATGATTTGGAGCCATCCTCCATCCCTCTTGAGGTACAGGAAGAGAAAGTTGTAAAAGCCCAGAGAACCTTGATTCTCTGCTGGCTCTATGTCGCACTTGCTCTGAAGCATCTGAACTGCCTCCAGGAACGCCAATGCTTTGGGTTCCGAGGTGGGTGGAGCAAACCACCATGGTTCTCAGCTTGACAAAGGCTTGTCTTCGCTGAAAGGCAGCCTGTAGCCATGTCTCAGGATATTGAGGATAAATGAATCATCTGTGATAGACTCCCATTGCATGCAATATGTGGTGAGGCAGCTGTTGACTGAGTGATGCATGGAGTCTAACAGTGTGGAAGTTGGGAATCCTGAGAAGTTGGTTTCCAGGATACAAGAGTCAGGAACGCTGAGGCTTCCCTGACTTCTTGCCTCTACTGGAAGACTTGCCCTTCCCGGATTGCTGTCTGCCTTTTCCAGGTCATGGTGTTCCAGTGGGAGCACAAGTCGAGGGTCAGGTGCACAGGCTCTGAGAAGTCCTGTGCTTTGGGGCTGAGGCTGCCAAGGATGGCAACAACTGAGCAGAGTCTTCCGAGCACCTCGGAGCATGCCTGGTTGGTTGAACCATCTTTTTACAGAACCCATGGTCACTGGCTCTCTGCAATTGTCAGAGCATAAATGGCTTGTGCGGAGAGCCCTTGACCTAGTTCAAGATCTGCTGATGGACGAACCTGACAACAAAACCTCATCTTCCACCTCTGTATCTAGGTCCAAAGACTCAGGATTAGCGAGGGGGATGGTAATGCCCAAGGTCCTGTCGAACAATGCATTGTCCAAGGGTGACTGACCCTCCACCTGTGAAAGCAGGGGTCTGTCACCATGCCTGACGTAGGAGTAGTGAGAACCTCAGCAGAAGTAGTCGCTGTCACCAATGCCACCTTGACCTGATCCTTCCACATGGGGATAGACACAGGAGGCAAGGGAGGCCTCTTCACACAACTGCTGATCCTGGCAGAGCTGGATTTCTGCCTGCCGGTCAAGAGAGTGGGGTAGCATCTCCGGCTCAAGTGCAGGAACAAGCGGGATCGCCAACTGTTTGGGCTGGGGCAAAGCCACCTGAGGTGCAGAAGGGACTGCCATTACTGCTGTTGGGGGAACAGAGGTTCCACCTGGACAGCAGGTGCCGACACCGCCGGGGTCAAAGACCCACTAACAGCAGCAGAAGAAGCCCCCACAGCTGTGGGTGTCTTAATCCTACTTCCCCTTCGCCTATGCTTACAATCCAAGCTCTCATATCCGGGAGCTCGAGAAGTATGTTCAGGCAGCAGTGCATTAGCTGGCACTCCAGGCTTACAATCCAAGTGTTCAGACTGGCTGAGGTGCTGGCTTTCTGTACTTCCCAGACTTATGATCCGAGTGCTTGGGCTGGCCAAGGTTCCAGAATACCTGGACGGGAACCCGCAGGTTTTCACTCCTGATGCTTTAGTTTGAGTGATCTCTCTTGGTCTGAGTGCTCGGACTGGCGGACCGACATCTCAACAGCTGTAATCTATGCTTGGCTGACTTCTTTGGCGCAGAGTCCGAAGTGGAAACAGTTTGCTGAGAGGGGGCAAGCAATGCACGGAGCACCTCAGCCTCAATCTTCATGCTCTGTGACATAGATTCCAAAGCCAGGCTGAGCTTTGGATCAGTGCCAAGAGCACAAGTGACAATTGTTTGGGGCAAAGTTGGTGGCACAAGTTCCCCATGTGGTGATCTCTTGCTTCCAGACTTGCAAACCCGACATCTTTTCACTTTCTCCCAAGGGGTATCAGATGTAGAAACATCCTTCATCTGCGACTATGGACTAACCGAAGTAAGTCTACGCTTTTTCCCATCAGCCTAATGAGACTGTGGACGAACTGAAGTAAGTCTACACTTTTCCTCATTCTTGATGAATGTATGAGGTTCGCACATACCACCTACAATCATGATTAGTGGTGATTAATCTGATTCAGTATCACGAGGTTTTATTTGGAAGATTACAACGGGGAACTGTTTTTTTTTTTTTAATTTAATATCCAGAATCTACGGTATGGCTTTAACTTCCCTTGACGCATTCAATTTAATCTGTTGACATTATATTTTACTGATCAGGGACAATTTCATCATCCCTAAAATTTGTATCTATGTACCCTCAAGAAAGTAAGTACCGGTATTCAGTTCAATCTGTCCACGATATATTTTATTGAACACAGAAAGTGGAAAACTAGTTGGAGATGACAAGGTAGACCAACCGTCCCATACGGAAGTTTTTGGTCAATCTGATCTTGTTAGTAATGTCTTCGAAAACAGTCTGCAAATAAAAAGAATGAAAGCAAAATATCAAAAAAGCTGCGGGAAGTGATATTACGTAAATCTACAACTGGTCACAGTTTGGTTATTCCAGTTAAAGTTGGAGGTTTTCCCTCTACTACAGTGGTAGACAGAGCTTCACAAGAAACAATATTGAAGGTGAAATGTCAAAATAAATCCAAAATTGTAAATAATTATATCAATATAATATAATTTGTTTAATGGTACGACAGTTATCTATAAATCATGGACAACTACGATTGCACGTGATATTTAAGATATATATATATTTTTTATATATTATTTTTCATTCCATTACAAGGTAAAAGATACAAGTGTTTGCACACATCCGTTTTTGCAATACATATGTATTTTAAATAATCTTAGAATTATTTACATGTTCAAACTTAAACAAACTTTAATCTCACCAGGGACCTGCAATTTATAGCAGGTCCCTGATCTCGCAAAATCAAATACTGGTTCTTCTACAAACATTTCTAAACAAAATTAAAAATATGGTACCATGCACATGTGATAAAGTTGAAATAAAATTATTATTTGAACCGCACTAGTCATAAACCAAAACGTACATTCCTGCTGAACCACAGATGCATCCCATAGTAAATCTATCTGTATTAACATAAAAGTGCTTGCATAATATTGAACATTTATGAAAATAGTGTTCTATATTGTTGAAGATGTCCGCCTGGCGGGAAATTGATGGGTTGAGAGGTTAAGAAGTGTAAGAGTATTCTAGTGTTACCACTTAGTGTTACCACGAATGTTTTCCAAGGAATTCACTGGCATATATTTACAAAATAGTTTTAGGCCATAAAGAGCTAGAACAGTTTCAAATGTGCAACTTACTCTGTCATACGTACATTCATTGACTTATTTATTCTTCAGTTACTAGTTATAAATCTACGTAATCGTAACTCTTTAACAGCTTCTTAGCCAGATGTATGTACGTATCACCTCAATGTCACTGACCTGACATAAGGAGGGAGCAATGCACGTTTTCTGATATATCTTGCAGTCTTGAAAAAAATAATGTTTAGTTTCTGTAAAACGTTAAAACGTCGGGTAAATATTTTGCTATGTGAAATCACCAACACAAAGGCAAAATTCTTTACATTAAAACAAACAGAATATAAAAAATATAACATCTTTGCAACAAGATGAATAATATATATTTACTTTTGATACAGAGAAAAAATGAACTACCAGGATTTGATGACAAATTGAACGATTTTTTTAACTATCATCTTCTAATCTACCTGAAGTACACATTGTTATCTTTCAAATACACCTAGGTGTGATAAAATGAAAGTTTAATGCTTATTTGACAATATATAGAGAGGTTAAATTCATTTGTGCTAATTCCCCATGTTGATCTATGGAGAAAAAATGAGGGTCATGGAAAGTGACCACAAGATGTGGGCAGTCAACCATGAACATGATGGGCAACACCACCTTTAGGCGAATTTAGAACTAACCCAGATCTTCCCTATTGAAAACAGCTGCACACAAGTCTGCATGACATCCATTTGCAGCGATTGCGTATCGATCAGGGCTTTGAAGAAAAGTGTTCACGGACGATGAAAAAACCCCCCACCAATGTTTGACATTATTCAGAGGAAGCAGCTGAAATGTACGCCATATCTCATATTCGATCTTTTTGTTTGTTTGTTTTTTTGTCTGAATGCAGAACATCGAAAATAGTTTTTTTTTCCTGGATTGCAGGATGTAGTGCATTTGACATCTAACTGACAGGAAGTTGACTCACATACATTTACTGCATATTTAGAAATTAAGTAACACTCTACAGGATGCAAACAATGATGGGAACACGCATCTTACGTCTTCTGCTGGCCTCATGCTTTGCTGTACTTGTATATGGATCCGCTTGTGGATTTAAAGGACAACGTGAGTATCTGTAATCAGGATGCCTTGACATGAAATCACACTTATGCCCTCAACATTTAAAAATGCTCGCGAAGGCAGAAGCTAGAAAGTTTTCTTTGATAGACGCAGAAGGCGTTTGGAGGGTCACTGTACAAGTAGTCCTTCTCAAAACTATCTGGTACGGCTTTAGAATTTACGCCATGTGTTCATCACCAAATTCCGATAGCACGTACGGATCAAGTTACGCAAAAGGAGTTCGGAGTGTCACTACAAGTCTGTGTATTCGTTCGTAAAATTACGTTGTACTTTTAGAAACTGAGGGAACTTTCAGTTACAAAATACCGATAGCTACCTCAGCATGAACTGCCGAAGTAACGTTATTCAAATTCTCCGGATTACTTTGTTGGCGGACATGTATGAAGTTATCACCAGAGATTTTTCAACATTTTTATCAATTTTTATAGTTCACAAGTAAATTGAGACAGCACAAAAACTACAAAACACAACATAATATATTATAGATTGCCGTTGCTTAGGTTGCTCTGGCAAAGAAAGTGAAAACTTTGTGTTCACCGCAAACCCAACCAGAATTTACCAGGATGGCCTCGCATGTTACGGTCGCACTGGTCACGGGCAAGGCTCTTTGTTCAACGGGAATACTTTCATAAATTCGATCATGACTTATTGGGCAACTTTTGCCCGCAGGACTACCTGATTTATATGTATATATTCAATCCTGTCCAAATAGGCCAACTTACTAATTAATTCGCTAACATCAAATTTAGAGCTGACGAAAATCTGACCGGGTGGAGAGAAAACACCCTGAGCTCAAACAGCTCCATTTGCAGTTTTGAGAGAATAGTTTACGTATACACACACACACACACACACACACACACACACACACACACACACACACACACACACACACACACACATATGTATCACTGTCATATTCTGTGACATTCTGTGTAGATTGCCCACGCGGTTGGACACGTCTGGATCCTTTCTGTTACAAATATGTCAAGGACTCATTGAAGTATTCTGCTGCCTACGCCAAGTGTCAGGAACTTTGTTCGGAACCTGCAATGTACATTGGGCCAACGTTGAGAAAATTCATGAAGAGGTTTGAATTATTTAGTCTTAAACATTTTCTCTGAGTAAACCAGTTCAACCACCAGTTACTTCAAAAATGTCTGCCGTGTCTTTTATGCTTAATGTTAATTCTAACCATGAGTACTCGGAACCTACGGTATATACATTGTGGTCGTAGCACATACTCTAACTAGAAGCACAACCCCAATGTTGAAGGGGGTAATCTCTGATAAAAATCCACATATCTCCAGTAAATTTGCAAAAATGATACAACCAATTAACGTTTGGGTTGTTTATAACAAGTAGTACCGTTTTGCGTTAGCACGACGTGCTACTATTAGAATGTACACGGTAGTCTGTTCCGGAGTGAAGCTCATCAAAAACGTGAAATAGCGGTAAAATGTAAGTTAGAGATAGGATGGTGAAATTTACACCAGGGATGCATCATACCAAGGGCATTGGCGCCATGTATTGTTTTTGACCTTGACCTGTTTTCAAGGTCTGAGGGCCCAAGAACAAATCAATTTTTGTGCATCTTAGTTTGTGCATCCTTTCAACAAGTGCAACTACTTTTGCAAAATATTGTGGCGGGGGACATAGATCCTTTGGATCACTGTGCACTTGTTTATATATCTTATCAGGTCGAAGGTCAGATGTACCGTTGCCTGAGCGTTTTTGCACACTTTGTACCTTTAACAGTAATAATTATATAGAAGATCATTTCCATATAGTCTTAGTTTGCTTTTCTTGTGTTGAGTTGAGAACTAAATGGATATCAAATTTCTATCAGGAAAATTCCACAAGACTGAAATTTACTTCACTTATGAATCCACACAGTGAGGATCTAATTTATTATTTAGGCTTGTTCGTCATTCATGCTTTCAAACTCAGGGAGAACAAGCTTGACCAACAAATGGAAAGTGTTTATTAGTTAATGTTACAAGCAGGCTGTTGCAGATAACATCTTTGTGTTTATTATAGTTTTTTTATGAAAGAAATACGAACGGTTCTGTACCCCCCCCCAAAAAAAAACAACAAACCATGGAAATTGTAGTTCTTCTCTGTACTATGGGCCTATGGCGTAAAGTCAATAAACTATATATATTACTAATTGATTATTATCATTAGCATTATTAGTAGCAGCATTTTGTTGTGATAAACAGTGACGTTGTAATTGTGTCACTGCTTATGGTTGCTGCAGCTTCACTATTATTACAAATATTAATTATTAACTTATAAATTATTCTTATCACTAGCAGCAGCATTTTGTTGTGATAAGCAGTGTTAGAATTACAATTGAAATCGACCAAAGTTGAAATCAACCAATGCTGTCTTCATTCCCTCAGGCGTATGACGGGAGAAGTGTGGATTGGTGGATATTATCACCCTAATCCTAAAGATTTTACTGTTGAAACAATCTACCCAAAACATTTCTTCAAGAGTAAGCTGCTACAAGGACAAGTTGCTGACATGAATGCGCTGGAGGATAATATACAATACGGTGGTTGCATGGTTGCGAGCAGAAAAGAGTCGTTTTCTATGGCAATTAATGCTAAATCGACTATAATCATAAAGCGCGGAAAAAATTGCACTGAGTCACATAAGGTCATCTGCCAAATACTGAAACGTCCGAGTAGGTGAAGATTTGATATTTTCTCTCTCTCTCTCTCTCTCTCTCTCTCTCTCTCTCTCTCTCTCTCTCTCTCTCTCTCTCTCTCTCTCTCTCTCTCTCTCTCTCTCTCTCTCTCTCTCTCTCTCTGGGTCAGTCGGTCGGTGCGTGTCTATCTGTCTCTTTCTCTGTGAAACCGACCTGGAAGAATGTCCATGCTTTACGCTGCATTAATTTGCAAACGCAAGAACAAGTAACTGACAAAAATAATTAGTAAACTATTTGCAAGCTCCAACGATGATATTGTCAGATAGAATTCGGAGAGACAGGAAAAAGCCGAACTACAAGCTTTGGAAAAATCGACTCATCAAATATATTCTGTTTTGGAATGTAGCTTTACCAACTTCCGTCCCCAAGTAGGGATGATGAATTAAACGTAATGTTATATTCGTTATTAAATATTCACAAAGTGTATGGGGAATGTTTTTTTGTGTGTGTGTGTGTGTGTGTGTGTTTTTTTTTACACAAATTCATGCTGATTTATGTCGACCTGATTGAACGTTTTTATATGGTCTCGTTACAGTCCAATAGACAGTGGATTGATGATGCATAAAGCGCACTGGTTATACACCAGACTTTCCTTTGTGCTCAAGTTGTGTCAAATTAATAAAAAAAAATGGAAAACCTCGCACGATTGAGAACTTTTGCGCTTGAATAAATATTTTCTGAGCAGTCGTCAGAAGAGATTGGGAAATCGCGGCCCGACCTTGACAATTTAACATGTTTAGTTTCAAAATAACAAGATATCTTTATGTTTCTCAAGTACACTCTCTGCATAAGATACCCGGGACTAGCCGAAGAAGTTTAATGAATAATAAAAAGTCATTCCAACAGATCAACTTAATTCTTTGCTTATATTAATGACAAAAATAGCACTTTCCTCTGCGATTTTAAACTGGACAAATATTACACACTTTTTCGGCCCTTATATATAATCAGTATGTCCGGAGAGTGCGCGAATAAAGAGATATCTTTCGTGTACAAATAAAATGAAATATCTGACTAACGTTCACATGAACAATCCTAAGAGATAATCTTGTTTTTCTTTTCAGGTTTCGGCACGTCTTACGGTATTCACGAAGCGGTAGTATTTTGAAGGATAACAAGAATGTACAGAACTTGAAATCAAGATTGTTCTGCATTTTATCACTCAATAAAACAGCATACAACATCAGATCTGTAGTGTCGCTGTCCTAGGTGCAGTTATGATCTTCGGAATGCCACCCAAAAATAAAATAAATGAAATGTGGAATTACAGAGTTTTGTGCATAGAAATAACATAGAACCTTGCATAATGGTAAATCGAAACCCACTGTTAAAATGTAATATTCTTCGAAAAAGTTTATAAATTGCGTAGTGTGCTCGTCCAGCCTCATCACGATCCCATTTCTATAGGCAACTTTGATGATAATCTGAGCATTAGGGATTCTGTCAAATTGATTAACTACTTATGACAAATATGGGGTAAAAAACACAAAGGCACCTTGAAGATGCTGTGAGTTCTGGTCCCTAACTCTTTCAGTGCCAATCACGGCTAAAGTGGATCTACATAAGTGTAAAACTAGTCTGAATTATCATTTGGATCCCAGATTCGTATTCCTCGTAAAAAGACCGTTCATTTAAGTACCAGTATGCCTATAGTTCAAGATAGAATACCCCAGGTCAACAGCTGTTCTCGGCGCGCATTGCGCCCAATGCGAGCCGAGAAAAGCTGTTGACGCACCCCAAAATTTGGCATTGAAAGAGTTAATAGAAAACAGTACACTACGTGCACTTTCAGTATTCTCCAAAAGGGGGGGGGAGACGATACACCACAGTACGAAATTTACTCTATGCACCATTTGGTAGCAAGATGCATCCATTCGGTGGCATGCACTAAGACAGAATATGCAGTAAAACCTGGTGTATTTATGTGTTGACCCCATCTGCCAAGAAAAAAGTTCCCACAAACAGCAGGTGACCTGCTACTGCAGGTAAATGTACAAAGAAATTGACCCTTTAGTCTCAGCAATATGACCACAAAAAGTAGTACATTGAGTATAAATGAAATTACATATAAATACAAAAAAAAAAAAAAAAAAAAAAAAAAAAAAAAAAAAAAAATATAAAATAAATAAAAAGAGTAAAAAATAAATAGGAATTACATATAAACACATGAATAGGAACTTCTTGTCTAACGTGTCATAGTTGCAGAGTCAAAACATGTGTACAAGAATTTTCCCAATGCAAGCAGTACTTTTGGTTCCTTGGTTGACATCAAGCTTATAAATCTATCACAAAAAGACATTTTTCCCCCCAAATCTTTTATGTACAGTATGGCAACTCTAAAGATATGTTCTGTCTGTGGCTTATGGACTGGACAGATTGGATGAGCATGGATAATGTTTTTCACCACATTCGAATTACATTTTTTTGGCATACCCGGCCCTCATAGACTAAATTTTGCTGACAATGCTTTCCAACTTCTATTTGCAACCGGTGCGAGCTCAGCCCAAAACGAGCTATTGCATTTATGAAATTAGTACTAGGGACATCAAGCAAGTAAGTTTCCATGCGATAATCTGTTTTAAATAATTTTGTAAAGTCTACGTTTTTGCTCAACATTGATACTTTGTGGGCTGTTAAGACTATCTGGCATATAAAGTTTGTACTATTTCTTTTTAAATAAACCAATACAGGCCTTGTCATTATCAATGGTTTGTTCTGCCCGGACATCTGGCATACCAACCGTGGGAAGTAATGGCTTGGATTTTCGAACACCAATTTGATTGCCCCTGTCCGCTATAAACATCGAGGAGAGTGTCATACATACTTGTCAGAACACCGTTGGAGCATAAGTTCAAAAGTTTAATCCAATACTTAATGGCACGTACTTGGAATTTCACTTGAAGCGGGAAAGCGACCAGTGTCACAATAAACTCGCAGGTTTGGGTCGGTTTTCGGACACCCAGCATTTCTTTTCAAAATTGCAGTTGAACGACTTCCAAGGAGTTAATTTCCTTGTTTTCCAACAAAATTTCACTACCGTACTGAAGGATGGGCATTATTTGTGCACCAAACAATTTAAGGGGACGTCTGTAAAGCTATTTTGCAGTATAAATTTTCGGAAATCAAGAACTGTTTTTTTTTGCAGAATAGGAAAGACTAGGTACCAATCTACAATACGGCCGAATGTTGAGTATGAAAAATGTCAATTTTTATCAGAATTTTCTTTTGCTTTGAAAGAAAAAAAAAACAAGAAAACCGTTCCTAGACATTACATCAAAGTTTTATTCTACCAAATTTGAAGATTTTATGTTAAATATTATGGTTTGTAAGCCCAGAAAACCTCTGAAGTCGACCCCTTTGTAATATATCACCTATCACGTAAAGTAAGGAGAAAATGATGATTTTTTTCTTCACATAAAGAAAATATAGATTGATATCTAAAAGAAAATGTGTGGTGGTGGTGGTGGGGGGGGGGGGGGGGGGGGGCTAACGGCAATGTTTTAGAAAGGAGAGTGGAATAAGATATAGTGACGCTATATATGCTGAGCTTTACAGACGGCCCCTTAAGTGGTAACAGAGGGGCAGGCTTGCCCATGGTAGAGTACACTAGCCTAATGCTGTTGTACAGGGCCCGTTGGGCTTATTCCCGTGCATGAGAGCGCAGGAAAATAATTTGCTTCAGTAGAGGTGAAAATGACACCCAAAGATGTTTATTCTGGTATACCATTTCCACAACAGAGTCATCGGACTAGAACACTTTTTATGATTAGCATTATTAGGTTCAGGAAACATAATTTTGGTTTTGAGCATGCAGGCTTACCAGGAGATGCCATTTTCCACAAAAGTGAGCGAGACCATTAAGTTGTTTCTGTAGACCCCCTTCTGTGTTTGGGCACAGTGCAAGACCATCAGCATGCAGCATATTTACCACTTACATGTGGTATAGTCAAAGCCCTTCATCATCATGTAGGCTTCCATCAAGATTGTGCAAGTATTCTGCGAACAATTTGGGGTTAATAAACCCGCCCTTTAACACACCGACTTTACTTTTAAATGTTTCACTTCGTTCCACTTAGTATCTGACTCTATCTGACTATTGGTAGATTTCTGAAACATGCTAAATAATACTTTCGTGAAATTCACAGATATACCTCCTTGTTTCAGTTTGTAAAAAAAAAAAAAGAGTATATCTGTGGATAGAATCGAATGCTTCGGTAAAATCTATGAAATCAACATTTAGATATTCTTTTAGTAATTTTTGTTTTTCTGTCAGGCTGTACCGTGTAAATGGCCATGTCTTTGCAGGACTTTCTTCTTTAGAAAGCGCCAGTATTCATTTGGACTACTTGAATGTACATCGTCCAATTTTCTGCGAGGCTGTAGCAAATTTAGTCTACGCTTCTGCTGAATGATCCTTTTGTATTCCTGCTGTAACACATTATATTCATTCCAAGTATCTGGGTGGGAGCGATCATTTACTTTTGCAAATCATTGACTGTTCTCTTGAGCTTTTTACAGTAATTGTGAAACCAATCGCTTGTTGTGAATTTGCTTTGTTTACCAGACTTCTTCCTAAATATGCTACCAACAGCAGTATTCAAGCATATATAAAATTGGTCACACACATTATCAACCTCAGATTATTTGCTACCCATCTCACAAAGAAACTCAGCAATGAGTTCTAGAGACTCCGCACTCTCTAATCTCTGGAGGTATTTTGGTAGTTTTGCAGCGTTCCATACACACTGTGTCGTAAGTCTTGCATGCGATACACTGGGAGCATTATGAGTATTAATAGGGGGGGGGGGGGAGCAAGAACAGAAGCTTCCATAACTCTCCTGTAGAGGACATTTCAGACATTCAGGGCTAGAGTTGTATGTTCCCATTACTTTTCATTGTAATTTACAGCTTAATAACTTTAAAAACACTTCTCGTAGGAACAACAACATTTGTGTGATAGAATTATGTACATTGCTGAAATGTTCACATAAATTTTATTCTTGCAGGCTCAAAAGGAGTCTTTTTATTTGAGGGTAATTTAACATGCAATCCAATGAGAATACGCATCTGTTGTGTGGGGAATAAGAATTCTGTGTATTGGATTGTGTATTCAGCTGAATACAAAAATAATTGGTAATTGTGAACTCTCCTATTGCCTTACTTTGTACATCCACAGAAAAAGTAGCATTATCAGATTCAACACGCTACTGACATATATCAAAATTTTTTACCATATGGAACAGTAATGGGCCGGATATGAGATAGTCCACAACACTTTTACCTTGTGTTATGTAGCAGGTGTACCGACCTTTGTCTCTATCATAACACAGTCGGCCATTAGCTATTAGTAGGTTAGCACACTTGCCCATTTGTACTAGTATTTAAAATCTACCATGTACGTCCGTACTGCTCCTCACTGAAAAGTGACCAGATAAGGCACAGGGGTATGGAGGATCATCCCATCTGAATCCGAGACCCGGTACAACATATCACTGCTTTGACCTACATCTGCATTAAAGTCTCCACACAACATGATATTATTGTCCTATTTCCTAAGTTAATTAATATGATAAGCACAGTCATGTCCCTGCTGAGGGGCATATAACGGGTTCTGACCCATCTGAAACAGAATTGAAATACATTGTTCACATTGGCTGAGGTACTTTTATTCATCGTTAGTTTAGCTGCGCATCAGTCCTTCAGGAAAATAGTAATGAATACAAAATTCTATTATTCTTATCCCTAGTTTTTAAGGAACGTCACCAGCATGTGGATATATATTCTAGTGATCCATATTCGCTTCATCGCACCGTTTAAAGCTATTTTCTGAATTGAATGGCTTTGAATCAAACTACATCAGAATGATTTACACACCATCAGAAAACGACCATATTTCATCGGTTTTGGTCCAAAACACTACTTATCCATAAACAACCAATTTGCCATTAGCAGCAATTTCCTTAATAGGGTATATTGTACAAACATTCCAGGTAACAGTACCTTCAATAATAATTTACCAATAGCACTTGAAGAACTTCTAAACATTTTCAAAAGAATTCTTTTTATATCAGACAGCTAGGTATCTCATTATGTTTGTAAAAAATGATATATTATATGGAAACAGTTATTTTGTTATCATTGCTTTTGTACGTGTTAGTTATAATTGGTCATTGTCTGTTGATCAAGTTCTGGCCGTTTCACTGATTAATATGAAAAGAAACATTAATCCACGCGGCAGGCGTTCATCATTTATTTTTGAAAATGTTGATCGATCGCACACTCAGGATCAGACACATTCGACTCTCCCGTTGAATGCTATGATTTCCCAATAACATTGAAAAAGAAAACTTGAAAAAAATAAAAAGTTTTAATTCTAATATGTTAATAAAAACAAACCAATTTACATATTGTGTCGAAAAATATCATATATTTTTGGATGAAGAACTGTGCGTCTCAGTTAATGGATATGATAAACATGCCAAAAATGGCACCAGGCCTAACTATTTTACAACCGTAGACACCTAGGACCAACACTGGTCCATTATAAGGGCCATTTTTGGGCGAAAAGTATAAGTTTCTGCATGCATACGTGAGTAACTACAAATGAAACTCCCTAACTGCAGCCATTTTTGCAGAATGTTTATCATCAGAATAATGTATGTATCATCAAGTGTCTGTGAAACTAAATAAATGTGTTTTATTATGCACTATCCGAACCCGTCCATAATTTGCACCACATGTGTTTACAGTCCACTATGTACAAGCATTAAAAATGGCACGATTTAA
Source organism: Hermodice carunculata (assembly GCA_964020975.1). Lineage (NCBI taxonomy): Eukaryota > Metazoa > Annelida > Polychaeta > Eunicida > Amphinomidae > Hermodice > Hermodice carunculata. Next base: position 77,361,927 of record OZ026626.1, on the reverse strand, counting down.
AAACCAGCAAGAGCATCAACCCACCAGTTATCCAGGAGCATCCACTCACATGTCTTCATGTTTAATCCCCAATTTAGTGATCAAAACTGTGACAATAATTCCACGCAAAAACAAAATCACCCCCCTAAAAAACAAAACAAAAACACCCCCCCCGAAAAAAACATCACAACAACAACAAATAAAATAACAGAAAATCCCCCGCCCCCAAATCCTTGCTAGTATATAATATCTTTTCTTTCTTCAAACCATTCCCCACATGTTTAAAACTATTAATTCTTATGCCATTCCAACTGAAGTAGAAGGAAATGGGCTTAGGGGTCATGTAAAATGGGCAACTTATATTCTTACCTGCATAACACTTATGCACATATCCTGGAATAGATAAAAGCTTAAAAAGCCCCCGGCATTGTACCCGACTAAACTTTTCATCTGCCGGGTCATGGAGTTCTTCTGCCTTTAAACAGTTGTCTCCAACATGAACCAAACAGCTTTCCCTCATACACAGGTAAATGCCCCAGTTGAATTTCACATCACCGACAAGGGAGTGTGATAATTTAATAATGTTGCAATCATTATGATAATACCCTTGTTACTGAAAACAACAATGAATCTTCCATTGTATTCCTTTCACTCTGCGCGTTGGGTATTGCTTTTTTAGATTTCAATTTGTACATGTATGCTCTCAATGTAATTGCTTCCGTCGGAAATTCTTGGAACAATCAAGGCACAATACGCGGTTGTGTAGCATTTCCATTTTGTTTGCGTTTCAGAGCGCGTCTGCACACTTTCTTTTTAAAATCAGCTGGCCAAATTGCATTTGTAAAAATTCGACCAGCATCGATCTTACAGATGCAATAATCTTAGGGCGACGGAAAAACATGCAAAAATAACAGTGTGATATTATTTTTAATTACTTCATCACAATATTTGAATACAAAATGAACACATCGTGAAACGTTTTGTATTTGCTAGTAATATTGGAAATCAGCTGACCTCGATATCTTGGTTCTCTTATTTTGTACCTAATCACTTCTCAATTGAAAAAAGCTCCACGCCATGCATTTGACTTTGAAGCAAGTGGTTGCGCATCCATAAGGGCCTTGAGGCAAAGTGTTCCCATAGGATGAAAATAACACTAATGTTTGACATGATTCAAAGAAAACAGCATATAAAAGCTACGGCATATCTCAAACTAATTTTCAATCTTCTTGTTTGTTTTTTGTCTGAATGCAGAGCATCGGAAATCGTTTTTTTTTTTTTCAAGGACGTCAGGACGAAGTGCATTTGACATCTTACTGACAGGAAGTTGACTTACATACATTTACTGCATATTTAGAAAGTAAGTCACACTTTGCAGGAGGAAAACAATGAAGGGAACACGCATCTTACGTCTTCTGCTGGCCTCATGCTTTGCTGTACTTGTACATGGAACCGCTTGTGGATTTAAAGGACACAGTGAGTATCTGTAATCAAGATGCTTGACATGAAATCACACTTATGCCCTCAACATTTAAAAATGCTCACGAAGGCAGAAGCTAGAAAGTTTTCTTTGATAGACTCAGAAGGCGTTTGGAGCGTCACTGCACAAATAGTCCTTCTCAAACTATCTGGTACGGCTTTAGAATTTACGCCATGTGTTCATCACCAAATTCCGATAGTACTGATCAAGTTACGCATAAGGAGTTCGGAGTGTCACTACAAGTCTGTGTATTCGTTCGTAAAATTATATTGTACTTTTAGAAACTGAGGGACAGATAAAAATCACTAAATTCCGATAGCTGCTTCAGCATGAACTGCCGAAGTGACGTTATTCAATTCTCCGATTAGTTTGTTGGCGGACATCTGTGAAGTTATCCACAGAGACCTTTCAGCATTTAAGCCTTTTTATTCGTAGTTCACAAGTAAGCCCGAGAAAGTGCAACAAAAGCAAAACACAGCATACATTATAGATTGCTGTTGCTCCGCTTTCTGTGGTAAAGAAGATTAGGGAAGAAAGTGAAAACTTGCTGTTTACCACAAACCCAACCAGAAGTACCAGGGTGGCCCGAATATTACAGTCGCACTGCTCACGGACAAACCTCTTTGTTCAACGGGAACACTTTCATAAATTTGATCATAACTTTTTTGGCAGCTTTTACCGCAGGGACACGTGATTTATATGTATATATTCAATCCTGTCAAAATGTGCCAATTTACAAATCAATTCGCTATTATCAAATTAAGAGCTGATGAAAATCTGACCGGGTGGAGTGAAAACACCCTGAGCTCAAACGGCTCCATTTGTAAATCTTGAGGTGATATTAAGGATTACATTAAACTATTTCGTGAATGTTCCAGTGAAGCAGAAGTATCAAAACTAATACATTTGAACTGTTTCAAAGGTCTGCACGCATTTCTGATGTCCTTATCCAGAATTTGAGAGATAACATAGTGTCATCGTTGACGATTATTCTTCCATTTCCAAAATCATCGCGTTGTCATTGAAAATGTCTTATTTGGAGGGAGTAGGCAAAAGAAGGAATGACGCTGTTTGAGCAAATATGCATCTTTATCTTTGGTTTCATAATGTGTTTGCATGAAGTCAAAGCTTTCAAAACTGGAAGAAGTTCAACACGGAGTTAAAAGGAATAGAATATTGATAAAGGTATGTCACCGATAGCTTTATGTTGGTTAATTACTGAAAGCCAGTAGGCATTCATGCTTTCAACTAAACCTGCTTTCACAAATTCCAATGAATTGCTCTGTGACAGCAGAGTGCGTATTAGAGGTGTCATTGTACACCAAACATCTCCCGTATTACAGAGCATAATCACATCAAAAATGAAATCGAACGAGAAATAGATCTGCTTTAATCACAAGGAAACAACAAGTTTGCAAAAGTTCCCAGTAGTGGTGGAACAAGGTCAAAGACACGAATGAATAACGCAAGCCAAGGGGTTCAAAAGTGTGTCATTATATGCAATATCACGAATGTTTCAGGTTAAGTATTTCTTCTGAAAATGAAATAGACAATGTCAATCGTGTGACAATGAGAGGTAGTGTCAATTCATTCGTCTAAAAGGTGAACAACGTTATTTTCGAGAGAGGTTCATAAAAGCGTTGCCTGCTCTCCAATCGTTATTTTTTCTTCCAAGAAATAGAATAACTTTAAACCAAGTTGAACCTGTCATAACACAAGAGTCGCGGCTTATTTACATACATCACATTAAATACATAGAGACACATGAGTGAACGGAAAACGTATTTCCACTGGTGCATCAAAAGTGGTAAAAATTTCCTCCAAACAAATTTCTTTAAATTATCATCAATGCAAAGTGATTATGCAGTAAGGCAACTTTACAAAGATGTTTCCCTCCTTAAAGCTATTTTGATGTATATATGTACATATATATATATATATATATATATATATATATATATATATATATATATATATATATATATATATATATATATATCATGTTTGGGTCGATTTTAATACTATAACAGGCTTGTATAGATACCGTATCATAAGCCTAAAAGCTACAGTGCCGCGATATGATGTATCGCTACTCTTCCGGTGGTATCGGTACTCTTCCGGTTTCATCGGTAATTGTGTTGATGAGGAGTAAAACTTTCTGCAAATGTCGTTCTTGTTTTTGCTTTGTGTATTGAAATGTACAAATCGACCCAAACATGAGATAAAAATTTTATAGCATGCTTTGTAGACGGTATGAAGTAATCAACTCGCGCTGGATACACTTCATATCGTCAACAAAGCATGCTATAACCTATATATATATATATATATATATATATATATATATATATATATATATGTATGTATATATATATATATATATATATATATGTATATATATGTATATATATATATATATATATATATATATATATATATATATATATATATATATATATATATATATATATATATATGTATATGTATATATATATATATTTATATATATACATATAGTACCGGACCTGAATTATAGGGAAAAATCTCTGATTGGGACGCATTTTCACATAGCCGTATTTAACAGGTTTCATTGCATTAACATGTTTAATACCTGGGTTTCTTCCGTAAAAGGGTATTAAAACATAATTTCAGCTGGTTACCAGTTTCCGATTATTTGATGCTGATATTGGATCATCACCAACAAGGACTACTTTTTATGTCGAAAGCCGCCGAAGGGGGTCAGAAAAACTAGTTTACGTATGTGAGCATATAATATATATATATATATATATATATATATATATATATATATATATATATATATATATATATATATATGTATATATATGTATATATATGCATATGTATTTATATATATATATCTATATCTATCTATCTATATATACATATATGTATATATGTGTGTGAATATATGTATACATTTTGTGACATTCTGTGTAGATTGCCCAAGCGGCTGGACATATGCAAATCCCTTCTGTTACAAATATGTGGGGGACTCATTGAGTTATTCTGCTGCCCACGCCAAGTGTCAGGAACTTTGTTCGGAGCCTGCAATATACATTGGGCCAACGTTGAGAAAATTCATGAACAGGTATGAATTATTTAGTCTTAAACATTTTCTCTGAGTAAACCAATTCAACCACCAGTTGCTTCAAAGTTGTCTGCCTAGTGTTTTTTGCTTAATGTACATTCGAACTCCGTGTCAAAGCACACAGAGCCTACGGTATACACTGTGGTCGTAGCACCAGCTCTAACTAGAAGCACACCCCCAATGTTGAAGAAGATGATCTCTGATAAAAATCCACATATCTCCAGCAAATTTGAAAAAAACGATACAACCAATTGACGTTTAATTTTGGCCTGTTTATAACCAACAGTACCGTTTTGCATTAGCACGACGTGCTATTATTAGAATGTACACGGTAATCTGTTCCGGAGTCAAGCTCATCAATCGAAAACTTTAAATGGCGGTAGCAACCATTATCATACGCATTATCTTCTTAAAATACACACACTGACAGGAGGGTCGGTCAGGGGTTTCCCGTACTGGCATACTGGGGCTTTTTATTTACCGTACTGGCGTACTGGAAGCCCTCTTGTTTTACGTACTTCGTACTATCCAAAATTTTGAAAGATTTTTATTTTCCGTACTGCGTACTCTAGAAAAATAATTACCTCTACCAGCGTACCAACCCCCCCCCCCCCGTACCCCCCTTCTGACAGGAAGCAGCTCTGGCTCGGTCTTCCCGCGACCAAATCTAATTGTGAATATAATTGAATAAAATAAGATGTCAAACAAATATGGAGGAAAAATCTATATTTGCGAAGCATGTCTTTTCTTTCATCTATTATGCACATTGCGGTGTATAACCAGGGTTATAGAGCACTGTATACATTTATAAAAAGACAGGGTTTATGGTCGGATCAATTACTCAAATACGAGGACTTATAATTTGTTCTGTATTCTCTGTTTGAAAGAAGTAGAGGAAGGTAATCATTTTATCAAGTTGGGAATTTGTTATGTTTATAAACTTTTGTTTTGAAGAAGTGGATGGGTGTGATTCCTGTACGAAAATTTTACATACAACTGTTTACGGATTTATTCTGTTAACGATTTTTTTGTGTGTTACAGACTTGGGGGAAGTGCTGGGGAATTCAGACTCCCTCACTTGCACACAATAATTAGTACTTGAATCCGTTGATGAAAAGTTGATCTTGTTTATTGATACAGCATCAGTAAAATGTGCACATATGTAGAGAATGTAGAATAAAATCAGATGTACATAAGTCCTGTCCAGTAAAGAATTTTCGAAGCAATGCTGGCGACCCAACTTGTCCAACCAATTATATTGGCCAAAATGAGCCATAAGTCCACCCCGGACTTTAAACCAACGAAGTTACCCATTTGTTCACTAAATCAACTTTCTTGCTGAGACAAACGAGGAGTTTCGCATGCATAAAGGTGACAATGTTAATTAAAAGTTCGGTCTACAGCTGAAATTCATACAGGTTGACCGGAAAGTTAAATTCTTGTATGCACACGGCTCTAAAACTTTGTCAAAACCTCGCCGGGACAGGCTTGACCACACGGTATGCATCACAGAAATTTGATTATTTGATCAACCATAGGGTATCCTGTACAGAACATCTATCTTGCATAAGGTTACAACATCATGGCAAATACATGTTATTTCAAAAGAGGGAGTGTGAAATCGAGAGTGCCCCAGCAACACTTGTTTGTCACAAGGTGATGACTAGACACATGACACATATCTCTCTCTCTCTCGACACACACACACACACACACACATACACACACACACGCACACACATACATACATACATATATATACACATACATACATATATATGTATATGTATGTATATATATATATGTATGTATGTGTGTGTGTGTGTGTGTATGTTACAAAAGGCCATTAATTATGACAGCCTCGGATCACAATAAAATGTAATATTTATATTTCAAGACACAAACAAAACCATCAAGACCATAACATGTGTTTGAAAAGCTAGATATTCATATGACGCCCGTAAGTAATATTTATCTCATCTGATCGCAATTAATTAGCACAGCTAGGTTAGATAGTGCGGCAACAGCATTTCTTGACGATTTTATGCGCCCATGGCACTTTAGAGAAATATGTCGACTTTGACCATTCTTTTTTTCCGAAGAGTCGTTTGAGACAATACTTAAAAGAATGGCTTTTTTCGGAGGATTTGAATCTCGAATAATGATGATGATGATAATAATAAAAATGATAATAATGATAATGATAATATTAACAATAACAATGATGTTGATGATGGTGAGAATAATAATAATTGTGTCACTGCTTATCACGACAAGAGTACTGTTGCTGCTGCTTCGCTATTATTATTATTACTACTACTACTACTACTACTACTACTACTACTACTACTACTACTACTACTAATTAATAAATTATAAATTATTATTTTTATCTTTAGCAGCAGCATAAGCAGTGTCAGAATTACAGGTGAAATAAACCATTGCTGTCTTCATTCTCTCAGCAGGCCGGTGACGGAAAAAGTGTGGATTGGTGGATATTATCCCCGTAATCCTAAAAATTTCCCTGTTAAATCAATCTACCGAAAATATTTCTACAAGAGTAAGCTGCTGCAACGATATGTTGTTGACATGAATGCGCTGAAGAAGAAAACACGATACCGTGGTTGCATGGTTGCGAAGAGAAGAGTGTCGATTTCTAGGACAGCTGATGCTAAATCGACTGTAACTATTAAGCGCCGAGTAAAATGCGATAAGTCACATAAAGTCATCTGCCAAGTACTGAAACGTCAAGGCATAGGTGAAGACTTCATATTGAGCTCTCCATCTTTCTCTGTCTCTGTCTGTCTCTCTGTCGTCTCTCTCTCTCTCTCTCTCTCTCTCTCTCTCTCTCTCTCTCTCTCTCTCTCTCGCTCTCTCTCTCTCCCTCCCTCCCTCTCTCTCGGTCGGTCGGTCGGTCGGTCGGTCGGTCGGTCGGTCGGTGCGTGCGTGTGGGTGCCTGTCTGTCTCTTTCTCTATGGAACCGACCTGGAAAAATATCTATTGTTTGCGTTGCATCAATTTGCAAACACAAGAATAAGTAACTGGGAAACCGAATTAGGAAAATATTTAAAAGCTTCAACGATGATATTGTCAGACAGAATTCCGAGAGAAGGGAAAAAGTCAAAATGCAGGCTTTGGAAAAATCGATTTATAGAACATATTCTGTTTTGGAATATAGCTTTACCCAAAATCCGACCCCAATTGGGGAGGGTGAATAGGGGAGATCTGGATTAGTTCTAAATTCGCCTGAAGGTGGTGCTGCCTATCATGTTCATGGTTGATCGCCCACATCCTGTGGTCACTTTCCATGACCCTCACTTTTTCTCCATAGATTAACATGGGGAATTAGCAAATATGAATTTAACCTCTCTATATGTTGTCAAATAAGCATTAAACTTTCATTTTATCACACCTGGGTGTATTTGAAAGATAACAATATGTACTTCAGGTAGATTAGAAGATGATAATTCGAAACATCATTCTCATATGCAGGGTGAAATTTTCAGGTTCACTGGAATGTAATGGGCTTCGCTGACCCACCTGACCTCAAAGGGTATGGGGTGCTGGGTGTCACAAATGCACCATGTGAACAAAAGGCTGTGTGTCAAGAAATTAAACCAACCCAGATCACCCCTTTTTAACGTAATGTTATCGTCATTAAATATTCACACAGAGTAGGGAGAAATATTATTTTACAGAATGATTATGATTAATGTCGACCTGATTAACCGCTGTTATATGGTATCGTTGTAGTCCTTATACAGTAGACTGATGATACATAAAACGCACAGTTTATACATTAGACTTTCTTTTGTACTAAAGTTGTGTCAAAGTGATAAAAAATGCAGAATCTCTCACGATTGGGAACATTCGCTCTTGAACAATTGAGCAGTCTTCAGAAGAGATTAGGAAATCACCGCACGACCCTGACAACTTGTCATGTCCAGTTTTAAAATAACAAGATATCTTTATGTTTCTTAAATACACTGTCTGTATTAGATAGCCGCAGCCAGCGCAAGAAGTGTAATGAATGGTGAAGAATCATTCACAGCAGATCGACCTATATTCTTTGCTTATAGCAGTGGCAGAAAATACAAGTGCGTTTTCGATTTGAAACTGGACAAATAATACAGACTTTTTCGGCCCTTATATATCATCAGTATGTCCGGATTGTGGCGAATAAAGAAACAACTTTGTGTACAAAGTGACTACATCTGATAAACGTCGATGTGAACGATCCTAAGAGATAATCTTTTTGTTTGTTTTCAGAACCTATCCACACGTTTGGTATAAACGAAGGGGCAGTATTTTGAAGGATAACAAGAATGTACGGAACTTGAAATCTGGATTGTTCTGAATAGCATTTCATCACTCAATAAAACAGCATACAGCATAAGATCGTTAGTGTTGCTGGCCTAGGCGCAGTTATGATCTTCGAAATGCAACCCCAAAATAGAATAGAATAAATAAAATGTGGAATAACGCTGTTTTGTGCATAGAAATAGCACAGAACCTCACCTAATGGTTAATCGACACACACTGTTAAAATGTAATGTTTTTTTGTTTTTTTGTTTTTATTGCATGGTGTGCTCATCTTGCGTATCCAGCATCATCACTATCTCATTTCTGTAGGCTACCGTGATGATAACCTGAGCATAAGGAGCTCTGTCAAATTGATTAACAACTTATCACAAGCAAAGGAGATTTTTAAAAAGAAATGTCCATTGTGCCCAGGAAAAAATACACATTTTTATTGACCCAGTGTTTCGCTAAAAGCTCTGCCGTATCAAGTGTTCTAACTTCAATATGTAGACGCAGCCATAGAGCATCATGACTTTATCTGCATCAATGATTCCACCAACATCCTCCGCCCACCCCCACCCCCAACCATACGTTTACAAAGTTCCGTTTCTGACCTGTCTGTTTAGTCCTCAGGTATCCGACGCTGGAGTGTCGATATATTTTTTATGTCCACGGAACGGACGGGGTCTCGAAACAGCAACCTTCGGCACCAATCACCTAGTCGAAAATGGGAAACGCACATACCAACTGCATCAAATCTTATTTAACATTACGCTGTTAAAATTACCTGAAATGGTCCAGTGCCGTTAATGTCGTCTGCAAATGTTTGTGAAGAATTAAAAGGCGATTAGTCAACAGCTTTCTTTGGTGCAACCTGCACGCAAAGCGCACACAGATGTACTGGTCACTCAACTCCCGGATTGCTGATTATAATTATGAACGCGAAAGTTTTATCTTAACTTCGTCATCATACTCCTAAATTTGGAAATGCCTTGGAGGTCATTTCAGAAAAAATGAAATAACACAGACTCTACAATCACATACCCAATAAGTGGAAAATGAAAAATGCCTTTTGCGACGGCTCCTGTCGCCTTTGCTTATATATACATGTATATCTTTTATTTCGTACACGTAGTACACTGGATATTTTACATCAAAATTTATAGAGGCAACAAACATGATTCAAGGAGAAAAAAACTGCAGATAAATAAGTTAGTATACATACATACATACATTTCACAGTCGTTTACCATGTTCGTAACCACAGGGAGACAAACAAACAGTCCAAGTGACCCTTCAATTAGGGGTTTTAAAAAGATACATTAATTATCAGTCTGTGTAATCCTGAGACAGGATTCAAGATGTGCAAAGCTCTTCCAATAATAATTGGACTTGATCAGGCTCTAATATGGAGGTGTTTTACACAATGAACAAAAAGTAAGAAAATGTATATTGTGCAGCAGGTATTTCCTTAATTAATTAGGTGCACCATTTGTTGGGACTTTTCCGTGCTCCACTTACAGATACAAAGGTATATATATATACATATATATATATATATATATATATATATATATATATATATATATATATATATATATATATATATATATATATATATATATATATACATATATATACACAGAGAGAGAAAGAGAGAGAGAGAGAGAGAGAGAGAGAGAGAGAGAGAGAGAGAGAGAGAGAGAGAGAGAGAGAGAGAGAGAGAGAGAGAGAGAGAGAGAGAGAGAGCGGTACACGGTTGCAGTCGATGCTTGCCATTTTTAAATGTAGATACAATGCTCCACTCACAAGCGCTCTTTCGCCAGGTTAAGAAACATCACGTAATGTCATTACAGATTAATTAAATACGATTCTCTGAATGACTATTCCCATTCAACCAAACATCTGGCCATATTATATGTTTTAATTTATCTGCAAAAGAGGTTTATATAGGTTCTATCTGTGTCCCGGATTTGTTTTTTATGAAACACGCATTGAAGTTTCTTAATTGACAAGACTCACCACATATGATTTAAAGTAACCAGCCAAATGTGGAATGTTTTACCCAAAATTACATCACTGGATAAAGGTATCATTATTTTAAAGCAGAGGGAAGGATAAAAATATATACTTCACTCACTCACTCCAATTACAACGTAGCATTAATGTAGGATGTATATGGTCAGTGCAGATTGGTACCTTCACGATAGTTTTATTATTTTTATTCACAATATATTTACATTCCTAATTTTAGTTATTTACAGACACTTACTCCCGCTGGGGGTCTCTCATGCCACCAGCACATTTTGTGGCCATCCCCATGCCTCCTTGCCTATTAAAGGGCTAGACTTGAGTGAGATCTAATTTACTATTCTACCATACTGACCTACTACTGGCCAATCAGAAGGCTAGAAATCTATGGTCTAACCACTACTGCAACCTACAGTTTTTCCAAGATTAAACAGCTGAGTCCTCATAAAATTATCCCCCCCCCCCCCAATAAAACTGTATCTGGTCCTGGAGAAGTAAGTGTGAAAGGATATCAATCCAGAAGGATGACCTTCACACAACGTCCAGCTTCAATTATTATTACAGTGTTAACTCCTTTCAGAAGTGTAATTTCCATTCATTGGTACATTCAGTGGTGTCTTGACCCAGTGGGACCGTCTGAGGAGGGAGCTGATCATCCCTGGGACCAGACTGGCCTGTCGGCATGGGTGCCTCTGATGTCCGCTGTAAGGGAACGTGTGGTCTCATTTGCCATTACACTTTTCACATCTTGCTGGTTCAACTGCAATAGCTGTGTTTGTGTAACTGGCACCCTTAATCTAGGATTTTTGGCCTCCAGTGCTTCATCTCTTTGGTATAACAACTGCTGTGTTTGAATTTTCATGAAAGAGTCAAGATCATAATTTTCTTCCATGACTGCCAGTGTTTGCTTGTTGCCGCTTGCACAATCTTCTACAGAATGAGCGCTCTTCTATTTTTGCAAAACATAGGAAATTAAAATTTGTTTTTATTGCCCTGGTCAAGATTGGGGAGATTGGATAGAAATGGCTGGGTTTAGTGTTGATCACCACATCAGTTTTTATTGCACTCATTACATTGAGTAGAGCATGTGGTCATGCTGTGACCATCTATGTGATGAAAGTGTAAGGCCAGATGGTAGAAGTCAGTTAGACCATTGAAAAGTGTGGTCTAACCAACCTCCTCGCTACCGCTCGGAGGTGTGTTAGACCACACTTTTCAATAGTCTAACTATAACGCATACGTAATCAATGGAACAGCCTATGACTGAATCCCAATGCCCATTATTACCACCTGTGAAACCTGGTCAAGACCATGGGACAAATGGTTTGGAAGCCTAGATGGTGAGATCTATGAGATGATGAAGAGAGTAGTTTTGGACCAGAGGTTATATTCAGATCCGTTGTAAAACCGTACATGTACGAGGCCTTAGCAAAGAGGAAACGTATTGAGGAGGTGGCGGTGGTGCCGTGCGACTCCGAGAAGGGGGACCGGGGCCCAGAGCCGGAGGACCCAACAGATGTTTCACGGACATGGTAATTGGTATGTGGATTATGCTCAATTTGGCGAGAGGAACATACGACACTCGGACAGAGTTTTGTAGATTTTTCTCGTGTCGTGTGGTCACAATAGCGTACACTAAAGTTTCGTATCGAATTAAAGTTATACAGATCAACAAATTCCGCGTAGCTGGCAATGAAAGACGTGTGTATGCTGGGGCATTTCTCCGTTCCCTTTCTCGGGAGTACCGTGCCCGTGGAAGACTTCAGTAAAGCCCCTTGTCTCGTTTGTAAACTCGAGTTTGTCTGTATTTTAGATGCCATTGGTATTGTGCATGTGATGATACTTGTAACAAACGAATGACATTTTTTAAAAGCCAAATCTGACCGAGCCGTCTGCACAGATCGTGAGTAGCTTGGAGTGGGGCAGTAATACACAAGGCCACACAAGACTGGCTACCGGGTCACGCTTTATCGCATTGCACAATCACTGATGCTAACAGTGATAATTAGTTTATGGGGGGCGGGAGGTAAACGGCAGCTACTGTTCTGGCTAAGTAGAATACACAGGCGTGCATACAAAGTCAAATACGGTGCTGAGGAACGACTGGGTAAAGGAGAAACGCTATGAATTGATTGCTATGAAAAGTTTCCAGATTTATGAAAGGGTTTTTGAGTGAGAACAAGTATTTCCCACCCAAATACTGTCTTGATGGGTGAAAAGTTCGTAGCAATTTTCAACATAGTTGTTGCTTCTGTAACATAAAAAGTGCGAAGTGAAAAAGCAAAAAAAAAAAAAAAACAAAAAAAAAAAAAAAAAAAAAAAAAAAAACAAAAAAAAAAAAAAAAAAAAAGGGGGGGGGGGCATTCTGACAATTTTGAAATCCAAGTCTTTCATTCAAAGCATAGCTAGGAGGCAGTGAGGCTTATTCAGACTATATGAGTATCCAAAAGCTTTCTTTCTTCTCTTCCTTCCTTTCTCTTTATTTTCTTTCTTTCTCTTACTTTTCTTGCTTGTTTGCTTGCTTTCTTTCTTTTTCTCTCACTTTCTTTATTTGACTTGCACCAAAAAAAACAAACAAACAAACAAACCACTGGGCATTGTGACAATTTGAACCATACACTAAAACTGTCAGAAGTTTCCTAAAACCTTTTTCCTGTTCATAGTATAAATAGTGGTGAACTGTGATTTTTGTCACTTGTAGGCAGGCTAGCACAAGTAAAGAAAGAAAAAATTGTCTTGGGTCTGACAGCCAACATTCTGAAAAACTGCTGGGACTTTCCAAGTATTGATTCATTATTGAATTTATCTACATTGTAATTCAAACATATAAAATATTACACTTTCCATTCCACTTTGTTGAAGAAGATAAATTTATGTTGCCAAATCTTTCTTTGTATGCCTAAAGTTGGTTAGTCACAGCCCATATAGATCATTTGAGCCCATATAGATCATTTGAAACAAAAGCAAAATTAATCATGAATGTATAAATTCAGAAGTATTTTGTGTAGCATTACTTTTTTTGAACTATCAGTTATGAAATATTAGTTCAGTCTTGGATGTCATCTGTAATATAATCTCTCGTGGAAGCAAAGGAAACATACAGGGCAAGTAGGATGAGGGTGGGGCATATACTTGCCAAGATACTATTATTGGTGAATACAATATAAAATACATTTTATCAAATATCAACCATACTAAGACCTTTCCATAGGAAGGTTACTAATTGTGCACCAAGGTATTTGGAATAACAAACACATTTGTGTACAAAATCACATTTTATTCTAGTTATCTCATCAGATCTCTGACCAGTATGTACAATTTTCCAATATTTACACTTTTTTCTGCAGGTGCAAGTGTACACATTGTGTACCAATGAAGACAAAAGAGGAGAGGAAGTGCTGCTGGAACTATCTGCCAGTGAAAGCCCATATGGACATATTTGCTTTGTCAGGCCTCTCGTATTGGCTTGCAATAGGTGGGATTACGGGCTCGGACTGTTGAAGTTGAAGAACGATTTGCCTTGCAAGTCGGTAATTCGGGTACTGTGTCCTCAATCGCAGTACTTCTTCCGTGAGCTCTTGAACATATGCTGTAACAAAAACGATAATAAATTGACAATACTGCATGTGATGCACAAGTATCAGACAATGGACCCTCAACTTACCACAATATTGCCAGTGAAAAGCACAAGGACCTTTGCCTCCAAAATACTGATCAACATGTACACTTTTTCCAGTAATTCATATTTGGAATAAATATTACCATATTTGGTTCACAATGCTTCATCCCCTAGATATATTTACACGTACCATATGTACATTTTCCTTTCATCGGCTGTGTTGTTGGCGCTCCCTTCTTTGCCTTGGGGAAAGACACACTGTACTGAAGCTCTCCATCCTTGTTCCTTGCCTGTTGACGTCTGCTGTTCTCGTTGAAGTGAAGGCAAGCCAATAGCAACCTGTAATTACACCAGAAATATTCAGCTGGTGAATGGAATAAATGTATTTTCATCTGATTGTATTAATTAGAATTAATATTGACATCTACTGTAAATACGTATTGGTACAATATTGTCTCGAATAAAATGTGTTCAAGTGAGTGTAAAAAAGGTTTTCTCAAGATACCTGGTTTTGTTTCTGCCATTTTGTTTCTTTCTTTTTTTTTTTTTTTTGCTTTCTGCAGGCGTAAGTTGTTTAAAAAAAACATAACTATTTTATAATAAAAGTAGAGTACCATGGGACTGCAAAATGATGTACATGATATGAAAACAAAATAATAATAATAACAATAATAATAAGGTGATTGTGCACCAAGAAGCATTTTATTTCACATTTTTCCCCTTTTTTCGGCACTTGCTTGCCTGCTGTTGTTACTGAGTGAAAAATGTTATACCATTATGTAACTATCTGAAATCACTATATCTACATTTATCAAGTAACTAACTTGAAAGTAAAAACAGTTTTTTCTGCAGTTCCTAGTAGAATAACCTTTTGATTATCCACAAATGAATAGTCATAAAAACATTATTTATTTCTGTACACTGAAACATGCTTATCTGGACTGGCATAATGTAAATTATAATAACCTTTGGTGTGTCCACATGGATAGGAGCAGCTAGATGTGGGCCTGTCGCATTGGAACTATGTACAACTTGGTCTGTCCCTTGCAATTGAGTACCAGTTTGCTCTGTCTGATAGGCCTACCCCATTGAATTCAAATACAGCTTGCTGTGTCCCTTCAGTTACCTGTTCTTGCTATGGCCTGGTCGTGTTTTGCAATTAGCTAAACATAAAAATAAAAAAGTCAGTACTGTATGAACACATGATGAAACTGTCACTTCAATAATAACCACTGCTCACGTGCACAAAACCCAACACACAAAATGTAACTAATAAACTACGTCCAAATAAACATATTTATTGTTCACTCTAATCGACAGTAAAAGAATTATGTTATATATATATATATATATATATATATATATATATATATATATATATATATATATATATATATATATATATATATATATATATATATATATATATATATATGTAAAAGAATTATGTTATATATATATATATATATATATATATACATTTTTGGTGTTGTGCATAATCGATGTAGGCCACACGTTGGTCTTACTATTGCCACTGAACGTCGTCTCGTGCATACGCTGTTGCGGGAAACTCAGCACGGTAAACAGGCGAAATGCATGGATCTGACCAGGGAGGTTCAATGAGTCGTGCACGTTCAGATTGAGACCATCGACACAACAGACGACAATAACTAGCCCGGTAATTCACTGTACATAATTTATACAACTACCATAACTTACTGCAATACTGAATACAGGCAAATTTACAAACGTTTGATGATGAATACACAGGAGACGTTGTGAATTACAGGCGCCAATTGGCCATCACCGATAAGCGACCCCCCGGGACTCAATGAAAACACAAGCGCTACTGTGTGTCGCCTGCACTTACCGCGAGGTTCTGGCGTTTGGTCAGTGCGTTCGATCGCCTTCGCTTCGTCGGCGGACATTCTGAATCTGTGATATCTCCCTGTCTTTTCGGAGTGTTCTGAATATGAAGAGTTGGAATTACATCCTTCTTCAGCCGCACTTGCATTCCAAGTTTGCGTGCTATCTCTGGGTTCTTGTCGAACGCATCTTGAGCAAAATGGTCACTGCACAACACTGGTTGCGTGTGATGGTCTGGATTAAATCCGTCTCTTTTGATCGCTGCCGTCCATGCTTTCCTTAACTTTTTGTTTCTTGGAAACTTGTAGAAACTTCCACCGAAGTTTGTACCGTTGGTACAACCAACGGCAGCGCAATACACCATAACTGCCCGGGAACTATTGTAACAACCGGCAATCAATACAGTAATGGCCACCGGGTACTGGACCCCAATGACAAGAATGACGTCACAATTGTGCTGCGCTCCAGCGGGCCGTGTCCAAAATGTTCAGGAACAATGGCCATCTTTGACGCTGCCAAAAACGCGCTTTTTGACAGATTTGGTTCATATTTTTTACTTCAACTGGTAACTGTTGATTATTAGAGGGGCCTCGCATCGAAAAAACACAAATTTAATAGCAAATTTGAGCTTGTCATTTGACCTTTAAGGGTTAAATACCAACAATGAAAGACCCAGGAAAGCCAGTGGCATAGAGACTAAACCTGTGGAAAGAGCCTGACGGGTTTCGATTAAAAAAAAATCCCATCAGAGGTGGTTAGGGAATACTGTACGCTGCTTATATAGCAGGGGGTAATGTTGCTGACTGTTAAACACCAAGAACAAGCCCAGGCTAAGGTTATTGACTTTTGCGTTGCTTTACAAGTTGTGGTGCAGGACCTGAGTGACTTGACAGGCAATACAGACATCTCCTCAGTTCAGTGTCAGTCATCCAGGTGATGTTATGAAGTTGGTCAATTTCTCTTAATTCAACATCCTGTTTGTCATGCCTCCTGGTGGAAATGGGGAGACATATTTTTTTTGCTTGTGTCTTTCCAATGTTCTTCCTCTTCAGTACTTTTGGTTTCTGTGAAGAACTTGAAACACAATAGGATTATTATGTTTGCATTGTGTTTGGGTGACCTTGTCCTAATTTGCAAGGTCACAGGGCCATCGATGTGAATTAAGTTTCCATACCGTAACTCAGGAAAAATTTGAAGAAACTTCATGAAATGTGGTAGGATTGTTTATATTGATATGGCCTGGGTTGGGATTGCAGTTTTGTGACACAATTCTAAAGGTCACAGGGCCAAATAGGTACCTGTCGTGTCTCCTCACCACCCCCCCCCCTCCAAATTTAGCGGGGTTTTTCCAACTTTTAGGCCATAATTTGGGACTTATCAGCTTAACTTTTGCCAGTTTTTGCCCTATGAGAATCGTTTCTTTAGTTGTTGTTTAATGTCTACCCCTTTGGGAGCCAGAGTCTCACCATTTCATGTGAGAGGATGTGGACAGGCATGCAATAGATTCATATTCTTTCTGTGCCATAACCCATCAAGAATTTGAGGAAACTTTGTTGGAGTGTATATGTTGCAAAGTTTGCTGGGCCAAAGAAAAAGAAAAATTTGTGAACATTTCTTGCCCAAAACACTGGAAATTGTAACTTAATTGAAAGCCAGTTGATCCAGGACATGAAGCGCAAAGTGGGAAATGTAAGCCATGTCAAGGTGGGAAATGTAAGCCATGTCAAAGTGGGAAATGTAAGCTGTGTCAAAGTGGGAAATGTAAGCCGTGTAAATTGTAAGCCATGTCAAGGTGGGAAATTTAGGTCATGTCAAGGTGGGACATGTAAGCCGTGTCAAAGTGGGAAAATTAAGCCATGTTAAGGTGGCAAATGCAAGCTATGTCAAAGTGTGAAATGGAAGTCCATGTCAAGGTAGGAAATGTAAGCCATGCCAAGTTGGGAAATGCAAGCCGTGTCAAGGTGGGAAATTTAAGCCATGTTAAGGTGGGAAATGTAAGTCCATGTCAAGGTGGGAAATGTAAGTCCATGTCAGGGTGGGAAATGTAAGCCATGTCAAAGTGGGAAATGTAAGCCGTGTCAAGGTGGGAAAAATCTACGCCATGTCAAGGTGGGAAATGAAAGCTGTGTCAAAGTGGCCACACTTCCACTGGGGGACCAGGTCCAACCCTGGCACATGTGACTTCTGGCTACAAATTTTGTGCATAGAATTCTTGGAAGATTGCGATGCCCACAGTTTCAAGGAGAACTGTTTTGCAGGGCTATTTATGATTTATCCTTTCCCTCTAGAACTAAGACTGAGTCAACAGCTTTCCTTGGCATGGGTTGGGCACTAAATGCCCAACCTATGCCAAGGAAAGCTGTTGACTTGGGGCATGTGACCTTGATAGGTCTCATCTGCAATTCTCAGTCAAATTGTTTTTCATTACGGTTGAAATTAGTTGAAAACACTGAAGCAGACAACATTTGACCAGCAGCCGGTTTGAGACAAAAAAGATGGAGGAACTCTGTAAAGACATTAGTCAGCAGCTTCCTAAACACACTGTGGGAATAGTGCACCCAAAGTGCACCAAGGGAACCTGATGACTGATAAAATGTATAAATATTTGAATCTCCAATTAATATCACCTCCATAAAGAGACCAGTTCTATATTAAGACCAGTTTACGGACCCGTTTTTGTTTATCATAAATTAGATTTATATCTCCCATTAGGACCACTCCCCTGATAAGACCACATTTTCAGTCCCTCGGGTGGTCTTAATAGGGAGATTTTACTATATATACATACATATGTATGTATGTATATATGTATTATATATATGACCCTTTCGGGGGGGGGGGATGCATGCCGACACAAGTGTATGAGTGTTGTGTGCTTCAGTATTTTAACTGTGGTCAGGCTGTCCCAGTAGAAATTTTCCAAGATTTCATCTGCCCGCAAAAGCAAAGTCTTGTGTCAACGGTGTGTTCATTGCAGAGTGCTGTTCTGCAGATGCTGAGTGTTTTTGTGCTAAAAAAATTGTTGACTGTGCTATCATGCGTGTTACTGCTGTGATTACAGTGGTACATGCTTTGACGCTTTCAGTGCCAAGTTTTTGACTGAGTCAACAGGATTCCTGGGCACACTTTGGTCAGAATGCACCCGAAGTTTGCTAAGGAAAGCTGTTGACCTAGACTATATATTCTATGGGACTACGGGCATGCTGGTACTTGAAGGAAAGGTCTTTCTACAAAGAATAACAATACAGTATCCATTTCATAATTCAGAGTTCGCCTTAAGTATTTCGACTTTAGTTGCAGACGGCAGTGAAAGACTTATAGGTACCTGTCGTGAGAAACCACATACATTTTTACGGATGACCTTTTCTTAACACCACAGGTTATTTCTGTAAAGATAGGTGGCCTGTCATAGGAGGTATGAATAACAAGAGAAGCATTAACCTGTAAAAAGCTAATCACTGCAACAGTTTTTTCACATTGCCATTAAACGTATAATGGTTGAAAGATTCCAATTTCTCGTGAAGATACCTTTCATTGAAATACCAGCAAGCCTTGTCTGTAGCGAAAAGTAGTCTTAGTCAATAGTTTTTCTCGGGACACTTTGCGTGCATCATGTGCAAAGTGTCCTGGGGAAAGCTGTTGACTCAATCTTAAATCAGCGCTTTAAGGGTTCATAAACATCTTGAAAGGGTGGTCTTTAAAGAGGAGGTCTCTTGAGACAGGAACCACAATATAATTGTCCGTCAGGGAGCCCCTTTAGTCTGCTGGTCACGATTGTTATAACCAGATATATAGGGTTACAGTCACAGTGGTGATAATCACATAGAGTATGGTTATGGTCACAGCAGTGATAACTGTATTTATAGGTTATGGTTACTGGTCATAGCTATATATATATATATATATATATATATATATATATATATATATATATATATATATATTAACAGTTACAGTTGTTATAACCATATGTGGTTACAGTTACACTAGTCAGAGGCACATTTATATGCTTAAATATAACCCGTCGTGTTAACCACATTTATATGGTTAATCACCGTGGTCACAACCAAATATGCTTATAGTCACAATAGCCACAGCAAACTGTCACGTGCAGTCACGGTAATCGCGACCACTGCTTGCTTCTACTGTAACAGTCACAGTGGCATCTGCAACAGAGTCACAGTCACAGCTGCTGCTTCTAGTGTTAGAAATAGGTAAAATGGTGGTCCATTTGGCCACAAAATGGCAGCTTTGTGCAAAGAGCCTTCTCCTATGGTCTTTCTGAGTTGCATTTTTAATTTTGGGTAAGTGCTGTGACAAGCCGACACCCCCGGTGACATGACTGGACAAGTAGGGAAGGCCCGCACTGCTCTAGATGCAGGCCTGCCTTGTAGTCTTAAAGTGTCCCGATCATGAACGGGCAGTAATCTGAAACACGGCTATGTTACCATAGTAACAGCATGCAGAGACAGGCTGGAACAGACCCCCAGAATGTGTAATTATTTTAGGTAGGTAGCGTGATCAAACATGGTGACCAAGATATGATGGCTGTGTGTAAAAAGAGTAGGTCACATGAGAGGAGTTCGTCCCGCTTGGCTATGATACCAGTGTCCTCAAAATGAGTCCTGATATGTACGTGTATATGTACGCTGCCTGCTGTGTGTATATGGGATAAGCCTAGTGCACTTGAAACACCAGATGGCACCACAGTCAAAAAAGAGAGATGGCCATGACACATGTCATTAGGTGTTTCTATGTATATCCCATTTGCATAAAGCTTTATATACCAATTATAACTGATGTTTGACTTGCATGGAGATTTTACGGATTCCGTCCTCATGACCTCTGACCTTTGATTTAAACATTTCCAGAGTTGTGGGGTACGATGGAAACGACTACAGACATTTATCTCCTGGCCTTGTAGTGGTTTTGGTAGCCAGAAATGACCCAAACCGTATTTGTTGTCATGGAGCAAGCTACGTGCAACTACATGTTATGTCTAAAGGGCCTACTTTGTCAGTATTTCCATTACGAATCTGGAGGTCAAGGCAAAAATGGGAATCCTATTTGGTCTTTCAATTGTGGCAGCCATATTGCTGAAGAATTTGATCTGGAAGAATATAGGATTTCTGATGATTCAAATATGCTCACATAGCGTGGCTTTGTGTATAAAAATTTAAAAAAAAAAAAAACCCCAAAAACTGCTCCTGTTCCAAGATATGTCACAGTGGTTTGATTGGAGCTGAGGGGTAAAGATTCAATTTTGTAGTCTCTTTTGTTACTTTTTTTCAAGTGACGCCAGGGGCAAGTCAGTTGTGTGGAATGTAGATTTGGTCATTTGAATTGGAAATTGTGCAAGTTTTGCATCATTGCTTTGTATACTAACTCCGCAAAAGGGTTGCACTTGTTTGACAATGAAATGAATGCTGTGTCCATTTCCATTTCTCCATAAACTGAGGCACTGGGTGAATCTTTCAGGTCTGTTTCAGGATAATTCACTGATTCTCTCTTGCAGACGTTCTATCGTAAATGCTGCTGTTTGTGTTTTGCATGTAATAACATTTAATTTGATGAATATGTACAAATTTTTATTGCTGGAATTGCTAAATAAGTAAGGATTAGTAAATTTAGAAAGAGAGTAAAGTTCTTCAGCATATGAGGTATATTTTCAAGAAAGGAAACACATGCAAAAACTTATCTTGGGGAAAAAAAAAGAAAAAAAAAAAAAAAAAGTTCCTGATCTAATGGTCAATATGGCTGCCACCTGGTTTCAACAAGTAGAACTAGAGTTTTTTTTTTTTTTTTTTTTTTTTTTTTTTTTATAGCCTTCTGGTGTCAAAGGTTGGAACTAGAATGTTTGTTGTCGTGTTCCGTGGATGCTATACCCATTGTCTTTCTCTGTTTTGGTGACTGGTATTATGTGTGTGTTTGACCTCTAGCCAAAGCTCTAACCGACTTGACGATGACCCAGGTAAATTGCGTAGACTACTGTCTTCCTCTCTGGAAATGTTCTCACTACAACCAGACCAAATCCAAGAATGCTAACAATCCAAACAATTGCAAACCCACGACGCCTGGAGAACCTAATAACAATAGAACCAAGGACAGCCCAGCAGGTTCTCACCAATGTAATGTGTCGTTAGAAGGTGGGTTGACACCAGATGGCGTACGTATCCTCAGCTGCGGTGATCGCTGACTTCTTGCCATGCCCTCGCTTCGTTTGCGCTTCAGGGCCAGGCTGCTATCCCAGCATGCACTTGTGGTGTGCCGCTTAACATGTTTTGCTTTTTGGCGGGGCACGGTGGACTATGCAGTGATTTTTTGGGCCACTCAGTTTTATAGTTATGCCACTGGGTATTGCATCATAAGAAAAAATTTACATGACTGGTAAAATAAACTACCAAAAAGTGTATAAATGTCTTGGCTGACTGGGCTGCAATAGAACTGGTGCGTTATGGGCTAATCTCATTATGGAGTCCGCATCATCTCCGGAGAGACGAGTTTAGTGTTGTCAATTTAATCGAGGGACATTTTCACAATTAACTTGCTAAAATAAGAATTGTTTAAATATATGTTGATTTCAAAGGAGTCGCAAATTTCCAGGGTCAATGAAAGTCTGATCTTGCAAGAAAACAACAAGCTGAAAATGTTCCGTACAAAATCTGAGCAAGTACAACAAAATTGTAAATTCCTGCAAAGTAGTTTAATGATCATGACGTATGTTTACAAAATACTGCTGCGTGGACATGCAGCAGCTTATCCATGTTCAAAATATGTAGGAACCATAGCGCGGAGTATGACCCGAGGCATAGCACGTGTAGGCATGTCTGATGCTGCCCCATTTCAAATTAGATTTTTTTTAGTCGCTTTTTGAAGGTTTGCAAAGGTTTTTGAACCTAGTTCACAGCTGTGTAGATTTTATATCATTAGATTATGATATGTTAGGTATGGAAGTTTTAAAAAGTTTTTGTCCCATGCAAGAATAGCTTGTAAGTGGTGATTTGTATCAGTCCACTTAATTTACAAATTACGTTGTGACAGACGCCGTGCGTCTGTTTTTCTTTAAGGTATAGCCATCAAGCATTGTCATCAAGTAATGTAGATTAAGCATTGTGTTACTAACACCAATGACGTAGCCTCTCACTCGGCAGGCCAGTGACATTGGATTAAGGTTTTGTTAACATCGGTGACGAATCAAGGGCCCTGATGTTAACCCAATGTTAATCCAACGCTCGTCCTGCCACAGAGTATTAACACTTACCACCCACATATAGAGCGCACACATTGGGGAGTTTGATAAGGAACCTACCGAGATCAATTGTGCTTGTTTCACGTAACCAGTGAGTGTGGTCTAATGTCGGTAATTGACTAGATTTAGTTGGATAGTTTTCAAAGTGCATAAAGGTAGTCACTGAGCATGATGGGCGGAGCACACTGAAAGAAGCACACCCGCCAAGCATCCTGATTTTGGGGGGCGCCCCCAATTTTGAGACTCCAAAAGTTGTTAAAGTACGGCAGTTTTCAGGGAAAATGGCGGAAGTTGTTTGTTTTGATGCATTTTAGCGGGATTTCCTGATTGAATAAAGACATTATGGGGGAGGACATACCTATGGAAGTAGGGCATACAGGCGACCGTAGAACAGTCTCAGAGGGGATATACAGCATTACAATTTACTGTGGAAAAGAAAAAAAAAATATTAACAAAAAAAAAAAAAAAAAGCCTGCACCGTTTCAAGGTGGTAAAACTGTTGCATGTAGATGAAAATAAGGTATACCCCATCAAAGGTTTGAAACAAACACACACACACACACAAAAAAAACAAGGAAAAAAACCCAAACAGAATAGCTGTTGCCACACAGTAAGGGGTTGAAACCCTAAAAATTAGTTGCTCCCTGGATGGGATTAAAACCGATGAGAAAGGTAGGTGAACCCCATCAAATGGAAAGTTGATGTAAGTTTAGCAACTGCACTCCATAAAACAAGTGAAACAAATAGGCAAAATTGGGTAACACCCCATCGAAAGGTTTGAACCAGATGTGTAGGAATAAGTTACCTCGCAGCAAACAAGTCAAACTGATAGATAAAATAGAGGGACTCTGTGGCAGGAAGGAAAATGAGATGGAAAAATAGGCATGCCAGAAAAAAAAAATCGTTAATTTATTATAGCACTGATGCCCCTTCAAAGGAATTAAATGATAAGAATATCCTACACCCCATCAGAGGAATGGAAGGATAAAAATAGTGGCACCCGCTCAAATGAATAAAACTGATGAAAATAATGGCACCCAATTAAAGGAATTCATGAACATAGTGGCGCCGGATCAAAGGAATTAAACTCATGACCCTAGTGGCACCCAATCAAAGGAGTAAAAATTGTGGTAGCCTGTCAACAAAAGAAGTGGTCCAATTAAGACCACCTCCATAAAAAAGCTATTTGTGTGTAGTGACCCATAATTTATAGTCCCCGTTTTTACTTTCCCTTAAATTATATTCCTAATTAAGACCACTCCCTTATCAAGACCACATTTTTTCAGCCACAACAGGTGGTCTTAGAGAGGAATTCTACTGTAGTTTCACAGTAATGTCCAAAGCAATAAGAAACTTGATCCATCAAGTTTTTAGCAAAATTCCTCTCTTGCCCTTCCCCCATGAATTAAGGCAGAGTTTACGGAGTCAACAGTTATTCTTGGTTCTCGACCCATGCCAAGGATAGCTGTTGACAGGGGGGCATGTTGTCGTGTTAGGTCTTATTTACAACTTAGAGTGTAATTGTTCTTCGATACCATTGAAATTTGTCAAAAACACTGAAACAGATGCCGCTGGACCACCTGGGGATTTTGATGTTTTTTATCACAGCACATGCACCAAAATTTGAAGTTGAGAGAGAACAGAAAACTGAGAGAATCTTTAGAACAGGAAGTAGTTGTATACAACTTGCAAGTTCGCACAACATGTTTAGAGAACATGGCCTGCATTCTGTAATTGATGGCCTCCACACTTTAATTACAAGATAATTTTGAGCACTTGCCTCTCGCACATACATTTGTCAGATTATAGTAGAGGGAAGAGGAAGAAAAGCTGTGCGTAAATGGCATAAATCAAACCTTTTTGCACTCAAACTGGCCAAAAACACCAAGAAAGATGCAAGTTGTCTTCTGTTTTTATGTTTTACTTAAATTTCTGTTTCACAGAAAACTTTGTGAGAATCATGGATAATAGCTATAATGATAGCCTCAGGTCAACAGCTTTCCTTGGCACAGGTTCAGTGCATTATGCCCAAACTTAAACCAAGCAACGCAGTTCGCTCATTCTTATTCTGGTCAGGAAAGGGTCGAAAATTCAGTTGTTAAGTGCAGGTGCTTAATTTCTTTCAAAAATGTCGAAAGTACCTTTGGTACATTTATTATTATTATTTTTTTTTAATTTAACAACTTCTCAGGGCAAAGTTGGCAGGATAACCACATCCTACTTATCAGCTGGGATCTCTATCAGAAAGCCTGCAATGCTGGATAAGTTTTAAGTTATTTCAATCCCAGTGTGGTCATTTTAAGCAGCGTATGCATTGGGGAAGAATGCAGGACTGTAACATGCTGGATATTGTCATGTTGTCAACCTCCTTCCCTCTGCCGTTCCATCTTTAATCCTAACCTCCCTCCTCATTGCATCCATTCTATATGGTGTACTCCACCCTCTGTCCCACTGAGTATTGAGTAGCTTCATGTGGTATTTGGTATGCATCTTCAAAGTTGATCAGTGTCTCCGGGCAACACCCTCCCCTCTCCCCCTGCCCCTTCCTTACAGTACGAAAGTTTGTCGTCAATCTAGGTGTGGAAATATTTTTTATTCATGGAAAACCGAAAAGACCAGTCAGAAAGACAAGTAAAACACCTGAACGGTGACTTAAAGAGTTTAGAAAAAAAAATGCAATACAAAGTAAACAAATGCTATGTTTGTGCTGATGCAGGTTTGAATCTCTTAAGTGCATTGCATGCCGTTATTAGCATTAGAGTAGTAATACTTGTGTGTTCCCTCGGAAAGTTGCCGGTAAATGACTGCATTTGCTTCGAACAGATTGGCCAGACTGACTATAAGGAAACGATAAAATGGTAGATTGCTGAGTTTTTTAGCTGAACCTCTTTGTGGTCCTTTGATTGATATGACCTTTGACCTGGCACTGACATGACCTCTGACCTGTATGTTTGGTGTCCCATTGCAGGAAGTAGTGCTTCTGGCAGCAGTGAACGGCGGAAAGACAAAGAAAAAGCGACCGACGGGAAGTCTCCCTTGGGCAGCGGTAGTGATACGGAAACAGGGAGTGTCATAAGTGCCAGGAGAGCGCCACCTAGCGAGAGGAGTTTGCCACCACCGCCACGAGAACTGCAAACAGTGAGCCAGGACATGGCAGCCAGCCGGCAGTCGTTCAGGATGGCAATGGGTAACCCCTGTGAGTTCTACTATTGGTGTTGTGTAGTCGCTTCTCCTTGGTTCCCTCGCACACGTTTCGTTGAGATAGCACAGCTATGCAATAAGATGCTGGACCGGGCTTATCCCACCGATTTTCTGCCTTTCAATTGTGATGCAAAAGTTAATGGCGGTTCCAAAGAGGATGACATAGGAAAGCAGAGCATTAGTTTAAATTTGTTAAGAATCGGTGTTTTTGACATTTGTGCACTGACACTTTTTTTTTTCTCAAAAATTTGAAAAATAAAACTTCGTAGTCATGTCCAAGTTCGGTTCCTTCACTTTTTCCATAAATGCAATAGATAAATTGTAATGGAATATTAATTATGATGCTCGTGAAGATGAACACTTCTTCATGTTCAGGGGGCATATAACTGCCTAAAAAAACATATTCCAAAACGCAAGGAACCAGTCCTGGGCATGTCTACGAAGTTTCATTTTGCAAATTTTAGAGTTTTTAAGTACTATATTTTTCGAAAATCCAGAGAAAAATCTGCAAATCGGACCCTTTCGTGAAATGTCCGTTTTTTGCCCCAAAAATGATTTAAAAAAATTTTCATGGTGCACATATAATCTAGAGATCCTAAGCAACAAGAATATATATAGTTTTATGGGTCTGAAAATAAAAACCAAAACAGGAGAGCAGGTTGAAGACAGCACTCCTATAAGTGCGTAGCTTTGTTTGTGCCACCTTAAGTGATCAACAGGATTGCAAAGGAATGTCAGGCAAGAAGTGAAATATGTTCAGTCTCATCTGGTCAAAGTGGTAGGAAAGTGGTTCATTTCTAGTGACTGCATCGTGTTTGATTTTTCAGTGTATTCTGTTTTGAAATGAATGCAAACTTACGAAACAAAAATATGTGCATTAGATGTTGTGTTCATCAGGTTTAATAAAAGGTTTGACTGTGACATGCATAGTTCAGTTATAGTGGCATGTTAAGTGGTAATGTTGGCATAATGTTGTGTTATCTACTTTTTGTGTTGGCATGGTTACAGATTTAAAGGAATGATTAATATGGTGTATGCTTATTGCTGCATGCAATAATACCGCACTGCAACTCTATTTTTCATACCATAATGGATTGTCTCAGTACAACTTATGAAGCATTGTAGATGATGCTGCCCTCTAGTGGAGGGACTGTAAACTTTCATTGCTACGATCCTTTGTTTGTAAATCTTAGTTCCTCAAACCAAACAGGCGGGGGCTCATGCGATAAACTGCCAAATAAGACTTGTCATTTTTTAGTTGAACACATCCAGTGGAGACAGCAGGTTAAGTGTGTGAAGAGTGTTTGTAAATTTGCATATCCACATGTTGCTTGTGAAATTTTACAAACTCTGCAGTACACCTGATTTGGATTTCTATACTTGTGCTATGATAATTTCTGTGGAAACAAGACATTTCGCTTTCGGTGCAATTTTGCTGTTTGTCGAGATGGTGACGTGAGCAGGCTTCACTCTTGTGTTCGGAGATTTTTTCAGCACGACGGCCGAGCACTTAGACGCATGATTATCGTAATAATTTTAGTATCAGTGAAGACAAAGAGAAAATTTTTCACAGACAGGTCCTGTCAGGGTAGTTCGCACAACAGCTTTCCTGTGGGTGGGAAGTACACAACCTGCCTCTCGGAAAACTGTTGGCTCAGTCTTAGTTCAAGGGAGAATGGATTTAAAAGTCACAGTACTCTTGTAAGTTGTATCTGTAAGTGAGTTTCTCTTGACGGCCCTGTTTTTATTTCACTCCCATATGGGGTTATATCATATTTAGCCTTTGGGGGGGGGGGGACGTTTTAAGTACAGTAAAGAGATATTCAAATTGCCAAAGTGGTCAACGTTTTTGTTCAGTAATGCATGTGTTAGCCAGAAATGTGTTCTCTTCAGTGGTATTGTCAAGAACGGGGTGCCCTGAAACAGTCCTTGGCTGAGTAGAAGTTGGAGGGCAAGATCTAGGATTTTAAACTCCAGCAAAGTTTAGATTAACACACACAAAAAAAAAAGATTCTATGCTTGAATTTGATGGTAAAATCTGATGAGTATAGGAGTTTCTTGGCATGTATGTTAGTGCATGGCAGTCTGGCGCAGTAGACTAGACAGAGAACTGCACCACATGTATACTTTTGCAGCCTCTGTGTGATTGTGTCGTGTCAAGGCGTGTCCCGGACATCTTGGCTCAAAGTGTCCTTTTTGACTTTCAGATCTGGAGGAGGGACAACAGGAGACCATTCAGATGATGGGGGACCTCTAAAAATAACAAGCTACAAGTACATGCTCCGTAAAGTGCCAGGAACAACTACCGCAGTCAGAGACCAAGAAAACAGAAACCAGATTTTTTTTTTTAACTCGTTCAGTGCTTACCAGAACAAAAGTCGTGCTCATCTCAGTTATGATGATTCCATATTTAAATTCCTGGCAAAAAGACTTTTCTTTCAAGCATAAGCGTACCTATGTTTCCACGATTGGTTCAAGTCAACAGCTTTCCTCAGGGTTGTTTTGACACCTTGTGCCCAGCGCATGCCAAGGAAAGCTGTTGATTCAGTTGCCGCCCTTTTCTGCCAAAGCACTGGGAGGGTTAATAAAAAAACGTGAGAACCACTCAGTCACTGCTGCAACCGAAGGATGCAGGCCGTGTGGTCCTTAACTGCTTGGAGTAAAAATCAAAAACCACCCGGCTCAGTGATAGAGAGCTGGGTTTCTGCTGTGTTCAACAGAAGTACAGGTCCCTATGATAATCAACACGAGTCATTTTTCCATGGTGATAAACACGAACCTGGGTGCCATGGTAATAAACATTTGTCAGGTTGTCTTGGTGACAGACATTTAGCCTGGTTGCCATGTTGATAAACATGTCTGGTTGCCATGGTGATAAACACTTGCCAGGTTGCCATGGTGGCAAATACTAGCCAGTTGCCTTGGCAATAAACAACAGGGTGGTTGCCATGGTGACAAACACTTGCCACACTGACATGACAAACACTGACTTAGTTACCATGGAGATCGGTGACTGACACAATGCTTGTGTTTCATTCAGTTCGGAGGAGACCATGTCAGCGTTTGGGGATGTGCAAAATGTGTCAGAAAAAAAAGGAAGACACTTCAGTCGCACAAAGCAGTTTGTACTTTAAAGTGATGCCCTGGTGTTAATTGTACAATGTACGAAGAAGCGATTGCCTGCGTGTCATCATATCATCCACTTAATGAACTGTAAGAAAACCATCACTTAAGAACTCAGTCTATTTAATTTACAAGCTAAACAGTAGGAAAGCCTCTCTTTGTTAAACACAAAGTCTTCAATTGAATTCAGCTCGAATTCTGTGCTAAATATTCCCTGGGTTGTTTCAGCCACAAATATTAACTGTGATGCAGGGAGCCAATGAAGGGTCCCATTGTAGAAGTTGGTTATGTACAATAGTACTGGTTTCTGGTATTAGCTCGCCAACATATTTTTGTGAGAAGGACAATAGTTGCATAGGGTATTACGTGTGCCGAGTGTTTTTGCGAAACAGTGGGAAGGTTTGGACCATTTGAAACAATGCATCATGGGAAGGGTGATTAGTAGAAAATGGCTATTAAGTAAAGAGTGCTTATTTGGAAATAGAAATTTTGTGCACTTTTAAAAAGGAAAAAAAGTTCTGCAGGTTTAAAAAGAAAAAATGAAATGTCATGGTGAAAAAAAAATTTGGTCCTTTGAAGTGAAAGAAAACTGATTACATGTATTGATATACTTTGGTTTATAGATCATTTAAAAGTTAACATGGTGTAGCCATAAACTTTAAACGTTCATTTATGCCATACAAGGAGTGACTGATAAAACTTCATGCATGTTCTCTTTTTATGGACAAATTAACAAATAAAAGTGGTGTCATGTACATATATTTTCACAAAGTCCTGGCGCTCATCTGTCATTCTTCTCTTCAGGACGTGTCCATTCGTCTCTGAAGTTGACGAGGACCAGGTTATAAGATATGAAAAGGCCAAGTATTTATTTTTGAAACTCATGTGGGTGTTCCTTGAGAAGTTAATAAACTCTGAAATCTGTAGCACATTGTGTCAGATGAATGCTATCGTAAGATGGTGGCCTCAATGCATATTTGTTGTGGAAGGAGCTGATAAAAATGTGAAAAAAGTTAGCAAGGAAACAGGAAACAAGGAAGCAAGTCTGTCCTAAAAATGCTTGGTATTGATACAAAGTGGTGCTTTACAAAAACTGCCTGTTTGATTGAAGTATGTATTTTAAAGGAAAAAAAAAATTCTTTACCTGCACTCTGAGGAACAGGCTCTGAGGAAACCATGGTTTTAAAAAGTCCAAAAACAAAACAGATTTTCTGGTTTGTCAGTTAAACCTTTTACTATATTTTACGCAATGGTCTGTTGCATGCTTGCCTGATCAGCGTGGTGGATGTATGTGTATTTCTGGAGTACATTCGCTCCCGAGACTTAAATGTAGGGATGGATTGGAAAGTGTGAGTTGACTTTAACCCTTTCCCACTTGAATTAAGACTGAGTCAACAGCTTTCCTTGGTAAGGAAAGCTGTTGACCTGAGGCATGTGATCTTGATAGGTTTCACCTACAGTTCTCTTGTCAAATCTGCTAAATACCTAACCCATGCCAAGGAAGGCAGTTGACCTGGGGCATGTGGCCTTGACAGGTGTCCTCTACAATTATCAGTCATATTGTTTTTTTATTGCTCTTGGAATTAGTGGAAAACACTGAAGCCCATGACATTTTACCACCAGCTGGTTTTGGGAAAGGGTTAATGAGACTTGTACTTTTGTGAGTTGTCAAGTGATGCCAGTTCAAAAGCCATTTGTCACCATTACAGCTGCATCATGCTGTAAATTGCTTTATTTTTACATTTGTAAATTTGAGTGTTTTATTTGTAACCCTCTGCAAAAAAAAAGGGGCGGGGATGGAGTGGATTTGTTGTCTGTCCATCTACCTTTCAGTTTCTCCATCTGCCCTCATTATGTAACCTAGATACCTAGAAAATTGGGATGCAGTGCCACGAAATTTGTACCAAAGCCTCGCCCTATAACGGGCCAGATGTGTGCAGAAAACCAGCTTCCGCTAATCATTTTGGGGATTGATTTGTTGGATTTTTGAAAGAAATTATCTGGAGGTCATAAGAGTGGTTTCCTGGGGGTCATGTTAATGTGGCGTAAGAAGGATGAACCAGAGCTGACGCAGTTTTTGTCATCGGAGGTGTACCATACCATATGATAGGTTAAAGCCTTCTGGAAACCAGCCTCACACAATCCTTTGTTATATTTCATCAATATTTCAAAGTATTTATTTGCATGACTGTGAGTGACGTCTATGGCTATGACATCGTTGCAGTATTTTAGAAAGATTGAGGGAAGCATGACCAATAATTCTTAAAACCTCGGGGATGGAACCCTAGGAAACGTCGTCTTTTTTTCTTTCTTTTTATTAATTTTTTTTTCTAACATGGAAGCTGTATGAGAGGGAGTAGGGGAAGGATCTGATAGGTCAAGAAGTAGATACTGCAACTTCACTAAGTTGATTGTACCTTATGATGGACCAGAACCATATTAAAAACACGAGTCTGTTGATCCTTTTTTAAAATGAATTATTAAAAGAGATCTAATTATATGTATAGTTTCACCATGTTGGAATAATGATCCTAATGTGTCAGTGTTGCAGAAGGTCCCTGGGTCATTTTGCACAACAAAAATTTTAGCCTTTTGTTTTTTGAATCAAATTTCAGTCCAACTAAAAAAGGTGCATTTCACAAATTAGAGTTTCAACAATCGTGATTAACTCTTTCAGCGCCAATCATGTCTAAAGTTGATCTACTGAAGTCAGACAATTCTGAATTATCATTAGGATCCCAGATTTGTATTCCTCATAAAAGGACCTTTCATTCAAGTACCAGTATTTATATAGTTCAAGAGAGAAAAGCTGTCGACTCAGTCCAAAGTTTGGCACTGAAAGAGTTACTTGTATGCACTCAATCAGCAAAAAGTGCTTGATTTGCTTGATTGGGGAGGCTGTAGGTTTATGTGAGTGCAACCTGTATAATTTCATGAAAATGAAGCAATTTACAGCAGTAGCGTGATGGTTTTCACAAAATCTGCTTCCACTTAACCGATGACAGACTCCACAGTTTGTCTTACTGATGGAAGATCCCCAAGTTATTCATTGCATAGGCATGGCCATTGGTGAACCATAGAGGCAATAGTCCGTCGTCAGGTAGGCTTCAGCCTGTTCCACACTACAAAGTGATCCCCCGTCTTACGAAACCACCCCCAAGTGCAGCAGAAAGGTGGCCTTGTAACAGGGATGGCCTCTTGGGGGGGGGGGAGGGGTGAAAAGAGGGGAACCACTGTAGGTGCAGAGATTGGGGTGCATGCCTGCTGAATCGTACGTCAGTTCACTGCGCTATACAAAAACCACAGACTTCAGACAAAGCATGTTTCCGCACTTAAGTCTAGATAGTTGAAGGATAGCTCCCTGATGAAAAATTCACAATCATTTTATTTTATTCCAGTTTTATACGTGGGCATATCTGTCCGTGTAGACACGGGATGTATTATTATTATAAGACATGCACAAGTCTTGCTCAGTTTGTCCTGTTAAAAACACGATTTTATTTTGTTACCAGGCAACACCAAGCACAAGAATGAAAGAGATGCACAGTTTAAAGTGAAAACTAACTGCACATGCAATAGAATGGTCTTCCTTTACGTGAAATCCAATTCCTGTCGTGTCCCAATGATCGTATTTAGAGTGTATTTTGGTCACACTTTTAAAAGTAGTTTTGAATGGCCCATGAACGTATTCTGATGGTCCCCAAAATGGCTTCTAAGGAAGTAAGACTACACACTGAAACGAGCACAATCCATAAAGTAAAATTCACATGGTATAGATGAGTTCGGAGTACATTCAGTGTGGATTTAATTGAAAGGGGTTCATCGATCTGCTGGTCATACTCGTCCACATGCTGGCGAGCAAGTACTGTATGCAAAATATTCAGTGTCCCTCCCACTTTTTGGCCGTTCGAGACGTGCGAGAACTATGAATTCTTGGGACCACTGGCGCTGTTTTGCAGACTTTCCCAATCCACATCATGTGCATTGAACTTAAAATGCATGCACTGATACATTGACAAGAAAAAAAATTCAAGTTTGTGTGCACCCTTGGACAACGGGTACGAGGAACACAGAATGTAGCATCGGAACAGGCGAAAAGTCACTGTGTACATTAAAATGAAAATACATATGAATTAGCATTTAAATGATGATTGCCTAAATATCATGTTCATTTATTTGGCCTACTTTGCCTCTGAAACCGTAAACTAAACTATGGCTGAATGGATTCCTTTCCTCCCGACATGCTGTGAGCTTAAGTGTTGAGAAAAGTTGGCGGCAAGTTTTTTTTTTTTTTTCACCCCTTTAATAAACCCTATGCGTAGAGGGGCTGCAAGTATAAATCAACTTAGAATTGATGTGATGACGCCTCTGTATTACATCAATTACTCTGTGTAAAAATAATGTGTTACAAAATGCTAGATTGAGTGCCTGCATATGTGTGTGTGCATGTGATCGGAAATGAAAACGTCGCAGCTTTGTAGGTGTGCCAGTAATGACGAGCAACATGTTAAGATGACAAAATGATTATTTATTGAACTCACAATGACAAAACTACAAAGTGACTGCCAGGACACAGAAAATAAAATGAGGAAAACATGAGATTTGGGTAGGGTATTGCTCATCGCAAAAAGATATTAAACACAACGTGTAATGACCATACATATTTTTTCATGCATGGTAGGTGTGGATGCTACTATTTATACATTGATCATAGCTTTCAGTATTCCCACCGTGGGGTAGGGGATGGGGATGGGGAGGGGGGAACTATGGGAAGGGATTATTGCTACTCATAGGTTCATGCATGTTCAGTGCAACTGCAAAGAATCATGGGATTGGTGTGGCCAAATTGAGAGGGCCTAATTTTTTGCATATCCTCTTTGTACAGAATTGTAATTAAAATTTACCTATGCCATTAGCTTATTTCTTGTAGGTATATTGTTTCTCTGATGTAAGTTTATTTAAACTGTGAATATTACCAAACCAGGTATCTGTATGCCACTGTTTGTTTACTTCTGTTCCTGACCAAAACAAAGGTGATTTTAAACTGATTTTTTTACACGAGTATCCGATCTTAATACCAGTGGACCACTTTTCACATGCAGGGTAGGTCATAGATTGAGAATTAGAATGGTGGATAATTATCAACCGCACGTTGAGATTGTCGGTTCTGTAAAGCAGCCAGTGGGAATGCCTTTCTGAAGTAGCTGATCAGAGCACCTCTGAGAAGCAGCCAATCGGAGCACCAACTGCTTAGGGTGATTACCTAGTCTTTCGCCTCCGGTCTGTTTCTGTATTACCTATGTATCTTCCTATCTACAGTCAAAATCCATAGAAATGTATGTATACAATCTTGTGTCTGCCTCCATTGTTTTAATAAAAACCAATGTATCTCAAAGTCATTGTCTGCTCTTGATTTTTGCACAGTGAAATATTTACCTGTCGAGCCAAAATGCTTTTAAAAGTACACTCTGTCATCTACATTAATTTTGGTACATTGGCATGCATACATTCATAACGTGTGTTGCCACATAGCCAAACAAGGTCATCTTTCTCCTATACTGGATGTATGTATTTGCACCAGGAGACCTCTTTACAAGCACTTGTGTAATAAAAAATTAAACTTTTTAAACCCTGCCCCCCCACCCCACCCCAAAAATCAAATTTTTTGTGCATCTTTTGAGCTTTGCTGATGGAAGCTTATGCAGCCCCGTGTCTGTCCGTCCATCCATCTGTAAACTGTTGCTTGTTAGTGCGATGTTCTCCATAGTTTTCAAGTTAGCCCAATATAACTTTCAGAAGTTACAGGGGGTAAGAAAATCTAGGCCCCTTTTGATATTTGTGATGCCACCTGCATTATGTAATAAAGGGGTCAAAATGTGAAAGTCTTGTGAACACTCTAGCATCTTTAATTTTTAGCAGATCACGTTTTTAGGGGAGGTCAGATTTTAAGCTGCTAATGATACTAGTGGCATCACCTAAAATTTGATGGCAATTCTGAGGGAAAATGTGTTTTAAGATGTAAACTTCCATATTTGGAAAAGTAATTTGATTAGACTTGCCAAATTTAAAGGATCTATAGACCATGGCCAAAGGTAGAATCTTATTTAATATCAGTGACCTTGACCTATCTTTGTGAGGTCACCATACTTGTAAAGTTGAAAAGGTCATTTGTAAAGGCAGGGTGTAGCTTGGACATCGATGGCAAAGAGAATTGAGTCTCCAGGTCAAAATTGCACTTGATTATGTAATACATAAAACTGAACTTTGTGACCTGCTTTTCGGGTCACTGTGACCCGTGCAGTAATTATGAAGTTTGTCCTAGTTTATCGTTTTTTGTCAAAGTTACTACCTGATTTGAACAAACAGACTGTATATGGAAATCTGGATGTGGGGCGCATACTTTGAGCAATTTTTTAATCCGAATTGAAGGTCAAGGTCAAATGGCCAGTTTGAATATAGGAGTCATCTCATGAATGCTCTGCACCCCACAATTTTTTTAGATAGGCTCATATAACATTTAGGAGACATGAAGTGTATAAAAATCTTTGTCAACATCAATGTTGGTGGTGCCACTTAAAGTATTATGTAATATACAGGTCAAATGCGACAATTTTGTGACTGCAATACTGTCCACAGTTTTCAAGTTAGCCCAATATAACTTTCAGGTCTTCTAGGGTGTATAAAAATCCAGGTTCATTTCAGGATTTGTGACGCCACCAACAATATTTTGCAATATAGGGCGTCAAAATATGAAAATCTTGTGAACACTCTAGCATCTTTAATTTTTGGCAGATATTCACCAAAATTCTGGGATAGTGGGGGAGTTCATAATCTAAGTTGCGAATTATACTAGTGGTGCCACCTATAAGTTGATGGAAATTATGAGCCAAAATATGTTTTAAGATCTGAAATTCCGTGTCTTGAAATGTAATTGGATTAGACTTGCCAAATATATAGGATATATGGACAATGTCCAAAGCTAGAAATATCAGTGACCTTGACTTATTTTTGTGAGGTCACCATGCCTGTAAAGTTGACCGAAGTGACTTTGTTATGGCAGGGTGTAGCTTGGACATCAATGGCAATGTCAGCACACCACCAAGCCTATGGGCTTCTTGTATTACATAATCTCAGTGACCTTGATCTTCTGTTCCAAGGACCAATCGCTTTTTGAAATAAAATACGTTTAACCCAAGGTCACTGAGGACATAAAGTTAAGGACTCGCTTATTGTCTTGGCACATGCAACAATATCCATCATTGGAATTGCACAAATAAGCTATGGTTACATGTCGTACAAAATGCCACCTGGTGGACATTTTATACACTAAATTTACATAAGTTTTATATTTTCAGAAGCCACTTGAGGACTCAAGTTTGAAATGAACAGGTGCAATATAACCAAGGTGCCAGCAGAGGATTAGGCCCATGGGCCTCTTGTTTCATGATTTAGTACAATTGCAGCAATATTATAAGTTGTAGTGGTTTTCCATGTACAAAATTTTGGTTTTCATCAGTCAAATTTGTAATTAGGCCATTTTTTTATCTATGCTGACCTGAGGTTGCAGAGCTTATGCAACCGCTCACGTCTGTCCATTGATCTTTCCGTCCTTCTGTAAACTTTTGCACATTATTGCGATACCATTAACAGTTTTCAAGTTAACCCAATAAAAGTTACAGGACTTGTGGGGTGTATGAAAATCTAGGTTAAGTTCGATATTGGTGGGGCCACCTACAGTATCATATATATATATATATATATATATATATATATATATATATATATATATATATATATATATATATGTATATATATGTATAGATATATATGTATATGTATATATATATATATATATGTATAGATATATATGTATATGTATATATATATACATATGTATATATATGTGTGTACATATATATATATATATATATATATATATATATATATATATATATATATTTATATATATGTCAAAATGCAAAAATCTTGTGAATGCTGTAGCAACTTTAACTTTTGGTGGATCGAAATGAAATATGGTGGGATTATGGGGGGAGGTCAAAGAAGTGCGTGCTGACATCATGTTCAGAGCATCATTGGGTGACACGTCTGGCTAACTCCACTAGCTTTGGGGAGTGGGTCCCATCCTGCCAGTTGAGAAAGGCGATTGTGGTCCTGTTGTCGCACATAATGAGTGTGTGTTTGTGCTCCAATAGGTCCTAGATGTGGAGGAACACAAAGCATATTGCCTACAGTTCCAACCACTTTGTGGTGGGACATGGCCTATTTCGGCCAAAAGCCCTCCACATAGGCCCCCCAACTGGAGATGAGTCTATCTGCATGGTGAGTTGCACCTGAAAGGGCACCAACGTCTGACCTGACATGACGTATAGTATAGACTTGGTCCACCAAATGAGGTGCTGGTAGTCCTCTGGGAGCACCGGTACCTGCAGCTGGTAGCTCTGGTCCTTCCATCATCTGTCCTGCAGAGTGCTGCAGGCGATAACTGTGTAGGCAACTGTAGGGGACCTGGGAGTCCACTGCGGTCAGGGAGCCTTTCAGGGTTTGACACTGCAGGGCTGTGTGAACCTCGAGATTCACAATTAGACCTTAGTGTCTGCAAAGTTCCAGAACGGTCTGTGTGTTGCTCAGTTAATCCAGTGCCTGTTGAGTTAGGCTAACGTGGTCCTGTAGTTGCACACTATGAGGACATGTTTCTGCTCCACCAGGTCTTGGAAGCAGAGGAGCGCTAAGTATATCGCCTCCAGTTCCAACCAGTTTATGTGGTGAGATGCAAATGACGCCGGTCAAGGGCCCGACGCCATCTGGCTCTCCATGTGAGTTCCCCACCCGGATCAAAACGAGTCCATGTAAATGGTGAGCTTGGTCTGAAAAGGTTCCAACATTTGTCCCCTCATGTTCTCCTTTACAATCCATCCATGTTGAGAATCAGCACCGGGGCCTGATAGCCCTGGTCTCTCATCCATCTGCGCTGCAAAAAGCTTGCTATAAGGGGCAACAGTGGAGATGACCGAGAGGGAACTGGGAGTCCATGGAGGATGGGAGCCCAACAGGGCAAGCCATTGTTGTGCCAAGTGGACCTTGCCAGTCAGAAAGGCTCTGAGCAAAGACTGAAGTCTCTCCCACCTGTCTTCCAAAGGTCAACAGGTGTAGGCAACCAGGTTGAACTGGATGCCGAGGAAGACAAAAGTCTGCTCCAGCTGAAGACTGGACTTGGGTAGGTTTACTATCAGGCCCAAGTGATGGCAGAGTTCCAGAATGGTTTGTGTGTGGCACTGTGAATCCAGTTGCCGAAAGCTCAGATAAGCCAATTGTCCAGATACACATGAATGGGAATGGCTGAGCGTTGAAGGTAAGCAGCAGCTGTCTGTGCTGAACGGAAGCACCCTGAACTGCTATACTTGGCCCGCAAATGAAAAACCGCAGATACTTTCGTGAAGTCTCTATTATTGCCACGTGGAATAACACAGCCTTGAGATCCAATGACGTCATCCACTTCATGGGCCGCAGGGCTGCTGCCACTGACCGGGCTGGGGTCTCCATTTGAAAGGACGGGACTTCCAGGAAGGTGTTCAGCATTGCCAGGTCTATGACTTGGAGCCATTCTCCATCCCTCTTGAGGTACAGGAAGAGAAAGTTGTAAAAGCCCAGAGAACCTTGATTCTCTGCTGGCTCTATGTCGCACTTGCTCTGAAGCATCTGAAGTGCCTCTACGAACGCCAATGGTTTGGGTTCCAAGGTGGGTGGAGCAAACCACCATGGTTCTCAGCTTGACAGAGGCTTGTCTTCGCTGTAAGGCAGCCTGTAGCCATGTCTCAGGATATTGAGGATGAATGAATCATCTGTGATAGACTCCCATTGCATGCAATATGCGGTGAGGCAGCTGTTGACCGAGGTTACATGGAGTCTAACAGTGTGGAAGTTGGGAATCCTGAGAAGTTGGTTTCCAGGATACGAGAGTCAGGAACGCTGAGGCTTTCCTGACTTCTTTCCTCTACTGGAAGACTTGCCCTTCCTGGATTGCTGTCTGCCTTTTCCAGGACATGGTGTCCCAGTGGGAGCACAAGTCGAGGGTCAGGTGCACCGGCTCTGAGAAGTCCTGTGCTTTGGGGCTGAGGCTGCCAAGGATGACAACAACTGAGCAGAGTATTCCGAGCACCTCGGAGCGTGCCTGGTTGGTTGAGCCATCTTTTTTACAGAACCCATGGTCACTGGCTCTCTGCAATTGTCAGAGCATAAATGGCTTGTGCGGAGAGCCCTGGACCTAGTTCAAGATCTGCTGATGGACGAACCTGACAACAAAACCTCATCTTCCACCTCTGTATCTAGGTCCAAAGACTCAGGACTCGCGAGGGGGATGGTAATGCCCAAGGTCCTGTCGAACAATGCATTGTCCAAGGGTGACTGACCCTCCACCCGTGAAAGCAGGGGTCTGTCACCATGCCTGACGTAGGAGTAGTGAGAACCTCAGCAGAAGTAGTCGCTGTCACCGATGCCACCTTGACCTGATCCTTCCACATGGGGATAGACACAGGAGGCAAGGGAGGCCTCTTCACACAACTGCTGATCCTGGCAGAGCTGGATTTCTGCCTGCCGGTCAAGAGAGTGGGGTAGCATCTCCGGCTCAAATGCAGGAACAAGCGGGATCGCCAACTGTTTGGGCTGGGGCAAAGCCACCTGAGGTGCAGAAGGGACTGCCATTACTGCTGTTGGGGGAACAGAGGTTCCACCTGGACAGCAGGTGCCGACACCGCCGGGGCCAAAGACCCACTAACAGCAGCAGAAGAAGCCCCCACAGCTGTGGGTGTCTTAATCCTACTTCCCCTTTGCCTATGCTTACAATCCAAGCTCTCATATCCGGGAGCTCGAGAAGTATGTTCAGGCAGCAGTGCATTAGCTGGCACTCCAGGCTTACAATCCAAGTGTTCAGACTGGCTGAGGTGCTGGCTTTCTGTACTTCCCAGACTTATGATCCGAGTGCTTGGGCTGGCCAAGGTTCCAGAATACCTGGACGGGAACCCGCAGGTTTTCACTCCTGATGCTTTAGTTTGAGTGATCTCTCTTGGTCTGAGTGCTCGGACCGGCGGACCCACATCTCAACAGCTGTAATCTATGCTTGGCTGACTTCTTTGGCGCAGAGTCCGAAGAAGAAACAGTTTGCTGAGAGGGGGCAAGCAATGCACGGAGCACCTCAGCCTCAATCTTCATGCTCTGTGACATAGATTCCAAAGCCAGGCTGAGCTTTGGATCAGTGCCAAGAGCACAAGTGACAATTGTTTGGGGCAAAGTTGGTGGCACAAGTTCCCCATGTGGTGATCTCTTGCTTCCAGACTTGCAACCCCGACATCTTTTCACTTTCTCCCAAGGGGTATCAGATGTAGAAACATCCTTCATCTGCGACTATGGACTAACCGAAGTAAGTCTACGCTTTTTCCCATCAGCCTAATGAGACTGTGGACGAACTGAAGTAAGTCTACACTTTTCCTCATTCTTGATGAATGTATGAGGTTCGCACATACCACCTACAATCATGATTAGTGGTGATTAATCTGATTCAGTAACACGAGGTTTTATTTGGAAGATTACAACGGGGAACTGTTTTTTTTTTTTCAATTTAATATCCAGAATCTACGGTATGGCTTTAACTTCCCTTGACGCATTCAATTTAATCTGTTGACATTATATTTTACTGATCAGGGACAATTTCATCATCCCTAAAATTTGTATCTATGTACCCTCAAGAAAGTAAGTACCGGTATTCAGTTCAATCTGTCCACGATATATTTTATTGAACACAGAAAGTGGAAAACTAGTTGGAGATGACAAGGTAGACCAACCGTCCCATACGGAAGTTTTTGGTCAATCTGATCTTGTTAGTAATGTCTTCGAAAACAGTCTGCAAATAAAAAGAATGAAAGCGAAATATCAAAAAAGCTGCGGGAAGTGATATTACGTAAATCTACAACTGGTCACAGTTTGGTTATTCCAGTTAAAGTTGGAGGTTTTCCCTCTACTACAGTGGTAGACAGAGCTTCACAAGAAACAATATTGAAGGTGAAATGTCAAAATAAATCCAAAATTGTAAATAATTATATCAATATAATATAATTTGTTTAATGGTACGACAGTTATCTATAAATCATGGACAACTACGATTGCACGTGATATTTAAGATATATATAAATTTTTTATATATAATTTTTCATTCCATTACAAGGTAAAAGATACAAGTGTTTGCACACATCCGTTTTTGCAATACATATGTATTTTAAATAATCTTAGAATTATTTACATGTTCAAACTTAAACAAACTTTAATCTCACCAGGGACCTGCAATTTATAGCAGGTCCCTGATCTCGCAAAATCAAATACTGGTTCTTCTACAAACATTTCTAAACAAAATTAAAAATATGGTACCATGCACATGTGATAAAGTTGAAATAAAATTATTATTTGAACCGCACTAGTCATAAACCAAAACGTACATTCCTGCTGAACCACAGATGCATCCAATAGTAAATCTATCTGTATTAACATAAAAGTGCTTGCATAATATTGAACATTTATGAAAATAGTGTTCTATATTGTTGAAGATGTCCGCCTGGCGGGAAATTGATGGGTTGAGAGGTTAAGAAGTGTAAGAGTATTCTAGTGTTACCACTTAGTGTTACCACGAATGTTTTCCAAGGAATTCACTGGCATATATTTACAAAATAGTTTTAGGCCATAAAGAGCTAGAACAGTTTCAAATGTGCAACTTACTCTGTTATACGTACATTCTTTGACTTATTTATTCTTCAGTTACTAGTTATAAATCTACGTAATCGTAACTCTTTAACAGCTTCTTAGCCAGATGTATGTACGTATCACCTCAATGTCACTGACCTGACATAAGGAGGGAGCAATGCACGTTTTCTGATATATCTTGCAGTCTTGAAAAAAATAATGTTTAGTTTCTGTAAAACGTTAAAACGTCGGGTATATATTTTGCTATGTGAAATCACCAACACAAAGGCAAAATTCTTTACATTAAAACAAACAGAATATAAAAAATATAACATCTTTGCAACAAGATGAATAATATATATTTACTTTTGATACAGAGAAAAATGAACTACCAGGATTTGATGACAAATTGAACGATTTTTTTAACTATCATCTTCTAATCTACCTGAAGTACACATTGTTATCTTTCAAATACACCTAGGTGTGATAAAATGAAAGTTTAATGCTTATTTGACAACATATAGAGAGGTTAAATTCATTTGTGCTAATTCCCCATGTTGATCCATGGAGAAAAAAATGAGGGTCATGGAAAGTGACCACAAGATGTGGGCAGTCAACCATGAACATGATGGGCAGCACAACCTTTAGGCGAATTTAGAACTAAACAAGATCTTACCTATTGAAAACAGCTGCACACAAGTCTGCACGACATCCATTTGCAGTGATTGCGTATCGATCAGGGCTTTGAAGAAAAGTGTTCCCGGACGATGAAAAAAACCCCCACTAATGTTTGACATTATTCAGAGGAAGCAGCTGAAATGTACGCCATATCTCATATTCGATCTTTTTGTTTGTTTGTTTTTTTGTCTGAATGCAGAACATCGAAAATGGTTTTTTTTTTCCCGGATTGCAGGATGT
The DNA here is from genome assembly GCA_964020975.1 of Hermodice carunculata. NCBI lineage: Eukaryota > Metazoa > Annelida > Polychaeta > Eunicida > Amphinomidae > Hermodice > Hermodice carunculata. Next base: position 77,318,303 of record OZ026626.1, on the reverse strand, counting down.
AGTGCATTTGACATCTAACTGACAGGAAGTTGACTCACATACAATTACTGCATATTTAGAAATTAAGTAACACTCTACAGGATGCAAACAATGATGGGAACACGCATCTTACGTCTTCTGCTGGCCTCATGCTTTGCTGTACTTGTATATGGATCCGCTTGTGGATTTAAAGGACAACGTGAGTATCTGTAATCAGGATGCCTTGACATGAAATCACACTTATGCCCTCAACATTTAAAAATGCTCGCGAAGGCAGAAGCTTGAAAGTTTTCTTTGATAGACGCAGAAGGCGTTTGGAGCGTCACTGTACAAGTAGTCCTTCTCAAAACTATCTGGTACGGCTTTAGAATTTACGCCATGTGTTCATCACCAAATTCCGATAGCACGTACTGATCAAGTTACGCAAAAGGAGTTCGGAGTGTCACTACAAGTCTGTGTATGCGTTCGTAAAATTACGTTGTACTTTTAGAAACTGAGGGAACTCTCAGTTACAAAATACCGATAGCTATCTCACCATGAACTGCCGAAGTAACGTTATTCAAATTCTCCGGATTACTTTGTTGGCGGACATGTATGAAGTTATCCCCAGAGATTTTTCAACATTTTTATCAATTTTTATAGTTCACAAGTAAACTGAGACAGCACAAAAACTACAAAACACAACATAATATATCATAGATTGCCGTTGCTTAGGTTGCTCTGGCAAAGAAAGTGAAAACTTTGTGTTCACCGCAAACCCAACCAGAATTTACCAGGATGGCCTCGCATGTTACGGTCGCACTGGTCACGGGCAAGGCTCTTTGTTCAACGGGAATACTTTCATAAATTCGATCATGACTTATTGGACAACTTTTGCCCGCAGGATTAACTGATTTATATGTATATATTCAATCCTGTCCAAATAGGCCAACTTACTAATTAATTCGCTAACATCAAATTTAGAGCTGACGAAAATCTGACCGGGTGGAGAGAAAACACCCTGAGCTCAAACAGCTCCATTTGCAGTTTTGAGAGAATAGTTTACGTATATAAACACACACACACACACACACACACACACACACACACACACACACACACACACACACACACACACACACACACACACACACACACACACACACACACACACACATATGTATGTATCACTGTCATATTCTGTGACATTCTGTGCAGATTGCCCACGCGGTTGGACACGTCTGGATCCTTTCTGTTACAAATATGTGGGGGACGCATTGAAGTATTCTGCTGCCCACGCCAAGTGTCAGGAACTGTGTGCAGAACCTGCAATAGACATTGGGCCAACGTTGAGAAAATTCATGAACAGGTATGAATTATTCAGTCTTAAACCTTATCTCTGAGTAAACCAGTTCAACCACCAGTTACTTCAAAAATGTCTGCCGTGTCTTTTATGCTTAATGTTAATTCTAACCACGCGTCATGAGTACTCGGTACCTACGGTATATACATTGTGGTCGTAGCACATACTCTAACTAAAAGCACAACCCCAATGTTGAAGGGGGTAATATCTGATAAAAATCCACATATCTCCAGTAAATTTGCAAAAATGATACAACCAATTAACGTTTGGGTTGTTTATAACAAATAGTACCGTTTTGCGTTAGCACGACGTGCTACTATTAGAATGTACACGGTAGTCTGTTCCGGAGTCAAGCTCATCAAAAACGTGAAATAGCGGTAAAATGTAAGTTAGAGATAGGATAGTGAAATTTACACCAGGGATGCATCATACCAAGAGCATCGGCGCCATGTATTGTTTTTGACCTTGACCTGTTTTCAAGGTCTGAGGGCCCAAGAACAAATCAATTTTTGTGCATCTTAGTTTGTGCATCCTTTCAACAAGTGCAACTACTTTTGCAAAATATTGTGGCGGGGGACATAGATCCTTTGGATCACTGTGCACTTGTTTATATATCGTATCAGGTCGAAGGTCAGATGTATCGTTGCCTGAGCGTTTTTGCAGACTTTGTACCTTTAACAGTAATAATTATACAGAGGACCAATTCCATATAGTCTTAGTTTGCTCCACTTATGCTGAGTTGAGAACTAAATGGATATCAAATTTCTATTAGGAAAACTCCACAAAACTGAAATTTACTTCACTTATGAGTACACACAGTGAGGATAAAATATATTATTTAGGCTTGTTCGTCATTCATGCTTTCAAACTCAGGGAGAACAAGCTTGACCAACAAATGGAAAGTGTTTATTAGTTAATGTTACAAGCCGGCTGTTGCAAATAACATCTTTATGTTTATTATAGTTTTTTTATGAAAGAAATACGAACGGTTCTGTACACCCTCCCCCCAAAAAAACAACAAACCATTGAAATTGTAGTTCTTCTCTGTACTATGGGCCTATATAATAATATACATTACTGATTGATTATTATCATTAGCATTATTAGTAGCAGCATTTTGTTGTGATAAACAGTGACATTGTAATTATGTCACTGCTTATGGTTGCTGAAGCTTCACTACTATTACAAATATTAATTATTAACTTATAAATTATTATTATCACTAGCAGCAGCATTTTGTTGTGATAAGCAGTGTTAGAATTACAATTGAAATCTACCAAAGTTGAAATCAACCAATGCTGTCTTCATTCCCTCAGGCGTATGGCAGGAGAAGTGTGGATTGGTGGATATTATCACCCTAATCCTAAAGATTTTACTGTTGAAACATCCTACCCAAAACATTTCTTCAAGAGTAAGCTGCTACAAGAACAAGTTGCTGACATGAATGCGCTGGAGAATAATATACAATACGGTGGTTGCATGGTTGCGAGCAGAAATGAGTCGTTTTCTAAACCGACTATAATCATTAAGCGCGGAAAAAAATGTACTGAGTCACATAAGGTCATCTGCCAAATACTGAAACGTCGGAGTAGGTGAAGATTTGATATTCTCTCCCTCATTCTCTCTCTCTCTCTCTCTCTCTCTCTCTCTCTCTCTCTCTCTCTCTCTCTCTCTCTCTCTCTCTCTCTCTCTCTCTCTCTCTCTCTCTCTCTCTCTCTCTCTCTGGGTCAGTCGGTCGGTGCGTGTCTATCTGTCTCTTTCTCTGTGAAACCGACCCGGAAGAATGCCCACGCTTTACGCTGCATTAATTTGCGAACGCAAGAACAAGTAACCGACAAAAATAATTGGTAAACTATTTGCAAGCTGCAACGATGATATTGTCAGATAGAATTCGGAGAGACGAGAAAAAGCCGAACTACAAGCTTTGGAAAAATCGATTTATCAAATATATTCTGTTTTGGAATCTAGCTTTACCAACTTCCGTCCCCAAGTAGGGATGATGAATTAAACGGAATGTTATCGTTATTAAATATTCACAAAGTGTATGGGGAATGTTTTTTTTTTTTTTAACACAAAATCATGCTGATTTATGTCGACCTGATTGAACGTTTTTATATGGTCTAGTTACAGTCCAACAGACAGTGGATTGATAATGCATAAAGCGCACTGGTTATACACCAGACTTTCCTTTGTGCTCAAGTTGTGTCAAATTGATAAAAAAAAAATGGAAAACCTCGCACGATTGAAAACTTTTGTGCTTGAATAAATATTTTCTGAGCAGTCGTCAGAAGAGATTGGGAAATCGCGGCCCGACCTTGACAATTTAACATGTTCAGTTTCAAAATAACAAGATATCTTTATGTTTCTCAAGTACACTCTCTGCATAAGATACCCGGGACTAGCCGAAGAAGTTTAAGGAATGATAAAGAGTCATTCGCAACAGATCAATTTATATTCTTTGCTTATATTAATGACAAAAATAGCACTTTCCTCTGCGATTTTAAATTGGACAAATATTACACACTTTTTCGGCCCTTATATATAATCAGTATGTCCGGAGAGTGCGCGAATAAAGAGATATCTTTCGTGTACAAATAAAATAAAATATCTGACTAACGTTAACATGAACAATCCTAAGAGATAATCTTGTTTTTCTTTTCAGGTTTCGGCACGTCTTACGGTATTCACGAAGCGGTAGTATTTTGAAGGATAACAAGAATGTACAGAACTTGAAATCAAGATTGTTCTGCATTTTATCACTCAATAAAACAGCATACAACATCAGATCTGTAGTGTCGCTGTCCTAGGTGCAGTTACGATCTTCGGAATGCCACCCAAAAATAAAATAAATAAAATGTGGAATTACAGAGTTTTGTGCATAGAAATAACATAGAACATAGCATAATGGTAAATCGAAACCCACTGTTAAAATGTAATATTCTTCGAAAAAGTTTATAAATTGTACAGTGTGCTCGTCCAGCCTCATCACGATCCAATTTCTGTCGGCAACTTTGATGATAATCTGAGCATTAGGGATTCTGTCAAATTGATTAACTACTTATGACAAATAAAGTAGATTTTGAAAAAAAAAATGTCCATTATGCCCGGAAAAATACCCATTTTTTACAAACGATTCCCTAAAAGCTTTACCGTATCGAATGTTCTAACTTCAATATGTGAACGCAAGCATTGACCATCATGACTTTCTCTGCATCAATGATTCCACCAGCATTCCCCCACCCACCCACCCATGCCCACTCTCGCCGCCAGCTGTACGGCTACAAAATTCCGTTTGTGACCGGCGGTGTGTTTAGTCCTCAGTTATCCGCCGCTGGAATGCCGGCATTTTTGCTTTCCGCCCTTCACATGACCGGAAAAAGTACAGTGTCGTTAATGTCGTCTTCTAATGTTTTTGAAGAATTACAAGGCAATTAGTCAAGAACGTTTCTCGGTGTACTCTGCGCGCAAAGCGCACACAAACTGTTCACTCGATCCCCAGAGTAATGATCATAATTAGGAACGTGAAAGTAAGCTTGTTTATCCTAACTTCGCTGCCAAACTACCACATTTAGAATGACTTTGAGACCATTTCAGAAAAAGTATAATTACAGAGACTCTACAATTCCATACCCAATAAGCGATCCCAGTGAAAAATCAGAGTAACGTATTGGGATCAATGTAGACATATGAATGATTGCAAAGTATCAGTGAGTAAAAAAAAGTAATTCTTTTATTGACTGACAAGGTTATAATTGAGGGATATATATATATATCATAGCACATAATAAATGTATAACATATGGGGTAATAAAACACAAAGGCACCTGGAAGATGCTGTGATTTCTGGTCCCTAACGTTTCAGTGCCAATCACGTCTAAAGTGGATCTACTTAAGTAAAACTAGTCTGAATTATCATTTGGATCCCAGATTCGTATTCCTCGTAAAAAGACCGTTCATTCAAGTACCTGTATGCCTATAGTTCAAGATAGAATACCCCAGGTCAACAGCTGTTCTCGGCGCGCATTGCGCCCAATGCGAGCCGAGAAAAGCTGTTGACGCACCCCAAAATTTGGCATTGAAAGAGTTAATAGAAAACAGTACACTACGTGCACTTTCAGTATTCCCCAAAAGGGGGGGGGGGGACGATACGCCACAGTATGAAATTTATTCTATGCACCATTTGGTAGCAAGATGCACCCATTCGGTGGCATGCACCAAGACAGAACATGCAGTAAAACCTGCTGTATGTGTTGACCCCATCTGCCAAGAAAAAAGTTCCCACAAACAGCAAGTGACCTGCTACTGCAGGTAAATGTACAAAGAAATTGACCCTTTAGTCTCAGCAATATGACCACAAAAAGTAGTACGTTGAGTATAAATGAAATTACATATAAATACAAATAAAATAAAATAAAATAATAAATAAAATATTAAATAAATAAAAAAAAGTAAAAAATAAATAGGAATTACATATTAACACATGAATAGGAACTTCTTGTCTAACGTGTCATAGTTGCAGAGTCAAAACATGTGTACAAGAATTTTCCCAATGCAAGCAGTACTTTTGGTTCCTTGGTTGACATCAAGCTTATAAATCTATCACAAAAAGACATTTTTTCCCCAAATCTTTTATGTACAGTATGGCAACTCTAAAGATATGTTCTGTCTGTGGCTTATGGACTGGACAGATTGGATGAGCATGGATAATGTTTTCCACCACATTCAAATTCCATTTTTTTGCATACCCGACCCTCATAGACTAAATTTTGCTGACAATGCTTTCCAACTTCTATTTGCAACCGGTGCGAGCTCAGCCCAAAACGAGCTATTGCATTTATGAAATTAGTACTAGGGACATCAAGCAAGTAAGTTTCCATGCGATAATCTGTTTTAAATAATTTTGTAAAGTCTACGTTTTTGCTCAACATTGATACTTTGTGGGCTGTTAAGACTATCTGGCGTGTAAAGTTTGTACTATTTCTTTTTAAATAAACCAATACAGGCCTTCTCATTATCAATGGTTTGATCTGTCCAGACATCAAGCATAGCAACCCTGGGAAGAATAGCGTGGATTTTCGAACACCAATTTGATTGCCCCTGTCCGCTATAAACATCGAGGATAGTGTCATACATACTTGTCAGAACACCGTTGTAGCATAAGTTCAAAAGTTTAATCCAGTACTTAATGGCACGTACTTGGAATTTCACTTGAAGCGGGAAGCGACCAGTGTCACAATATACTCCCAGGTTTGGGTCGGTTTTCGGACACCCAGCATTTCTTTTCAAAATTGCAGTTGAACGACTTCCAAGGAGTTAATTTCCTTGTTTTGCAACAAAATTTCACTACCGTACTGAAGGATGGGCATTATTTGCACACCAAACAATTTAAGGGGACGTCTGTAAAACTATTTTGCAGTATAAATTTTCGGAAATCAAGAACTGTTTTTTGCAGAATAGGAAAGACTAGGTACCAATCTACAATACGGCCGAATGTTGAGTTTGAAAAATGTCAATTTTTATTAGAATTTTCTTTTGCTTTGAAAGAAAAAAAAAGCCAAGAAAACCGTTCCTTGACATTACATCAAAGTTTTATTCTACCAATTTTGAAGATTTTATCTTAAATATTATGGTTTGTAAGCCCAGAAAACCCCTGAAGTCGACCCCTTTGTAATATATCACGTAAAGTAACGAGAAAATGATGATTTTTTCTTCACATAAAGAAAATAAAGATTGATATCTAAAAGAAAATGTGTGATGGTGGTGGTGGTGGTGGCGGGGGTGGGAGGGCTAACGGCAATATTTTATAAAGGAGATTAGAATAAGATACCGTGACGCTATATATGCTGACCTTTCCACACGGCCCCTTAAGTGGTAACAGAGGGGCAGGCTTGCCCATGGTAGAGTACACTAGCCAAATGCTGTTGTACAGAGCGCGTTGGGCCTTTTTCCCGTGCATGAGAGTGCAGGAAAACAATTTGCTTCAGTAGAGCTGAAATTACACCCACAGATGTTTATTCTGGTGTACCATTTCCACAACAGAGTCATCGGACTAGAACACTTTTTATGATTAGCATTATTAGGTTCAGGAAACATAATTTTGGTTTTGAGCATGCAGGCTTACCAGGAGATGCCATTTTCCACAAAAGTGAGCGAGACCATTAAGTTGTTTCTGTAGACCCCCTTCTGTGTTTGGCGCACAGTGTAAGACCATCAGCATGCAGCATATTTATCACTTACATGTGGTATAGTCAAAGCCCTTCATCATCAGGTAGGCTTCCATCAAGATTGTGCAAGTATTCTGTGAACAATCTGGAGCTAATAACCCCACCCTGTAACACAACAGCTTTACTTTTAAATGTTTCACTTCGTTCCACCTAGTATCTGACTCTATCTGACTATTGGTTGATTTCTGAAACATGCTAAATAATACTTTCGTGAAATTCACAGATATACCTCTTTGTTTCAGTTTGTAAAAAAAAAATGAGTATATCTGTGGATAGAATCGAATGCTTCGGTAAAATCTATGAAATCAACATTTAGATATTCTTTTAGGAATTTTTGTTTTTCTGTCAGGCTGTACCGTGTAAATGGCCATGTCTTTGCAGGACTTTCTTCTTTAGAAAGCGCCAGTATTCATTTGGACTACTTGAATGTACATCGTCCAATTTTCTGCGAGGCTGTAGCAAATTTAGTCTACGCTTCTGCTGAATGATCCTTTTGTATTCCTGCTGTAACACATTATATTCATTCCAAGTATCTGGGTGGGAGCGATCATTTACTTTTGCAAAATCAGTGACTGTTCTCTTGAGCTTTTTACAGTAATTGTGAAACCAATCGCTTGTTGTGAATTTGCTTTGTTTACCAGACTTCTTCCTAAATATGCTACCAACAGCAGTATTCAAGCATATATAAAATTGGTCACACACATTACCAACCACAGATTCTTTGCTACCCATCTCACAAAGAAACTCAGCAATGAGTTCTAGAGACTCCGCACTCTCTAATCTCTCAAGGTATTTTGGTAGTTTTGCAGCATTCCATACATAATGTGTCGTAAGTGTTGCATGCGATACACTGGGAGCATTATGGGTGTTAATGGGGGGGGGGGGAGCAAGAACAGAAGCTTCCATTTGCTCTCCTGTAGAGGACATTTCAGACATTCAGGGCTAGAGTTGTATGTTCCCATTACTTTTCATTGTAATTTACAGCTTAATAACTTTAAAACCACTTCTCGTAGGAACAACAACATTTGTGGGATAGAATTATGTACATAGCTGAAATGTTCACATAAATTTTATTCTTGCAGGCTCAAAAGGAGCTTTTATTTGAGGGTAATTTAACCTGCAATCCAATGAGAATACACATCTGTAGCCCTGAAGAATTCTGTGTATTGGATTGTGTATTCAGCTGAATACAAAGATAATTGGTAATTGTGAACTCTCCTATTGCCTTACTTTGTACATCCACAGAAAAAGTAGCATTATCAGATTCAACACGCTACTGACATATATCAAAATTTTTTACCATATGGAACAGTAATGGGCCGGATATGAGATAGTCCACAACACTTTTACCTTGTGTTATGTAGCAGGTGTATCGACCTTTGTCTCTATCATAACACAGTCGGCCATTAGCTATTAGTAGGTTAGCACCCTTGCCCATTTGTACTAGTATTTAAAATCTACCATGTATGTCCGTACTGCTCCTCACTGAAAAGTGACCAGATAAGGCACAGGGGTATGGAGGATCATCCCATCTGAATCCGAGACCCGGTACAACATATCACTGCTTTGACCTACATCTGCATTAAAGTCTCCACACAACATGATATTATTGTCCTATTTCCCAAGTTAATTAATATGATAAGCACAGTCATGTCCCTGCTGAGGGGCATATAACGGGTTCTGACCCATCTGAAACAGAATTGAAATACATTGTTCACATTGGCTGAGGTACTTTTATTCATCGTTAGTTTAGCTGCGCATCAGTCCTTCAGGAATATAGTAATGAATACAAAATTCTATTATTCTTGTCCCTAGTTTTTAAGGAACGTCACCAGCATGTGGATATATATTCTAGTGATCCATATTCGCTTCATCGCACCGTTTAAAGCTATTTTCTGAATTGAATGGTTTTGAATCAAACTACATCAGAATGATTTACACACCATCAGAAAACGACCATATTTCATCGGTTTTGGTCCAAAACACTACTCATCCATAAACAACCAATTTGCCATTAGCAGCAATTTCCTTAATAGGGTATATTGTACAAACATTCCAGGTAACAGTACCTTCAATAATAATTTACCAATAGCACTTGAAGAACTTCTAAACATTTTCAAAAGAATTCTTTTTATCTCAGACAGCTAGGTATCTCATTATGTTTGTAAAAAATAATATATTATATGGAAACAGTTATTTTGTTAACATTGCTTTTGTACGTGTTAGTTATAATTGGTCATTGTCTGTTGATCAAGTTCTAGCCGTTTCACTGATTAATATGAAAAGAAACATGAATCCACGCGGCAGGCGTTCATCATTTATTTTTGAAAATGTTGATCGATCGCACACTCAGGATCAGACACATTCTACTCTCCCGTTGAATGCTATGATTTCCCAATAACATTGAAAAAGAAAATTTGAAAAAAATCAAACAGCTTCCCGCCGCAGATTGTCACAAGTTCAATAAGATTTCGTGGAGCCTATATTGCTTGTTTGTACTTTTTGGAAAAATATAAAAGAAAACAGCTGTTGATGTTCAGTGCAAATAGTATCAAGTGCGTCATGTTAACTAACAAGATTGTGTTTGCATATATATTGACCCAAACTGACACACCAACATTATGACATATGGTGTTGCCTCTAAAGCAGACAAGCTATTCCTCCATATCACTAGGTCAGCCCCAGATCTACAAGCTGTTATTATAGTAAGGGTAATGAGTGCACTATCACTCTCGTGACGAATTTATGGGCCAATCAGGAAGTTGAACACCATCACCATGCTCATTGGCCTGTTGCACTGTACTGTAGTCTGTTACCATGGTACCCCAAGTACACCAACTAGAAACTGAGTCACTTTCTCAGCGCTGAAGCAGTGAACATGAAGGCAAAGTTCATGCAAAGTGCAGCGGAGAAAACACGGAAAGTGAGAAGTTACGGAAGCAACATAAGATGAAAATGACTTCTGTTGATGTCTGGAATAAGCACGATGTTTTCTTTCTTTCTTTTTTTTTTTGGGGGGGGGGGGGGGGTTGTAGCCGCCAATTAAAAGGGAGACACGAAACACAGTCCGAAGATTAACATAACGCCACCTGGATAATGCTGTCAATGACCATATTTCAAATGTTAAGTTTTAATTCTAATATGTTAATAAAAACAAACCAATTTACATATTGTGTCAAAAAATATCATATATTTTTGGATGAAGAGCTGTGCGTCTCAGCTAATGGATATGATAAACATGCCAAAAATGGCACCAGGCCTAACTATTTTACAACCGTAGACATCTAGGACCAACACTGGTCCATTATAAGGGCCATTTTTGGGCGAAAAAAATAAGTTTCTGCATGCATACGTGAGTAATTACAAATGAAACTCACTAACTGCAGCCATTTTTGCAGAATGTTTATCATCAGAATAATGTATGTATCATCAAGTGTCTGTGAAACTAAATAAATGTGTTTTAATATGCACTATCCGAACCCGTCCATAATTTGCACCACATGTGTTTACAGTCCACTATGTACAAGCATTAAAAATGGCACGATTTAAAAACCAGCTAGAGCATCAACCCACCAGTTATCCAGGAGCATCCACTCACATGTCTTCAGGTTTAATCCCCAATTTAGTGATCAAAACTGTGACAATAATTCCACGCAAAAACAAATCACCCCCCTAAAAAACAAAACAAAAACACCCCCCCGAAAAAAACATCACAACAACAACAAATAAAATAACAGAAAATCCCCCGCCCCCAAATCCTTGCTATTATATAATATTTTTTCTTTCTTCAAACCATTTCCCAAATGTTTAAAACTATTAATTCTTATGCCATTCCGGCTTAGGGGTCATGTACAATGGGCAACCTATATTCTTACCTGCATAACACTTATGCACATATCCTGGAATAGATAAAAAGCCCCCGGCATTGTACCCGACTAAACTTTTCATCTACCGGGTTATGGAGTTCTTCTGCCTTTAAACAGTTGTCTCCAACATGAACCAAACAGCTTCCCCTCATACACAGGTAAATGCCCCAGTTGAATTTCACATCACCGACAAGGGAGTGTGATAATTTAATAATGTTGCAATCATTATGATAATACCCTTGTTACTGAAAACAACAATGAATCTTCCATTGTATTCCTTTCACTCTGCGCGTTGGTTTATTGCTTTTTTAGATTTCAATTTGTACATGTATGCTCTCAATATAATTGCTTCCGTCGGAAATTCTTGGAACAATCAAGGCACAATACGCGGTTGTGTAGCATTTCCATTTTGTTTGCGTTTCAGAGCGCGTCTGCACACTTTCTTTTTAAAATCAGCTGGCCAAATTGCATTTGGAAAAATTCGACCAGCATCGATCTTACAGATGCAATAATCTTAGGGCGACGGAAAAACATGCAAAAATAACAGTGTGATATTATTTTTAATTACTTCATCACAATATTTGAATACAAAATGAACACATCGTGAAACGTTTTGTATTTGCTAGTAATATTGGAAATCAGCTGACCTCGATATCTTGGTTCTCTTATTTTGTGCCTAATCACTTCTCAATTGAAAAAAGCTCCACGCCATGCATTTGACTTTGAAGCAAGTGGTTGCGCATCCATAAGGGCCTTGAGGAAAAGTGTTCCCATAGGATGAAAATAACACTAATGTTTGACATGATTCAAAGAAAACAGCATATAAAAGCTACGGCATATCTTAAACTAATATTCAATCTTCTTGTTTGTTTTTTGTCTGAATGCAGCGCATCGGAAATCGTTTTTTTTTTTCAAGGATGTCAGGACGAAGTGCATTTGACATCTTACTGACAGGAAGTTGACTTACATACATTTACTGCATATTTAGAAAGTAAGTCACACTTTGCAGGAGGAAAACAATGAAGGGAACACGCATATTACGTCTTCTGCTGGCCTCATGCTTTGCTGTACTTGTACATGGAACCGCTTGTGGATTTAAAGGACACAGTGAGTATCTGTAATCAAGATGCTTGACATGGAATCACACTTATGCCCTCAGCATTTAAAAATGCTCACGAAAGCAGAAGCCAGAAAGTTTTCTTTGATAGATGCAGAAGGCGTTTGGAGCGTCACTGCACAGATAGTCCTTCGCAAAACTATCTGGTACGGCTCTAGAATTTACGCCATGTGTTCATCACCAAATTCCGATAGCACGTACTGATCAAGTTACCCATAAGGAGTTCGGAGTGTCACTACAAGTCTATGTTTTCGTTTGAAAAATTATGTTGTACTTTTAGAAACTGAGGGACAGATAAAAATCACTAAATTCCGATAGCTGCTTCAGCATGAACTGCCGAAGTGACGTTATTCAATTCTCCGATTAGTTTGTTGGCGGACATCTGTGAAGTTATCCACAGAGACCTTTCAGCATTTAAGCCTTTTTATTCATAGATCACAAGTAAACCCGAGAAAGTGCAACAAAAGCAAAACACAGCATATATTATAGATTGCTGTTGCTCCGCTTTCTGTGGTAAAGAAGATTAGGGAAGAAAGAGCAAACTTGCTGTTTACCACAAACCCAACCAGAAGTACCAGGGTGGCCCGAATATTACGGCCGCACTGCTCAGGGACAAACCTCTTTGTTCAACGGGAATACTTTCATAAATTTGATCATAACTTTTTTGGCAGCTTTTACCGCAGGGACACGTGATTTATATGTATATATTCAATCCTGTCAAAATGTGCCAATTTACAAATCAGTTCGCTATTATCAAATTAAGAGCTGATGAAAATCTGACCGGGTGGAGTGAAAACACCCAAAGCTCAAACGGCTCCATTTGTAAATCTTGAGGTGATATTAAGGATTACATTAAACTATTTCGTGAATGTTCCAGCGAAGCAGAAGTATCAAAACTAATACATTTGGACTGTTTCAAAGGTCTGCACGTATTTCTGATGTCCTTATCCAGAATTTGAGAGATAATATAGTGTCATCGTTGACGATTATTCTTCCATTTCCAAAATCATCACGTTGTCATTGAAAATGTCCTATTTAGAAGGAGAAGCCAAAAGAAGGGATGACGCTGTTTGAGCAAATATGCGCCTTTAGCTTTGGTTTCATAATGTGTTTGCATGAAGTCAAAGCTTTCAAAATTGGAAGAATTTCAACCGGAGTTAAAGGGAATAGAATATTGATAAAGGTATGTCACCGATAGCTTTATGTTGGTTAATTACTGAGAGCCAGTAGGTATTTATGCTTTCAACTAAACCTGCTTTCACAAATTCCAATGAATTGCTCTGTGACAGCAGAGTGCGTATTAGAGGTGTCATTGTACACCAAACATCTCCCGTATTACAGAGCATAATCACATCAAAAATGAAATCGAACGAGAAATAGATCTGCTTTAATCACAAGGAAACAACAAGTTTGCAAAAGTTCCCAGTAGTGGTGGAACAAGGTCAAAGACACGAATGAATAACGCAAGCCAGGGGGTTCAAAAGTGTGTCATCATATGCAATATCACCAATGTTTCAGGTTAAGTATTTCTTCTGAAAATGAAATAGACAATGTCAATCGTGTGACAATGAGAGGTAGTGTCAATTCATTCGTCTTAAAGGTGAACAACGTTATTTTCGAGAGAGGTTCATGTAAGCGTTGCCTGCTCCCCAATCGTTTTTTTTCTTCCAAGAAATAGAATAAGTTTAAACCAAGTTGAACCTGTCATAACACAAGAGTCGCGGCTTATTTACATATATCACATTAAATACATAGAGACACATGAGTGAACGGAAAACATATTTCCTCTGGTGCATTAAAAGTGGTAAACATTTCCTCCAAACAAATTTCTTTAAATTATCATCATTGCAAAGTGATTATGCAGTAAGGCAACGTTACAAAGATGTTTCCCACCTTAAAGCTATTTTGATGTATATATGTATATATATCATTCATGTTTGGGTCGATTTTAATACTATAACAGGCTTGTATAGATACCGTATCATAAGCCTTAAAGCTACAGTGCCGCGATATGATGTATCGCTACTCTTCCGGTGGTATCGGTACTCTTCCGGTTTCATCGGTAATTGTGTTGATGAGGAGTAAAACTTTCTGCAAATGTCGTTCTTGTTTTTGCTTTGAATATTGAAATGTACAAATCTACCTAAACATGAGATAAAAATTTTATAGCATGCTTTGTAGACGGTATGAAGTAATCAACTCGCACTGGATACACTTCATATCGTCAACAAAGCATGCTATAACCTATAATATATATATATATATATATATATATATATATATATATATATATATATATATATATATATATATATATATATATATATATATATATATATATATATATATATATACATATAGTACCGGACCTGAATTATAGGGAAAAATCTCTGATTGGGACGCATTTTCACGGAGCCTATGGCGTCCGTATTTAACAGGTTTCATTGCATTAACATGTTTAATACCTAGGTTTCTTCCATAAAAGGGTATTAAAACATAATTTCAGCTGGTTACCAGTTTCCGATTCTTTGATGCTGAGATTGGATCATCACCAACAAGGACTACTTTTTATGTCGATAGCCGCCGAAGGGGGTCAGAAAAACTAGTTTACGTATGTGCGAATATATATATATATATATATATATATATATATATATATATATATATATATATATATATATATATATATATATATATATATATATATACATACATATGTATGTATGTATATATATATATGTATATATATGCATATATATATATATCTATTACCTATCTATCTATATATATACATATATGTATATATATGTGTGAATATATGTATACATTTTGTGACATTCTGTGTAGATTGCCCAAGCGGTTGGACATATGGAAATCCCTTCTGTTACAAATATGTGGGGGACTCAATGAGTTATTCTGCTGCCCACGCCAAGTGTCGGGAACTTTGTTCGGAACCTGCAATATACATTGGGCCAACGTTGAGAAAATTCATGAACAGGTATGAATGATTTAGTCTTAAACATTTTCTCTGAGTAAACCAATTCAACCACCAGTTGCTTCAAAGTTGTCTGCCTAGTGTTTTTTTGCTTAATGTACATTCGAACCCCCTGTCATAAGCACACAGAGCCTTTGGTATACACTATGGTCGTAGCACATGCTTTAACTAGAAGCACACCCCCAATGTTGAAGAAGATGATCTCTGATAAAAATCCACATATCTCCAGCAAATTTGAAAAAAAAAAAACGATATAACCAATTGACGTTTAATTTTGGCCTGTTTATAACCAACAGTACCGTTTTGCATTAGCACGACGTGCTACTATTAGAATGTACACGGTAATCTGTTCCGGAATCAAGCTCATCAATCGAAAACTTTAAATGGCGGTAGCAACCATTATCATACGCATTATCTTCTTAAAATACACACACTGACAGGAGGGTCGGTAAGGGGTTTCCCGTACTGGCGTACTGGGGCTTTTTATTTACCGTACTGGAAGCCCTCTTGTTTTACGTACTTCGTACTATCCAAAATTTTGAAAGATTTTTATTTTCCGTACTGCGTACTCTAGAAAAATAATTACCTGTGCCAGCGTAGCACCCCCCCTCCCCCTTACCCCCCTTCTGACAGGAAGCAGCTCTGGCTCGGTCTTCCCGCGACCAAATCTAATTGTGAATATAATTGAATAAAATAAGATGTCAAACAAATATGAAGGAAAAATCTATATTTGCGAAGCATGTCCTTTCTTTCATCTATTATGCACATTGCGGTGTATAACCAGAGTTATAGAGCACTGTATACATTTATTAAAAGACAGGGTTTATGGTCGTATCAATTACTCAAATATGAGGACTTATAATTTGTTCTGTATTCTCTGTTTGAAAGAAGTAGAGGAAGTTAATCATTTTATCAAGTTGGGAATTTGTTATGTTTATAAACTTTTGTTTTGAAGAAGTGGATGGGTGTGATTCCTGTACGAAAATTTTACATACAACTGTTTACGGATTTATTCTGTTAACGGGTTTTTTTGTGTGTGTTACAGACTTGGGGGAAGTGCTGGGGAATTCAGACTCTCTCACTTGCACACAATAATTAGTACTTGAATCCGTTGATGAACAGTTGATCTTGTTTATTGATACAGCATCAGTAAAATGTGTACATATGTAGAGAATGTAGAATAAAATCAGATGTACATGAGTCCTGTCCAGTAAAGAATTTTCAAAGCAATGCTGGCCTCCCAACTTGTCCAACCAATTATATTGGCCAAAATGATCCATAAGTCCACCCCGGACTTTAAACCAACGGAATTACCCATTTGTTCATTAAATCAACTTTCTTGCTGAGACAAACGAGGAGTTTCGCATGCATACAGGTGACAATGTTAATTAAACGTTCGGTCTACAGCTGAAATTCATACAGATTGACCGGGAAGTTAAATTCTTGTATGCACACGGCTCTTAAACTTTGTCAAAACCTCGCCTGGACAGGCTTGACCACACGGTATGCATCACAGAAATTTGATTATTTGATCAACCATAGGGTATCCTGTACAGAACATCTATCTTGCATAAGGTTACAACATCATGGCAAATACATGTTATTTAAAAAGAGGGAGTGTGAAATCGAGAGTGCCCCAGCAACACTTGTTTGTCACAAGGTGATGACTAGACACATGACACACATCTCTCTCTCTCTCTCTCTCTACACACACACACACACACACACACACACAACACACACATATATATATGTATATGTGTGTGTGTGTGTGTGTGTGTGCGTGTGTGTGTGTATGTTACAAAAGGCCATTAATTATGACAGCCTCGGATCACAATAAAATGTAATATTTATATTTCAAGACACAAACAAAACCATCAAGACCATAATATGTGTTTTACAAAGCAAGATATTCATATGACGCCCGTAAGTAATATTTATCTCATCTGATCGCAATTAATTAGCACAGCTAGGTTAGATAGTGCGGCAACAGCATTTCTTGGCGATGTTATGCGCCCATGGCCCTTTGGAGAAATATGTCGACTTTGACCATTTTTTTTCCCGAAGAGTCGTTTGAGGCAATACTTAAAAGAATGGCTTTTTTCGGAGGATTTGAATCTCGAATAATGATGATGATGCTGATGATAATAATAATGATAATAATGATAATGGTAATAATAATAATAACAATAACAACAATAACGATGATGTTGATGATGATAATGAGAATAATAATAATTATGTCACTGCTTATCACGACAAGAGTACTGCTTCTGCTGCTTCGCTATCATTACTACTATTAATTGATAAATTATAAATTATTATTATTATTATCTTTAGCAGCAGCATAAGCAGTGTCAAAATTACAGGTGAAAAAACCAATGCTGTCTTCATTATCTCAGCAGGCCGGTGACGGAAGAAGTGTGGATTGGTGGATATTATCCCCGTAATCCTAAAGATTTAACGGTTGAAACAATCTACCTAAACCATTTTGCCATGAATGCGCTGAAGAAGAAAACACAATACGGTGGTTGCATGGTTGCGAAGAGAACAGTGTCGATTTCTAAGGCAGCTGATGCTGAATCGACTGTAACTGTTAAGCGCGGAGTAAAATGCAATGAGTCACATAAAGTCATCTGCCAAGTACTGAAACGTCGTAGGAGAGGTGAAGACTTCATATTGAGCTCTCCATCTCTCTCTGTCTCTGTCTGTCTCTCTGTCGTCTCTCTCTCTCTCTCTCTCTCTCTCTCTCTCTCTCTCTCTCTCTCTCTCTCTCTCTCTCTCCTCCCTCGGTCGGTCGGTCGGTCGGTCGGTCGGTCGGTCGGTCGGTCGGTGCGTGCGTGTGGGTGCCTGTCTGTCTCTTTCTCTATGGAACCGACCTGGAAAAATATCTATTGTTTGCGTTGCATCAATTTGCAAACACAAGAATAAGTAACTGGCAAACCGAATTAGGAAAATATTTAAAAGCTTCAACGATGATATTGTCAGACAGAATCCCGAGAGACGGGAAAAAGTCAAAATACAGGCTATGGAAAAATCGATTTATAGAACATATTCTGTTTTGGAATATTGCTTTACCAAAATCTGACCCCAATTCGGGATGGTGAATAGGGGAGATCTGTGTTAGTTCTAAATTCGCCTAAAGGTGGTGCTGCCCATCATGTTCATGGTTGACCGCCCACATCTTGTAGTCACTTTCCATGACCCTCACTTTTTCTTCATAGATTAACATGGGGAATTAGCACATATGAATTTAACCTCTCTATATGTTGTCAAATAAGCATTAAACTTTCATTATATCACACCTGGGTGTATTTGAAAGATAACAATATGTACTGCAGGTAGATTAGAATATGATAATTCGAAACATCATTCTCATATGCAGAGTGAAATTTTTCAGGTTCATTGTAGTGTAATGAGCTTCGCTGACCCACCTGACCTCAAATGGTATGGGTTGCTAGGTGTCACAAACTTGCATCATGTGAACAAAAGGCTGTGTGTCAAGAAATTAAACCAACCCAGATCACCCCTATTTAACGTAATGTTATCGTCATTCAATGTTCACATAGAGTAGGCAGAAATATTATTTTACAAAATGATTATGATTAATGTCGACCTGATTAACCGCTGTTATATGGTATCGTTGTAGTCCTTATGCAGTAGATTGATGATACATAAAACGCACAGTTTATACATTAGACTTTCTTTTGTACTAAAGTTGTGTCAAAGTGATAAAAAATGCAGAATCTCTCACGATTGGGAACATTTGCTCTTGAACAATTGAGCAGTCTTCAGAAGAGATTAGGAAATCACCGCACGACCCTGACAACTTGTCATGTCCAGTTTTAAAATAACAAGATATCTTTACGTTTCTTAAATACACTGTCTGTATTAGATAGCCGCAGCCAGCGCAAGAAGTGTAATGAATGATAAAGAATCATTCACAGCAGATCGACCTATATTCTTTGCTTATAGCAGTGGCAGAAAATACAAGTGCGTTTTCGATTTGAAACTGGACAAATAATACAGACTTTTTCGGCCCTTATATATTATCAGTATGTCCGGATTGTGGCGAATAAAGAAACAACTTTGTGTACAAAGTGACTACATCTGATAAACGTCGATGTGAACGATCCTAAGAGATAATCTTTTTGTTTGTTTTCAGAACCTATCCACACGTTTGGTATAAACGAAGGGGCAGTATTTTGAAGGATAACAAGAATGTACGGAACTTGAAATCTGGATTGTTCTGAATAGCATTTCATCACTCAATAAAACAGCATACAGCATAAGATCGTTGGTGTTGCTGACCTAGGCGCAGTTATGATCTTCGAAATGCAACCCCAAAATAGTATAGAATAAATAAAATGTGGAATAACGCTGTTTTGTGCATAGAAATAGCACAGAACCTCACCTAATGGTTAATCGACACACACTGTTAAAATGTAATGTATTTTTGTTTTTGTTTTTATTGCATGGTGTGCTCATCTTGCGTATCCAGCATCATCACTATCTCATTTTTGCAGGCAACTTTGATGATAATCTGAGCATAAGGAGCTCTGTCAAATTGATTAACAACTTATCACAAGCAAAGGAGATTTTTAAAAAGAAATGTCCATTGTGCCCAGGAAAAAATACACATTTTTACTGACCCAGTGTTTCGCTAAAAACTCTGCCGTATCAAGTGTTCTAACTTCAATATATAGACGCAGCCATAGAGCGTCATGACTTTATCTGCATCAATGATTCCACCAACATCCTCCGCCCACCCCCACCCCCGCCGCCAACCATACGTTTACAAAGTTCCGTTTCTGACCTGTCTGTTTAGTTCTCAGGTATCCTACGCTGGAGTTGTCGATATATTTTTTATGTCCACGGAACGGACGGGTCTCGAAACAGCAACCTTCGGCACCAATCACCTATTCGAAAATGGGAAACGCACATACCAACTGCATCAAATCCCCATTCCTAAAAACGAATGGTTCAACGGAGGCCGGTATGCGTGAATGCCATAATCGACACGGCCCAGTTCATTGCATTCAGTTCAGTACGGGTACTGTATTCGGAGTTGTCCCAGATCCGGGACTGTACACATGTAAGTCCACCAGCATCAAAGGAGCACCGAAAATATATATGTTTTAATAAACACGGAGCGGACGGGTCTCGAAACAGCAACCTTCGGCAGGAATCACCTAGCCGAAGATGGGAAACGCACATACCAACTGCATCAAATCCCATTTAACATTACGCTGTTAAAATTACCTGAAATGGTCCAGTGCCGTTAATGTCGTCTGCAAATGTTTGTGAAGAATTAAAAGGCGATTAGTCGACAGCTTTCTTTGGTGCACCCTGTACGCAAAGCGCACACAGATGTACTGGTCACTCAATTCCCGGATTTCTGATTATAATTATGAACGCGAAAGTTTTATCTTAACTTCGTCATCATACACCTAAATTTGGAAATGCCTTGGAGGTCATTTCAGAAAAAATGAAATAACACAGACTCTACAATCACATACCCAATAAGCGATCTGCAGTGGAGAATGAGTAATGCCTTTTGCGACGGCTCCTGTCGCCTTTGCCAGGCTTGCACTATGAACAAAATTAAGAAAATGTATATTGTGCAGCAGGTATTTCCTTAATTAATAAGGTGCACCATTTGTTGGACTTTTCCGTGCTCCACTTACAGATAGAAATATATATATATATATATATATATATATATATATATATATATATATATATATATATATATATATATATATATATGGAGAGAGAGAGAGAGAGAGAGAGAGAGAGAGAGAAAGAGAGAGAGAGAGAGCTCAACTGGACAGATTGAGCAGTTCACGGTTGCAGCCAATGCTTGCCATTTATACATGTAGATACAATGCTCCACTCACAAGTGCTACTTCGCCAGGTTAATAAACACCACGTAATGTCATTACAGATTAATTAAAAACGATCCTCTAAATGACTATTACTATTCAACCAAACAACTGGCCATATTATATATATATCAATTTACCAGCAAGAAAGGTTTATATAGGTTCTATCTGTGCCCCGGATTTGTTTTTTATGAAACACGCATTGAAGTTTCTGAATTGACAAGGCTCACCACATATGATTTAAAGTAACCAGCCAAATGTGGAATGTTTTACCCAAAGTTACATCACTGGATAAAGGTATTATTTCAAAGCAGATGGAAGGATAAAAATATTTACCTCACTCACTCACACACTCCAATTACAACGTAGCATTGATGTAGGATGTATATGGTCAGTGAAGATTGGTACCTTCACGATAGTTTTATTATTTTTATTCACAATATATTCAAATTCTTAATTTTAGTTATTTACAGACACTTACTCCCGCTGGGGGTCTCTCATGCCACCAGCACATTTTGTGGCCACCCCTATACATTCTTGCCTATTAAAGGGCTAGACTTGAGTGAGATCTAATTTACTAGCATGCGTAATCAATGGAACAGCCTATGACTGAATCCCAATACCCATTATTACCACCTGTGAAACCTGGTCAAGACCATGAGACAAATGGTTGGGAAGCTTAGATGGTGAGATCTATGAATACCTTAAGGCAAGCAAGCTCATCTTGGGACCACCACCTGGCATGCCCTTGATAATGGCCCACTAGTGATTGTATTTCACAGAGACAAGATGACTTCTGTGCCTATAGCTTGGTAATTTCAGACCGACATTTCTGTTTATATCTCTATAGGTAAACATGCCTCCTTGACAGCTCTGTCTAACTCTACCCCAAGCAATGTTATTACCCTTACTCTCTGTTTCTACTATTGTGATTACAGCATCTTGTACACTCACATATGTGACTGAAGCTAGTTTGGGTAGTATAAAAACATTAACAGATCCTTCAGATATGAGAGACGGTGGATTATGAGGTGCATGTAGGGCTGGAGTTTGGGGACAACCCATACAGATGACACATTGAAATAGTCACAGAAAGGGCGTGTCTGAAAAGGGGTTATTACTCATAGTAAAGAGCTACATGGGGAAAGTGCAGCTTGCTGGAATACTATTCACTTATGTATCATTGCTCCACTTATGAATAATTACAGTGGTTCCAACTTAATGATGCATGGTAGGACAACATTTTCTATTTGAGATAGTTGTTTGATACCTGTTATGATCATTTCGCCAGTTGCAAAAAGTGTAACATGAGTTTCTTCTCTTTTAACTGTGGTTGCTGGGAAAAGCTCGGGTTCACAGTGAGCAAGTAAGCTCTTTGTCAACTTCATCAAGTTCAGTCGTGTGGTCAAAGTGTAAAATGCAGACATGGTCACTACTTGTATGATAGACAACTGTACAGCATAACCATTTTTTTCTGGATTACTCTGGTATAGTGTCTCACAATGGCCTTGGCTTGTGGGATGGAGGAAGCAGCACCATTGCAAATTATGTTACCATATTTAGACAGCATGCAGTGCCCCCCAATCTTTTTATGTCTCCAGATAAGAGAGCTGTGTTTGTGGGGGTTGTACTCAACATCTCGGGACACAGAAGCTAAATGCTTCAAATCAATCTCACGCTGGAGTTGGGTCATGCACACCACATCTGGTAACTGAACCATGGTTCCCTTTTTGTTGTCTCAAAAACAAGTGAACTTTCGCTCATGCACATGCACACTTTTATAAAGACAACAAAGACAGGAAAATAACTGTGCATATTTAATGTACTAATAAGACAATATGTGTGTAAACATATGTTGTGTACACCAACATATGATAATTAACATTCACAGTCACAGACCTACACATCATCATCAGAGGGAAGGGTACATTGTCCATTCTCTCGGATTAGGACAGGCATCATCAAAGAATTTATCAAAGTCCTCATGACAGTCTTTGACCTCTTCCTTCAGTTCTTTTATTGATTCATGTTGCAGAAAACTGGACATTAGTGCTACAGACAATAAGTCTTTGTTAAGAACACGCATAACTTTCTTTAAAGCAACAAATATTTAAGAACATTACACAGCGACTTTAACTTGACCTAAATATCTGTCCAAATGGTCTCCTTATGCTGACAAGCAGTCCCCACTTTCGATTTGGTCACGATGTCCACATAAGTCCATTTCACAGTTCCCTTCTCTCAGGCTTACTAGGATTTTTTTCTTTAGATGGCACAAGTAGAGCCCCTTGATCAAGTCAGTCTAATATGGTACAGGTATTTCGTTTGAGTATACTCTATCAGCCAATCACCCATCTTGATGTATTTTGACATTTTTTTTCTAGAAAAGAAATATTTATAATCTTCATAGTCAACTCTCCTCATTGTACCATCGACCAGGATGAAACCAAACAGATTTCCAATGGTACACTGTCAGGGTAGAGCAAGTTTTACTTTCTGTCTCTTGGTCTCAGTGTCTTTCACATCTGTGGAATGAGGTCTTTTCAAAGTTTCATTATGTTACTCTTTTAATTGGTCCATGCTATGGTTGATTACATGGAAGTCCCTTACTAGATCAGTCCATTCTTGTAAGGTCAAATGATCTCTGAACCTCAGACTCTAAGTGTGACGTAAAACAATGCCATGTTTCAGAATTATATTTGTACAACTCTTGAGACTCGAAGTGAGTCATAGGACTTCACAAATTTGACAGATTGCAGGTTTTAAGGTCCTTTTTGTAATACACAAGCCCCCGTATACAAACATGTGAAAAGTTCAAGTGAAACTTATTACATCCGAGGACTGTTTTTCGAGCTAATTTTCACATAAGGTACAACTGCACACAGCAGGTAATTTCCATTTTAAAGAAATAGTGCTATGAGTTTTGTTTTTGTTGTTATTATTGTTAATTTTATGGGAAGGGGTGGGCTGGTGGGTGGGTGGTGGGTGAACTGCATAAATCATCACAGAAATGAAGATAATTTTCTCAGCGCGCACGCACTTTTCGAACTTTTTTCATGATGTGCAAAGCTTCTTGAAGCGTGATTGCCGGTGTAGCAAACAGGGAAGTTTGTTTGAGTTTTGTTCAGACAAGAAACAAGAACATAAAATGTTTTTTTCCTTAAAAAAACTCATGGATTCTTCATTAAAAATATTGCACAAAATTGAAGACATGGTTGTGAAGAAACTGTTTTCTAAAGTGGTTTTAAAATATTATAGGTAGATTTGAATGTTGAACAGCTTTGATGAGAAATATCAACTACAACGAAACTAAGAAGAGATTATAGGTATATGTGAATGTAGGACAGCTTTGATAATAAGTATTAACTATAACAAAATGAAGAAGACATTAAATAGTATTCCTTTTTATATGTAGCAGGCGTGATCACTGTTTTGATCAAACACAACAACATGAACATTCGTTTAGGCGATGACTCTTTTTGCTGCATCCACTGAATCGATCGGTGATCCGTTTGAAAGAAACCAAAGATGGGCATGAATGAATATTTGGACTTCGCTGCTGAACAATCAATCACCCGTGTTGTTCTGCTTTTCTCCAGCGGCCAACACTCCATTTTTTCTTTCTGTAGACGGCATCCGTATTGACTCATGTGTCATAGTCACCAGTTTTCTGTGCTATGTCCCTCTCTGAATTTTTTATGCTTTACAATGCGGATGATAAAATTACATATCGTTTGCATCGTTGCCCAGTATCAATATCGATGGTGCGGTGAGATGCATGTAACGGACGTGCGTGAGGTGCTTGCCCCATGCAGAGGCTGTTAGCGATGTGTAATGCCACTTGATAACAGCATGCAACCGATTCTATTTTGTCGCTAGCTCTGTTCTTCATGATTATGTTAGAGCAGGTTCATACTTTCGATTATATACGTTAATATTAGGCAACTGCTTCAATCAAGCTGTTCTCGACCTGGCGAACCAACTTCGGATACTGTAACGTTTAATGGAGGTAAGTATTTTTATGGTCCTATTCTGATTTTAAAAAAACAGGCATAAGTCTCACATAAGAAACTGATGCAAGACTATCAAATTTTATGACAATATTTCAGGGTGCTGAGGTAGTTTTTTATGACATGCATTATACAACACCATATCGTCTTTGGACGCGCTCTGTAAATGCTTAACTATTTATTCCCTGACTAAGGTGGCCTTACTGACCACTTGCCACAGATTATACAGAATCTGTAAAGTGCGCGCGCAAAAAAAAAAAAAAAAAAAACTTCAGTGACCGATGACCGCTTCTTGCTTATTTTAGTAGTGCAGCATAATTATTTATAGATGGAACATAGGTTTACTAGGAAAAATACGGTAAACAAGGATTCATGCTTTATGCCCACTGTTGATATTATATGTTTTCCAAGATTTGCTGCGTATCAGGAATATCAAGTCAGAAATCTGCACGTAGAAATACGTATTTTACTACAACAAACCTAACTCATCCCTGTGCAAAATATTCATACGAAATGCTCTCTTATATTATGACCATCATTTTTTTTTGCTAGTTTTCGAGAAATACATTTTGAGATTTCACAACTTCTTCAAGAACTGTCACTTCCAGGAGGGCAAGGCTACATCACGTCTCAAGACATTGTATTATTGGTATGTCTCGCCATAAGCAGCTGTGCGAAATAGCAAGTGCAACAATGGGTCTGTGGCATTATGTGGTGATGTATTACTTGATGCTTATCGGCTACCCCATCTTGCTGTTGGTTGGTAATGTTGGGAACCTGCTATCATTTATTGTCATGATTCGCAAGTCTATGAGGACCACATCAGTGGGTACATATTTAGCTGCGGTGGCTGTCTTTGACACAATCGCACTCAACTCTGTAGCAATCACCAGATCACTGGAGTCCTTTGGTGGAAACCCGATGGAAGTTAACTGTATTGGCCACCGTAAAGTGTATATATTTTTCGTCTTGTGGGGTGCACATGTATCAAGATGGTTGCTGGTTAGTGTAGCGGCAGATAGATTTATAGCAGTGTATTTTCCGTTCAAAAGAAACCTGTTGTGCTCTCCAGAAAAAGCTCGGATTGTTAGTTTCTGTGTGGCAATTTTGTTTCTGGCGTTAGACAGCCACATTCTCATAATTATGACTGGGCGGCAGTTCTATGAAAATACAACAGTTTATACTTACACCTTTACTTCGGACGCTGCGACATATTTTTATTACAATATATGGCTTCGGTTGGACAATACACTGACCACGGCCGCGGTTCTTTTATTGTCAGGCATCAACGCGCTAATAATTATTAAACTGTGTCATCGGGCAAAGGCGAGGAACAATCTTGGACTATCAGCCTCCAGGACTCGGAACGAAGGCCAACAACTGATGCGTATGACCAGCCTACTGGTGTTTGTATCGATGACTGCCGTGCTTCTCCAGCTGCCACTCACTATCGTAAACTGGATAAGATTAGAGGGCTACTGGCAAAACAAACTAAAACCGCTACAGGTGGCGACCAATCAACTTGTGTATGCTGTTGCCGTAATGTTAGCTGCCACAAATAATGCAATAAATTTCATCTTGTATTGTGCCACTGGTGAAAATTTTCGCCGCGAACTTTGCTGTGTTTTCTCTGTTTGTCGTAAGAAGGAAACCGAAAACGAACGATCGTGCAAAGACATCAGTTTAGTCCAAAATAAATACACTGTAAGTTCTGTTGATTTAGTGGTAACGAAATTGTGAACCCGTCTCCAACATAAAACTCTGTGTGTAGCTATTAGGTATAGGAGCTGTTGTGCCGAACTGTCAGCTATAACCAGCTGATGGCATCAGACTAGCTCACTAGCTAAGACGTTTATGCCAACTATAGATGAGGCTGACCTGAGAAATAGCACTGGGCTTAAGAAGAGCCAACATCCTGAGAATATAACAGTAGACCATTGCCACTGCCAAATATCCTTGTTTGGCCTCCAGGGCCCATAAACACTTTAGCATCTCGGCACCAAGCGTCGAGGATAGACGTGTTTTTGTTTCGGATGCTGGGGTAACAATTACCGAGATGCGTTCCAGGTTTGCTCTAGATGCAGCAAAAATGCTGATTTATTTTCTTACATGCTAAACAAAGCCGACCTAAACGGATGGAACAAAATTGGAACTTCTTGGACTTTTTTTCTAACCCGGCCAGGACCACTTCTTGGGCAACGGACATATGACTGTTTTCATATTAGTTAAGGATTAATTGATGTAAATCGTATATGCTTGTTGATTTACGTACAAGTCACCAAATTGGCTTATGATAATAATAAAATATAGCAATGAATGCAAAGTATGTCCTTTTTTTTTGGTAAAGGTATCAGTTCTCTCATTTTTGTACAAGTATCACATTCTGTATATGTACATATATTCATCTGCACTAATTCATCGGCTAGACGGCTACTATAGTTAGCTACCATCTGTTAAACCCTACCGGGTATCCAGCTACGATTTTTGTTATCCGTAGTTGTAATAATCTGAGAATGAGCACATTTAGGTTTAGATATTACTAAGTCTAAATTTGAAACGATTCTTGTGATGTTACTTGCAAAACAATATGTATTGTAGAGATAGTACGCAGAATATATATCTGTAGGGTAAAGTACAATTTTGTTTTTTACCTTGAATCATGTTGAAACCTGAAAAAACATTGTATGTCTGGCAACCATATCGCTGCTACGATGCATGGATCCTCAAAAGAACTAAAAACTGCACTTCTCCAAAGTTCCTTTATTTCATTTATTTATTGATATGTTTATTTGGGGTCACCCTGCAAGAGCACAACTGTGTTCTTCCAAGGGGCAAGCATATATAATACTACAAGATTTAGATGCAATAATTGTAAAAAGCGAACACGAAGTAAAAGGAAAGTAAAATATACAATTGCTACCACTTACATAAAAACCTTGTCAGTAATTTCGGACCTGTATCCACTATCGGGGCATCCTTATCACTCAAGCTCCAGCTTTTACACACCAGGGGGTCGTGGCGGGTCCTACTAAAATTTATGGCCCCAGGGCGACTTCTGCGTCTGATACAGAATACGTACTGCGGGGCCCACCGCGGATGTTTGCATGGCGGTGAATTTACATTTTCAGGTTATGATCACTCTAGAAAAGTCGCAATGTATATTGCACATTACATTTATTCGACAAATTAACATTCCCTTAACCTAATCGCACACAGATTTTGGATACTACCTCTTCAAAATATCGAATCCTGTCACCGGCACTTGGCTGCCATTTTGAAAACTGCGGACCAGTCCGGGTCGCACTAAACACAGGAAGGCACCGTAATGTACAGGAAAGCACAGGCATGCACAGAAGAGCTCCTGCACGTGTGCCGGATGGCACCAAAAAGCACAGAAGGGGACACCAAAGTAAGGGACAACACCGAAAAGCCCGCCCCGAGACATAGGAAAGCACCGGCAGGGACACTTCTTGATGACCAAAATATTATAGGGGGATATATCCAAATATAGACCTAATTGTGGATCTTAACCCTGAATCTCAGGTTGAATGCCAGTGACATTTGACTGACTTCAAGTAACTTGCTAACTTGAATTAGAGTAGACACGTTAACTGAAATGATGTACAGAATGTACTTGCAAACCAAGAAAATCATTTAAAAATACAATATATTTTTACTCGAGAGGTTTATACTGCGACTGTAATGCTTTTCAAAGCAAATAAACGGTGAATCTTTATATTATGCTGTATGTGCGTATAGATTATGCACAAATCATAGTGAAAGAGTAATCCGGTCTAAATCTACTTGACTTACTGCTTAAATCTACTGGACTTATAGCTTTCAAAACAAACCTGTGTTACACAAACACGCAGAAATTGGGACTTTTGCTCTTCAAGAGATTTACACTTCTACAATGCATGGTTTTTCTTAAAATAAGAAGTCTTTACAAGTTAAAAAATTCAAAACAGCTGATTACACTGTAATTTGCAGCCAAAAACGTCAAGTTAACTATACATTGCACAAACTTCAAAAACATCCTTGTGGTAAAATTTTCCACAAACTGTAAATACCATTGTAAATCCTTTGATAATCGCTACAATGCAGAATCTTCAATTAGTTGAAAGCGGGCATTTAATGGAAGAAGAAGCAAGGTTTACAATTAAAAGTTACATTATAAAATACAACTCAATGGGAATACACAGCTCCAGTAGCCCTACAATTTTTTTTGTGTATTCGGCTGCGTATATTCGACTGAAGACACACGCTGCTGCTAATTGCGATCCCTTCTCTAACATGTATATATCATGCATTCACAATGTTGCATTCCACAGTTCGCATAGTAATCTGTGAATAAGTTTCGATTAGAGAAAGAACGGCAAGTGTTGCATGTTACATCATAGAACACCTCCCTGGTTTTATTTTCCACGTAGTACGAGTTGTCTGGCTGGTTGTATGTGACAAAAACTCGAAACATATCAAATAGAAATGTGTGGCTACTATCGTCAGGAAAATTGTTTTGTTTTGCATTTTGGTGACTTTGAACTATTTCGATTTTTGTATGCGGGTACAAATCTGAAACAAGTGTACAGCTTCTTTGTTGATTGTGTAACTTTTTTCATGTTTTGTCCTGTGTGTTATGTAATATACATTTTGTGTGTCACTCCATGTTGTGGCGCACTCCCCGATGAGTGACATCTCGATGTTCTGTAGGGCGATCCAGTTGAAATAATTATGTTAAAACAAAAAACCAAAACAATCGAATCTTTCAATTCTGAATTTTGGACTGAGTCGACAGCATTCCTCGGCATCATTGCCTTCAAAGTTCGAGGACAACTGTGAGCTCAAAGCATATATATATATATATATATATATATATATATATATATATATATATATATATATATATATATATATATATATATATATATATATATATATATATATATATATATATATAAATTTATATATATAATTTATATAATTTATATACGTGTATTCTGAAACTAATAGATCTGTATACATGTTGGTGTTAGGATGGACGAAATGTATTTTCAATCAGAACTCAAATAAGATATTACGATTTAGATAGTAGACACTACATCAGTTTGTAATATACGGAAATATATATCCGTATTTTTTTTCTATAAAGTTCATCGCTGATTTGTCCTGCTTTTCCATTTAACTCCAAAATTTGGCCTGTTAAAACAAGAAATCCTATTTCTTACAAGTCATGAATTCAAACTCTAATTTTTCCTCTCTCTCTGTCTGTCTGTCTGTCTCTTGAAACAACGACTACCTTATAGGCTATAAGTGAAGAGAAGAGGAGAGCATTAAGATGACAGGATGTCTTTCCTTAGTTGATGACAACAATGATTATAAGTTGTAACTAGCAAAGAGAAGAGAAGGGAATTTCTTTCTTTCAAAATCATGCAAGTTAATCTGTGATTAAAAAAAATGCCTTGGCTGCATATCTAAGTTGCAGCGAAAGCACTTTTGGGACGTGGCAAAGTTAAATGCCAAGTGTCAGCATGCCAGGAAGTGTTTGTGTAATCGCCGCTCTTGCTTAAAGGTCCTAAACGCCAAAAGATTTATTTTTTGTTCAAAGTGAAGGTCTTAAGAGTATCATAGCACTTTTCTGATGAAAATTTTGCATATTCGCACAGAAAAATAACAATACTTGCAAAAGAATTCGTTGCCCATGATGTGCCCAAAGTTGACAAGCTTGCGCCTTTTTTGGCCATCAATGGGCACTGGGTCGTGACGTCACGGAATAATCCAGAGGCCAGATCGAAAAAAGTCTTTTAGTTTCCGCGTAACATCGCTCACGTGGACCCAGGGATAAAACTAATTTTGTTTGCTAGGCAACACGTTGGGCCATATAAATATGTGGCAAGATTTAAAAAAAAACTCATTGTAAAATTTGGGGAATTTGGGGTCAACGGTTAAAAATGCAGAAAGATGTTATACGTACCATATTTTACTAATTTTGTTGTAACTGTAAGAATTTTCTATTTTAAAATACAGAGCAAGAATTTTTTTATACATTCACAAAAGTAACGGAATTCAAGGATACATTAATGGAAAGTCATTCTGTTGCAGGTCAAGGTCATCATAATTGACCTTGAGCTGAATTAGTCGAATGACTTATTTTCAATTCATCCTTAAATTTTGTGTGGGTCGTCCAAAGGATAAAGTTGTAATATTTGATAGACAGTATCCTTATGCACAGAACCATTATAGCTGCACCCTAAATTGGAATAACGAAAGCAAAAAAAAATTGAGGTCATAGGTCAAAACAGCAACACAGTTATATTTCAAGGATGTCAGTCCAAATCTTTTATAACAGTCGTATTGTACAAAAAAGGAAGAAAAATAGTTTATGAAAGACACACATATTTGTATATCATCATTAATGATTACGTAATGTATGTTCTACCACAAGGTCAAGGTCACTGATATTGAATTTTGCAGAAAAAAGTAACATGCAATGGAAGAACTACTTTTATTCCCTTTCAATGACTAACTTGTTAACTAGACAAAAATGGAAGCTATAAAGCCTAAAATTGGAACACTTAAGTTTCATGATTTTAACCACGCGTACTTCTTTCATTTTAGTAATTTTAGTCTCTGAAGCATTAGTTATGGTCCCTTAATCTGATCACCAGATGTTGAAAATTAAAAGACCGCTGGTAGCAACAGTTTTATTTTGTGCCGTCGGGCACCTTTGCTCCTCGCTTTGCGACTAGATTGAAGATGTAAGAGGGAAGTCCATTTCGAAAGTGCAACCATGTGGTAATCTGTACAATAATGTTCTGCAACAATTTATTCTATATTACTTTTCGTCAAAATATAAAATCTACCTGATTTTCAAGAAGCTGGACATGCAAGCTTTCACCTTGTATTGCAGCATATTTCTCTTTAAACTATAGCATCAAAATATGTTTTAAAATTTTTCATTCTATCTGAAGGTATTAAAACAGTTTACCTAAGCAGTTCATGTCATTATTCATTCAGCGCGTTCCTAAAGTGAAACAGTATACTATGCATTAAAACTTGCACGTTAAGCCTGATCTGATCTGACAAGACTGTAAAACGGAGTAGATAAATGTTTAAAATATTGTGGGCATAAACTGACAACAAACTGATGACATTCCTGTTCTGGAGATGCACAGCTAATCATAAATATTTTCTGCAATAATTACTGTGATGTGGGGCATCAGTGAAAATGACAGCACCGTGAAACTGAGTCATGGTACAAATCACTGTTGTCTTGCACTCATGGACCTGTACTGAAAAAAAGGATGATTATAAGACAATGAAAACCTGACTGCATGAACACCTCATCATCATCACCATCATCAGTATCATCATGTGAAATAAGTGAAATATCATAGCAATGCATAAGAGCTTTACTTCATGGTATACACTAAGTGTTAAGTTCTTCAAAACTGTTAAATACAATGTCTGGAAGAAATAATATTTTTCCTAAAAAATTGTTAAAAATTATGGATATTTAAAATTTTCCAATGGCAGCTTTGTCTTTCAATTGAAGAAGTGGGGCCATTGATCAGGAGTCCATATTTCTAGGCCTTTTGATGTAACATTATAAAGGTAATCCTTTCATCCAAATTTTGTTTTCCCTTTTTTTTAGAGCTTGATATTTTCTCAAGTAGAAACCCAACTTTTTCAGATTTGAACACAGGTATTTCAGGTCTTTACAGTTCTATAGTGATTAGCAATTTAAACTGCTGTCTTTGAATTGTTAAAACCGAAACGGTGTTATATTTATTTCCTCCATTTGTCAAATTGTGGCGATCTGTAGCTGGGCTTCACCCTCAAGCCTCGGTAATCTACAACAAGATACATTGAGCTATGAGACATCGTAAAGTATATTTTACAAGTTATGGGGGGTGAAAACATGAACACATCACATCCCACCCACTTCCTTTGACGCATAAAATAAGATTTAAACAAATAAAATTGTGCAAGTGGGGGACGTTAGAGAAAGTTGGACAGTATGACGACTGTACCAAGCAACACAGCACGAGGACTGCACGCAGCTGGACAGCACCACTACTACATCATGCTTTCCCAAACCATGAACCCCAAACATGGCCTACATCCGAAATTGACTTTCACTTGATTTAACTTGCACTGGAACAGCATCGGGAGCCTCTCCGGCGAGCCGCTGTTCCTAGATGGTAGCGCACCCCCCTCCCCCCCCCCCAATCAAAATCTTTCCAAAGGGAAAGAAGAAAATAAAGCATTCATCGTTGAAAGCAAGTGGTATCTTCATCGAGATTTTACAGTGCTTAACACATTCACTGCTTATACATGTATTTACTTTTTCTGGTATATTTTCCCACGTTATTTTCTCAGTTTTTATCAAGTAAAATATTTTTACAAGATTTTTACCTCTGTTCTTGGTACCACAGAGCATTATGTGTAAAAACACAACTGAGATACTAATAAGCTTCAAAACAAAAATCTTACTCGTACTATTTTGAATGAGCACTGGCCTGTTTGGTATACTTGTAACGGTAGAATGAGAATGGCAAGACATTCCAGTTTCACGAACTATTGTTACGGTACTGACACGCAATATTTTTTTTTGGAAACAGTACTCATGAACTCATCAGTTTTGAAACCATTTTAAAAGTTACACTTTCTTTACCTGTTTAATTCTGGCGTCCGGAATATTCACACACTTTGCAGTCTGATGAGCTTACCTCTAATGTTCCTTTTACTGTCACTAATGTAAATATAGACCATTCAAATGACAAATACTTCAAAACAAACATCATTTATCATCCAAAAACCATTACTCGGGATGTAAAAATTAATTCATGTGCTTGATGTCAAAATTTTCATAACTTTCATCATTTATCATCCAAAACCCATTACCCAGGATGTAAAAATTAATTTATGAAGTTGAAATCAAATTCGTTATAACTTTCTTACAACCACTTTAAATTTGCCTCGCAGGTAAAATTTCAAATGTTCCTGCATTTTAAGACAAACATTGAAATTGTGGAACGACACAGATTGTCATATGTAAACTGCTGCCGTATTTGTTTAAAATTCAGTCTAATAATTGTGTTTTCATATTGAAATAATATGGTTTGCCTTTTTTGAACTGCACCATCATACTCAGGTGCCCCATAAATTTAAAACAATTATTTAATTGTAGTATATACTATGATTTGACCAAAAAATAAGCATTAAAGCATGAATTGGCATACGTGACTAACAAACTGTCAATTTTTTACACTGAAGTTTTCTCCAATAAACAAACTTGCTTACCATTATGATCCCTTCAGACTAAACGTGACGCAGAATGTTGCATGATTTTTATGATCATGGCGACGGAACCCAATGCATGCGTGCACGCCTCTGAGACTTTAACGCTAAACTGATGACATCATTGCCGAAGGTTTCTCCTGCTATACAGAGTTCCTAATTTTACAAGCTAATCTCAGTTATGTTACATGCAAGTAAGTGTCACACATTTACATTTGATTTCACGTTATTCATCTGAAAAGCGAATAGGGAGCGGGAGGGGCACATATGATCTCCGATTAGTCTCGTTTCTGTTCTATCTCAACCTGCCAATGTGTACAAACCCTAATGTGCTCATATATTGATCCTATTTTTTTCAATTCCCAAATCTGGAATATATTTTAACTTATCACTTCAACAATGAAGTGACAAGGTCCCTTGCTGTAGGCTGGAGAAGTTCCTTGACACCAATTGCCACTAAGTTCAAAACTCTGACACACACACAAACTATAGCTTGCAACACAAAAGCAATTTATGAACTGGAGGGAAATTATCCGTTGTTTTTGTGATTGTACCTATATTTTGTGAGGAATAACAGAGTTGTCCTTACTACCTCCTATGTGTTACTTCTCCCGGCTATAAAAAGCCACCTGGTCACCATAAGTTATATGAAACGCATATTGTAGCCTATGATGATCCCTCGTGTGCTTATAGGTTGAACTTCTTTTAGTATTGATTAACCAAATCGTGAATATATTTTAACTTACCGTATTACCATTATTCCCAATGATATGAACAAGTGTCTTCATGTAAGCTGGGAAAGCTCCTTGACACCAAGAAGTAGTAAGTTCAAAACTCACACACACAAACAAAAGCTTGCAACACAAAAGCAACTTATTATGAACTGGAATAAAATGATCCGTTGCTTTTGAGTTTAGGCCCATATTTTGTGAGGAATTGCAGAGTTGTCCTTACTACCTCCTATGTGTTACATGTCCCAGGTACAAAAAGCCACCTGGTCACCATAAAGTTACACGAAACGCATAGTAGCCTATGATGATTCCTCGTGCGCTCATTGGTTGAACTTATAGTAGTCATTAGCCGAATCTTGAATAGATTTTAACTTATTGTATTTACATTATTCCCAATGAAATGAACAAGTTTCTTAATGTAGGCTGGGAAAGCTGCTTGACACCAAGAACAAGTAAGTTCAAAACTCACACACACAAACTATAGCCTGCAACACAAAAGCAATTTATGAATAAAATTAAATGATCTGTTGCTTTTGAGTTTAGGTCTATATTTTGTGAAGAATTGCAGAGTTGTCCTTACTACCTCCTATGTGTTACTTGTCCCAGGTACAAAAAGCCACCTGGTCACCATAAAGTTATATATGAAACGCATAGTAGCCTGTGATTTTTCCTTGCGTGCTCATTGGTTGAACCTATAGTATTCATTATCCGAATCTTGAATAGATTTTAACTTCTTGTATTAACATGATTCCCAATGAAATGAACAAGTTTCTTGATGTAGGCTGGGAAAGCTGCTTGACACCAAGAACTAGTAAGTTCAAAACTCACACACACAAACTATAGCCTGCAACAAAAAAGCAATTTATTGTAAACTGGAAGGAAATTATCCGTTGCTTTTGTGTTTAGGCCTATATTTTGTGAGGAATTACAGAGTTGCCCTTACTAACTCCTATGTGTTACTTGTCCCAGGTACAAAAAGCCACCTGGTCACCATAAAGTTACACGAAACGCATAGTAGCCTATGATGATTCCTCTTGTGTTCATTGGTTGAACCTATAGTATTAATTATCCAAATCTTGGGTAGATTTTACCTTATTGTATTAACATTATTCCGAATGAAAGGAACAAGTTTCTTGATGTAGGCTGGGAAAGCTCCTTGACACCTAGAACTAATAGGTTTAAAACACACAAACTATGGCCTGCAACAAAAAAGCAATTTATGAATAAAATGAAATGATCTGTCGCTTTTGTGTTTAGGCCTATATTTTGTGAGGAATTGCAGAGTTGTCCTTACTACCTTCCTTATTGTTACTTGTCCCAGGTACAAAAAGCCACCTGGTCACCATAAAGTTATACGAAACGCATACTGTACCCTATAATGATCGCTCGTGTGCTTACGGTTGAACCTATAGTATTCATTATCCAAATCGTGAATAGATTGTTACTTACTGTGTTAACATTATTTCCTATGAAATGAACAAGTTTCTTGATGTAGGCTGGGAAATGTCCTCGTCACCAAGAACTAGTAAGTTCAAAACTCGCACACACAAACTATAGCCTGCAACAAAAAAGCAACTAATTATGAACTGGAATAAAATGATCCATTGCTTTTGTGTTTAGGCCTTTATTTTGTGAGGAATTGCAGAGTTGTCTTACTACCTCCTATGTGTTACTTCTCCCAGGCACAAAAAGCCACCTGGTCACTATAAAGTTATAGGTAACACATAGTAGCCTATGGTGATTCTTCGTGTGCTCATTGGTTGAACCTATAGTATTCATTATCCAAATCTTGAGTATATTTTAACTTAGTTATTGTAGGAAAAGCATACTGTAACCTATAATGATCGCTCGTGTGCTTACGTTTGAACCTATAGTATTCATTATCCAAGTCGTGAATAGATTGCTACTTACTGTGTAAACATTATTCCCAATGAAATGAACAAGTTTCTTGATGTAGGCTGGGAAAGCTCCTTGTCACCAAGAACTAGTAAGTTCAAAACTCACACACACAAACTATAGCCTGCAACACAAAAGCAATTAATTGTAAACTAGGATGAAAGGATCCGTTGCTCCCAGGTACAAAAAGCCACCTGGTCACCATAAAGTTATAAGAAACGCATATTGTAGCCTATGTTGATCCTCGTGTGCTCATCGGTTGAACCTATAAAATTAATATCCGAATCTTGAATAGATTTTTACTTACTGTATTAACTTGACTCACAATGAAATGAACAGGTTTCTTGATGTAGGCTGGGAAAGCTCCTTGACACCGAGAACTAGTAAGTTGAAGACTCACACACACAAACTATAGCCTGCAACACAAAAGCAATTTATTGTAAACTGGAAGGAAATTATCCGTTGCTTTTGTGTTTAGGCCTATATTTTGTGAGGAATTACAGAGTTGTCCTTAATACTTCCTATGTGTTACTTCTCCCACGTACAAAAAGCCACCTGGTCATCATAAAGTTATATGAAACACATATTGTAGCCTATGAAAAACATGGTTTGCGATATCTATTGTCAGTGGCCTCTCATCGGCCAATTTGTAGAATTTTTCGTACACATTGCCTCCTAATTTGAACACCCAAGGGTCAGATGCCTACATGCAATTAGTAGTCATACGTTCTCATTTCTGGTTCTCGTATCTACACTCCAAATATAATTATAACAGAGAAGAAGATTTTTAAATATTTGCCCCCCAAAAAGAACAGAAAAATTCATAAAAAGTCCAAAAATCGATGGAGCATAACCATTTGTAAAAGCTTGGTAGAAACCTACCCAAGGCACATCCCCACTAAGTTTGAAGTGAATCTGGCTGACGGTTTTGGAGAAGAAGTCGAAAATGTGAATGGTGGACGACGGATGTCTAGTCATAACAAAGCTCAGCTGACTGACAAGTCAGCTGAGCTAAAAACAAAGTTCGCACACCTGTAAAATCCGAAGTTGGTATTTTAATACGTGTATGTGGCGAAACAAACGATTTATCATTTTACGTAGAAATGAAGCGTTCAATTTATAAGAAGTGAATATCGGGGTAAATTTCTTATAAAAATGAAGTGAAGTTAGTCTCTTTAGACCTTCAGAATTCCCACACGCAAATTTTTGCTACAAGTCAACAATTTCACATAACATAACACAGCAGTAAACCATAGTTCAATATTTGGGTTGATAACATTTCCGGCCATCTTGAAGGGATTATTCACAACAATTTGTTGGATTGTAGTAAAACCCCCACAACCCCACAGCACCCACATCCCACAACCCCCACCCCGCGACCCACAACCCGCAACCCACAAACAGGTAATATTAAAAGCCAGATAACGTTAGAAGTTTTTATCATCTTAGCAAATGAGCGGATGGCATTTGGACGTCCCGGTTTTATCAAC
The DNA here is from genome assembly GCA_964020975.1 of Hermodice carunculata. NCBI lineage: Eukaryota > Metazoa > Annelida > Polychaeta > Eunicida > Amphinomidae > Hermodice > Hermodice carunculata. Next base: position 77,279,468 of record OZ026626.1, on the reverse strand, counting down.
AAACGGCCAAAGGTCATTTGAAAGTCCCGCCATCATAAGATGCAGAGATCAGCAATTTTAATTTTTACTTTCAAGGTGTCTGCATGGGTGGGCCTATTATCCTGCCAAGAATACGCTAAATAGAAGCCCGACCCAGGACACAAATTGTGTCCTAATGAATGACATTAGTCAAGTTACTTTTTCTCTTAACTGACAAGATATACAGATTATCCATGCGTAAATCTGCTACAAAAGAATAATATGGCTTCCCAGAGTTCCACTTGGATAATAGCTGGGAGGTAAATTATGTCGCAAAACGAGGTACATTCTGGTTTATAAGTGCTTACCGAAATAATAGCCAAATTTGTAAAGTTAATATTCATTGTTTTCAAAACCAGCATAATTTTATATGTATTTGACACATCCTTTTCTTTGATAATAATTGATTTCACAACAGAGAGCCACACGTGCACGTGACAGCAAACCGCGGGATGGCGACGGAACATTTAGGTCTATGACTTTTTGGACAAGTAATGGGTTAAATTCCTATTAGGCTCAACATTTTCACAAGTCCTACCTGAACATTTAATTGTTCCAGACAATAGTGTTTGCGTTAAGGCAAGTCCGGTAAATTACATACTTTTTTTCATGTCCACGAATATATGCATTATACTGCAAATGCAATGACTGTCCTCTTCAGCCATTGTTTCATGATGACAATATCACATGCAACATCAGGGTTCAGGAATTTGCATGTCAGCTAGCCAGGGAGCCGGACAAGTAAAATACCAAACAGGTCAAGCTAAAATTTCAAATTACTTGTTGAATTAAAAATCCCGAAGTACTACAGGCCATAAATAAACTGAAAAATAAAAAGTCACCAGGCAAAGATGGCATCAATAATGAAAATAGAAAAGGAGATTTGCTTCACAGCAAATCTGTCTGGGTGCCTTCAAAATGAGAACAGTTTGAAATGCTACATTTTTCCATTGTTCAACATTAAACATTATCTAAATATTGTGTATTATGCTAATTTGCATAAATTAGAATGTCTAACTTTGGTTCTTGGTACATTGGATGTGGCCATGTCACAAACTTATAAAGTAAAGTATAAAAGATACTACTATCTGTAATAGTTTTGAAGCTATTCAAAGACTTTAATTTTGTGTATTTGCCTAATTTGCATAAATTTAAAGTCTACAACTTTGGTTTATGGTTCATTTGATGCGGCTATGTCACATGCCTACAAATTGAGGTCGGAATGGCACCTGTGTGTATAATAGTTTTGAAGTTATTCAAGATTTAAACTTCTTGTATTCATCGTATTTGCATAAACCAGAATTGTACCATTTTGGATCATGCTTCACTGGATGCAGCTATGTCACAAACCCAAAACTTGAAGATGGAACGGCACCTCTATCTATAATGGTTTTGCAGCCATTCAAGATTTAAAATTTTGCATATCTGCCTAATTTGCATAAATTAAAAATCCTATAACTTTGGTTAATGGTTCATTGGATGTGGCTTTGCCACAAAATGATAAGTTGGAATTTCATCTCTATCTGTAATAGTTTTGGAGATATTCAACTTTTACATTTTCCAATACCCCTTATTAGCATAAGTTGAAATTCTACAACTTCCATTTACTGTCCATTATATTGGTAGGTGTCACAAACCTTTATGTGCCCATTCAAATTTTGTGTCTATCTGCAATAGTTTTGAAGATATGAAGCTTTTAAATTCTAGAAAGGCCCTATTTGCATAATTTTAAACATGTTGATTATTCCAAATCAGCTAGTCAACTTCCTTACTAGCTCTGTTACCATGCCAAGTTTAAACATTGTAGCTTGCACGGTGTCTGAGAAAAGTTCCGGACAAATTATGTGGTGGAAATAAGAAGACGAAAGAAAGAAAATGTGAAAGAAAGAAAAAAATTGAGAAAACAGTGTGTCTGGGATGGCACCCAGACATAAAGAGGGGGAGGGATATGGAGAGGGAGAGAGAGAGCCCAGTCATCACCTCCTTCAATTTTTATAGCAGAATAATTCATCACATGTAGGTCCCTGTTCAAGGTGATGCTATTTTTGCCTGTTTAGCAGACCCAGGGCCCTTAAAAATTGGACACGAACCCTGAGCCACCAGCCACATAAAAATGGCCTGGCAGTTATCCAAGCAGGCTGTGCAAACATACAAGCATGTCCAGTGCTGAGGCAGAACCCATAGAGCTCAGTTAAGAGCACTGAATAAAGACAGGCTTGCATATTCAGTGGACCCTGTCCAAAACCTGATCTTCAGCCAATCAGCAGTGAGCAGTGGCTTTTGTAGCCACTCTGTACCCAAACATGCAGTTGCGTTAACAAGGTTTACATGGTGATTATCAGCTTTTTTTACACAAAAAATATTGGGTGATGATTGTTCCATTAAATACTTCAACATGTGAATCTGACTTGACATTATATATAATTCATGATCACAGTCTAAATTATTTTGTGTCAATGTAACAAATCATTCTATATTTAACACATTGTGCCCCCTTTCCCACCTTCCACAAGAATATATTCAAACAACATACATGGCAAAAATGCTTCAAACTTGCCACATTTACTTGCACTTCTAGAATCTTTGTTCACTGTTGATTGACAGATGTCTCAAACCTACATGTGTAAGTTAGATATTTTGTGTCTATCTGCAATAGTTTGGAAGATATGGAGCTTTTAAAATTATAATTGACCCTAATTTGCATAATTAAAACATCATGACTATTCCAAGTCAGGTGCCTAATTTCACTAGTACCTCTTATAAAGAACAAGGCCGGTGGTGTTACTGATAAGGACAACTAAAGACCAATAGCCCTGGACACTGTGCTCTCTAAGCTGCCTGAAAAAGTGTTGTTAAATCGCTGTGAATACTTTCTAGATGTAGCTGATAACCAGTTCGCCTTCACAAAAAGTCATGGCACTGACATGTGTATTTTTGTATTTAAGGAAGTTATCAGGTCTTGCCTTTCCCAGGAAAGTCCCATTTACGCTTGCTTCATTGATGCTTAGAAAGCATTTGACCGTGTAAACCACTGGACATTACTTCAAAAAATGCTGGATATAAATGTACCTATGTTCACTGTGGAATGCTTAGTGGTCTGGCTCTCTACACAGGAGTTTTACGTCCAGTGGGGACCTGTGAGGTCAAACTGGTTTAATGTTTCTAATGGCGTCCGCCAAAAAGGAGGGGGGGGGGGTGATTTCACCCTGGCTCTTCATTGTGTACATGAATGATCTTAATGTAAGACTCAATGACAGTGGAGTTGGCCGTAATATTTGCGGTGTTTTCATAAACAACCACAGTTACACCGATGACATGGTGCTAATTAGTTCGTCAGTTTAAGGTCTGAGGAATCTAGGCACTACATATGAAGAATATGCTAGTGAGCATAACATCACATACAACACCAAGAAGACGTATAGAATTCCACATGGCCGTGTCATGGGGAATGGATTTAGACAGTACGAGTTTTAAAACCGGTCACTGCGAACCTTTGGGGAGCAGTGAACGGTTTAAAACGAGTGCTGTGTCTAAATCCATTCCCCATGACACGGCCATGAGGAATTTTGTTTCGCCCATAGAGCGTTAAATCCTGTGTTTTGTTCAAAAACCTACTTGGTTTAGCGTGCTTGCTGCAGCAGTTTTGACTCCATTTTGTTCAGTTTCAACATTGCGTTACTAATGTACGTCATTCCAGAAAGAACTTTCAGTTACTCTTATTTATCTCACATAATCTGATTGGCTTACAAAGAATACAACAACCAATAGGATTCTCTTTCGGTCGTAAAATCGTTCCACACTTATGTTGGGAACGATTGTGTTTCCACATAGGTGACTATGGGAGAAAGGGTGTATGTTCTTTAAGTCATTCCATACCAGTCTATGATTTTTCCGTATATTTACCTAAATTTAAGACGACACCTGCACATGTAAATTCTTCATGAAAAGAGCTTTCAATTAAGTACCAACATGCCTATAGTCTTAAGTCAGTGGTTCTGGCACTGCCTGGCAAGTCATGCTGCAGCTGCCGTAGGGGCAGCTGCAGCATGACTTGCCAGGCTGTGCCAGATCCACTGACTAAGACCTGTGACCCTGGTATGGAATGAGTTAAGCCGCCAGCCTGCTTCTTTGCTTTGGACCCCGCTGTCTTTTCATGTGGAGTAAAACTTGTATAATATAAAATGAAATGATCATAAAAAAATGTCTTTTGTAACGTTCTTTGAAATCAAGTACCTTTGTCTTCAAACAGTTCCGGAGACTGTTCCACAAAACGGTTAGGCAAAAATTACTTTTAAAAATCTATACTGTGAGAAGATATAATAATTTTAACTCCTGTAGCTAACATGTCGTATACCAAACTGATCTAATGAGGCACGTTTGACCCAGTCACAAAAGTAATTTGGCATATTACACACTTTAAAAATACACGACTGTTGCCGTGTGGAACTGTTGCCGCTCTGTAATGGTTTGCCATTTTAATTCTCAGACAAGATAGCACCTGGAACATTGCTATAATCATAGTTACCAGTTATCAACCGAGCAGCAGCATTTTGTAAACGCTGAACCATCTTCAACGCCTTTGCAGATGTTCCAAATACGATATCCCCATATTCAACACATAGTGATATTGTAGTCATAGAGACCTATTCTAATTTTCATTTTGGTAATTATTTGCTCAATCTTCTTAAAACAGCCAATTTAGACATTATTTTGCCATTTATTTTTTTCCAATGAGACAACCGATTTCATATTTCCGTCTAAGTGCACACCCAAATATTTCGTATCTTGGACCTGTTGAACTATTTCACCGTTTCAATTGAGCTTGAGCATATCGAGATTATTCCTTACTAGACTTAAGTATCAAATCCTAGTGTAGTGAAAAAGCAACTTTTATTCTTGGGCACTTTTTGTCTCGGTGTAACTCCACGTGTCTCAAAAACAGATATACTTAATTGATGCATTATGTGGGTCATTGCCATAGAGAACTTGTTTAGTACTTGGCTGAGAAACACTACTTTCAAACAATAACTTACTTCCGAAAATTAATTATAAGAACAATTATATATCATTTGCGGAGGTTTCTTAGAAAATTGAGACTATTCGAAGTGCCAAAAAATCATGGAAATTAGTTGTGTGAAGGTTAGTTACATGTACAAAGTTAGGCTTTCTATGAAATGTATCCGTGAGTAATGTTGTATTGGAAATAGGAAGTTTGTCTCATGTTTTTTTTTTTTTAAAGGGGTCGAATATAAATGAGAGGCCGGTGTAGGCGCATTCTCTTGTACATAAACCAGTATTTCTCAACATATGTCAGTTATTTGATGTTTGTATATGTTTCCTTTATTACCATGTATCGTACCGTTCCTTTTTGACAAACTGTCATTGATTTTGTAATTTCATAAATGTATTGTATCTTTCCAGAAAATGGAAGAAATAAAGAATATACATAAACTCCTCGGAGGTAATGCCTCACAGTATTAGACTTTGGGCTTTCTTGTCACGACTTATCTTTTTCTCTTTCCGCAGATTATGTTTGTTTTTGTTTCTTTGACTTACAATGTTTTGAAAATACTCCACCTTTTCCGGGCCAAATTGAGTTGGTTATTAGATTTCTTAAGCTCTTAAACTCAGACCACATGTGTGCGAATCACCAATAGACACTGCTTCCTCATGCAGCTTAACTTGAACAAAATTAATAAAAATATCGTGACCATTTCAATAAACGAAATAAAGCCCCACGTAAGGTACACCCCCATCAAGGTTGAAGTGAATATGGTAGACGTCTTTGGAGCAAAAGTGAAAAATGTGAATTTCCATTGCAATCCCAATTGACTTACATGGTAATCAATATGATTGCATGCATTCACCAACAAGCACCAAAATTAAAAATTCGTAAAAAAATCTGGAATCCAGAGTATCCCCACCAGATGAAAAACTTTGTTTCACCCTCCAACAAGCTACATTTTACACTAACCATTTGAGTGACGGTTTCAGAGAGGTAAAAAATACTCTCAAAAAATCTATAAAAATGAATAATCTCAACGCCACCTAGTGAACACATTAAGGTGAGGAGGTCACCAGAAGGTGCCCCTATGGAATTTCAAAGCAATTGGGTAAGTGGTTTCACGGAAGATTTTGGAAAATTTTGCCCCAAAATTGAACAAAATAAAAAGTTTACAAAAATGCAAAAAATCATTGGAGCACAAATATTTGAACAAACTTAAATCCAGTTGGCGCTTTTGGAGAAAAAGACGAAAAGGTGAATTGTTGATGGACGGACGCTGACGATAACGGACGATCGACCGTCTTATAACCTCAGCTGACTGATAAATCTGCTGTGTTTTTGCACAATACTAGGCCGTGCATTACATTGTGTAAATGTAGCTGTTACGAACACAACTTGGCTGTCTTATTAAATGTTTTGTTTCGCAAGCGGAAATGTATTTGGTCGTGAATTCTCAACGTGGACATGGACACATGAATCATAGCAAGACCTTCATTGTTATAGGATCACAGATCTATATTGATCCTTGCGAATTCCCCTTAACCTTGTTCAAGGAAAAGTTTAGCCTTCACGAGCACACATGTACTTTCCGCCATCGGCCTTTACAACAGAATACATAGTACGTTCACTGAATATTTATTGATGTGTTACATTCCAAACTGGGAAATTTGGCCTTCAGCAGAACACACAGAAACGTACATGAACATAAAAGAAATACCCATCAAAGAGAGGACAACAATAAAACGAGAAAAAATCGAAACATGTTGGACGTTCACCTGTCCAATTGGGACCAGATATTCTACAAACAGGACCGATGGTGCAACCTCCTCTCCGCGTAGTTCTGACACACACACACACACATCGATCGATCGATCAATCAATCAATCAATCAATCAATCAATCAATCAATCAATCAATCAATCAATCAATCAATCAATCAATCAATCAATCAATCAATCAATCAATTAATCAAAGCTCTCCATACTCCACAGTCAATCCAGTCATTGTCTCTGTTTAAAACTATACCCTTAGAAATCAGTATTATCACGTTCGATGCAAAAAAATTATAAATTCCAGCCATATGAATTGATTGACGGGTCCAACCATTACGCTTGTTTTTCAGCGTTTGGCAGGTTTGTATTGGGCGAAAAGCACCAGGAATACAAGCTGTTTGCCAATAAAATATATCAACAACATAAAATAAAATGAGTGAATGAATTATAAGCAGAGGTGTAGTGAACAAATAAAAGTATATTGAATAGTTATATAAACAAGAGGGCTGTGATAAGCCCATGCTCAGCTGACCTATGATGAACAGAGCAAAGGGAAGCAGCACCACCTTGATTGGAAGTGAGAAAGAAACGATCCCAGTTGACTTATCAATTGGAATGCACGCATTGACCGAAAGGTGCCAGCTTTGCAAAATTTATTAAAAAGCATCAATCCAGAGTATCACCACCTAGTGAACATAGTTGTTTAACCCTCCCAAAAGCTAAACCTTCCAAGTGTTAGAACAATTTGAGTCGCAGTTTTGAAGAAGTCTAAAATAGTGAAAACAAACAAACAATTATAAAAAAAAAAAAAAAAAAAAAAAATAGATATCGCAGCGCCACCTATTGAACAAATTAAGCCCTGAGGGTCCATATTTGTATTCGTGTCTTTTTGCCCAGAACCACTTCCTAGTAGTCATTACCCTATTCCGCAGTCTGAACTCTTTACTCTCCATAAGCTAACCTGTCCCTGTCTAACCTATATACATATGAAAGTACTATTGTCCATATTGCACACGTTCTTCTGTAAAATTTTGACATAGGCTGTATTAGCCCAAATAAATTAAAGGGTCTTCAGCGGGTAACTACTCAACATGTTTCGGAGTCTTTTACCCGTACATGCCTCTCTGAGTAGCGGATTGTAATTTTCAAATCAATTGGCCCAGCGGTTTTTGGAAAAGATTTCTTTAAGATTTTGCGAAAAAATAAAATTTAAAAAATCAGAACAAGATTATTGGAGTGCGACTAGTTGAAAGTTCTTGGTAGAGAGCCACCTAAGGTACACCCCCACCAAGTTTGACGTAGATCTATTGACGGTTTTGCAGAAAAAGTCGAAAATGTGAATTTCCATTGCTATCTCCATTGACTTACATAGTAGTCAATAGGAATGCATGAATTAACCGACAAATAGCCGAATTGAAAAGGTCGGAAAAAAATCAGACTTTCGAGTATCACCACCCAGTCAGCACACCTTTGTTTATCCCATCCACAAGGTGCCTTTCCACAAAGTTTCAGCATAATCTGAGTGACAGTTTTGGAGAACTAAAAATTACTTTAACCCACAAAAAATTATAAAAATGGGAAAAAGTAGCTGCAATACAGCTGAGCTAAAAAGATATATCTCAACTATAATACTAATTTTGTACAAACTATAGGTACAGTTAATTGATGTTATATAAAATAAAAACTAGAACTTAAAGCAGTTCAACATTACATACTTTGAATATTTTAACAGATTAAGCAAGGTCACATTACTGAGATTTTGACTTGTAAGGAATTCAACAGAAGCACTCTATTAAAAGTAATGACCATGATGACGATGATGATGATGATAATAATAATTACTATATGCATGACTAAAACCTCAGTTATCCCGGCTATTAATGAGTTGGTGACAAACCTTGCTTGCTGTATGGAAATACCACAGTAAAGCAGGTAAATGTTTAAACAGCACTGCTTCGAGTGTCTGTACAATAAATGGTGGGCAAATCGAATTATCTAAAGGAACATTAACGCATCATTGTTGCAAGTAATATGTCAAAATATGTACAAATGATATTGCATGAGGATAGGCAGTGGGTAAATACAAATCTCCTTCCTGCGCTAAGCACCAGTTGTATAGAGACGACGACACAAGATACCTAATGCGAAAGGGAAACCGAAAGTAAAATCTACACATGGTGAAACTACAATGATAATAATAATAATGAATTCATAAAGACCTGTTGCAATTAGGAGAGAACTTCATTGCAGCCTTTATTTCAGTTCAATGGGTTTGCATAAGGTTAATGTGGTAGATGAATCTCGGTATCTAAAATCACCTGTGCAAGTTACAGTTAATGTGGACACTGGGTGCCCCAAGGGGAACATCATATTCGACTCGATACGTTTATGTTAATGAGACGAGATGGTCACGATTTCCCTCTGTATTGATTCATTGATTGATTTCTTATATATATATATATATATATATATATATATATATATATATATATATATATATATATATATATTATCTGCTGTATACGGTTAGCCTTAGGTTGAACTAAAAAATACAAAGATAACCTTGTTTCTGCTAACCTGATCCACCATTCTCGTAGCCAGAAATAGCAACATTGCTGTAAGCCCCCCCCCCCCCCCCATTCCCCGCCTGCTTTTGTTCTGGCATTTTGCAATGGACTTTAATAGTAATGCTTCTTCAACTAAAATTGATTCCCTATGGAGATTAAGAAAATCTTATAACAAATGTTACAAATGTCGCAACTAATCCCGTGCAGAGGTCATGTGTAATTGTCTTTAACTGTTTAAGCAGTTAATCCATAATGTTTAATTTATCGTCCACCGAAGACGAAAGTTCAAATATTGAAGGTCAAAACAAAGGGTCAAAGTCACAGGATGGTAATATTGGCGCTTGTAGGGTATATTTTGCAACACTTTTTTCGAATAAGTCTATAGTCTAGGGGAACAAGGAAAAGCGTACTACTGTTACATCATTCTATTCGCGTTTTAAAATACTGTAGTTCTAGAAATTTTTGGGGCTCAATTTAATTTCTCGCTATAACTTAAAGCGCGAAATTAAAATGCGCGAAAATTCTGTAATTTGAAAAAAATTGAGGCTGCGCGAAATTAAACACGCTCGAAAGTTTCTATAATTACAGTACTACCACAATCACTAATAAGTTATAGTTTGAAAGTTCTGCTAAATTGACAACGTTTTTAAATTTATACAATTGCTTACTTAGTAGCCCTTTGGTATATGAACAAAAACTGCAAAACAAAAGGTTCCCATCAACTACGAATCTTTATAAACAAATATATGTTAGCCATCTTGAATTTTCCCTCTACATTGAATGTCCGCTTTCTCTTCCTGGAGTGCTAAGAACATGAAAATGGTTAGATCTGGTTGTGGCCCTTTTCTTGTGTACTGTCTTTGTGTCTTTGTGTCCAGAACCACTTCCTAGTAGTCATTACCCTATTCCGCAGTCTGAACTTTTTATTCTCCATAAGCTAACCTGTCACTGTCTAACCTAAATACATATGGAAGTACTATTGTCCATATTGCGCACGTTCTTCTGTAGAATTTTGACATAGGCTGTATTAGCCCAAATAAATTAAAGGGTCTTCCGCGGGTAACTACTCAGAACATGTTTAGGAGCCTATGTAAATGTGACAGTCTGACTGACCCCCGAGGAACTTAGCGTCAAACCTTTTAATCCTATTAATCAAAAATTGGCCTCTCACATTCAACGTTTAATAGGTTACGTGTTTTGTTAGATCTAGAAGACTACAGATATGACCTAAGTAGTGTAGGCCTCAAAAGGCTGTGAATGATACAATGTTACGTTTCTTGCTCAATTTTCATAATCCTTGCACCACATTAGTATGCATGCCTGATCTGATGGTATGTACCGTCGAATTTTTCCTAACACACGGGGGACTTCAGATAAACAGGGGACGTCCTGGGTTGCTGTATTGTATTGCAAATGGCAGCACTCAAACACATCTGTTAAAATGGCCACGTTTAAATAATGAGGTTTGCCCCCTTTGTGAGAAATGAAACACGTCTTTGTGTGTCTTGTGTTTGTCCGGGAAAATATGGTGTTCACTCTTTATACACAAAATGTGTCCACGGTTGAAAGTGTACACGTGTGTTACAGGTGTGTTCCCACTTGAACGTTCCTGCACTTAAGTTTGTATGTCCCCAATAATTAGATAAATCACTAGTTATCAGTGTGTCTCCCCGGTCCACACACAATTAAAAAGCATACAAGTATTCATGCGCGTATGTTGTGCATGATAAAACTGGGCCTGCCGTTAATCAAGCAGATAAGGATACGAACTGAAAATGACAGAGCCAGCACCCACTACCGTACTTGCATGTACTGGTCAGTCTGGGTTTAAGACGATGTTGACCTGTACAGAATAGTCTGACCTATTTACATGTGCATCAGGTGAGCATCAGCTAAATTATGCATGCAAAGTAGCCATTGCACACGTGAGCCAAGTTAAGTGCATTTGTGCAATCCTGATGCTCATGTGAGCATTGCCGCTAACGTGAGAAATCCAGGTGAGCATTACCTCTCGTGTGGGGATCAAGTGAGGTCAAGGTCGTTTCGCTGAAGTGACAAGGAAAAATTGATGCAGTCCAAAAAGCTCACCTGTGTAACAGGTTAGTTTTTCAGATAAAAAAAAAAAATGTGCAACAGTAGTCCAAGACAGACTAAATGTTTAACTAAGTTCTAAATGCTCATATGAACTTCAGGTTAAATTAATGGCAGAGTATGTGGCCATATTCAAAAAAACTAATTGACTCCTTCTCAAAAATTAAAACTAGGTCAATATCGAATAATATTGGTTCAGATAACAATGCTACCCCATGTAGAATTAAATTTTGAACTTGGTTGCTGTATGAATATGCGCATTGGGCTTTAAAACATAGTTTGCTGAGTGAATGTAGAGGAAAAAAAATTGAGGTCTTTGTTGTTATGCCGGGGTCTCGACTGTGGGGAACAACACACTGGCTTCCCAATGGCCAGTTTTTATTTATGGGTGGTAACATCATATATATATATATATACATGTTAATTGTCCCTATGGCGCAACAGCATATGGATACCGTTAGCAAAAGGAAATGATCAGTAAAAACTTGTAATACCATTATATAAACATTGAATTGCCACTTTCTTCACAAGGACTATTGAACTCCCCTTTACTGACAAGATTAAATCGTTGACTAGCCATTAAAATACCATTTGTTTTCAAAATGGTCATTTGATACAACCATGTATAGCGTGTGCAGGGTAAACCATTGAAACACCCTTTGTGTGCCATTCATTCTCTTCCACCATTTTTTTCACATTGGCAAGTGTAAATGCTATACCATGATAGACTATTAAATACCGTGATAAATATTTTCGATTTGTCTTCTCCATGGATCCTCTTTATATCATTGACCTGATAGCGCTGATGTTTTTCTCATATGGAAATTAGATTACCGTCAGGACAGTTTACCAATCTAACAAACGGGCAGGTAATTTACAGTACTAGCCAACTGTGCAATATTTGTCACATGGCAGTGTACGTGCTTTACATCCGACTGGCTTACCGTTGAGGTTGGCAAATTTCAAGTGAACTATGCCCCAAAATAATAACTATTGGGCAGTAAGCAATCCCCTAATCTATATGTATGTACGTGTAAACTACCTTTCATTGGTATTTGTACTCAGATTTCGTTTCACATCTATAACATTTTAGTAACACTTGATTACGATCCTCGATTTATGAGTCTTTGATGAGTAATGCCTAATTATGGCTGAACGCTAGATGAATTTTGTCTGAACCACAAAAGGCAGGTGAATCGAGTCTGAAGGCTTAAGCAAGATTCTGAATCCTGTCTGAGATAAGTCTGATTTTTTTCTTTACTGCAAATAAGTACCTGAGCATTGTTTGAACCAATAAAAGGACAGTTGAACATTGTCTGAAACCTATAGCAACATTCTGAATACTGTCTTACATGTCTGATAAATGTCGCAATTAAAATTTTAATTGTTTGTGTAACTGCCAACTATAAGTAGCTGCAAGCTGTCTTAACCACAAATGGGCAGCTAAATCTTGTCTCAAACCTTTTCTATAATTTTTTTCCTTACACTTCCTAGAGTTGACTGGAACAACTCTATATTTCTTTGAACTGCAAATGCATAAATAATAACTGAGCTAAAGTTCCTCCACTCTAGAGTTCCATGATGACATGACGGAACTTAATAAAATGGCACAGAATTCTTTTTTTTTTAATTTATAAAAGGCATGAAACGTACCGGATTTGGTAGAACTTGCCCATGCATACACTTTATTCGTGATAAGCACGGCAACCAAGCATGGAAAGAGCATGGAAGAAAACATGCAGCCTGGTAAATAACATGGAAAAGTAGGACTTTGTCATATCCGTTCATAGAAAATTAAGTCATTTTGTGGGCACAGAAATAATGAACTGAGATTTTGTCTCTGATAGAAAAGAAAGGTAAGTATAGACTTGTAATTTTCCTGTTTGAAGATACATAAAGATGCAGTACCACAACTTCACAATTATAAAGTTACATTTAGTGCACTTCCCTGATTCTATCTGTACCCTAAATACATACGCCATTCGATAAAAGAAAGAAAAAAACAGAAGCCAACAATTTACGAATGAAAAGGAATAAATGTTTGCATTGACCCAAGCAAATTAATTCACTGCCATGCCAGTGTTAATCCAGTATCATATATTATAAGGAATACATTATGTATGTATAACACTTGTCATATTTGTACATATAAATTTAACTACACGCAAGTGTGCATATTATTTTTTTCAATTGTATGAGGAGATTTAATGACCAACCATATTACATATCATGTAATGGACGGTACTTTGTATATTGTATGCTGCACTATGCACGAATAAACATCAATTTGTGAGTGATGACCCCGTCATCTAAAGCCAAATGGCGTTCAGCGTGGTGAGTGACAGGACCCCTTACACTTAATCCAACGATTCTTACCATCAATTGTCATCTTTTTCACACATTCATTTATTCAATTCTTCGGACTACAGATCACACCATTTTGTAAGTTGCAGCAGTCTGATTTTTATTTTATTTTATTTATTTTATTTTTTAAAAAATCTTTAGCAATCGTCTTCTTCAAAACCACCAGCCAATCGCTTTAAAATCGCAAAAGCAAACATCTGGGCAACTGTACATCTTAATTTGTTGTGCAGGCGTTGCTGCAACTGTTTAGCATTGTCAAAGAATGTTTGTTTGTTTTTACTTTTATTGACTTTGACTCTCAAACCGTATCGTGGATCTCCTTCAAACTTATTGGGAATGTATGTGGACTTGATCTCCACCAAATTTGTTCACTCTATGGTGTGCTGTCATTTACTGAGGTAAACAGCAAATACATTTGGACATCTAGAAATCTTGCTAATTGTATGAGAACTTTTATAGCTACGGTTGTTTAGAATTTTCTTGCCGGCTGTTCGACAGGTCTACTGCAACTTCAAGACCAGTTTGGTGGCTAATCAGTAAATATATTTCACATACCGTCTCAATAGGACTACTGTGAAAATTGCCCCTTGCACGTCCTGATATGGAATGATAATTATATTTCTCTTGTCACATTCTCTGAAAGTCCACTATCTGTGACTGTGTGGCATGTTCCTCCATAAAGAGCATGATATCTTTTTATTACACCAAGATATTATGTATGCTGCACAAACATAGAATATATGAGACACCAAGATATCACGTATGTTTTCTTTTTACAGTGGTTTAACCCTTTCCCCCTTGAATTAAGACTGAGTCGACAGCTTTCCTTGGCATGGGTTGGATTAAGTGTCCAACCCATGCCAAGGAAAGCTGTTGACCTGGGGCATGTGATCTTGATAAGTCTCATGTACATTTCTCAGTCAAATTGTTTTTCATAACTTTTGAAATTAGTTGAAACCATTGAAGCAGACGACATTTGACCACCAGCTGGTTTTGGCCGGCTTAAGGGGGAAAGGGTTAATATAGTCAGGTTCATGTGCTCTGTGATGATTAATTGCTCTGAGGACACTGGCCAATGTGGTACTACCAGCCGGTGACCAGCTCTGGCTCATAAGGACCTTCAATGTTCATGTAATAATCAAGTTTAATGCTATCAATTTTCAATCAATGGTTCAAATTTGATGAATTGTTGACGTGATGGTATCGCCGAGGGACATGAATGATCCGTACCTAGCAGGCAGACGCCAATGCTCACAAGAATCTCACATTTACGGGTAGTTCCAATGCTCACCTCAAGTAAGCATTTTAACATGCAAATAAAGTTAGTCTCATTTGATCATTCTTTAGCTTCAATGCTTACCTCAGGTGAACATTGCGACTAACCAACCAGCATTTGTCAGCTCCAATGCTCACCCGAGGTGAGCATTTTGACTGACCAATGCTTACCTCGTGTCAGCATTTTAACATGCAAAAGAAGTTAGACTCACGTGAGCATTCTTTAGCTCCAATGCTCACCCGAGGTGAGCATTCAGATAGACCAATGCTCACCTCGGGTGAGCATTTTAACATGCAAATACAGTTAGTCTCATTTAAGCATTCGGTAGCTCCAATGCTCATCTAAGGTGAGCATTGAGACTGACCAATGCTCTCCTCAGGTGAGAATTTTAACATGAAAATGAAGTCTCGTGTGAGCGTTGGTTAGGCCGTTGCTCACTTCATTTGCATGTTAAAATGCACATTTGACATGCAAGTTAATGCACACATGAGCTTTAGATGAGCAGCAGGTTAGTTTAGTTTGTTAAGGGGACGCTAATGTCTAGCCATGAACCCCGTCCCCTAACTACCACCCCAACTCCCTTTGTTCTTGAGAATGACGAATACCACGAATGTGTCAATGTTTTGGCAGATTTGTCGCCTAACCCACAATCTAAAATCATTTGCACTACACTTGGTCTAGATGGGATGGCAACAGAGCCCTTTTTCCCGATGTCAAGCGCCATTTCTTGTACAGGGCAAGCCATGCAAGACACAAGTTTACAACGGAGACATTAGTCCTGCAACATTGTAAGTGCAAGCAATTATGACAAAGAGTTCCATGTCACATTCTGCTGATGTTGTGAATATGTGAAGAGGCTTGATTCAATAATGATAAGATACAAAGTCAATCAATTTTCTGCAAACAGCTTTAAAAAGGCGCCAACTAATTAAAAATTAGCATTTGTCTGCTTAAAAATGACGCACTAACCTGTTTGAGCCCATGAGGAGTGGCAAAAACCCCGAAGCGAACCTCCTCACGGAAAGGTATCGGCAGCCGATGGTCCACGCTTTCCGAGGGCACCATTGGCTGCCAATGCCCTTTCGTGCCGAATTTTGCCACTGTTTACCTTCAACCCTCATGGAATTCCATTTTGTCACTTGACACGTTATAGTACACAGAATTTTACCTTTCAAAGTTTAAGTGTTGTCGTGCAGTTGACGGAAGATCCCCACAATGATTTAAAGCGTGTTAAGGTTGCCTATAATTTACTGACCCCAACAAAAAATAAAACCGATTAATCTTCTATTTTGTTTGTTGGATGTTGTAATTTGCGACTGCGCTTGCAGTGCAGATAGTCTTGCTTAAGACCCTTTCTTTGTTGATTCGTTATAAAATAAAATAGCTTATGAATATCACAAAAATAAATGATGGAGCGGTCAAAGCGTCGCTCTAGAGCAAGCCACGTCGCGAAGCAGCCCTGGCGAGGAGGGAACCTTTCATCACTTCTCGGCCTGGTTTGTTCTAGCTCGACGCTATGACAGCCTCTCATTGATTTTCATAATATTCATCATTAGGTATTTTGTATTTATAACGAATTAACTAAGAAAGGGTCTCTAGCAAGACTAGAGTGCAGACGACATTTCTAAATAATATAGCAGCAGGAAGGTACTGCCAGCCTACTTCCGGTTTAATAAGGAAATAACTTTATTGACATATACTATTTACACGGTGTCGTCAAAAGACATACAAAAGCATAGCAAAGACAAAATAAAACCTGTACAATAATTAAGCAGAACACTCCCCTAGCATGGGCGTACACATGAATAAACAGAACACCTACTCACAACTACCTGCAAATTTACATACTCCAGACTTCACTACCATATGCAAGAAGAGGTTTAACAAGTGTTGTGAAAGGGTTCAGTGCTAAATTGACATTACTATTAAATGGGTAATACCACAGTTTGAAGAGTGCCTTATTGGCCTGGTCTTTCGATTTATTAATAGCATAGGTGAAAACTCCTGAAGCACAGAATTCAGTCCCAAGATAACAATATCTTTGTGTCATTTCAATAACATTGGTACCACAGTAGAAGACAGAGGAATTGATTAATCTGCCTCCTCTGACTTTAGTTTTGGAGGCATTAATGGTTAGTTGCCACGTGTTATAGTAATCGTGCAATTTGATTAGACCAGTAGCTCTGTTGTCGACTCCGACAGCAGAACAATATCATCTGCATACAAAAGGCTATTCAGCTTGAAGTCATGCAACAAGACAGGCTCACAGGCTTCATCAAAAATGTTAGGCAGATCTGATAAGAATAGATGAATAAAATAGGACTGAGGACACAACCTTGCCTGACACCAATGTTTGATATGAAAGATTCAGTGTACCCTTTATCGGTTTTAATGCAGTATTTCACATCTCTAAACATTGATGTTAACAGATTGAGAACATTTCCACCCACATCTCTTGTAAGCAATTTGTTCAATAATGCGTGCAGCCACACAGAGTCGAACGCACATTTAAAATCAACAAAACACACTTGTAGTTTCTTACTTGGCTTATGATTTACATACTTGTCAGTTAAAGTTTTAAGAGTTAAAATATGGTCTGCCGTTCTGCTTTGTTTCTTAAACCCAATTTATTGCCATGGAATAATATTATTATGGTTAAAGTAGTTGTAAAGTCTTGAATTAAGTAGACTGCAGAAAAAAGTTTACAAAAGTGACTTGATAATGCCATGCCCCTATAATTTGCTGGGTTTGTGGTTACATCACCCTTTTTGTGTAATGGTATTATTATATATTTTCCCTCCAAGCATTCGGAAAAACCCCACTGCATAGAATTTTGTTGAATACCATGTTGCATATGGGGCCAGTATTAATAAGTGAACTCGCAAAAGCAAAGCGTGGTGTATTGCAACACTATCTACGGTCTGCAGCATTGCCACAACAATGGAATTAGGCCATTTGCTGTGATAGAATCTGTGATCGTTGATGAAGATTTCCTTTCACGGAATCGCTGATATTATGCTGACAGAATTCCAGGATTTGTTGTGGCACAGGCGGAAAATTTGTTGAAAAAGCTTAGACTTGCTGACCTCTTCATTTTTTTTAGCCGTCTCGCTTCATTTTAAATCGAACCGCCTAAGCCGACAGCGTGGCTAAGCTGTGTCCATGGCTGGAAACTCCATTTCAGGGATGAAGTTTCCAGCCATCTTTTGTTTGATCGTCAGTGTAGGTCAACACAGGATTATGCAAACATGAACAAACACATGGACTGCAAGAGCAAAAATAGCTGCACTTTTTGTGTTTAATCAAAGTCTGCACCTGGAATACTTATGTAAATATTCGTGCCTAAAATGGCAAATTTACCCACGAAATTAACAGTGTTATTCACACTCACGCATTCTAATAGAAATACGCTTACACGGCATAGCCTGCTCTCCACAAGGCATCAATGTTGTGTTTCATCAGTTGACTGACAAAGAATAGAAATCATTACTTTTACTCTGTGGTTCTCCAGCTTCTTCGGTGCCGTGTGACAGCTTCCATGTGGTCGCAAAGCCGTGAAGACAACGAACAGGTCCCCCGTGACAATAAATGTACCGCCAAATATCAAAGAACGTCGCTGCGTGATATCCATGTGCAATATGCAAATGACTATTGACCTTATGAAACCCTTCTTTTCTATATACTTGACCGTATGAAATAATTTGTGGGTGAAACTGGACACCAAAAAGGCAAGTCAATGTAAACAACTGGTAACTCAACGATTCTACGACTTAATAGCGTTTCTATCATAGGGTATCATCATTGTTATAGCTTCTCGTGTGGGCTAGATGTGCCAAGGATCACACAGCATTTTCTGCATCACTTGTTCTCAGTTGTGTGAGAGAATATACTGTGGATGGGCAAAGTAGAATAGGCAAAGTAGAATATGCATATCTTAACTGCGTGAAAAAATGCATTCCCTGTATTTTAATTATCTGTTTTTGGTCAGCTATTTGAAAAAGAAGTTGAATTCCCATCGTTAATTCTGTTGTAATCTCAAAGGACCACCTGGAGTTGTCACACTTCAAAGACACAATTTTCAACCATCAGAAATACAATGGGTACACAATCGATTTATTAGAGCATAGTGTAAGCTATGTATTAAAGAGCTTAAGAAACATTTTATTTTATACTTTGTTTATCATGTCCCAGCCTACACATCTTTTTGCTTCTGACCCACAGAAATTAAAAAAAAATATTTTGGATGTCATGATGATGATGATGATGATGATGATGATGATGATGATGATGATGATGATGATGATGATGATGATACCCATATTACTGAATTCTTAGCTCGCATACCGCATTACCCACCTACATGCGGCCGTGTGCACGTGATCACCTATATGCTGCCAAAACCTTAAAGCATGTGTCACGTATTTGAAAATCCGTGAAATAGTCAAAATAATTGTAAAGGTGCAATTATAATTATAATCATTGTGTTTAATTTTATTTTGACAGACACATGGTTCACCTCCCGTGGGTGGAAATGTGAAATGGAGATTAAATATTTATGGATCCCTGACACTCAATACGCGGCATATCTTGCCATCCTTCTTTGTCCTGTTTGGTAGCACCTAAGTGCATACATGTTTCTTTTGCTGTGTTTCGGTAGCAGGGCAGTTCGCAGATATCTCTTATGTATATACGCATACGTATGTTAAGCAATAGCAATTCCAGGTTTTACCAGTGTGTTACTGGGGTTGGCAGTGATTTAACATTCATGGTGGTCTGCTGAAACATTAAATAGGTATTTTGCCTATGAAAACTAAAGATATGTTTTACCTTTTGAAAAGTAAAGTTATTGGAGGGAGTGTAAGGAAAGATGCCTGTTTTAAAGTTTACACTGACAGTGACAGGTATGCGTGTCGTGCTTAGGTGTAACATTCTTCATATATTGGTTTCCTGTCATGATCATGACCACCTCAATAAACGTTTGTAGCAGGAGGGGGATGAAGAGAGATGTGTAACGCAGTGTTTCAAAAGAGAAAGCCAAGACTGCAAAACCCACTAGCATATTCTGTTGAGTTTAATATTCTTCTTGCGTCTTTCGCCCCGCATTTCTCTGGCTTGGTAACAGAACAGTACAGTAACAAAATCAATTTGAATATCAAGCAAATTTACAGGAAAAAAACAAATAGTGCAATAAATTTTCAAGAGTTTATTTGTGGGTTTCTTTATTAATAATATTAATTTAAGTCTATTGGTTTGTCAATTAGTTCCAATAGTTTGTAACAAATATAGTATACCTTTGTTAACTTCTGTGACATTGGCAACAGAAACATAGACTTTGGAATAAAAATTAATATGGATCCATGGCTTCCTTGTCCCATTTAACCGACAATGGCTAATGCTAATAACTTGAGAGAGGTAATTACTATCCAGCTGCCTCCTAATTGCCGTAACTTATAAAGTGATGTTTAAATATGCAGCTCAATGCTACAAAGAAAATAAGCACTTTCATCAATTTTGAACAGTTTTGGAACATTTTGCTAAACTTGTTTGGCAGCTATAGGTACAATGAGCATAATCAGATTGTGTCGTCAAATAAACCTGGTGATAAGTCTCCCAGCATCACGTCTGGGAAGACGTGGAAAAACCTAAGATAATGCGCATAATTGGTCCATTGCTGTCTATGTCACAGCACCATATTGCTTCCGCATCAAGTGCACCAAAGCACCTTGTTAATCAAATGCCTGCATTATGACTATTTAAACAGAACACACGCGTACGTGTTTGCACAAGTGTTTTGCACATTTGTACTGGTTTTTGCACTGCAGTTCCTTCTGTGTGTGACTTTGGTTGTTGGTACTGAACGTGTGAAGCAATATAAGAATGATCAAGCGCCTTTTAGATATGTTTCTAATTTAGGAAGGCTTATGGAGCAGTTTTAATGTAGAGTCAGATGAATCACTGGGTACGTTTTGCAATTTATTTTCTGATACAATTGCTCTAAAATCAAGCTTGAATACATATTGTTTACACTAAGGACAATAATTTTAGCGCCTGTAATTTATCTTAGTCTTAATGTACTTTTTTGACAACGGGGTGGACGGGTCTCTATATGTTGCCTTATATTATGTACACTCAACAACTTTCTTAAAAAATTATACGTTCATCAATTTGCATTTTGCAGCCATTTATTGACTATCAGGAAGCACACACTTAAGTTGCCAGTGGGAATCCAACATTTTCACAGAAACTGGAAATGGCAGTTTGAAGCTCATAACAATTTCAAACTCACATTTGTGTCGCAATCTCTATCAAATAAGATTTAGAATAATTCATTAAATTTTATGCAAAAGGTAATATTATCCCCTCAGTTTTACATTAATGAAACGTGGTTCAATATCAAGCAGACCAAATTGCTTTTCCCTAAGCAGGCGCGAACTGTTTCAGTTCGATGCTAATTTATTATTACGTTCAAGAAAGCGTGCATCCGTGACATTACGGATATTGAAATTATATATGTGCACTTTTTATCACGTATTCTGCGTTCATGCTTTAATAAATAAAAGCTTTTATGACGTGTCTGACAATTTCAGTAGCACCATAACAGAATATTATACATTGTCCTAATACCTCACATCACGAAATCAAATAATGAATTTTCAAAATTGTATTTCGAATTAACAAGCAGTTCAAGATTAAAGAATAGACGTATACTGAAAGAACAGGCACATTATGTGCCTAGAGTTTCAATTCGAGATAATAAGTGCAAAGAAATCACGTTTCTGATGAGCCAGTAAAGCTTGTAGTAAACGTAATTTTTGAGCCAAAATTAAAAGAACAATATCAAACCAGCAAAAGCATTTGTTTTTTAACAATTGTGAAATAAATAGAATTTGAGTGTAAAGATCATATGCAAATAGTAAAAATCCACAAGATTATCGACGTTTTAAACTAAACATAGGAATATACAGAAAAAGTATCCTTTGTGAATATATTAAAAACACAAGTTTTTCTAACTTCTCATTAATCTACAATCATTCTTGGCCTTTTCAGTGGAGAAGCAGGTAAGCTACATAAATACGAACTTCTGATACAGGAATCTTTAACCTGATTATTTTAACTGAGTTCCTCACCTACATTAAAAATGCTTAATTAGCTTTCCCATACGATTGGCATCCCTGAATCTTGTCATATCCAATAGGTAGTATCAATCCATTATCCCCTTTTGCCCCATAAGGGGGCGGGGCGGATATTCACTTTAACATGATGCAAAGTACACATTTGTGCAAAAATAATATTCAATGCACTTAATAGAACCAAAAACGAGGACCCTTTGATAAATAAAACTACCTTTTCTTTTATCAGAAATTTCAAAAGTACCGAGATCAGAGAAATGTGGAAATAATCGAATTATTAGCTCAGGTACTGCTACTTATACGTAGAAAGTTATGTCAACTCATGTTTTAAATGTTGAGTGCGGGAAGTGTCCCCACATAACTGAATAGCAGGACATCATTTGATTAACTTTCCTGTCATATAATTCCTGTGAAGTATCCAGGCGCAGGGCAAGACACCTCAAACGGGACACATTATAGCTGCGTTGACAAGTATCAACAAATATCTTAGTGTCCAATCTTCTGCCAAGGTTGCCACTTTTTTTGCCATTTCAAGCTTTTGATACTTTCCCAATATAAATACATATACATAATACACATAATTTGACAGAAGAACAATTACCGACAGAGACACAGTGATGTGGACATTATGCAGATCAGGAAACTAAATCCGAGGTTATGTCAAATAAAGTGAGACTTGTGGGGCACCCAGGCACGACATGGAGGCTGAAATCTTGACAGAAATATGCCCCATAAGGCAAGAGTGACAGCATACCAGGACAATACACAGAGGGTCGGAAAGGGGTTGCCCGTACTCCGTACTGGGGCTTTTTCATTTTTCGTACAGCTGAGGGAGAAAAAATTATTCACTAAAAAACGCGCGACTTCACGGACAAAGGCTGGGGGTGGGGGTGGGGGTGGGTGAAGGGCGAGAGGATGAATGTCACTGGCATAATATCTTGTCGCACAATGAAGGGGGGGGGGGTAAGGGGGGGCTCGGTACGCTGGTACAGGTAATTATTTTCTAGAGTTCGCAGTACGGAAAATAAAAATCTTTCAAAATTTTGGATAGTACGAAGTACGTAAAACAAGAGCGCTTCCAGTACGCCAGTACGGTAAATAAAAAGCCCCAGTATGCCAGTACGGGAAACCCCTTACCGACCCTCAATGAATGGAACGAGGAAGCGCGGTCACGGAAGTCTGTGCACGGGAATAGAACTGGTGGTTTTACCGGTGATCAAGGCACTGTTTATCGTGTCACGTTGACATTGATTGTTACTGTGTCATTGAAACTTGCTCCTGCAAACACGCCAGACATTAAGTTACTGGCACGGGACATCGATGTCACAATGTTAGAATCACAGTGGACGTAGCGGTCGGTGGCGTTTTGGACATAAGTTGATGAGCACTCTGAAAGGGCAATGTGGCCATGTTTTCAGCACACATCAAAGTAGGAACGGTTCCCAAGCAACGTCACTTCAGCTGGCTTGAGAACATATGGGATTTGTCATGATGTTGTACAGCATACCTTGTTGATTAGGACAGGCAATCGCGTAGGTGTTGAAACTGGCAACCAGTCGAAATGCTGAGGCATGCAGGAGATTGATTGGCTACCACCAGTACCAGCAAGCTTCGGTTGCAAGCTAAGCCTTAGGCTGTGACGTCACCAAGACAGACAAATTCAATATGGCAGCCATGTTATTATCTGGTATCACATACAAATAATAAGAAATAAAAAAATACAGCGATACAAAATATTATACATGAACCAGATATAAATCCACATTAAGGCTTTATTCTGGTCTAATTATAGGGCCATGATTATCCAACATGTCCATTTCATTTCTGACCTGTCAGCCATTGCTGACCCAAATATCCAGCAGTCATGTACATATATTTTGATTAAATTTTGTACAAGCAAGGTGATAACAAAATATTTTACCATCTACTCCAAGAATATTTTCCTCAAGCAAGCAATAAGATGTAGGTGATAAAATATTTTGTCATCTACCCCAGGAATATTTTCCTGATGCAAGCAATGAGATGTAGGTCCCAATTAAAGGGAAATAATCTAGTCACTCAACTTTGAATTTTAAACTCTAAAATCCACCATCATGCACAAACGTCCACTTTTTTTGTACCAAATCCCACTTTTGTAACATGGGGTTTATATCTGGCAATTTGGACATGGAATGCACTGCCAAAACATACAGATCCATAATACAATACGGGTGGTGGGATAGTTGTAACCCTGTGTCCGCCTCCCAGCCAAAAAGAAAGGAAGCCCAAAATTCCATATTTAGAGGGTAGGGCCTTCTAATTGTGACAAAAATTGTACAATTTTCCCCAGAATAGTCAAAAATATTATTTCACAACCTAAAATATCAGTAAGTATGAAACTTGGCTTAATCTATGTTATTAAAGAAAAGGTTATATTTTATCACTTGTCCTCCTACCCCCTCCCCCCGATTAGTTCTGATAACATGGGCTGTTCTGTTTTACAAATTGGACTACTTGTATCTAGGAAATTTAACCAACCCAAGTCCCAATCTATATCCTCTTGAAAGCAAGGACACTTGTTCGTAAAGTTACAGCATGGATGAGTCCTGGGTATGTTTTAAATTAAAATGCCAGGGCAGTGTCTGGCCGGTGGGTATTTCAAACAGGCATCTCTTGCATCTTCAGTGGGGTGTTGGGTGACAGGGAGCTTGTTAAGTGACCAGGACTCTAGACCCAATGAATGCACCGACTGTTATGTAAGTGATAAATCACTTATCACGCCCCTTCACGTGATCCGAAGGTTGAGAGATGAATAAACACAGGGCTGGTCATTATGCGTGGGCCATGGGCACAAGGGCTGTGTGATTAGCTGTTCACTCAAGATGGCCGCCATTCCCACGGTACCAAGAATCAAGCATTGACCTTTGCTGGATGCTGGGTCAGGATATTGTCCAGTTTTGCAGCATTATACACAGAATGATGGAACAGCATACAATGCAATTTGAATTGATGCGAAACACATGAAACCAGGAATTTGCCAGGGTAATAGGAAATAAAATTATGCCATATTTTGTCATTGTTTATGTCTAATTTCAGTGGTAAGCACATCAGAATATGTTACTCAATGTTGTAACTACAGGAAAATGCATAAACATGATATGTGCGGGTAAATGTACATGCATTTTTAGCTGATTACACCTCAACACTCCAAAAGAGCAGGGACTGCGATGTACCCATGCTTCTTTGTTTACATAAGCACTGCCCAGCTTTGCAACTGAGAACGAAGCTGCTGATTTGACCCCTAATCTCGCATCTTATTGAACACAGGTCAGCATCTCGACTGAATATTACGATGACCACTCAACTGCATGAGAGTGGTTTTCTGCACACAGATGCAGACGATAAAATTAACAGCATTAAATAGTTCCGCTTCCGATTATGGAGAATTACAAAGTCATTTTGCCAAGCTCTAAAAGAAATTTAAGCTTTAAAAATGCTTCACATGCCAGCTTTCTGCAGTGGTGACGACCGTAAAGCCAGGGTCCATCACGCTCTAATGAGGATGAACCGTTTTGCCCACAAAAGGTAGTTAAATGTTTCGTTTAGGCATCGTAAACTCCCCTGGTTGTTCATGTTAAGCTACTAGTGAAACATCTTCTAGAATACCCAAATTACGTAACGCTAAGAAATAGGAATTTGGGCCCACTATCAACCCACCAAACTTTGAATTTATAACTTTTGTTATATGGTTGTCCCGATACTAGTTTTTTATGGGACAAAAACTTGTTTGAGTCAGCAGAGAATTTTATTCTTCAATAAAAACGTTTCTGATACTCTTCAAAAATAGTAATTATACACAGAATGGGTCCCCTTTAGCGTGAAAATAACTGGATATCCAAGACTTTTGTATCCTCCTTTTTATATATGTTTCAGTTGACATGAAAGTGTCATGTACCGGGAAAACAACTAGTTTAAGCCTGCGGCTTGTTTCCCAATCCCATTTTATGTTTCTGAAATAAAATACGCTAAAATAATTTTTCTTTGTTTAAGGATAAATGACTTGGGTTATGTGCCATATAAGGATAGGTGACCTAGGTCATGTGCCAAATAAGGAAAAGCAACAGTGCAAGGCTCGGATACAGCTCAAGAGAACGATAGTTGGACACTGGTTCTGTATTGGGATCATAAAAGTGAAAACGTGGGGTAAAGTGCCTTGCACTGGCCCACATGCAGTCAAAGATTTGACGCGACATGATGAAGTGACTATGCAGTTAATGTTTGAGCGGGACATATTGAAGCAAAAACATCGAAGGAGAGAGCATTTGGCACGTGAACAATGTTGGTCAGCCTTTTCATGTGTGTGTGTGTGTGGGGGGGGGGGTAGTAGTAACCGTTTTCAGACCATAATAAAAGTGAGTCAATAATTTCCCTTGGAGCGCGAGTTGGGTGCAATGCGCCTGGTCCGCGCCCGGGGACCTATACCAGGACGATATGTAGTCATAGGAAGGATGTCATTTTTCTCTTCTCTTCAAATCGTGACAATCCTATCCTTTCTATCGCCCCTGCACATAATCTGAATATAAATTATTATCGATTTAATCAGAAATTTTTTTAACTGTCCCTTAAGCGTCAACAAATTACTTTCCTGTATCATGCAGAAGCCGTAAAGCCCAGATCCATCTATTTATTTGTTCCAATGTACAATGCGATCAAACGTGACAAAAAAAAAAAAAAAAAAACAAAAACAAAAAAACAAAAAACAAACAAAAAACAAAAAACAAAAAAACAACAACAAAGAATAACAGTTTGGGTAAAACCAATCCTGTATTTTGCCTTTTATTTCTATATATTTTCACGACTTTGAAATAATTTTCACCGCTTTCAACCCAGTCTTCCCTCAGTTTCCTGTCTTGCCAAGTTCGCCATGCCTGAACATAATGAATATTTGGACTGTGGTTAACTTGTAACCCCAAATGGCAGTACACATATATCGAATAAAAAAATGGTCCCAAATGAATCTTAAATAAAACATAGTATGTATATTAAGGCTATAGCATTTAAGACAGGTGCTGGACCTACGACAAGAAGCATAGCACGACAAAAGTGGTTGCAATTTTAGTAACATATCAAGTGTTTGATATAAACAACTTGTAGGAAAAGAGTTCACTTATATCAACTGTTTACCATCGACAGTAGTTTAAATGCGAGGTGCGTCAATGTAGATAGTTCACAAACGAGCATTTGTATCCAATTAATCTACATACGAGACAGTAGTTAATGTACAATGGTCCTGCTTAATGGTCGCTTAAGACACAAATAAGTTTCAAACCTACGTAAATGTATGATTTAAGTATCGCTTTAACTTTCTTTTTTTTTTCTTGACAGTTTCGCCGATTGCACATTTAAAATTACAGGCACTTCAATGCAAAACATTGACTGATGGGTCCACCGCTGCATCATTCATGGGTCACGTGACCTTGGAATGAAGTAAAAGTCATCAAAATATAATCAAGTCAAGAAATGGTACCAATTGCAAATTTTGGTAAATTTGACTTTCAGTTGGTGAGCAAGTATTGTGATACCGTGTTCAAAATGACATAAACAGATCGTGGACGGACATAATCACGGACGAAAGTACGGACAACACGAAAAGATAATGAGCCCTCCCTTCCCTGTTTGGGATTGACCACAACTATGGGCCGAGTAAAGTGTCTTGGCTCCTTTGATTGGTTAACTTTGAACATTTAATTTCACATTTACCGGCCACGGCTCCTTGGAAGCCAGCGTTATAGTCGCATGCAACCTCGTTCATGACATAGTCCTTTCGGTCATCCTTATATTCGTCATTTCTGCCAGGCCCACCAACCAGAGCACCATATAATATTTGAGGGTTATCAGCGTTGCGGTTAAAGTCGTTCCAGTCACACGGTGCGGGTCTGTTCGGGCAGGAACTAGCGAAGGAAAGAGTCACATTAACGTCTTGGAGCAGTAACCTAGGCCTAATGCATTTACATGTTAAAATAGCGACATTCGCTGGCTTATTTCTCCTATTTGAAACATAAAACTGCAACTTCCTTGGCATTCTGCTTCAAGTTTATACCGGTAGCAGCAAGTTAAAAAAAATGGGGGGTCATGTGATTAGATTATTTTTACAGGTGCATTTGTGTACCTTACCTCCATGATTGACCGTTCCGCGCTAAATGTGTCTCCAAAAATACTCAAAGTTATCACATGATTTAAAATATTTCTAGAGTAGCAGTGCTTTTCTAAAACTCACAGTTGATAAGTATTTTCCTATCCAAAATGATGATGGGACTCAATTTGGGATGCTCTGCTCCTGTGATATTAATATCCAATAGACACAGCAACAGTATTCAGTACTCGATCAAAAGTTGTGGATCAGTTGACCCGACCTTGAGGGGTTACTGGTCCAAGACCTTAAGTACAAGTGCGCCTTGGTGTTAGAAATGTGACGTGTGCCTTTATGATTACGGATATCTGTGACGTGTTGTTTTATGAGCACGTGAACAAGTAATATGTTGATGCATGGTC
The DNA here is from genome assembly GCA_964020975.1 of Hermodice carunculata. Taxonomy (NCBI): domain Eukaryota; kingdom Metazoa; phylum Annelida; class Polychaeta; order Eunicida; family Amphinomidae; genus Hermodice; species Hermodice carunculata. The sequence goes on along the minus strand of OZ026626.1, from coordinate 77,250,714 downwards.
ACATCTCTGCATTTGTTATGCACGCATATAATTGTGCCAATCCATAATACACTTTCAGTTTTTACATGGTCGGTGATACGTCCGATCAAAGACAAAAAGGGACACTAAAGGAAAAATCATGCATTGTCCCTCATGTTTACTTAAATCTTCATTTAACCATTACTAATAAAGTAATGTCGCGGGATTTGTGGCAACAGTGTGGAAAAAATTTAGATCTGAGTACATTGGTGATCCTTTTGATGTTTATTCTTCAAGGATCTTCAAGGGGTTAGATAGCCACGTGTCTGTATCCAGTAAAACTTCTTCAACAGCTAATGAGTTATTATCAATGCGCAACAAATCCATTAACATAATGGGCGTCAATCTATAAGTTAATGATCGAATATCGTTGCATGCAAAACTGAAAACACGAAGACTTGTGTATAATATTGGGTGTATACATACGCCGCACCATGATGGGGTCGTTTAGGGGGGTTGTTTCCAAAGCCGACCACAAGACTACGTCCAAAGTCCCCAAGCATGTAGTTTATTTGCTTGGTTGCAAAATTACGGTAACTGCTGGATTGAATGCCGGATTTTGCTGCTACGAGGGCAATGAATGCTGTGTTCGCTATAGAAAAAAATATATCCCTTTGAGACATATGTGATATCTCACAAGTAACTTTAAAAAAATTCGCAAAAGAACAAAGAATACGCATTATATGTGATAAATACTTTTTGCAGATAATAAATCTGAAATCTATTATTGTCTCATGCCCACTTTGTGACTGGTTTAGACTTTACAGCGAAAACGTAACTTTTTTCAATTGCACACAAATTCAGGTATTTTCAACTAGTTCAATTAGAACTCTGTTTGAAGCAACATTTGAAGGGAAAAAAAGTGACTATGCTTGTTTGAAAAGCTCATTTCATTATTATGTTATTTTTCATTTTTTAAAAATATAAGTGTTTAAACACCCAGATGTCACCTCATTCAACCATTCAAATGTCATAATATTTAAATGGGTCTCCTGAAGAAACTCGATCAAAGACATCATTTCCGATACTTTATTTCTCTCACACTATACAATCAGTTTGCCATATGCCATATGTTTTTATGAGCAAACTGAGATAATTGCATTCCATCGTTGACCCACTGTCACTTTGTCAATCATGAGATCGCCCCTCAAAGAAAATACAGAGTTCAAAGAGATTTATGGGTTCATTTTATTGACACTCATCCTCAAAGTGCTTACCATTCTGAGTAGCTGAGCAGCTCTGCTACTCCGTCGTTTTTTTTTTCTTAACGATGTTCTGTTGGCCAAAAGAATATATTTAACTAGTGATCCATTATTGTGTCGGCTGGATGCAGTTTCGCCTGCTCCACCCTGATTGTTCAAAGAGGGCGGGGGTAGGGATGTGTTTGGCACTATATTTGCTCAGCGCCTGCACACCGATTGTTAAACTGGAACACATGCTTAAACTTGTATAGCTGTCAACAGCTTTTTTCTGCACACTTTCATCGAAAAGCTGTTGACGTTGATACACTCCGAAACTGACGACTTACGACGGGCATTCTGGCCCTTGACACAAAGTTCCTTGTTTAAGGAAGGTTTGAACTTATCCTAATAATTTAATTGAATTACTGAGCCCATTGCTGCAGATTAGAAAAAAAAGATCAAAACATTAAACTCGATAAAACATTTTCTTTTACCGGAATATCTGCATGAGCCCCATCGATCTCGCCAGGCCAATCCTTTTGGAGTATAATGAACGCTCCCACCCGGTAGCCACTGCCTCATGTAGTTTTCTATCATATTCCTGTACTTGGCTTTGTTAGTCATTTGGAACAGCAAAAGCTACATTGACAAATATACCATTATAATTTCCATTCATAGAATGCTATATGAGTCAGACATTTTGGCCAAAATATGTACTGTTGCCTATTCTTATAACACTTCAGCTGTGGAATTTTTCATCAATGAACAACTGTGTCGACGTTAGTTAAATAGCTGCTCGCAGAAATACACGTGATAACTTCAAGCAAAATCGAAACCTTTAACTTACGGGTATGCCAACGGTGAAAAAGGCCATAGAAATGGCAAGTATCAATGACAGTTTTTTTATTGGTTCTTGCTAATGAGCTTCAAATCATTAGGCTCAATATGCTGTAATTATATTTGCTATTAAATGGTAAAATAAGGAATATATATATAAAAATACCCACCCCCCCCCAAAACAAATCCACATATACCAACGGGTTCTCTGCCGTGCACAAACTGTATTACAATCGATAAAATGCAAGAAAATGTTGCTGAAGACTTTTTAAGTTGAGTATGTGGAAAATCAAGAACCCGTTATATCATCTTATGTGATGAAAAAGCTATCCTTATATAGTATTCATCTGAATACGTCAAATGTCCCGTAGCACATCAATCAAAACCAGAAATCCATTATCCCATTTCTATACTATTCCTGACCGTTGCGGTCACTCACCTGTTCTTATATGTAAAAATTTATATAACCCTTTTCGAAAAAAATTGGAAATTTTGAGGAAATCCTTACAATTTGCCTAACAGGTTCAACAGTTACTTTTTTCAAGATAGGTAAAAGCGGGTATCAGGAAATCAGAACATGCAAAACCTAAAATACACGGATGTACTTTTTCCGATAGCAACTGTTTGTCGCGTCTTACTATTTAACCAAGGCAATCCAAATAACAGATTGAACACACAAGAATGTGGAAATAGCAATGGCGTAAGAATTAATCATGTGCAGAGGCCCTTGTTTATACTTGAAAGACTTGTAAAATAAATATGACGAGTGTCTCGCTTATAATTAGAAAAGCAGACAATGATACATTTTTATTATTAACGGTAACATTCTCACATTCCATTGAATATTCATGACACATCAAGGCGACCTGAACAAGGCTGCATATGGAAGCCTGGAAATCTTCGCTGCCTTTGTACACCAAGCTAGAAAATTCGAGGCGTTCCTTCAAAGGATCTGTTTAACATAGACCGTCCTATCACACTACTATCTATGATTGATGTTTAAAATTCCATAACAATTGCAGGCAAGAAAAAGTCCCGGCACTTTTTTTGTGTGTTACTTTATTTAAACATTTCGCTAAGCTCATAGAGAACGCCATGGATAAGTTCTGCCTCAGCATTGTCTCTTTATAACGAAACATGTCCATGAACTTGTATCACCGGAGCAGTCTCCTTTCCAGGAATTCCGCTAGCCCGTGCACCTATGAATGAGTGCTAGTGGCTGACCTGTTCATTTCAACTTGGAACTCAAAATCGAAGTGTTTGTAATGCACTCACAACAACTAGTTCACGAGTAAATCTGCCCTATTAGATGATCAGACCATAACGTGATAGGTTTAGGTCGTCATAAATAAGTGTAGGCCTAGCAGAAGGCAATTTGCTTCCAATTTAAAGTACCAGTAGTTCCAGCACATATCACTATGATAGGCCGTAATTATGTGAAATTGCACACGAGTATGGTATAAAGTCCACCTCACAACAATGTACATACAAGTTTGCTAGGAAAGAATTGTCTGCAACGCTGTTACCCTCACGATCTAAATGCCGATTTTCCGGCAGTAAAATTTTGTACCATTAAAATTACCCAAACCTGTCAAGTGTAGTGACTGCTCTGCGCTTCACGTTTGCACTTCAATAGGATGTATTCATATCTAAATGCGGTCCTACTCTAATACCTATTGAGCAAGAGAAGGAGCCACCTGCATCAGGGCAGATCCATGTATTTAGCATGGTCAAAAGTACTTTCTCAACAAAACGAACAACACAAACACACAATAATCTTAAGAAAATGTATTAACATATATTTGAAACATAAGGGATGCCTAAAATAATTAGAAATGGGCTCTCTATTGCTGGAAAAGGTGTTATTTATGGATGTTTGTGTGGTATCTAATACAAATCTGCCCTGATCATGGTGGAAGCATCAGTCTGTTGCCCTGGCAACACAGGAAGTGAGCAGGATCGCAGTTAAACATGAACGTCTTCTATTCTCGATGTCCAGCCTATTTGTCTTACTAAGACAAGACTCTAAGAAGGGCAACAGGTGATATTGGAAAAAATATGCCGCAGGTTAAGAAATTTTCTCGGCGCAGTCTACGCTCAATGGCCGAAAACTAGAGCTCTGCTGTATCGTCCCGATTGCCTCAGCCTTTCATTTGTAAGTTTTGGACTGACTCCACAGTTATATGCAAACCACTTAACGTGAAGCCGTAACCGTTGATTTTAGAACAATCAAACTCTTAGAAATGATACTCATAAACAGGACTCTTTTTTCGTTTTTTAGCTAAGCGGCCAAAGGGCAAAAAGACGAAAAAACATACGGTAGCGCCTATGTGCTTGTCGTCCCAGGAGAAGGCCCACGCTGTTTTATCCTGAAGTGCCGCTTCTGCCTTCCGTAGATATTTTGCTTCTCTAGTAAGTTTGTAAAGCCAAGCGGCTCCCCAGGCAAGCTCATCTTTATAACCATTTGACCTTAAAATATTAGATATTACAATGCATGAACGAAACTAAGGAAAGTCGAAATATGTGATCAAACACATGACGGTAAACGTAGATATTAAGCGAAATGGTTGCAACAGATTACAAATGTGTAAGTTCGTCTGATGGCCAGAGGGAAAGTGTGCTTTATGCAGATTCTAAGTGGCTAAATTTTATTCAGCAGCAGTCTACCCTGTCATATAAGATTGTACAATTTATCATGTGCCGCTCTGTCCAAATGTGCGTTATAGTAAGATTACAAAATCTGAAAAAATCGCTAGATCGCCTCAAATTTCATCAATTACAAGCAATCCCTCGGTGAGTAGGAAATTCATGAAACGCCTTAAACATGCGCCGATTTCATAACGTGCCAAAAAAACTACACCGGTGATTTGAGGAGGTTGGTTCAAAAAGATACTTTTGTATCAGATCCACAATCTTCAATCAAAATTTCGTGCACAAATATTATATTTGTTAAAACAGACCATATACACAGATGTATAAGAACAATTTAAAGAATATAAAGCACACAGTATGAGTGCTGCACATCATAAAATTGAATTGCTTTTCTGCAATTTTTCGGTGGCCTGAGTGTACATTGAGAAAAACAAGCATGACGCTGTCGTGTTAACTTGACCGATTAGCTGAGGATCGAGTGACACTTGGCATTACAGTGCAACGTTGTTTTGAGGGACTTTGATTCGAATTGCGTTTGTTACGCTAACAGTTACATTAAACAAATGCAGAAAAAAAAGACAAAATGAAACACTGTTGCTCTGTGTGAGGTCTGTTCTCTTGATCCTTCGGATTTTGTGAAAATATGTTTCTTTGAGGACCAGCAGGGGCCTTTTTCCATGTTATCATTGATATTTTGCTTAACATTTTATTCCATATTTTTTTATTGTCTTGGCACGATATGAGAGTGTGCCGAAGCAAGGACAAATACAGAGACCATGTGAGACAGAGCAAGTTAATTACAACAAAGGATACAGTCTGTTATCTGATTTAACTTTTAAGTCTAGTGAGGAATATTACTGATTTTTTTCCCCAATAGGTCCCATCAAAGCACGGACAACCACAATAACATTGTCAGTGACACTGAAACCAAGTGCAAGCCAAACATCTTGTCTCTGATAATTCATGTCGTGTCACGTATTAACAGAGCGTAAAAATGAATATATACTGGCATAATTAGACAACCTTACGGACTTTAGTAAGAAAATAAGTAACGTATGCGCGCCAAAGTTGAAATGATATTCATTGAAAATTTCAGTCATTTCATGATATATCCCAGTGATTTTCGGGAGTAAACTACTCGCTGATATTGGTAAGGGGATAAGTGCATTGCGACTACTAAACTTCCCGAATTTTTTGTTTTTATCACAGGTAACTATGGGTGATAATTACTGGCTAACACACTCCGTGATTTCACGAAGTAACTCATTCAGATCCTTTGAATGAGACTGGACTTGTTGCCGTTCTTCTTTCTCCCTGAGTGTGTAAGATTCCCGTTAGTTGAGAAACCGTCTTATTTGATAAATTACTTCCTGTAAACTCCGTTTTATTCATTGTGACTGTACCGCGTTGGCTGCGAGCACGTTTTGGAGGATCCCCGTCTCGGCCGTTTTGGCCGTCAGAGGCCTCTGATCGCAACTAGGCGTCGTGCAGCGGCATCTGGTGTAGGCAAGGACTGAATTTTACTGAGTTTTACGCAAAATATGCAAGTAGCGCTTCCATGTCCACACATGTTTGTAAAACTATTGGCGCCCACGCCACGCGTACGCTTAATATAGGCCCCTATGCATTAATATAATGAATAAAATTTATTGGAGTTACCGACAAACGTGTCCTCACTGCACGGTTGCATTGACCTGACAACTGAACAGGGCATCCAACATTTGAGCCGTTAAAATCGAGAAACTTCCCGATATCACAAATGTCATCTTCACGTATAATCACAAAGAAGTACCACAAGGAAAGCTGTAACCCTAGTGTCCAGAGGGTTAATGTGTTTGATATACATTAGGGTGTGGTGTACTAGAGTAGGCCTAATCTAGAGACTTACCTGTAAAAGTCTCTAGCGTTGGGGATGGATTCTGAGTAGATACCTTTATATCTCTCAGCAAATTCATATATTTGTTTTGCGTGAGTTGTCAATCTGTTTGCGTAGGACCAGTCTTCAAGCAAAAAAGATCTCACCATGAATGTTAGGTGTGAAATAGCCATAGAGTAGTGAAATAGCCATAGAGTAATAGAGGGAAATAAATAAATAGGGAGAGATAGATAGAGAGATAGATAGATAGAGAGAGAAAGAGAGAGAAAGAGAGAGAAAGAGAGAGAGAGAGAGAGAGAGAGAGAGAGAGAGAGAGAGAGAGAGAGAGATTAGATTTGCATGTTTCTTAAGTTTAAATCCACATTTTGGGGACAAATATGAGCATGCTATCACATTTGGAATAACACAGTTCTTCTCAAAACTGTAAATTATCATAATAGCATGATCGCATTCCGTGTTTTGTAAAACTTTCCTTTTAAGTTTCTATTCTGCCATGAATAAAGTAAGTAAGAATTTTGAAAGCCAGTTAAAGTTTCAGTCCCACAGGCATGTGGGATAAAGATGACTTAAATGAGCAATAATTAGTTCCAAAATTATTCAGTTCATTTTGTCTTTAGCAGTGGGGCCTATTGCATTTACATGATATGCCCAATACACTTTATGCCAAAATGACGAAACCGTTTCATGTAGAGCCAATTAAAGTACCCGCTTTCTTAACGACAGGTGAGACACCAAAATCAATTTTGGGTAACTTCTACTTATCAAAGATTTAAGACTGAAAAATTTTAATGGAAAAATTTAGCAACCATGTATCATAATTTATACATTTCAGGAAAGGAAACGTGAAACTCGTTGACAAACGTGTCAAATGTCAAAACTATACGCAAATGTGCAAGCTCTTCTCGGCTTGATTCAGTTTCAAACTCTTTTCCAGTCATAATGAACAATAAAGTGATTCGGAAAATGTGTCGTGAGATTTTTTTTTTTTAAATGTATGATTGCAAAAATAGAGAGAGCCTAAAATATGGAAGCTTCCATTTTGACTTTTATTTAAAATCTCTGGGTCGTGTCCAATCCACAAAAATACAAATTTATGTTTCCATATTTTTCTTCACTATGTGAACTTTAATTGGTAGTCGTTACCCCATAATCGCTTTGGTGTCTTTACTGTAATTACAAAATCAAGGTATGCTGGGCTGTGAATATAAACTCTTTCAACATGGAACATGCAATTTTCATTCAATTTCAGCCAAACCAATAGGCAAAACATCTTGGCAACATACCTGCAGATCATGACAAGGTTTACGTTTCTACATTTAATCATTTGTAGACTTTGTTTTGCTGATTTTTAACCTGTGTATGTATTTTTACTGTTTTCTGTCATTGTAAAATAATTTTTAAACCGATGTTCAATACCTTGTGATATTTGGCACGAATGCATGTCTTATAAATATTAGGAATACAAATATTGATGTGCATAGGATATGCAATATATGTTTGCCGAAATTTCGTTTCTCATTTCTAATCTATGTATATATATATATTTTTTTAAAGTATCATCTGCCATTTGATAGTAATTTATAATTCAATGTTCAATAGCTCGTGTTACCTGCCACTAATATGTGTTTGCGCTGACAAGCATTACGGATACATTGACATGCGAAATATATACGATGTCATTCTTAACTATTTGTAATCAACAGAACGCAGTTAACTACTTTTGGACATGCCTCGTGTCTCAGTCATTTTGGGCAAAGCAAGCTACAGCACCCAAATCACCATAACTTACTTTTGTCCCGAAAAGCCAGAGCACCGGCAGCCATGGCAGCGGCAGTTTCTCCTGCCAGATCTGACCCTGGACTGTAGGTGGTCAACTTGAATGATGGACGGTGCATCTTCATGTCCTCCGGTCGTCCCCAGTGTCTGTGATCCTCATGGCCGTCTCCCACCTGTGATGGTACAGGGGGGCGGGAGGTATTTCAATGACCCTTCATTGATTTACTTTGGTTTCTATGAATAACCATAGTTTTAATATCGTACTTTAAAAATAAAGTCTTTGGAATACGTTTAAAAAGAAATTTGAAATTTTGCGACCTGGAAAAAAATGAGTATTCTTAATATTCTTTTCTGTGATACGGAAACCCCTTTGACTTCAAATTGAATTGAATGCCTTCAAAAAATCCCGCATTTCTACAGCAAACATGCATTTTGTAAAAAATATTCCGCCCATTGGGAATTGGTTTTCAAATACAAATAAAATTCCATTCCGCGTGACAGGTTTTCGGTTTTCAGTGTCTAATCCCGAGTAGATGTTAACTAGGTTTAAGACCACGGTGAAGTGCAAATTCTACAATAATTTTAATTTCTCGTGTAGTCCATGAACCATGAACAGATTTTAAATGAAATGTATGGTAAAATTGCTGCTGTACCGATATAAGAACCTGCATCGAACCTTATTTACTCCATATGGTAAAGCCTAGATGATCTACGAGCAATAGTAAGGAGGGGGGTGGGTGGGGACATTTTTAGTCGAGACCAATTTAACCAGTCAGATCGGAAAGATGTGTCATGTGATCTCTCTTGACTAGTGTCGCCATATGGTTATTCAAGGATTCTTGATCATTGATTTAACATCCTACATATAGTTCCAATAAAACAGATGAATACATCTCGCTTCTTAGAAACCATGCTCACCTGACCGTAAAGTTCGTTTGTTTTTGTATGGCATTTCAAGAAATAGTCCAGTGGCCATTTGATTGAGTTCAGCGCGTTATCCAGCTCCCAGATGGATGAGTAGACGTCACGGTATTCAATTATACCCCACGCCAGAAGTGTAGTTGATGCAGCCATGGGGAAGTTAAATTTGACAGTGTCGCCGGCTGTCCAAGATCAAATATTAAATCGCAAAATCTGCTATATTATATTTATCAGACCAGGGATACCATTGCCTAAACAGTGGATTTTGTCTTCCGCATCATAAAGATAATAGATGCCACATTATTCAAGACTTTTTTTCACAAACGGAGTCACCTTTAAGAACCGATGAATGAGTTAGTCGTATCAGCAAGCAAAGAAGTTTGCGTTAATAGGTTCACGCCAAAGTTGGAAAAAGAAGAGTCTATCCCCGGGTTTTGAATTTGAAGCATTTTGAGCTTTTGAGTGAAGACAGAACAATTTAGTGTATGATGAAATAGTATTTCACTTTTGCGTACTCTTTTCATAAATACCTAAATTTTATTATATCTGTCACGTAAACCTCAGGCATCAAGATTCACGTGGGGGTAATTTCACCAAAGACAATCACTTAGTCATATACTACAAGATAGTTATCAGTCAAATATATACGCATTGTTGAAAATCCCTGCTATCCGTGAAGCAAAGCTACATACCATCGTACCATCCACCGGTCAGGTCTTGACCTTGGTGCCCCTTATCGTTCAGAGCTGAATCTCCACGGTATTTTATTCTGTTGTTGGGTGGGAGTTTACCTGAACGCTGGGCTTCGTAAAAAAGTATTGACTTCCTCAGGACATCATTGTAGTCGTATTTGCGTAGCTGCTCTGGACATTTAAAAAAACAACAACCCTGTTTTGATCGCACACAACTGTTCAAAGGTGTTAATTATGAAGTACTCGCCTGTGAGGATGTCCTCATCGAAACTAAAATATGAAACGTCCGTAGCTGTTGCATCTCTGAAAAACACGTGTCTCAACTGGATCATTGCACTTATGGCTGTAAAACTGTAATGCACTGGATATTGAACCACTATTGCGATCTTCAATTTAAAAAGAGTTCATCAACCACCCCATTTTTAATGCAACCGGGGTTTTGTCGAGTACAAAACACAATTGATGAATATTTTCCAAATCAAGAGTAGGTTTGCTTTGCAACTGAAACCTGTTCCAATATTTGTATTAAATATATTGCATCCCATAGGCAACCCATTTCTTATTTTGAACAGTTGACGATCATGTTTCCTACCACATGAACGTATGGTGTAGAATTGAGCACTTTTACAAGCATAACACTTAGGTTATATTGAAACGTATGTGTATTATTGAAACAAAAGCATGGCAATCTCAAAACATTAAGGGTTAAAAAAAAATCATATAACTAATTCGTTACGGGTTTGGAAGAAATAAGCGAACATATAAATTGAGATGTTACCATTAGACTCCGTGGCAGCTGTGGAAAGGCACAGAATCACCAAAACAAGAGGAACCATTGCTGGTTGACTTCAAGTAAGTGTCGGAGATTCCAAAACCTGGGATATGAACAATAGTCGACATTCAAAATATATGTAAACGTGTATAAATTGATAAGTATATCACTCGCTCCACTTTAGATTGTTGGAAACGTACTACGTTATTGCTGTATCACCAAAATGTCAAGATATGGAATATTCTGATTCATGGATACAGTGTGGCTTTCACATGTAAAAGTGTTTGTTTTTTTCAAACATCAAATCCATTTATTATTGAAGTGTACACCGATGATAACTGTTCTAAACATGAAAAAAGTCGTACAAATTGGCATGAATTAGATGGTCTTGTTGTGCTTGCCTGATTTTGTCTGCCGAATCTTTTAATTAGTAAATATAATGCACCTATATTTAACAATTTCTATAAAAAAACAAGGGATAAAATGAATTGGAGGCCATCTCTGTCAAAATATATTGTTGATTTCTTATTGCCGACCGATAATATTCACATATATAATTCGTTCAGCATTTGCGAGAAGTCACATAAGCTTACAAGCCCATGATAAGTATGAATAATGTGGCCTACTTTTAAAGCATTAGAAAATAGTCTGGATGATTTATTAAGTGGAGATTAACATTCTTCGCACTTAGATGTATTATTCAACTTGTGAGGGAATGCACGCGAGGAAATTTCTTTTTGATAAGGAAAAAAAGTTTATACTGCCGTTTCTTTCTTTCTCTCTCTCTCACTCTCTCTCTCACTCTCTCTCTCTCTCTCTCTCTCTCTCTCTCTCTCTCTCTCTCTCTCTCTCTCTCTGTCTCTGTCTCTGTGTTCATTGTATAATGAACATCTCTGAGTGAAATCTACTGAGGTTGAAATGTATGTTTTAATTTCTTCGTTTGGTATTACATTTCCTGGAGCGAAGTATAATCAATGACGTATTGTATGTGTTCAGTTGTACACCGTTTGCACTTTCTTTTCTTTCTTTTTTTTGGGTGGGTGACTGGTGTTATTGTGTGCGTGTGTGTGCGCGCGCCTTGTAGCTTCACACGAAGAAAGACTTTTTATATTTTAGATACAGCCAATGAAAGCAAAGATTCATTTAAAAATGACATTTATTTTTTTTATTTGAAACATATACAGCTAAAGCTATCGCAACTGGTCCTTTCTATTAAAATTACTTTTATTTCTATGAACTTTTGCACTGTACATAGAATCAAAATGCACATAATCGAAAATACAATGAGAGACAATTCAAACTCTGAGAACATTTTATTGAACAGCAAACATGCATATATGCTTTATGACTATACATACACAATGGCATATCAAGGATTTTCTTTTTTTTTGCGATGACTTTGAAAAAAGAAAGACCTGAAATGATAACCCGTGGTGAGTCCAACTTCGCTGAGTTGTATTAACACCGATAAACAGACAGCATGTAACCATAATGCACGTCACTTTTAAATTACGTCAACAATGACTCTATGGACAAACATCAAAAGAATACCTTTGGTGAATTGACTGTATTTTCCACACTTATCATTGCTTCCTACGAATGTTAGATTATGTCAGTGACAGTGCTATGTTCTCATCGAAGGTGTTAGCCTTGGTTGAATTAAGGTCGGAATGCTCCACAAATGTAGGAAAATTGAATTTTAAATCATTACATAACACGTGTAAAATAATTATGTCTCATCTCTGGCACTCTGTATCAATATTCGCCAAGAACGATGTGTTCCTTTACTTACTTGAGCCAGTGAATATTTTGGAAACGGTGCAGTGTTTACTTTACAAATTCTCACATGCAATTTTAGTGGACATATTATATGAAGGTTTGACACAGTTCACATTTTGGGCCATATTCCTGTGAAACATTTGCATGGTTAAATGAACATTTGGCCACATACGACAAATTTGCGCATATACAATTGATTCATCGCGCACCCTTGTGCAAATTGAACTTTATGAAACTACATTTAACATCATCATTATCGCAAACTTATTTCATTAAATCATTAAGAAGCTTCTTCGTACTGAAAAGAAGTGTGAGATAAATATCGTAGGTTATGAGTCTACATGTACTGCGTGTTAATACTTTGTGAGATAAATATCTTAGCAGGTCTAATGTTGGTACTTTCTCTCGTCACTAAACAATGTGACCTTGCGCTTTGATTTATACTAGCCATTGGCCTGAAAACATATTGCTGACTGCGTTTTCACGGTCGCCGCACGTGTAATACTTTGTGTTTCGTTCTTGCCATTTGTCGTCTATCTCATCAAAGGAGTCATAGTATTTCTTTCGATAGGAAGCACAAATATCTTGTATGCTGCGCGATGACTAAATGATAAAACGATTGGTTTAAATATATTTTATAACAACACAATTGGGAACAGGGCGGAGCCCTGTATATATGCCTCTTGTACATACAAAATTACATAGTAAGTTCACAAGAGACTATAAAAATTACTTACACTTTTTAGGATTAACGCCACATGACCAATCAGATAGATGGCAAAAAGCCTGTACATGGTCTAGAAAAAGACCAAGACAATACGTTACATAGAAAAAGCAGTTGGGGCATTAGCTTCCCATGTATATGTGCATATAAGGTAAATATATAGTAAGTACAGACTTAATGTACAATAGCAATATCGTATCAATTGGTGCCTTGCAAAACATATTTCATAATATCTGTCCGCTCACGTAACAAACCCAAGTCTACCTGTGTTATTAATATATTGATAGACAGCTTGAAAAATCACTTCATTTTCATTCAAGGTACATTTATTTGACCCAAATAACAGTGTCTGAACGGTGAAGGAAGCAAAACCGAGAACTTTCCTTTGTAAAACGTCCCGATGTGTGATATATTTATTACATTCACAAAAATAATGAAATGCATCTTCATTGGCACTGCCGCAGGAGCAAACAGGGGAGGCTACAAGCCCGTTTCTAAAACGATGAGAACTTAGATTGCTGCATTGCATACGAATCCTGGCATGGGCAATGGATAACCTCCTATCACCTATATAGAAAGAGTTTATTATTGAGCTTTGCATTACGATTCAGTTTTGCTCAGAGCTCTTCACAGCTTTCAACTTTCCTAATATTGATGGGCAGTTCATTCCATAACCCAATTACAGAGGGAAAGAAAGAAGACCTAAAATAATCTCTTGATGTTGGAGTTTCAGGAAAGATTCCACTTGACTATAAACGTTGACTGGTGGGTTCTGGTACTAAATTCCTTAAATATTGAGGAGCATCACCATAAACTATTTTGTAGAAATGAATGAGGTTAGCTTTGATTCGCCGTTCAGACAGTGTTTCCAAGCCTGTTTCTTCATAAATAAGATTGTGACTTGTGCCTCGAGTGGCACCAGTTATGACCCTTGCTGCAGCTAGCTGTACATTCTCAAGCTGATTTGATTGGGTGGATGTGCAGCCATCCCAAATAACGGAGCCGTACTCTAATGTTGGTCGTATAAAGCTGAGATACAAAATTTCCAACGATTTCCTACTCAATCGATATTGTTAAAATTTTAAGATATTGACCATTTTCATACTTTTACTAACCAAACCATCAATATGACTTTTCCATGTCAGATCAGATCTAATGATTAAACCCAAATGTCTGTGTTCTGTTGCATTTTCTACAGTTTCGTCGATAAAAATCAAGTCAGGGTAATTTAATGGTACACGCTTCTTGGAAATTATCACACTATTGGTTTTATTAGGGTGAAAGGTAACAAGCTACTTGTGGGACCAGTTGGCCATTTCCTGTAGGTCCATGTTAAGTGAGTCTGAGGCCAAAGTTGGGTTATCTACTTGGATGAAAAGGGTAGTGTCGTCAGCAAATAAGCGCATGCAATATCATTAATAAAGATTAGGAACAATAAGGGGCCCAGAACTGACCCTTGGGGTGTCCCAGCTCGGACACTTCCCCATGATGATTAACTGCCTTGAATGACGACTCGTTGCTTCCGACCATTTAGATAGTCTTTAAACCACAATCAAAGGGAGCCTCTGACCCCAACCTTTTCCAATTTGTGCAACAACCCAGGATAATACACACAATCAAAAGCTCGGGTAATGTCACAAAAGATTACTCTAACATCTTTTTGAAGATCAAGAGCTTCACAAAATTTGTGATACCCAAAAAATTAGTTGGTTAACTGTGCTGTCCCCTGGTATAAACCCAGACTGACACTCGGATATTGTAGAATTGTCACGAAAATAATTAAACACGTTTGAATATCACCCTTTCAAAGCTTCCCCACTCTCCCTGGCTCTCCATTTATTGTTATATTGAATTGTGTTTACTGTTGGAGCTTGTGGCGTACACTCAGCTTACGCTACGCTCATTTTACTTACAAGAATTCAATGGTACATGTACATAGTATTTTATTATTAGGTTGTTATTAATGAGTTTAGCGGGTGTCATTTAAGTATTTGTTGCATAGCCTTCGGGGGACTTCAGTGTCTGATGTAAAATCCGTATTCTGGGGCCCCATCGCTGTCTGCAACTGGTAACTGTGCGGCGTTGTATTTACATTTTCAGATAATGCTCACTCTGGAAAAATCCCATTATATATTGTACATAACGTTCATTCGACAGAGTAACCTTCCCTTAACACCAATCATACATATATTTTGGATACTACCTCTTCAAAATATTCAATCGGCCGACACACAGGAACTTTGTTGTCATTTTGAAAATTGTGGATTCTGCACCCAATGGTTTGTAAATGAGGATAGTATTGTGGCGTGCTTGGGGGTGTGTGTGTGTGGGTGTTATAATATAAGACACCAAAACTATATATTTTGCAAATATTTCAAAGCATTAATAATGATATGATATATGCTGTGACCGCGATTCATTTTGATATCCAAATCAAATGTATTTGTGAGTGACTGTCCTGCAATGCATTGCGCCATGTTCAAATGATGCTCACCAACTTATTTGCCGGTTCAAAGTATCGTGTCGCATTTGGATTTGTAACTAACAATGATAGCTGCTTCAGACACAACCGAGCGGACAGTTTCAAGTTAAGACAGTATGTCATGTTTTAAAAGTATTCTAACGATCGTTTGCCAAGGTAAACGGGAGAACGGACACTGGAACGTAGAAAAATATGACGATAACGATCACCCATGGACCTATTAACGAGAAGTCCATGGATCTATCACCGAGCGGCGATATACTGTAACCTGTTTGTTTCACCGAACAACGGTGGCTATGCAGTCTCCCCGGCCCAAGTTAACATTCCAGACAATCTGAAATAAAATGTTGTGTTTGAGTTGATTTTCCTGCAAAATAACGGCACACAACCGCCACGTTCTCGATAAAATCTTTCAACCAGAGCAACGCTGTTTCACCGAACAACGGTGGCTATGCAGCTATGCAGCTATGCGGTTTCCCGGCTCAAGTTAACCCTCTAGAAAAGTTGAAATAAAATGCATTGTTTCAGCTCAGTTGACTTTACTGCAAAATAACGACACAAGACGACCACTTTCTCCATAAAACCTTTCAGCCAGGGTCGACGAAGTTTCATTATGGAAGGCCGGCTTGAAACTATTTTCGTGTGTTTCATAAAATTTACTTACCGGAAACACACACGCATATTTTTTTAAGGCCTAGGGTAACTTGGACATTTGCTGAAACATGTTTGAAGTAATATGGATGTTCTTTCCCTTTTACACATATCTTCCTTTGACGTCAGTTTAAATTCTTACCTGGGCAGGTTGGAGGAGCAGCCCTTTAAAATATTAGTAGTGGTCCAAAGAAAGTCTGAGAGACTACAATTACCAAAACCCAAATACTATATTTTGCATGCTGTTGCACTTTTTTCGCCAGACCACACGCTTTGAAGGAGAACCTGAAAATCGTTTTTGAGATTATCGATTTCTTAACGGAAGAATCATATTGTCTCCTGACACACCACAGTTCTGTTATGATATTACACGCATATGACCGATATTTCATTTCACTTTTATTTATTATCATAAAATCTGAAACAAAAATTCAATAGTGTATCCATTTTCTGACACTGACTATAATGACAGCAAACTGTTCCTGCACACTTCTTTTATCGATTGAAAATTACATTATATGGTGCACTTCGGTTAACTGAAAACTCGCCCATGGCAGGATGTTTTTGAACAACAAAAACGTTCTTTTTAAGGATTTCTTGAAAATATCACTGAGAGGCAGGATTAACCCCTTTTCCCATCCACAGTAAAATGGAACTGCTTTGTATCACTCCTACTGAAAAAAGTAGCACAATTATTGACTCAGAATTTTGTATATAAATACAGGTATTACGCAAGTAAAAGTTTTAGCCCAATGTTATGATAACATGATTTTTACGGCTCAACTACCTCAAAGTGGCTTGTAATGACCTAAGGTGAAGCATATCGTTGTTATAAATGAGCAGTTGCGAACAATAAGTCACTATGTTGCACATTCCTCCATGTCTTAATTGTGTACAAGTATAAAGATATGCGTGTATTGTTTGTGCTCATATAATCGAATGAAGAATGTTCAGTACAAGTCACGGTCATAATGCCACATCCCGGAAGGGTCATAAATGATTGCAAAATATTAAGTCACAATGTGAACACGAAATCTGAGTGTCGTCTGTTCGAACATAACATATCTTTTCAAGCGGTATTATCTCTACTTTTACACTGAAGAAATTTGCAATGTACCTTCACAGTGACACCTTTCTTCAAAGGCTACTCTGATTATAGACCACCTGGCTTGAAAGACCAACCACATTTGACCTATTTCTGGTTCTAACTCTTCGATGCTAATGTACCTCTTATTAAAGACAATCTGGATTGAGATATAGCTTTTAGACCTGCCCTCCAATTGTTAAAAACATAAATAAGTTAACAATATATAACAATATTATTTCAACTGACTCAGTTCACTTAGGAATCCAGTTATAGTCTTGACTATGCAAATTTTCTGAAGACTGCATAGTTCAATGTGTTTTATAATGATATGATTTATACATGGACGGATAATCTAACGTAAATTAAGGTCATTGATAGTTTAGTAGGGTCATCATCATCATCATCATCATCATCATCATCATCATCATCATCATCATCATCATCATCATCATCATCGTTACCATCTTAATCATTATTATGATCAGAATACTACTTCTACGGGTTTTTTAAAGGCACAGTAGAACCTGCCTATGAGTCCACCTCTGTTAAGCGACCACCTGTGCTAAAGGATCAGTCTCAACATCCATATTAGCGTATTCTAGTTTAATTTTACCTGCCTTAAGGGACCACCTGTCAGGAAGGACCATTTTTCCAGCTCCTGTGGAAGGTTTCACTGTACTGTCATTCATTTGTAATTGGTGCAATCTCCATTAAGCAGCACGAAATGAAAAAAGTGTAATAAATGTAATGTATTGTAAGAACATTTGAACTATTGGTATTCCGAGTGAATTCAGAGAAGTACATTTCTGTAAGTCTGTATCTGAGAAAAAGTTTTTAAAAGAAAGGGTATGCCATAATTTTTGTTCTGGTCTTTACACACAGAGCTCTCAAAATTTACGTAACCTGTGAAGCAAAAATAATATACTCCATATATATATATATATATATATATATATATATATATATATATATATATATATATATATATATATATATATATATATATATATATATATTTATATATATATATATATATATATATATACATATATGTGTGTGTGTGTGTGTGTGTGTATATATATCGGCATTTTACAAATAATAAACTCTCACGTTGAATCCAAAATGGAAGTGCATATATGTGTAGATGCAAGATGTAGTCTTTGTTAATAAACTTTTTTATAGCCTTTTTTGAATTTCACATTATACCTTCCTTAAATATGACATGTTTTAAAGGCTTGTGTACAGGGGGCACATTCTACTGGTAGTAAGCATCTTGGCCAGACGGTTGGTATATCTGAATACAGTGAACCAAATCATGAGTATATTGGTGAATAAACTAGTGACGGCAACTGGTTGTGAGTGGCCCAAAAATCACACAATATGGGCAGTATGTGGGTCACATATCTCCTTGCTTGTGAACATGACAGGTGTTGATAAGGGAAGGCATGTAAAATTTGTCTATACTTTTGTATTATATATGTATATGAAAGTCAGTATATGGAGCAAATAAGCTGCATTGGTGTTGCCAGGGGCTCTGAACATTCTGGTGAACTAAAATGTATTACACAGTGTTGTTTATGGGCTTTCCCCAGGCATACACCTTTTCTGTGAAAAAAGTGAAAGTTACATCTTAAAGGTTACTTCAGCTATTGCGCAGAAATGACCTTCGGAAGAATGTCTATGACACCAATACAATAAAATAATAATAATAATAATAATAATAATAATAATAATAATAATAATAATAATAATAATAATAATAATAATGATGATGATGATGATGATGATGATGATGATGATGATGATGATGATGATGATAAAATAAAACAAAATAAATACAAAATAATATGTAAATAAATCATTCCACTGCTGCATAGTTACTCAATTAATTGTAAAAGTCGAGCTTACGAGCGTAAAAAGTCATAAATAGGAAGATGAAAACTCAAAATACGACAAAAAGATGTAATGGCGACTTTTAAAGCTACATGTATATTGTTTTGAATACGAGTTTTTGAAAAGTGGTACATCCTGACCTGCATACAAGTTACACCAAAGCTGTTTACCCCACATATGAAAAGGTGAAAGCTAGGTTGTTGAGAAAATCACATATTCTGATATAGTTATTGATTAACTACAGAGGTAGTAATAACGTTATTCAGAATTCACCAAAATATTACAAACAGAAAACTGGGGTACATGCAAAGATGTACATTGGAGTTCGGTACTGTTTCATAGACCCAGTGTACATCTTTTCTAACAATCACTGTAAATATTCGCAAATAATTTATAGTTGCTAAATAACTTACCTCAGTGTCAGCTGTGCAATCTCTTTTAGGCCGATGCTACAAAACCATAAATACATGAACTCTGTTAAAAACTGGGTCTGTAGTTAAAACTGCATTATTCTCAAAGTAAGCACTTCTTAAACACATATGTTTTAATAAATTGATCCAATCTCTTGTCTGTTCTTGGTCGTCCAGACAGCATCAGATATTAAACCGATTCCAAGTGACCTTTGAATGTATCTGTCACACTCTTTGTGCCAGCACAAGCAATTGTGACACAAATATAGACTCCACTGGAACCGTGTCTTTAAATTGAACCTGCCCCACTTTATTTCATGTACAATAGGCAAGAGGCTGTGATGCAACAACACCACCACATACCGTCCTACTTTAAATGAAGGTAGCATTTGCAATTTTATGCTTTAATGCCTGCTGTATTTTTCACAAAAATATTGTGCTCATTCCAATGCTTTCAATTCCACTGTAATGTGCCAGCATACTAATATATGAGAGAAGATTAAGAATGGCACAGGTAAACAGCTTTCGTTTGTATGCTCTCACGTAATTCTTCCTAAAATGCGGTAAATTGACACAGAAATTGAGGGGTCCAGAGTAGGCTATATAAAAAGATATCATTTTGCGTGCACAAATACAGGTACATCAAAAACTGCAGGTGCATGTTTACATGGCAAAATGCAAGTCTGTGTCGTTAGCATACTGGCATCGATTTTATTAATAATTTTAATTTTGTGTTGCTGAAATCTAACATTTCTGATGATCTCGCAATACATTTTTTAGGTTCTGCAATGCACAGTGCTTGTTTTACATAACAGTGTTTTCAATTAAGTCTAAAGTATCCATTAATAAAAAATACAAAAAAAAAACAAAAACAAAAAACAAAAAACAAAACAAAACAAAAACAAAAACAAAAAAGAAAAAACAAACCCAAAATAAATTGTAAGGTATAAGGTTGCTACCACGTGTACCATTTGAATTTTGTAAAACTTCTGTGCCATAGCACCCATTACGTCATTCTTACTCATGTGCATAGTATGGTGCAATTTGCAGAATGGAGAATGTATTTGTTGCTCAATGTGATGTGGTCAGACTTAATTAAATGCGGTACTATATCTGCATGACTATTGTACGGGAGATTTTATAGTTTTCTCACAGCATTGTTCCGTGCAATCAATATGTCCTTGAATTCCTTGCGTTCCTTGCAAATGTAACTCCCTGTTTGTGAACCGTAGAAGGAGGAACAGTTAACTTAAAATTTTCAGATTTAGGAGTTGACCTGAAATTTTCAAAGAGGCTGTTGGAAGATCCGATCCCCTTTTCATGTGTTATGTCGTCTCTATTGTCTAATCTTTTATTTAAATCATGGCCTAAGGTTTCAATTTTCCTCTTCCATTCAATGTTATTTCCACAAGAAGTTAAACTGGGATTCTCATCTGTACTTAGTTTAGAGAACCTACAGCACATTATTTCTTTCCATTCAAGGTTAAACCATATTGTTTTCCACAATTTCCAAAAATTTCAAGCATTTTCTTGATGTCTTTCTTACACTAGAACTAAAACGTAAAAAGTCATCAGCATAACCTGAGGCTCCAACAAAATGTGAACCAATGTGGTATCCTACACCTTCGTTTTGTAGCATCTTTAAGAGTTCATCAACATAAATTGTAAACAGCACAGGGGATATTACTCCACCCTGACGAACACCGTCAAGCACAGGAAAAGAATTTTCGTCTTCCGATACTGCACGAACTTGCTGCCTCAAATACCCATTTAAGATCAATCTTGCATGTACAATGGCATTTGTCGTTACATATGAAATTTGTACAGTCTTTCAAATTTTACCAAGTCAAATGCTTTGAAAGGATCAACAAGACATGCATATACGTCACTTCCATGATAAAAATCATGCGAAATTGTCTCTGTAAGAATTTTTGTACATGCAGTGGTCCCCATCTTATAATGCCACCCCAAATGCAGCCAAAAAGTGGCCTTATAAGAGGGCTGGCCTCTCTTGAGGGGGAGAATATAATTGAAATACCTTACTTTTTGCACAAGTATGCTGGCTTTTCAAGAGGGTGGCCTCTGGTGAGAGCGGCCTTATAAGAGGGGGACCACTGTATATTTTTGTAGAGTGACCTTTCTTAACAGCGAATTGTGAATCAGACGTTTGCAGAAATTCACTGTCCCTTTGTAGAATAATAAAATCCATAACCTTGTAGAGACATGAAGTCAGCGCTATTCTTCTATTCCTCTGTAATCGTCAGAGTCCGACCAATTACCTTCTTCATCCTTTGGTATTGAACTAAAAGTGGCTAGTAACATATGGTCCAGAGTGAAATCATTTACGATCATGCTTGTGAATAACAAACCTAAATGTACTTGGAAAGTGTCTGTACCAAACTGAATATGATTTAGAAATAAACCAACATTACCATCCAACTATATATGTGTGTTTTGCGATTGGTATGGTAATATTCATTCGAAACGTCAAATATTTTGTGTATGACAAAGTCTGTAGCTTATGATTGTGTACTTATACCCATAACACTGTAGGGAATATGTGGTGTGTCGCCCTCCAAATGAAGACACGTAGGTGGTGAAAAAAGTTTTCCAGGTAGCTATGCCTGGGAATGACGAGAATGCTACTGAAATTCCCAAGAAATTTAGGAATCAGGGAATAGACTATGAGAAAAACGACAGAGAAAAGGTGGACAGTTAAGCAGCACGAGGAAGGAAACGTTTGTGGCCCTGTTTGACAAAATGGGACAGCCGGGAGGTAATGGAGGTGAATGCATTATATCAGGATTCAGGATTCAGGATTTTTATTTTAACCAAATTATGTGTACAAAAGAATAGTAGTTTGGTACATACAAAGTACAGAAATAAGCAAAGTAGCATTTGAAGAATAAAACAGAAGAGAGTAATCCATAATTTGGTCAGGGAGATACACATTAAGATCTTTGACAGACCGCTATCATGTGTACCACCCTGCATGCAAATGACCATAAACTATTTATCAAAAAAAAAAAAAAAAAAGTAACCATGTAACTGGTAAGACTTTTATCAAAAAGGCAGGGGAAATTCAGAGTCCAAAAGTATAATCAATTTGCATTACAAGTATAGCAATTTTGAATGTTGCAAGACATTTCATACGTATCAATAAAATATTTCTTTATGTATTGAGAAAAACCAAAATAACTATGAGTATGTACCTTCTCTTTAACAACCTCAGATGTCGCATTTAAAACATTAACAATTTCATGTCTTATACACTTTCGAGCGAACGCATGTTGAGTACGTGCTACAAATAATCCCTTTCTTCGGGTGTCATGTTCATGAACTTGGGGGGTTGGTGTAATTGGAAATTGATAAAAATAGACAGGAAGCCGGTTATTTTTATATTTGAAAAAAAATTTTAGGATTTGAACTGTATGTATATCGACTAATTTGAGTAAGTTTCTGGATTTAAAAATAGGTTCAGTGTGTGCATTGTAATTACTATGATTGACAATCCGAACAGCTTTCTTTTGAATTTTAATTAATCTTTCTAATTTGTGACCCCATACAAGAAGACCGTAGTTGAAATGTGGCAGGATTAAAGAATTATAGATGATTTGGAGAATATTTGAGGGTAGAAAATTTTTTAATTTATTCATGATGCCGATGGTCTGAGAAATTTTTGAAGCTATTTTTTGAATATGACTGTCCCAGCTTAAGTGGGTGTCTAAGGTTAGACCAAGAAACTTGTATTCATCTATATGTTCAATGCTAACATCATCAATTTTAAGTGTAGGAGTTGAGACTTGTCGTTGCGGTTGGTGAAAAATCATGAATTTAGTTTTATCTATATTAAGAGAGAGCTTGTTCATTTTAAGCCAAGTACTTATCTTGTCTAGTTCAGAGTTAATGAGCAAGGATATTTCATCATTTGGTCCAGATATACTCAGAGGGCGCACAGCAGTACATAAAGTTGTGTCATCAGCATATATAATAAATTTAAATAAAGTAGAAGCTAAAGTTATGTCATTGACATAAATCAGAAAAAGCAGTGGTCCTAGAATCGAACCTTGAGGAACGCCAGCATGGATATTTTTAGTGTCGGATTTCATATTATCAAGGACAACAAACTGTTTTCTATTACTTAAATAATTTTTCAAAAGGTCCAGGGCAGCACCTTTAATGCCATAATAGCTAAGTTTGTAAAGTAGAATGTCATGGTCCAAAGTGTCGAAAGCTTTGGAAAGATCCATGAATATATTGATAGGAATTTCTCCTTTATCCATATCCAAAATTATTCTATCAATCAATTCCAGGGCAGCAAGTTCCGTGGAGTGCTCTTCACGAAAACTATACTGGCTTCTATATAACAAATGATGCAGTTTGAAATATTCGTAAATTTGTTTATACAAAATTCTTTCAAAAATCTTTGAAATTGCAGGTAAAAGAGAAACTGGTCTATGATTTACCAGCAGGGATGCATCATCCTTTTTGTAGACTGGTACCACTTTAGCGATTTTTAACAAATCTGGAAAAATACCAGTCGTAAAGGACTGGTTTAAAACAGTAGTTATGGCTTTTGATACTTCGTTTTTGATCTCCTTTAATAAGATCATAGATAGTCTGTCGTGACCAGAGCTAAATTTAGGTTTGAAAGAGTCAACGGTTTTTATAACTAATTCCTCCGTAATGAGGTTGAGCACAAATATATGTTGGACAGGGTTTTTAATATAATCTTTGAATGAGGCGTTAGCCGAGGTAGCAATTTTTGATGCTAGACAGGGTCCAATATTAGTGAAGTATGCGTTAAAGCTATTCGCTATTAAAGATTTATCAGTAATGGTCTCATTATTAATGCTAAATGAATCAGGAAAACCTCTCTTCTTTTTTAGTCGATTTAGGATATCGTTTATAGTCAACCAAGTATTTTTAATATCATTTTTATATCGTAGGAAACAAGATTTATAGTAGTTTTTTTTTGCCACTCGAATATTGTTTTTTAGGATTCTATTATAGGTATTAAAATTTATTAACCGAGTTTCATATTCCTCATTTTCATAGGGTATTTTTTTCAGATGCTTATAAAGTCTATCTCTTGTGGCTATAGAACGTATAATTCCCTGGGTAATCCATGAGCTCTTTTTGTGTTTATGTTTATTATATTTTACTGAGTTTACAGGAAAATGTCGATCTAAGGCCGTAGAAATGGTTGAGTGTATGAAAGAATAAGATTCATTAGGATCTGTTTGGAGATCAGTAGAAATATGGTCATACAGATGGGCGTCTTGTAATTCTTTTTTTAAGTTTTGTGTGGCATCAGGTTGCCGATCCCGAACTTGAACAAATTTGGGTATTTTATCTTGTTTTATTTTAGAAGTATCTATGCACATAAAGTAGGGAAAGTGATCCGAAATTCTTGATATTATTACTCCAGAATTTGAACGAGTTATGTTGTTGTCTATTAGTTTCATAAGAAAATTATCAATAATCGCACCCCTCCGCTGAGAAAGCCTAGTGGGTAAAGTAATTTGTGGAAAGAAACTCAATGATGTAATAGTATCAAAAAAGCGACCAAACGCAGGTTTTTCGTGTATTTTTAACAGATCAATATTAAAGTCCCCAGCTGTGACTACTTCATTCTTTTGTTTTTGTAAGGACTGGAGTAGAGGGATAAATTCATCAATAAATGTATCATAGTTCTCGTTTAAATCTCGTGGTGGTCTGTATATATTTCCTATAATTATTTTTTGTGCATTATCATTTATTTTTATTTCAACAAACTGACCTTCATATATCTCCGACCGCTGATAAACATCTACTACTCTGAAACTATAACAATTTTGGAGATATATGGCTAGGCCTCCTCGAGCACTGCAGATTTTTCCCTGTGAGATTAGAGTATAATTGTCCAATTGTAACAAGGATGGATCAGAATCATTACTTAGCCAAGTTTCTTGTAGACAAAGAACATTAGGTAAACAACCTTGAATATCTAAGTTATGGAGAAATATTTTCAACTCATCAAATTTTGCACGTAATGATTCACAATTTAGACTGACTATAGTAAAACGGTTTCGCATAACTTCGTCTGTATATATGCCGAAGCAGGATGTAACTTCGATTCATGCAAAGCAATGAACCAAAATTACAGCGGACAAGAGAAGCGAGTCTACGACAAAACCTAAGAAACATGGTGACCAATATTACAGACGAAGTTATGAAGAAAACAGAAGATACAAATGAATGACTCGTTCTAAAAAATTCAGATGACCTATTTGCAGATACTGGGCAAGCGATAGGAAGAATAGAAACCATTTGTAATCTAACGAGAGACACTGAGATTGCTGGAAAAACACACGAGTTACAGCATTAGAACAAAGTAAGAATGCTGAAGTGATTTAGTTTGAAATGTAGGGGATAACTACGATGGTATGATACAAAGTTATATGAAATACCGAGTGGATTGTGTGGAAAAGAAACTTGGTGAGATAACACGAACAAAGTGCACACTGACATGATGAATCAAATTGAGAAAATTGCGACATAGTGAAAGGATTCCCAGAAATTAAAAAAAAAAACGAGACTGCAGATAACCTGAAAACATCTGTGGGATCTCTCTTGACAGACATTGAAGTATAAGGCATAGTAAGTCATGTGGCACGCAAACGTCCGATAAATCCAGGACGACAACCTGGTATAGCATAGTTACTTTGGAAAATAAAGACGAAGTTAATGATACAATGCGTAAGAAAGAAAATTGAAAGATATAGACAAGTACAAAAGTACGAACATAGCAAGGGGCCGACCAAAATGGGAAATAATGCATGAGGCAAATATAAGAGAAATTCAAAATAACATCAACCCCTCAGAAATTAGAAAGGAGCGAGTGCAGAAGAAAACAGTTTTGGAGTTAGCTCGGTCAGATGATGGTCCCACTCATTTTACGTTTGGCCCTTGGAATTTGAAAGGATATTCATTAAAAGATGAAGAATTTAGAAATTTACGAAATCAATGTGTATAGTCCGTGAAATGTGATACCCATGCAATGTATGGAAGTTTTCTGATCAAAGATGAAAAAAAAATGAAATAGAAAATTATGAATGGACAGGACATAACAGGCAGCACATATATGCAAACGTATGCAGTGGAAGTTGTGGAGACAGTCTTCGTATAAGAACGAATGTTGCACAAGAATACGGACATTGTTGAAAAAAAATTAATGAAGGGATAATGTGGACTAAGTTCACCATTAAAATGAGCTAAATTTGGAATATTATGTACGTGTATGTTATCAACCCCAAGAATTCTCATCAAGAGGGAATCACAGAAAAGAATTTTTCTTCACACTCGTACCATAGGTATATCTATATGGAATAGAGACTTTTTTTATCGTATGGGAGACTTCAACAGAAGACTGGTCATTAAACAAGATGTGGGCTATCAAATAGATCCAAATATATAGCGACGGGAATTCATTGATCATATTTTGAAAGGTGCAGAAACTTCCTTAGACTTTTTAATAGATCGGCTTGCCTGTCTACTTGAATGGATGGTTTTAAAAAGAAAATCACTTCATGTGCCTGAGATCAAAAGGAAAGTCTGTGTTAGATCACATGTTTGTATCATATGAACAGTTGAAATATGTGTTGGATTTCAAAGTGCGGCGGGTTCAGGACATGATTGAACATTATAACATTGAACCAATACCAATAATTAAATTTGCATGACAATCCAATACTGACCCTCAATGTAGAATTGTCTTAATTGAAGACGATTAGAACAATGGAAACGCCTAAAGGATTTCAGGATGAAAGACATAATTTACACAAAAGGAATGCACCATTACACGGGGAATACAAAGTGAATGATATGACTAGAAATATATTAAAAACAATTTATTCACAACAACAATAAATCGATGTATAGAACGATTGACTGCCATTGACTGCTGTTGTAGAACAATAAAGAGACCTTGATTGTATATGCAAGAGCATAATTAAGTGCATACATGAAGAGATGGACAGAGAAGTAAGATAAAATTCCTGGCATGAAGAAGATGTTTTAACCACGCATAAAACCTTTTGGGGATAGTGATCTACAAGAGCTATGGCAAAGAGTATGTCCTGGTAAAAAAATATACTGACGCTGCAAAAATACAGAAAAGCAACGAAAACTAGACCTAGAAAAAGTCATCATCAGTCGAAGGAGTTTTGACAGAGCTTACAGGAAAAAAGGGACAGGAACAAGATCATTATCAACATTGCAAACACAGTCAGATGAAAATGTGAATTACCACTTCAATTGTCATTGACTTGCATAGTAATCGATAGAAATGTATGCTTTCACCGCTAAAAACTCAAATTGAAAAATAAATCGTTAAAAGTCAGGTTTATAGTAATACCACTTAGTTACCAGCCTATTTAGACATCTGGACAATGTACGTTCCCACCAAGGTCCAACGTGATCTGAAAAATGGGTTGGAGAAGAAACCACAAATAGCTGTAAGGCAGAAAAATTATTGAAACTTGGCCTGTCGCTTTTTCAATAATTTACTGTTAAAGTGATGTTTTTCTGACTCGTAGTGAAACATGTTTTAGACTGGCGCAATGGGTTGAAGTTATGTGAGAGTTAGGTCACTGGTTTTTATTTATCATTTTGCCGGGTCTCCTTGGTTTGACATACATGTCAGTTTTTTTAATACTGACAAAAACGTAAGTACAAATATTGAAAACTATTGCCTCCACGATATTGAAGCACACAAAAATTGGTCAAAAATTTAATCTCCATTATTATAAAGAGGAAAACAAATAATTATTTCCATGTTATATTTCTCCTTACATTTCCAGTTATTATGGTTTCATTACTGTGGTCAGATATAAGCACATTCCGATTGTAACATATTTTCGACTTCCAATTCGGAGAGCTTGTTAGAAGCGATGGCCTGTTGACGTTGCGTATGGCTCAGACTGGTTAGGTCGCGTCCTCATCTTTGCCCTTCTACGGCTAAGCACAAACCACTCTTAAGCATTAGATGCTGGTGGCAATTCCCACAAACGTTTGAAATTTATCAATGTTTTTTTTTTGGTTGGCTTATGTTTCCTATCAGCCGGAAATGTTGGAAATTATCATGACTGACTACAAATCTGTGATAATGATCCTCTGCAGCTCACTGGCTACGACATGGGGGCGGCCCATGACCATTCTCAATCCCTGCATCCATCACATCTCAGATGACTTTTATTCTCAGGAAGCCGGCCACTGCAATCCAGTGAGAAGGACAGTGTGCCTCTCTCCGCTGCGAGTAATACCAGTAACCGTGTGTATTAACTGGGTTAGGCACAGCAATGAATTACAGTTTGCGAGAAATATGTGCATATGTAGATCAGTAATGTCTCCATCCTACTCCCCTCCATCATTTAGGGGTTCAGGATATATGTATCATAAAGGTGATGGCAATGGTGATGACATGCCTAATATTACCACTTTAGACAATTTGGAGTACTTCAACATTGATGTTCTCCTTTGCACATTTTCCAGTCAGTACAGCAAGAGCCCGTACTGGTTAGATAATTGTGAAAGTGGGTGATATTGGAAGTCTCCAAAATACTTAAAATAACTTTTAAATTTATTCTTGATTATGGGATTCTTTGAATACTCAAGAGGCCTTATGGGTTACACCATAAAGTGACTATATCATTTTGTTTGAAAATGTACGCAAGTATACAGTTTACACGTGTCAACATAGTTTCGCTGTAAGTCTCGTGTTTAAGATGCATTTAGAAGTTAAAATTAAAGTTTCAATACATCGCCATCATCATCATTGGACTGTTTTATCGATATTGGCTGATATTTCTGTGCAGTGTACGTGAACCCTTACGGATATTCATATGAATCCAATCTTTACACTACTCAGAATTAGCACTTATAATTTTGCGATGTAAACTGACAGAGCCAAGTCAGAGCAGATGTGGATCGACGCGTCTGTAGCAGCTTTCTGCAGCAGCCATCAAATTTTCCGTCCCAAATCGATCTTAATATGACTTCGAGTGGATTTTAAGATGACAAGGGATCATTTTAAGATCGGTTCAGGGTGACAAACAGAATGAAAACAGGTTGACAAACACGACAGAAAAAAATAATAACAACTGGGACGTGATTCAGAATCAGCCGTCTCATCTCAGGTAAATCAGCTTCAGTAGTTAATTGCATATGCACGGTCAAAATGCGCACACCTAGGACTGGCCCCACATCAGTTATAAATGTTCCGTCTGGAACTTTGGAAAGTGTTTCAGATTTAGCTGTGACCGAACAGTAAGCGTGCTTACTTTGGCTGAACCGAAACTGAGATGCGTTCCAGAATTGTTCGTCCCTTTTTTGACAAGTCAGCCGCAGGTGTCGGCCTGCACATTTCAAGACCTAAATTTATACCCAGAATCAGTCCATGCCATTGCTCCGACTTCGAAATTATATTAGAGGTGTATTTCATAAATTGTCGGTCTGTGGAAGTGCCCTACCGTGTCAATGTACAAGCCACACCTGCTATAACATCACCCTGGGTCCTTGGTCAACCTTTTTTGGGGTTGTCCCGATGGCCTAGAGGTCAGCGTGTTGGACTTTACATTTGGCTAGGCGAGTGTGCCGAAGGTATTTATCGTATTTTTCACTTCATCAAGTACAAATGGTCGGTTCTGGAGGGTGTTTCGGAACAGGCCATTTGTAACAGCCTTCAAGCAATGCAATCTGACAAAATCAACAATTTTTGTAATTTATGTCTGGCTACTTGATCGATTCAAAATGTTCATGTCTATTTGATAATGATTATACGAGTGAACTATATGTGGAATCTTGGAAACATTAGTGCCATACAGTTAGTTTTTCTTTGCCTTTTATGAAATGTTAAATTGTTGAAATAATGCACATAAGTGGCTTTTTCTTTGCATCCGAATTCAGTGCTTGATTTGCTCTTTCCTCCACAAACTTCGTGTTTTTTGCTTGGTTGTATGCTTGCTTCTTATTTTTTTTCAACATTCATCTGACTTTATCTCGTGCAGTGTGTTCAATTAGATTGCAATTTTACCGTGACGTATGTTTTCTACTTTGTGTATTAATAAACAAGATGCAGTAAGTGCAATAGTAGATACAAAAGGATCCGGTACACCTCGCGAAATTCGATATCCATGAGGCCTTCAGGAATCTTCCAGTCCGTAGAGCAGAGCACCCCCTGCTAGGGATGCAGTAGTAAAATAAATTTTACCATGATACTTGCCTCCCAATGGGTGGCTGATCCAGCTGCTTTCTATTTTAATCTTTTAGCAGATCACTAAAATGGATCACAGAAACAAAACTGGGGGTTAAAAATATCGTGAAAGTACTGGAATTTTTTTCTTTGTTGCACAGTCTAGAGAGTCCTGCCACAAAGGCCTGTCAAAATTCATGTCATTGTGGGAACAATTGGGGGTGCCGGCAGCACCAGGTAAGAAGGCGGGTCCAGCAAGGGTGCATTCCTTGAGGTAGAGTTAAACACAGCTGTCAAGAATGCCCGTTTACCTGTGCTGAAGCTGCAGAAATGTCGGCCTAAAATTACCAAATTAGTAGCACACTAGTCAGCTAATCTCTGAGAAATACAGTCAGTTGTGGGCCTTCTGTCATTGGCATGCCGAGTGTTGATCCCAGGACGAGCTTTTCTAAGAAGATTGATGGATCTCACCACCCGGGCTTCCAAATCCTTTCACCACATTCCTAGAAAACTTAAGTGGGGTGTCCATGTTTCACGACAAGGGTTGGTTAACTTTGGATCAGCCTCTTGTTGTTCACAGGTGCCTCAGGGTCAAAGGGGGGTAGGTGGGTGGGTGCAGCGACACCAAATATCAGTATTTTTTGGGTTACCTGGCCTAAAGCTTGGTTGAAACTTAATATTACGATTCTTGAGTTGATGCTGATACTGGCAGCAGTGCACGTTTGAGGGCACTCAGGGACAAAACAGGAAGGTTTTGTTTATGGAAGACAACATGGCTCCTATCTTAGCAATAAACAAACAATCCAGTCTGATAAGAAAATCATGCACCTCATGCTAATGTTAATTTTGAAATGCTTAGGAACCAAACGTAATGACACGACGTTATGTTTAATAACCCGGCGAGCTGGCACTTTTGAGTGGAGCATTGTCTCTACATGTATAAATGACAATCATTGGCTGTAACCATGAGCCGCCCAATATATCCATAGTTGAGGTGGGCGATATTGCTCTCTCTCTCTCTCTCTCTCTCTCTCTCTCTCTCTCTCTCTCCATATATATGTATATATATATACATATCTATATATATCTATATACATGTATCTATAAGTAGAGCACGAAAAAGTCCAATGAACGGTTACACCTGATTAATTAGGGCAAGACCTGCTGCACAAAATACATTTTCTTGATTTTGTTCATCGGCAAACCTCCCATATTCAATAAGTGATCACTGCAGATCACTTATTGAATATGGGATTGTGGAGTCTGTTTTGTATTTTTTTTCTGAAATGATCTCAAAGTCATTCAAAGTCTAGTAGTATGGCGACGCCGTTACGATGAACGAGTTTTCTTTTGTGTTCATAATAATGATCATCACTCTGGGCATTGAGTGAACAGTTTATCTCTGGGCGCTTCGCGTGTAGGGTGCACGCAGGAAAGCTGTTGACCAATTGCCTTATTAATCTTTAAAAATATTTGCAGACGAAATTGATATCAGTGGACCATTTTCGGTAATTTTAATGGCGGAATGTTATAGAATGACACTACAGCGTCGTGTTCCTGAGGACTAAACAGACAGGTCAAAAATGGAATTTTGCAGCCTTGGGGTTGGCGGCAGGGCTGGGATGGGTGGCGGGGGGAGGGGGATGCTGGTAGAATCATTGATACAGATAGAGTCATGACGGTGTATTGTTGCGTTTACATATTGAACATTCGCCACGATAAAGCTTTCAGGGAAACGTCTGTAAAAATGTGTATTTTTCCTAGGCAAAATGGATATTTCTTTTTAAAAATGTACTTTGCTTGTGATAAGTAGTTAATCAATTTGACAGAATTCTTAGTGTTCAGATTATCATCAAAGTTGCCCACCACAAAAATGCGAACGTGATGAGGCTGAATACGCAAGATGAGCACACGGTACAGTTTATTTACTTTCTTCAAAGAAATTCTACTTTAAAAGTCTGTGTCAATTTACCATTATGTAAAGTTCTATGCATTTTTATATACAATACTGTTTTATTCCACATTTTGTTCATTTTATTTCATTTCTGGGTAGTATTTTGAAGTTCATAACTGCACCTATGTCAGCGATACTACAGATATGATGTTGTATGGCATTTTATTGAGTGAAGAAATGGTATTCAGAACAATCCGGATTTCAAGAATGTACATTCTTGATGTCCCTCAAAATAGTACCGCTTCGTTCATACCATAAGTCGAGGGAATCTTACCTGAATAGAAAAACAAAGATGATCTCTTAGGATTGTTCACATAGACGTTTATCAAATGCAGTTATTCAATTTGTATCCAAACTATATTTCTTTATTCGGCACTGTCCGGGCATACTGATAATATGATATATGATGGCCGAAAAAGTGTATTATTTGGCCAGTTTCAAACCGAAAGCGACTTGCTATTTCTGTCATTGATGTACAACAAAAATTTAGATTCATCTGTTACGAATAATTCTTTATCATTCATTGAACCTCTTCGGCTGGCCTCGGATATCTACTACAGAAAGCGTTTTTAAGAAATACATAGATATGTTGTTATTTTGAAACTGATCATGTGTAATTGTTGGGGTCGTGCCGCAATTTCCCAATCTCTTCAGAAGACTGCTCAGAAAATATTTATTGAAGAACAATAGTTCCCAATCTTGAGTTATTTTGCATTTTGTAAAATCGATTTGACAAAACTTGAGCACAAAAGAAAGTCTTTTGTATAAACTGTGCGTTTTATGCATGATCAATCTGCTGTATCCTGGACTACAGCGACACCACATAATAACATTTAATCGGGTCAATATTAATCAACATGATTTTGTAAAATAACATTCCCGCCGTACATATACGAATATTTAATAGCGATAACATTATGTTTAATTCACCATCCAACTGGGAACGGATTTTGGTAAAGCTAGATTACAAAACAGAATATATTCGAAAAATCAATTTTTCAAAAAAGCTTGTACTTTGACGTTTTTCCGTCTCTCCGAATTTTGTCTAACAACATCGTCGCTGGAGTTTGTAAATATTAGACTACATTTTCCAGGTCGGTTTCAGAGAGAAAGAGACACACAGACACGCACCCACAGAGAGAGAGAGAGAGAGAGAGAAAGAGACACACAGACACGCACCCACAGAGAGAGAGAGAGAGAGAGAGAGAGAGAGAGAGAGAGAGAGAGAGGGAGAGGGAGGGGGAGGGAGAGGGAGAGGGAGAGGGGAGAGAGAGAGAGAGAGAGAGAGAGAGAGAGAGAGAGAGAGAGAGAGAGAGAGAGAGAGAGAGAGAGATAGAGAGAGAGAGTTTGTCTGTCATACTTTGTAACATTCTCTGCAGGATGCCCAAAAGACTGGACAGAAGAAGGCCCCTTTTGTTACAAGCTCCGAAATGACCTGGTGAGAGAGGGAGCTTAATATCAAACGTTG
The DNA here is from genome assembly GCA_964020975.1 of Hermodice carunculata. Classification (NCBI taxonomy): domain Eukaryota; kingdom Metazoa; phylum Annelida; class Polychaeta; order Eunicida; family Amphinomidae; genus Hermodice; species Hermodice carunculata. The sequence continues at coordinate 77,216,308 of OZ026626.1, read as the reverse complement.
ACCTACCTTTTCTCTGTGGACGTTTTGACAGTACTTGGCAGATGACTTGATGTGCCTCATAGCATTTTAATCCACGTATAATGGACAATTTGCTGTTCGCAACCATGCAACCACCATATTGTTTATTATTGTCCAGCGCATTCATGTAAGCTGGATGTCTTTGTTGCTGCTTACGAATGAATAAATATTTTGGGTAGATTGTTTCAACAGTGGAACCTTTAGGATTAGGGTGATAATATCCACCTATCCACACTTCTCCCTTCACACGCCTGACAAAATGAAGACAGCATTTGTTTATTTGGACTGTAATTCTGTCACTGCAGGTCAGAACAAACGTCCTGCTGCTGCTGCTGTCGCTAATGATAATAATAATAATAACGATTGTGCTATTAACAGTAATAATTTATAATTAATTACTATTAGTAGTAGGAGCAGAATCAGCAGCACAAGTACTTTTGTTGTGTTAAGCATAATAATAATGATGATAATAATAATGAAAATAATGATGATGATGATGATGATAATAATAATAATAATAATTAATATTATTATTAATAGCATTGTCATTCGATTCAAATTCTCCGAAAAAATCCATTCATGAAAGCATTGCGTCAAGCGACTCTACATGATAAAGAATGGTCATATCAACATATTTCCCAAACGTGCCTTGGGCGCATAAGATCGCCACGAAATGCTGTTGCTACACTGTCTAACCCAGATGTGAAAGTAATAATTGATGAGATAAACATTACTTTCGGCCCTCATATGAATATTTAGCTCTAAGACATAACAAATTATTAACAAAATGAATCGTTGAATAGTTATATCTAAATACTTCGTATAGGAATCACGCCCATTCACTTCTTCAAAACAAAAGTTTATAAGCATAAAAATATCACGATATGATAAAAGGATACATTCCTTTAGTTCTTTCAAACAGCGAAAAGAATTACAGAACAAATTATTAGTGTTCGTATCTGAGTACCTGATATGACCATAATCCTTTTAATACATGTTTACAGTGCTCTATAAGCACAATGTACACAACTGAAAGAAAAAAACATGCTTCGTAAATATGGTTTTTCTCTTTCATATTGATTCGAAATCTTATTCTGTTTAGTTAAATTTACAATTAAATTTGGTCGCGGAAAGACTGAGTCAACTAATTATTGGTTTCTTGCCAGTGAATGTATCATAAGGTGATGAACAATGCGCATGATAATGGTTGTTACCGCAATTTAAAGTTTTTTTGTTTGAGCTTGACTCCGGAACAGACGATGGTGTACATTCTAATAGTAGCACGCTGTGCTTATCGAAATCGGTACTATTAGTTATAAACAGCCCGAGCGTTACTTGATTGTATCATTTTTGAAAAATAATTACTGGAGATATGTGGATTTTTATCAGAGAACATCTGCTTGAAAATTGGGTGTGTGCTTCTAGTTAGATCATGTGCCACCACAATGTATACTGTAGGTTCGATGTACTCATGATACGGGGTTAGAATTAACATCAAGCAAAAAAAACCAGACAAGGCAGAAAGTTTTAAAGGAACTGGTCGTTTGACTGGTTTACACGGAGAAAATGTGTAAGGCTGAATTATTCATACCCTTTCATGAATTTTCTCAACGACGGCCCAATGTCCATTGCAGGTTCCGCACAAAGTTCCTGACACTTGGCGTGGGCAGCAGAATACTTCAATGAGTCCTTCACATATTTGTAACAGAAAGGATCCATACGCACCCAACCGCGTGGGCAATCTGCACAGAATATGACAGTTATATATATATATATATATATATATATATATATATATATATATATATATCCTTTGCTTATTTATATGTGAATGTGCTTTGTTTCTTTTTTTTCCATTTTTTCCTGTTACTCATTACTATATTCGTTGATTTTCAATTAAAATGGTTTCTTGACGGCAGTGTTCCAGTCAGACTGACATACAAATAATGCCGCTTCAGTGAAATTGAGGCTATTAAATGTGGATCTGAAGTAGCTCTAAGCATATCGAAAAGGTCCAATATTGGATAAATTAAGGTTAAAAAGGTGCAGTATCGCTGAACCAAGTTTCGACATAAAACTTAAAGGCCCAGAATCAAATAACCAAGTTTTGACATAACAAATATTGAATGTAAAGCAGCCCTTTTTCATTCCGTCAATCAAAGAAAGGTACGGTACTCATTCAGTTCTGTCTCAAAGAGCATTTCTCAAGCTGGGTTTGATGTATTAACAAAAAGACAAATGGAACAAACGTCCAAGAAAAACAGTTGAAAACAATTTATATGGTCTATTAATTTTTTTTCCATTGGGTGGATATTTCTCACCATCAATAGTATGTTTTAGAATAGGAAGCCTGTTGTGCAAACATGGACCTCAAACATGTCTTGACATAATTAAATGTGAAAATTGTGAAAAAAATGAATGATTTGTTTTCGTTCTTCAAAGTGCTATAATCAATCAGAATGTAGAGTACTCTGGGTTGAATGAAGTATTGTGCGGCCCTTATGCACAAAATAATCATTATTGCATGCATGTATTAAAGAAATACCTTGCTTTTTTCTTTACTTTTTGTTGTTGTTGTTGTTGTTCTATTTTATTTGGTACTCTTGATTTATCTTATCTTGCTTTTTTTTGGGGGGGGGGGATTTGACCTTTTGGCGCTGATGGGGGTGTCGATCGACACCCCGCACGCCTCCCTGGCTACGGGCCTGCGTTCTAGCTACTGTTTTCGTGAGTATTTTTAAATGGTGCAGGCATAAGCATGATTCCATGTTAAGACATCCGGATTACAGATACTCACGTTGTCCTTTAAATCCACAGGCGGTTCCATGTACAAGTACAGCAAAGCATGAGGCCAGCAGCAGACGTAAGATGCGTGTTCCCTTCATTGCTTCATCCTGTGAAGCGTGACTTGATTCTTTTATATTCCAGTAAATTTATGTAAGTCAACTTCCAGTCAGTTAAATGTCAAATGCCCTTCGTCCTGCAAACCAGGAAAAAAAAAACTATTTCATATGTTCTGCATTCAGCAAAAAAGAACAAACAAACAAGGAGATCGAATACTGGTATCAGATATGCCGTAGATTTGAACCATGTCTTACTTTGGCGTTATTGTCATCCTATGGGAATACTTTTCCTCAAGGCCCTCATCGATACGCAACCACTTGCCCCCAACGCAAATGCATGGTGTGCAGCTGTTTTCAATTGAGACGTTGTAGAGGTCACATGATTTTCACCATAAACAACAAATACAAAACGTTTCACAATATGTTTATTTTGTATTCAACTATTTTCATGAATTAATTTAAAAATAATATACTGTTATTTATGCATGCTTTTTTGTCGCCCTAAAATTATTGCATCTGTACGATCGATGCCGGTTGAACTTTTGCAAACACAATTTGGCCAGCTGATCTGAACAGAAAAAGAAAATGCGCAGACGCGCTCTGAAGCGCAAACAAAAGTAAAATGCTTCACACCCACGCATTTTGCCTATATTGTTTAAGAATTTCCAACTGAAGCAATTGCATTGCTGACCTACATGTATTAAATGAAATTAAGAAAGCTTTACCCAACGACCAGAGTTACAAGGAATACAATGGAAAATTCATTCCTGTTTTTCTTTCACCACTCTCCCCATCTATTTTGGAACCGCCTGTCACCCAATGCCTCCGAGCCTTGTGCTAACTGGGGGCTGGTCAACAGCTGTTTCCATGACTATGCTTCCAAATACTTGCACAAAGACTTTATTATTATTATTATTATTATTATTATTATTATTATTATTATTATTATTATTATTATTATTGTTATTATTATTATTATCATTATTATTATTATTATTATTATTATTATTATTATTATTATTATTATTATTATTATTATTATTATTATTATTATTGTTATTATTATTATTATCATTATTATTATTATTATTATTATTATTATTATTATTATTATTATTATTATTATTATTATTATTATTATTATTATCATTATTATTATTATTTAGGAACAGGCTTATTTATACATGATTTTATGGCAAACGCATTCAACAAACATATACTTTCCTTAGTTATTAAAAAAAATTCTTATGACTAGCAGTGATGAACATTGTCGTGCCAGGGAAGTATATTATTATTATTATTATTATTATTATTATTATTATTATTATTATTATTATTATTATTATTGTTATTATTATTATTATTATTTGAGGAACAGGCATATTTATACATGATTTTATGGCAAACGCATTCAACAAACATATACTTTCCTTAGTTATTAAAAAAAATTCTTATGACTAGCAGTGATGAACATTGTCGTGCCAGGGAAGTATATTATTATTATTATTATTATTATTATTATTATTATTATTATTATTATTATTATTATTATTATTATTATTATTATTATTATTATTATTATTATTATTGTTATTATTATTATTATTATTTGAGGAACAGGCATATTTATACATGATTTTATGGCACACGCAAATAACAAACATATACTTTCCTTAGTCATTAAATACATTTCTTTTGCCTAGCAATGATGAACATTGGTATGCCAGGGAAGTATATGAACTTTATTGGTTGAACCATGTATATAACAAACAATGGCATTTTGCCAAAACAATACAATATGACACCACAAAAACACAGGTATATGAAAAATTAACACACAAACGGTAAGGTATTCTGAAGCATGTCAAGAACAATGTTGCAATGGTAGGGCAAATTTACACAAGTGGAGGTCGGTGCAGGGGTGGGGTGGGGGGTTAAAACGTAAAGTCCGAGAGGTCAATTAATTTCTGTGCATTCTTTTATGTAGGTGGCAAATTTGGATATCAGTTCTGGATCATTAAGGCTCATGATGAATGTAAATACGCTTTCCTCGTCAAAGCTATCTAAATTGAAAATTTGTGTTATGTGGTCGAAAAAAATTTTTCTTGGATGGTCGAATTTAGAACACGCCAAAATATCTTTACAGGTATCACAAAGTCTTTGCGTAGCGGGGATTTTGTTGGGTCTTTTATGTCGACCAGTTTCAATATATAAATTATGAGCGCTTATGCGGGGTCGAGTGATATTTTTACGCATTTTGAAATCTATTACGTGGTAAAGATACATTTCTGTATTTAAATTCGATTTGAAAAGAGAATAAGTTCGTAATTTTTTATCTTCACCACTTTGTGAATTGAAATCTTCCTTCCATTATATATGAAATTTGTTTTTTACCACCAACTTGAATAATTTAGAGGGAAATATACCTGTATTGTTTCCTTTGTTGTGCCAAATATCTTCTAGATTTAAACTTTAAAATGTATCTCTGATTGTACTGGCCCATTGAGAGGAATGCGTATTTGAGGAATATATAATAGATAAATATCAGTTATACAGTCAGCTTTCTGGTGGCATATTAAGAATTCGAAAAAAAAAAGTTTTTATTCACTAGAGTTAGTATCTTTAAGGAAAGGGGTACTGTGCCAAGTTCACTTAACTGCAATGTTAGAAGCTTTACGGTGGACGCCAAGACAATATCGTAGATAATTCATATAGAATTTTTTCATAGTTTAAGCTGAAGTATCCAGGAAGTATATATCTGAATGTCTGCGATTCCTCAACCGCATGCCTGTAACCCCGATCAACCGACCACAAGTTACTGACAAGCCATCAAAGCTGGCAAACAGTCAGCAAAACAAAACTGTTCAAACTCTGCCAGCTCCCAAATAACCAACCGCAAGGTGGCCACATCAAAGAATGGGGTCCGATACCCGGCCGCAAGGAGACCCCACTTCCCCCGAGGAAACTGGTTTCAAGATCAGCTGGGCCGAATAAGGCGGGCCTGAAAGAACGGCTGGTTCCCCGATCACCAACCGCAAGATACCGCCGTCTTGCATCCCGTCTCCTCGGCTGATGCCGTCACTACAGATGGACCGGGCTGGACCACTGGCGGACCTGGGCCATCAAATTCCTGATAATTCAACCCCGTCGTGGTATATTCTCTAAGTAAGTGTCAAAATAATGAGCTTTGAAACTCGTAATCACAGAAAAATTGCGAAAAAGATCTGTAATTACAAAAGAAGTTTGTTATTACGAAAAACTATGTCATTACAACACACACCCCCACAAATGAGGTGTGAGGTATAGGATCAAATTATGGTTTATTGCTTCATTTAATTAAATGGAACTGTTACACACAAAATTCGTATTATAGCCAAGATCGTAAAGTGATTAATGTTGAAAATTTTGATCAAATATGAAGACTCGGATAGAGTAGTTCGGGGTCAAAATCTAATAAAGTTAATTTTAAGATTCAATTGAGGGGGGGGGGGGAGGATCAAATTCTTTGTGAATACGCTCTGTGGTGGTTGAGAGTAATTAGAATTGATGCAATTATGTTCCTTGGCCGAGTTTTGTGTCTCCCCTCTTAGCCGCAGATATATGGCCTTCGAGGGGGCAGCAGGGTATGGGCGCAGTGATTTGGAGGGCGAAGCGACTGGAGGGCCTCGGACTGTTGAGGGGGCCAACAGTCCGAGGCCCTCCAGTCGCTTCGCCCTCCAACTCACTGCGCCCATACCCTGCTGCCCCCTCGAAGGCCACATATCTGCGGCTATCTCCCCTCTGTACTCGGCGATAAAAATGGCCGTAAAGCGTCACGTTATGTAGGTTATGAACAAAAACCACCTGCACCACACGCCGTGATGTGAGTGTCAATCCGAGTCAATAATTAGTGCAAATACAACCTTTTCATTCCACCCACGACAATTCTTACCATTCACATTTGAAAGTAACAACTGTTCTCTTTAACTTTAATTCAGTGAGCGTCATAAACAAACACGACAAAGTTTTATTGAATGTGTTACAGTCAACGAGGCGAAGCATTGTGATTTTCGTTTTCCTTTCTATATAAAATTCATTGGAAAATCTAATACTGCGATGGGAAAGTAATTACATGTAAAATGTTTTCATCCACAGTGCGCAATAAAACATATTCACAAATTGAAATAATCAAATTATGCAGCATGGATCCCGTGTGTTGTTATTGCAATAAATGGGACGACTATAAAGTTTTAAAATAACAGTAAGCTCTGATACGAAATCATGGTCCGTGAAAATATAATAGTATATAAAGAATAATCTAATACAGTACAATTTACCCATGATGAAATCAAATAGGACAATTCCAGATGGGTGACTGAGCCAGAAAAGTGCAAAGTGTCACATCAAATTACTACGCTTTTACTTAAATGAAAATACTGTAAATCTAAAAAATATCATGATAATTCAAGTGAGTAGGATAATTCTTCAAATGAGCGGACAATTAAAGCTCATTGTCAATTTCCTTTTTTCTTTTCGTTGCTCTAATTATTTTATGAATCAGCATAATGCAGCTGAACCGTTATTACGGATACGTGTAAGCGTATGCACTATATTCGGGGTGCCACTCAATTCAGAAAGGGCGGTGTTCATGAGTGCTATAGAGCAAAATATTTTAAGCACCGGCATACATACTTTTAACATATAGATAATGATAATACAACCATTCATATATATGCATTGTTGGAATTAGTTCGCTTTTGTAGCAAGAGTGAGAAAATACTGCAAGATACTACGTCTACGTATCTGCGTACAATGGAAAACGGAACATTTTTTCATTGTTTACGTTTCCACTTCTTTTAAAATATTCCTTGTTTTGACTGTGTTAATTTTGAGGTTAAATCAATACCTAGCGTGGTTGTTTGAAATAATTTGTTTTTATTACGGATTTGGAAGCTGCTTATGCATATTTGATTTAAAACGCCCAAGAACCAGAAGCTACCAATATATACATACATATATATATATATATATATATATATATATATATATATATATATATATATATATATATATATATATATATATATATATATATATATATATATACGTGCCACTATAATTGACAATATTTTCTGTAATCTTTGCCATGCTACAAAGTCATGCCACTCAGGCATCATCTTTACTGATCTATCGGACCACCTTCCTTATTATGTCTGCTTGAGTCAGGAAACAAACTCACAAGGCCCTCCCAAATATGTGCAAGTTCAGAAGAAAGAAGCTGAGTCTGTACAGAATGTTTGTAATGCAATAAATAACACCAATATAACGAATGCCAAAAAGAAGCATTTGCTACCAAAACTGTAAGATTTAATGAATATAAACATAACTCCTGACCCTGGGTGTCAAATGGTATTCTGCGATCCATAAAACATTAAGACAATCTATTCAGTGAATCTAAGTGTGCTTCTCCTGAATCCTATCAATATCAAATTATTAAACTGGATTTGAAAACCTTATAATGGCACACTGGATAAAACTATTCGTCAATGTAAGCAGAGCTATTACCATTACCGATTTGATAAATTTAAAAATGGCACTAGGAAGACTGGGGATACCATCAGTTCAATATTCAACATTAAAACAGGATAAAAACATTCCCCACGTTTTTTTTCTAAGTAGATGGCACACAAACATCAAACAAAAGTTAATAGCCCGACGCTTTAATAAATGTTTTACCGACATAGGCCCCAATTTAGCTTCCACATTATATTCACCATATGCACCAGCATTTACTACTCATATCACCAATCAACATGACAACTTGTTTCTCTTTTCTCTAGGGTCTTTTAATGATGTCCAAATGATTTTGAAAAAGGTGAAACCCAAAACGATCTCCTGTCATGATCGATTATCTATGAATATTCTCAAAGGCAACCGTAATACTTTAGCTGAAGCTTTGACGCTAATCTTTAAACAGTTATTGGTTTCATGCATTTTCCCTAATAAATAAAAGTTGGCAAAAGTGATGCCTGTGGACAAGGGGACAATACCAGTTTTGATTATTAAAGGCCAATCTCACTCTTTCCCGCGTTCTCAAAAGTCTTTGAACAAGTTGTCTATCGTCAGGTATATGAGTTTTACACTATAAACAATTTGTTTTATAACAGTGAACATTATTTTTAGACAATTACATTGCACCGAAATTTCTGTACTAGAATTTTTAGGCGGAACCCATCAACTTCTACGTTCGGGAATATTACTTATAAGCATTTATATTGACCTGACAAAAGCATTCGATACCTTGGATCATGGCACCGTTCTTTATGAACTAAAATACTATGGAATCCGTGGCACCGCTTTAAATTGGTTTAAAGGTTACTCGACATATAGACTTTAATTTGTCGAGTATGATGGCATGCAATCTAAATTCTTGCCTTTTGTTCCGGGTGTACCACGGGGTTCAATTCTAGGTCCTCTTCTTTTCATCACATATATAAATGGCATGTATTTAGCTTCTTCAAAACTTACATGTACTACTATTATCTGTGCTGATGACACAACCGTTATGAACTCTTTATGCCTCTTCCATAATAGCAGAGGGTCTAATACTGAAAATTTCTCAGCAAATGTGAAATTCGAGTTCAATAAAGTGCACAGCGGCTCGTAGCAAATACATGTTTCTAAAACAAGACATATGATCTTTCATTTGCCATAACGTAAAACCAATCTTACCATTAATCGCTCAATTAATAACATTTTAGTAGAAAGAACAATCGAATTTGACTTCATGGAACTAAAGACATATGAAAATCTCGAGGGTGTTAAAAGTTAGTTGGGGCACTGGGGCAGGGGATATCATTATTCGACATTTCAGGACGGGATACATTAGAATCAGATATGGCAGGAACTGCTGAAACGGGTATGGGTACAGTGGCTGGGGTTTCAGTAGTAGAGGGAACTTGAGAGACACTGGCTGGGCGGTCTTGTTCATTGGAAGCAACAGACTTTAGCTGAGTACCGATACCAGTACTCCCAGGTGTTGATACCAAAACAGTCTCTGCGTATGAACGGGTTTTTATCGTGTCAATTTTATCCTTCAGATTCATATTTTCACATATCACCCCATTGAGAGATATTTGCATGCTCTTGATGTGTTGCTCTATGTGGATTAATCTGTCAGCTTCTGAAATATTATTGAGTTCCTCAGGGTGTGAGCATGGTATCTTTCCTAAGATTATGGCATCGATCACCATGGTAGGGCATTTTCCAAGTCGATCAAGCTTCATCAGAGGGTTAAGTATATATCTTAACATGAGCTTCACCACGGGCAATTGGATTTTTACAGTTTTTTTTATGTCACCAACAATGGAAGACCCACAAAATTTCACAAGGCATCTTTGGTCTCTATAATTTCGTGTTCTGAAAATAGACTCAGGACAGCATTTTTAACATTTTCCTGCGTACCATCCTGCAAGCTAAATTGAATATAAGCCAATACGGGCTGTTGAAGCATGCCAATAGACGTGTCTACTTGATATTCACTTGCAAAGGGGGTCTAAATTATTAGTAGCATTTTCCGAATCAGGTTCATTTGCAGGGTTGATGCTTTGATCGACCTGATGAGGGTCATGGGTATTTCTTCTCCCTTGAAACTCATTGTCTGGGCATAGCTGTCCATTAACTGCTTTAACGAGCATTCTATCATCTGTTCAAGCTCGGGATTCCTTACAATTTTTACATATCCACAAATCTGTCCCATAATATTCAACAGTTTTCCCAGTTTATTTATGAGGGCAACTCTCGCCTATTTGACCACGCAATTAGGCATTGTATCAGATACCAGTCCCATTCATTTAACTGCTGTTGTATGCATTTTTCATAGTTTCCTTCTCCCAGCTAAGCATCTGAGGCAGCAGCTAAACATGCTGGCTGGAGTATAAATGACTTGGTATACCAAGGCAATTGGAAAAAAAAATGTTCCAAAGAAACTCACCTAATCGCAATTTTTCAACACAGAATTATTTCCCTGTGCATTCTCTGGTCCTTCAAGAAGATCCACAACAAAATATAATGGGAATCTGTGGACGCAGACAGCTAAACTTTATAATATTACTGACTATCAAAAAAAAAACAAAAAAAAAAAAAAAAAAAAACAAATAAAAAACAAAAAAAAAAAAAAAAAAAAAAAACAAAAAACAAAAAAAAAAACAAAACACAAACAAACAAAAACACAACCCCCCCAAAACCTACCCCCCAAAAAAACCGGAGTGTCACTCCCATGAAGCCACGTGATTGGGAAATAATGGTATTGTGATTCAATCATGGGCTCTCCCATCTATAACGCATGCTAGTAAATTAGTTCTCACTCAAATCTAGCCCCTTAATGGGTGCTTAGACATAGGAGGCATAGAGGTCGCCACAAAGTGTGGCTGGTGGCGTGAGAACCCCAGCATGGCGAGTATCTATAAATAACTAAAATTTGGAAGGTAAATATATTGTAAAGAAGAATAATTTGACGTGAAGTTACCAACCTACACTGACATTATACATCGCACATCAATGTTGTAATTGGAGTGAGTCAGTGAGTGAGTGAGGTGTATCTTCTTATCCTTCCATCTTCTCTGAAATGATACTTTTATCCAGTGATGTAATTTTGGGTAAAAACATATCACATTTGGTTATGTTACTTTAAATTTTATGTAGTAAGTCTTGCCGGTTAAGAAATTTAAATGCGTGTTTCACAAAAACAAAGAGAAAAACATCCGGGAAACAGATGGAACCTGTATAATAATAATAATAATAATAATAATAATAATAATAATAATAATAATAATAATAATAATAATAATAATAATAATAATAATAATAATAATAATAATAATAACAATAATAATAATAATAATAATAATAATAATAATAATAATAATAATAATAATAATAATGATAATAATAATAATAATAATAATAATAATAATAATAATCAATCAATCAATCAATCACCATCACTTATCAAGATCGATATCCAAATTCAGTCCAACATCGAATCCATCCAAATATGACAAGTAAACATGAACATGACCAATTACATATAAGTTCTGAACATACATCAAGGCATGCATATGTCATCATCTCCAATCAGATAAAATCTATTAAACTATAATGACTGTCACGAAAAATACAAGCGGCCAGCTGTTTTCAATGATGTCAAAGAGACTGTGACAAATTCCGTATAATCAAGATTCAGCCAAAAATCGCCAGCCATCAAACAAGCCATGTCGAAATCCCTTTAGATCAAGATAGACATGACACATAAACATAGTATGGAGGAAAACATCTGTCTCCTGACTTTAAACAGGTACTTACTAAGTTACTGGTGGTAGTTTAAATTAATTTGATGCATGCAACTCTCAAGCTTAAGAGGAATCTTGCTCCATCCATATATCATTATAAATTGTTGAGAACAATTAATGCTCGCTCAGAACCTCATTTATATAACTTTTCAAATCCGCTTTATATTTGCGTAATGAAGATTGTTTAACCTACAAATTTCAAAAATGATTTTTTTCAACTTCACTTGTAAATATCCTTGTTTTAACCAGTTTATAAAAAAAAAGGATATGGCATAATTTGCAGTTGTCAAAATCAGTGCATACTCTAGCAAATACAATCAACTGTGACACACAGACGCCACAAACAGGCTCAACAGGAATATTACTATCGATGTGAGGGTAGTTAACTGGAACTGATCTCGTTTGTCACACAGTTTAAAGTTTCATTCGTCATTAAACATCATTATATCAATGAACACTTCGAGTCATTTTCTGTGATTGTCTTCAATTCCAATTCCCGTGGGCATGTTTGAAATATTTATTATTGATTAGTATGTCATAAATACATAAAGGTCAGTCCAAAACATTTACCACGATAGTCTTTTGTTGTTAGATTTTCCAAAAAATGATAATCATGGTAAAATAAATATGAATGAACCAACAATGGTGAACAATTTGTACCCATTGATATTCCTATTGTTTGCCTAAAGATGGAATTTCCAAATTTTACACAAATATTATCTATCAAATATTGAACAGTTGAACAAATTCTTCTTATTCAAATGCACACTGACCATCATCCACTTTATCACCAAATATGCATTTTTTAATGTTATGATCAGTTTTCGGAAATTGGTTCTCTGATATGTTTTATATATTAGTGATTTCAAATACCGTTTCAGATTTATATGTTAAATGGTTGTATACAGAGTAGAAAAGTCCCAAGATGAAATTTGTTTGTTTGGGAATTTATTATTTGCACCATTCGATTGTTCTCAATTGTCAGGGGGGCAAGGGAGGCTGATGCACCAAGTTCTTGGTGGCCGCTGACAAAGACATCTGCTGCCCAGAGGGATCTGGCTGAGCCTCTGTGTGGCTCCTATCTGGGACCTTGCCAGCAGGGGTCCAGAGGATTTCAGAGAACTGCCGAGCCTTATGTCCAGGTGAGAGCTGGTTCAAAGTGGAAGCAGCGAGCTGTTCCACTGAGAAAGTCTGCTCAGACTCGGAAACAGCAGTTGTGGCCAATGCAGATGAAGACAAAGCCTCTTCATGCAACCACTGAGCCTTGCAGAGCTCGAGTTCCATTGCTGTTTGAGAGCGAGAGGCAGCATACCCTGCTCAAATGCAGGAACAACCTGGAGTGCTAACTGCTTGCCCTGGGGCAAAGCCACCTGAGGTGCAGAAGGGACTGCCGTTACTGCCATTGGGGGAACAGAGAGTTCCGCCTTGCCTGCTATAGGTGTGGACACCACCAGGGCCAAAGACCCACTGAGAGCAGCAGGCACCCCTACAGGTCTGGGTGTCCTCTTCTTATTTCTCCACTGGCTGTCTTTGCTTACGAACCAATGTCTTCGACCTGGTAACACAGCAAATAGGCTTAGGCCTCAGTGCCTTGCCGGGGACTCCAGAATTATGATATGAGCGGTGGGACCCAGGCGCTTGGACTTGCCAAGGTGCTGGCTTTCCATACTTCTCGGACCTACGACCCAAGCACTCAGAACCGAGTGCTAGGACTGGCTGAGGTTCTGGAATACCCAGATGGGAACCTGTAGGTTTTCACTCCGGATGCACTGGCTTGCATGACTGCTGCTGGTCCAAGTGCTCAGACCTGGAGGACTGAGAGCTGAACAGCTGCAATCTATGCTTGGCTGACGTCTTTGGCACCGAGTCCAAAGAAGATTCAGCCTGTTGAGAGGGGGCAAGCAATGCAGGGAGCATCTCAGCCTGCATCTTCATGCTCCGTGACATAGACTCCTGAGCAAGGATGAGCTTTGGGTCAGTGCAAGGAGAAGAAGTGGGTGCATTTGGGGCAAAGTTGGTCGCACAAGATCCCCATTTGATGATCTTTTGCTTCCAGACTTTGAACTCCAACGTCACTTTACCTTCTCCCAAGGGGGTATCAGGCGATGAGACATCTGTTATCTGGGACTGCAGATGACATCAAGTAAGTCTATGCTCTTTCCCTTCAACCACATGAGACTGCAGACAAAACCGAAGTAAGTCTACCCTTTTTTCATGGGGGATCTCTGGTGAAGACTCAACAAAGTCAGTCATTTCAGCTAGGCGATTGGCAGGTGTGACCTGCCGCCTATGCCTTGCATGATTTGACTTCCTCTGTGCCTCCTCAAAGAGCAGTTATTTGTCCTCTCGGAAGTCCTGGAAGTATTTGCAAGTTCTTTCACAAGAGTAAACTTCATCCAACTGCAGGCAACAACTATAGTGGTGTGGATGGTTGTCCCTATCCACTTTTGTCTGCGATCCAACAAGGATCAGGATGCAGACAAAGTGGTCAGTGAATTAACACCTGTGGCTTGACTCTGAAAGGAGGCAAGAGCCTTGTGTGGACTTCTTCCCCTGTTTCTGCATTCTGTTTTTCGTGACGCCATCTTAAAAATGTAGGTTTCAAGCCTAAAGACTAGCTGGACTTCCAACTATTTCAGTGGTATCCAAACACAGAAATCAGCTTTCTAGGTCTCAGAAGATCCCTGGACAGCTGAGATAAGATTTCTTGCATATTTTGGTGTGCGTAGACCACTATAGAAGTGAATGTGAACAAAAGTTCACAAAGCTTCAACTAGAAGAGGCCAGCCAGTAATGGCGCCCAAGAAGGTAAGATGAGACAGGGAGCAGGCACACTGGGAGTCACCATCAGTTCTACAAAAACCGAGGGATGATGCCACGGGACCATCATGTTTTTAGAATCAAGTGAGTCATACTCAACTCAATTTCATGGGCGTTCGAGGTCTTGAACCAGTAAATATGCTGCAGTTGCAGGTGTGTCACAACTTTCAGTCACGCAATGAATACAAGACCTCAGGTGACAGGCTATTAAAATTAGGGAGCAGAGAAACTCTTATCCATTTGTTGTCATATAAAGGGAATACATATGCCTGATTATCTGTGAGTTTGGGAGGTGTGTTACTTCAACATTTAACCCTTGAACCAGAAATCTTGTTGGACTATTATTTCACTAAAAAGCTTCAGAACTGTAACTAATGAACATATACAAATGCGCGAGTAACAAAAAAGTTGATTTGATTTGACCACATTTTCTATTGATAACATAACTGTCATTGAAGTAGCCTTTGAGAAAAATGACAGGTACAGGGTCAATGTAACGGTTAGATGTCAGAGAGAAGCCGGCAAATATAGCCAATTTAACATGGAACTCTATTAGGTTTGATTTACTGGTCCAAGAGGCTCGACCCAGACAGAGGTCTAGGCAAATGGTGGTCGAGAGGTAACGTTACGTAAAACTAATGCTCAGATTATCAAAGTTGTCTCCATAATTGGGATCGTGGTGAGACTGGATACGCAAGATGAGCGAGCACACTGCACAATTTATTAACTTTGTCAAATAAAACAACAGTGTGTGTTGTTTCATCATTATGTAAGGGTCTATGCTATATCCATGTACAAAACTCTGTTATTCCATATTTGATTTATTTTATTTTATTTTTGTGTGGCATTTCAAAGTTCACAACTGCGCCTAGGTCAGCAACACAACCGATCTGATGTTGTATACTGTTTTATTGAGTGATGAAATGGTATTCAGAACAATCCAAATTTCAAGTTATGTACATTCTTGTTATCCTTCAAAATACCGCCGGCTCTTGAAGACCAAAAGTCTGGATCAAAACTGAAAATAGGAATAAAAATCAATCTCTTAGCATTGTTCACAATGACGTTTATCAGATGTAGGTATCCAATTTGTAAACAAAAGATATTTCTTTATTTGACACTATCCGGACATACCAATAATATATAAGTGCCGAAAAAGTGTGTATTATTGGTTCAGTTGAAATCGAAAAGGAACTTGCTATGTCTGTCATTGATATTGTTATTTTGAAACTGGACATGTTAAATTGTCAGGCTCGTGCAGCGATTTCCCAATCTCTTCTGACGACGGCTTATAAAATATTTATTGAAGAGCAAAAGTTCTCAATATGGGAGAGATTCTGCATTTTTATCAATGTGACACAATTTGAGCACCAAAAAAGTCTCATACGTAGCCTGTGCGTTTTATGTACCATCATCTGTTGCATACTGAACCACAATGACACCATATATTAACGTTTGGTCGGGTGGACATTAATCAGCATGATTTTTAAAATATCTCTCCCCCTCTATGCAAATATTTAATAACGATAATATTAAGTGTAGTTCAGTATCTTTAATTTGGGACAGATTTTGCTAAAGCTAGATTCCGAAACAAAATAAATTCTATAAATCGACTTTTCCAAAGTTTATGTTTTATACTTTTTTCCCGTCTCTCGGACATCTGTCTGACAGTATCTTCGTTGGACCTTCTAAATATATTTCTAATGTCGTTTGTCAGTTACTTATTCTTGTGTTTGCAAACTGATGCACCGCAAAGAATGGACATTCTTCCAGATCGGTTTCAGAGAGAGAAAAAAGGCAGACAAGTACCCGCACGCACCGATCGGCCGACCCACTGATCCGGAGAGAGAGAGAGAGAGAGAGAGAGAGAGAGAAAGAAAGAGAGAGAGAGAGAGAGAGAGAGAGAGAGAGAGAGAGAGCTGAATATCAAGCCTTCACTTACCTTTGCTCCTCGGAGGATGACGTTGCAGTACTTGGCAGATGACTTTATGTGACTCATTGCATTTTACTCCGCGCTTAACAGTTACAGTCGACATCGATACTTTTCTGTTTGCAACCATGCAACCACCGTATTGTATATTATTCTTCAGCGCATTAATGTCAGCAACATGTCCTTGTAGCAGCTTACTCTTGAAGAAATATTTTGGGTAGATTGTTTCAACAGTGAAATCTTTAGGATTAGGGTGATAATATCCACCAATCCACACTTCTCCCTTCACATGCCTGATAAAATGAAAAAAGCATTGGTTTATTTCAACTGTAATTCTGCCGCTGTTTATCATAACACAGTGCTGCTGCTGATAATAATGATAAATCCTAATTGATTTGTAGTTGTAGTTGTTGTAGTAGTAGTAGTAGTAGTAGTAGTAATAGTAATAGCAAAGTAACAGCAGGACTTTTTGTGATAAGCAGGGACACAATTACTACTAGTATTATAATCATCATTATCATCATCATCATTATACGAGACTCAAATTATCTGGACAGAAGCCATTCATCAAAGTATTGCCTCAAGTGACTCAACAGATAAATAATTACTTAATGCCGTCACATGAATATCTAGCTCTTTAAAACACAACAAATTGTCAACAGAATAAATCCTTTTTTGTTGTATCTGAATTTTTGGACAGGAATCACGCCATCCACTTTTTCAAAATCAAAAGTTTATGAATATAACAAATTCCTGTCCTGATAAAAGGATTACCTTCCTCTAGTTCTTTCAAACAGAGAGAACAATTAAAAAACAAATTAGCAGTCCTCCTATCTGAGTGCCAGATGCCCCCCTAATCCTTGTCTTTTGAATGTATACAATGCTTTATAAGCCTCGTTACCACTTTTTAAATTTTTTGACTCATGGGATTGACTCCGGAACAGACTACCGTGTACATTCTGAAAGTAGCGCGTCTTGTTAATGCAGATCGGTATTGTTGGTTATAAACAGCCCAAACCTTAATTGGTTGTATCATTTTTGTAAATTTGCTGGAGATATGTGGATTTGTATCAGAGAGCATCTGTTTCAAAAAAGGGAGCGTGCTTCTAGATAGAGCATGTGCTACTACCACAATGTATACCTTAGGTTCCGTGTACTCATGACAGAATTAACATTAAACAAAAAACACAAGGCACACAATTTTGAAGTAATTGGTCGTTTGACTGGTTTACTCAGAGAAAATTTTCAAGACTGAATTATTCATACCTGTTCATGAATGTTCTTAACGTTGGCCCAATGTCCATTGCAGGTTCCGCACAAAGTGCCTGACACTTGGCGTAGGCAGCAGAATACTTCAATGAGTCCTCCACATATTTGTAACAGAAAGGATCTATACGTATCCAACCGTGTGGGCAATCTGCGCAGAATGTCATAGAATAGGACAGTGATGTATATAATATCTATCTATCTATCTATCTATCTATCTATCTATCTATCTATCTATCTATCTATCTATCTATCTATCTATCTATCTATCTATCTATCTATCTATCTATCTATCTATCTATCGATCGATCGATCGATCGATCGATCGATCTATCTATCTATCTATCTATCTATCTGTCTGTCTGTCTGTCTATATATATATACATATATATATATACATACACACACACACATATATATATATATATATATATGTATATATATATAGTCTTTGTGACCACCTTCGGCGGCCATCGACATGAAAATAGTCCATGTTACGGGTGATCCAATCTTAGGATCAAATAATCGGAAAATGATTACCAGCCTGTTATGGTTTTTCATGACTGTTTAATGGTAAAATCTAAGCATCAATGTGTGAATCCAGTGAAACTTGGCAAATAGGGACGCTATAGGGTCTACGAGAATGTGTCCCTATCAGAGATCTGTCCCTATAATTCAGGTCCGGCACTTTAAGAGCTCATAGAGTATCAAATGAGAGAACTATGGCAGAAGCTTAGATTAAAAATTGTGGGTACATTTACATTCAATTGAATATCCATGAAAAGCAAAAGTGTGATGATATAACTTTTAGGGTTCCAAGGTCCACCGTTCCTAATGTAATCTGCCACACCTAATAGTCTTTGATCCTCCCAGAGAATTTGCATGATCTTACACTACTTCAACTACCAGTACTGCTGCTATTATTGCTACTATTATTACCATTACTAGCATCACTAAGGTAGTGATTGTGTTGTTGATAACACGGGAAATAGTAGTAGTGGTAACAGTAGTAATAGTAGTGGTAGGAGCAGTAGTAGTAGTAGGAGTAAGAGGAGCGGAGGAAGAAGGGTAAAGAAAATAGAAGACTAAGAAGAAAGAAGAAGAAGAAGAAGAAGAAGAAGAAGAAGAAGAAAGAAGAAGAAGAAGAAGAAGAAGAAGAAGAAGAAGAAGAAGAAGAAGAAGAAGAAGAAGAAGAAGAAGAAGAAGAAGAAGAAGAAGAAGAAGAAGAAGAAGAAACAGAAGAGGACGACTTTCATTTAATCTCGAAATCAGGGGCATAGGGGCGTTTGAGAGATTTCCAAAAATATTTAGAGTCCCAGTGCAAGTTAGACAAGTATTCGTTTTTTTTTCTTAAAAAAAAATCATGCAGAACGTTATTACCATAGTACACGACAATACCATTAAAGAGGTTTTGCAAATGACAATAACACATTTGTTTCTACGACAAACTGCATTCCCCAGTTTTCCCCCGTACGGAAGGACACCTAGTGCCAGTGTTCATTGTACCATATTTTAAAATTTGTGCGAAAAAGATGATATAAATTTTACAATATTAAGTCCAAAAATATGTAACATTTTACAAGTTAATATGTATATATATATGCTAAAATAGCTGTAAGGTGGGCAACATCTCTGTAAAACTGCTTTACTGCACAATCCCTTACATTGATGAAAAAATAGTTTGGAGGGAATCTTTTACCACTTTTAATGCACCAGAGGAATTACAATTTCCGTTCACTCGTGTGTCCCTATGTATTCAATGTAATATATATATTTAAGCCGTGGCTCTTGTGTTATGACATACCTTTATCAATATACGATTCCCTATACCTCCGTTTTGAACATCCTCCCATTTTGAAATCTTTGACCTCATGCAAACGCAATATGATACCAAAGATACAGGAGCATATTTGCTGAAACGGCGTCATCCCTTCTTTCGCATACTCCTTCGAAATAAGACATTTTCAATAACAACGCCATGATTTTGAAATGGTAGAATGATCGTCAACGATGACACTTTGTTATCTCTCAGATTCTGGATAAGGATATCAGAAGTAGCTGTAGACCTTTGAAGCAGTTCAAATACATTGGTTTTGATAGTTCTGCTTCGGTGGAACATTCACGAAATAGTTTAATGGAATCCTTAATATCACGTCAAGAAATAAAATGAGCTGTTTGAGCTCAGGGTTTTTTTTTCCACTCGCTTAGATTTTGATCCGCTCTTAATAATAATAATAATAATAATAATAATAATAATAATAATAATAATAATAATAATAATAATAATAATAACAACAACAACAACAACAACAACAACAACAACAACAACGACAACAACAATAACAATAATAATAATAATAATAATAATAATAATAATAATAATAATAATAATAATAATAATAATAATAATAATAATAATAATAATAATAATAATAATAATAATAATTTGTAAATTGGACAGGCTTGAATATATACATATAAATCACGTGACCCTGCGGTAAGAGCGGCTAAACCAGTCACGATCAAATTTATGAAAGTATTGCCATTGAACCAAGAGGCTTGTCCGTGACCAGTGCCACCGTAATATTCGGGCCACCCTGGTAATTCTGGTTGGGTTTGTGGTAAACACAAAGTTTTCACTTTTTTCGCTAATCTTCTTTGCCAAAGCAAGCTGAGCAACAGCAATCTATAATGTATGCTGTGTTTTGCTTTTGTTGTGCTTTCTCAGGTTTACTTGTGAACTGCGAAAAAAAGATGCTAAAAATGTTGAAAAGTCTCTGTGGATAACTTCATATATGCCCGCCAAAACTTATCCCGAGAATCGAATAACTTTACTTCGGCAGTTCATGCTGAAGCAGCTATAGGAATTTAGTGACTGAAATTTCCCTCAGTTTCTAGTTGTACAACATAATTTTACGAGGAATACACAGACTTGTAGAGAAAATCCAAACTCATTATCCGTAGCTTGATCAGGAATAGCTGTCGGAATTTAGTCATGAACACATGACGTAATTTCTAAAGCCGAACCAGATAGTTTTTTTTCTTGCGAAGGACTTCATGAACTTGTACGGAGACGCTCCAAAAATCTTTCTGTGTTTATCAAAAAAACCATTCCAGTTTCTCTCTTCGTGGGCATTTTTAAATGGTGTGGTATAAGTGTGATTCCATGTTAAGGCATCTTGATTATAGATACTCACGTTGTCCTTTAAATCCACAAGCGGTTCCATATACAAGCACACTATAGCATGAGACCAGTAGCAGATGTAAGATGCGTGTTTCCTTCATTGTTGCTGTGAAGCGTGACTTTATCTTTAAATATTCCATAATATATGTGTAGGTCAGCTTTCTGTCAGTTAAACGTCAAATGCCCTACGTCTTGCAACAATCCAGGAAAAATGTTTCCGACGTTCTCCATTCAGAAAAAAAATAATAAAAATTAAATAAACAAGAAGATCGAATACTAGTATGAGACATGCCGTACATTTCAGGTGCTGTTTTCTTTGAATCATGTCAAACATTAGTGTTATTGTCATCCTATGGGAACACTTTTCATTAAGGTCCTCATCGATACGAACCACTTGCTTCAAGTTTAATTGCGTGGCGTGCATTTTTTTTTCAATTGAAAAGTGATCAGGTATAAAATAGGAGAACCAAGATATGGAGGTCACATAATTTTCAATACAAGCGGCAAATACAAAACGTTTCACAATATGTTTCTTTTATATTCAATTATATTGATGAATTAATTAAAAATAATATCATACTGTTATTTTTTCATGTGTTTTCGTTGCCTTAACATCATGCATCTGTACGATCGATGCCGGTTGAACATTTACGAACACAATTTGGCCAGGTGATTTTAAAAGAAAAAGAAAATGGACAGACTCGCTCTGAAACGCTATCAAAATAAAAATGCAACGCACCCACGCATTTTGCCTGTATTGTTAAAGAATTTCCAACTGAAGCAATTACATTGCGAACCTACATGTATAGAACGAAATTTAAAAAAAGCAATACCCAACGACCAGAGTTACAAGGAATACAACAGAAGATTCATTGCTGTTTTTAGTAAGAAGAGTATTATTATAATGAATGCAACGTTATTAAATTATCACACTACTTTATCGGTGATGTGAAATTCAACTGGGGCATTTACCTGTGTATGAGCGATAGCTGCTTGGTTGATGTTGGAGGCAACTGTTTAAAGGCAGAAGAACTCCGTGCCCCCAGTAGATGAAGAGCCTTCTAGGGTACAATGGCGGTGGGGGGTGGGCTGGGGTCCGGCAGTTCAAACTTTAATCTATTCCAGGATATGAGCATAATATGTGTTATCCAGATGAAGATATTAGGGTGCCTATTGTACATGAACACTAAGTCCATTTTCTGCTAGTCCAGTTAGAATGACACAAAAATTTCAAGTTTTAAATATGTGGAATTTTGTTCGAAGAAAGAAACGATATTATAAACTTACAAAGATTTTATTTGTGTGTGTGTGTGTGGGGGTATTTTCTATTATTTTATTTGTTGTTATTGTTGTTGTTGTTGTTGTTTGTTAGTTTTTTGTTTTTTTAAGGGGGCTAGTTTTTTTCTAAGTTTTGCGTGGAATTATTGTCACAGTTTCGTTTACTAAATTGGGGATTAAAGCTGAAGGCATGTCAGTGGATGCTCCTGGATAATTGGTGGATTGATATTCCAGCTGGTTTTTAAATCGTGCTGTTTTAATTGTGTGCATATTGGACTGTTAGTAGACATGCGATACAAATTATGGACGGGTTCGGAATGTGCATAATAAACCACATTCATTTAATTTCACAAACACTTGATGACACATACATTATTCTGATGATAAACATATTGCAAAAAATTGCTGCAGTAACTGACTTTAAGTTGTAGTGACTCAGGTATATATGCAGAAAATTATACGTTTCGCCCATTAATAACCCTTATAATAGACCAGTGATGGTCCTAGGTGTCTACGATTATGAAATATTTAGGTCTGGGGACATTTTCTGCATGTTTACTTTATCCAGTAGCACAGTCATACATTTCTTCTCCCAAAATTAATGATATTGTACAGATAGACACAACATGTAAATTGGCTTGTTGGCATTTACATATTATCATTTCAACTTTACATTTGAAATTTGATCTTAAACAGCATTATTCAGGTGGAGTTGTGATAATCTTCTAACCGTCTTTCGTGTCTCGCTCTAGATCGGCGGGTACAAAAATCTCCGTAAACAATCGTGGTTATTCCAGACATCAACAGAGGTCATTTTCATCGTCTAATGCTTCCTTAACATACTAATTTCCGTGTTTTCTCCAATGCGCTTTGCATGTCCTTTGCTTTCAAGAAAAAGTGACTCAGTTTGTAGTTGGTGAGCTTGGGTTACCATGGTAACAGACTGCAGTACACTGCAACAGGCCAATGATCATGGTGATAGTGATAAACCCCTTGATTGGCTCATAAATTCATCAGGACGGTGACAATGCACTTGTCACCCTTACTATAATAAAATCTTGTAGACCTGGGGCTGACCCACTTAAATGGAGGAATAGCTTGTCCCCTTTAGTGGTGTCAAATTTTTTGTTTTGTTTTTAGAAATTTTGAGTGTGTGCCGGTTGTTTTGTTACCTTGACATTTCCTTCTCTATTTCCTTACATACAATAACCTGAAAATGATTGAAATTTGAAACGAATTGATCGTCCCGACTTGAAACTCTACTAATAGAGGACTATAACCCTGTGAAATATTACAATTATAGCCGCAGTTGTTCTTCAAGTATTATGCAGAGGTGACATCTTGAGGTATTGCTACACAAAAAATAAACAATGACATCGTTATTCCCTAGTTGTATAAATTGTCGTGAAAATCGAGAAGAACGAATATAACATTGGTATTCAGAAGAAAGTATGTGTCAAACTAACGACTTTTGAAACTCATAATTACAAAAAAAACCCCTGCAAATTGCTTGAAGACCCGTAATTACAAAAACAAAAAACAAAAAAAACAAAAAAAAACATGCGATACTTGAACAAAACAAAAGAAAAACCTCGAAGATACAACTTTTGAAACTCTTGATAAGAGAGGAAATCTGGCCATACAAGAACAAAGTGCATCACAAAAACAACTTATGGTCATATCTTGAAACATACATACATTTATACAAAAATTGAGCTGTCGGCAGATAATCATAATTGTGACTGAAAACGTTGTTGTCCCACTCTATGAGATGCAAGCAGGGCATTTATCTGTGTTAAAGGAGAAGATGCTTAGTTACTTTTGATTTTAAGTGAATATATATGTATATATATATATATATATGTATATATATATATATATATACATATATATATATATATATATATATATATATATATATATATATATATATATATATATACATTGTGTGTGTGTGCGTGTGTGTGTGTGTGTAATTACTCTCAACCACCAGACACCGTATTCACAAAGAAATTGATCTGATCCTCAATTGAATCCTATTTTTTTTTTAGATTTCGACCACTAACTGCTCTATCCTCGTCCTAATATTTGATGGAAATTTTTAGATTTTACCAATCTGCGATCTTGGTGATAATATGAATTTTATTGAGCATTTTCCTTTTATTGAATGAATACATAATCTTAATTTGATCCGGTACCTCATCTTCTTTACCTTATTTATCACCAACCTGAAACCACCTTTTCAGGTATGTGAAATCTCTCTCTCTCTCTCTCTCTCTCTCTCTCTCTCTCTTTCTCTCTCTTTCTCTCTCTCTTTCTCTCTCATTTATCACCAACCTGAAACCACCTTTTCAGGTATGTGAAATCTCTCTCTCTCTTTCTCTCTCTTTCTCTCTCTCTCATTCTCTCTCTCTCTCTCTCTCTCTCTCTCTCTCTCTCTCTCTCTCTCTCTCTCTCTGATGTAATTATGTTCCTTGGCCGAATTCCGTTCCCCCCCTCTGTGCCTTGCGGCCATAAAAATCGCTTTAAGCTGTCATGTTTATGTCTACAAGGACATGAACAGGCGCACCCCCGCACCACACGCCGTCATGTTGGTGTCAATCCGAGTCAATGATTAGTACAAATAAAACCTTTTCATTCCACACACTACACTTATTAGACTCTTATTACCATTCACATTTGAAAGCAACAGCTGTTCTCTTTTACAACGTTCAGGAAACCCCTTAGACAAACACAACGAGCTATTATCGAATGTGTTACAATCGACCAGGCGAAGCTCTGTAGTTTTTGTTTTCCATTCAATTTGGGGTTCATTGGAAAATCCCACTGACACTGCGATGGCACAGTAATTACATGTAGAGTGTTTCTATCCACAGTGTGCAATAAAGAAAATATTCACAAAATGAAACAATCAAATTGTGCATCATCGATCCGATCTGTTTTATTACAATTAGTTTGACGACTAGAAGGTTTGAAAAGAAGAGCAAGCTCTGATACGAAACTGTGATCAGTGAAAACAAAATAATGCATGAAGAATAATATAATACAGTACGATTTACGTATGATGAAACCAAACAGGACAATTCTATACGGGTGACTGATCCAGGAATTTGCAAAGTATTACATTCAATTACTACTCTTTCAGTTAAATGAAAATACTATAAATTTTGGAATCATTATGATAATTAAAATAAGTAGGATAATTCTTCAAATGAGCGGACAATTAAAGTTCATTGTCAGTTTCCTTTTCTGGTTGCTCTAGCTGTTTTATGAATCAGAAAATGCAGCTGAACCGTCCGTGTGCATATATACAAGCATGTACACCAGATTCAGGGTGCCACGGAACTCAGAATGAGCGGTGTTCATAAGTGCTATAGAGCCAGAAAATATCTTATGAGGAACCGGCATACATATTCCCAAAATAAAGTATGATAAGCTAGTTTACTCATATTTATGGGCGCAGCAGCTTGGTCTGCCCATGTTTAAATGGCAAGTGTGTACCATCAGTCTTTGAAGTTCTCACAGGTGTAAGTTTTGCTGAGAGTGTTCCTTTTGTGTTTCACCTGCATACACGTAGTATTCGTCCGCATTAAATTAAGTGAAATTTGCCTTTATTTTCTTTGCTTATAGACCACGAGAAATCTCTTTGTGTTTGCACATTGCGAAACGTCACTGTTGTGCAGCAATACACCTAGGTAAAATATATAACTCCGACCAAGATTATTGCTTCTTGAGAATCTTCATGCTAGGACAATATATATATATATATATATATGTATATACATGTTATGAAAATGTGTATGGCTGGTTGTTTTCATTTGGAGAGATCACTGTATTCATTCAGTGTGTGCCGGGTTATTGAGTTCAACGAATAGTGTGTGTGCAGTTACTACTTCACATATGTGACATGTCTTACAAAATTCTGTCACATCCCGATTGGCCAAAAAGAAGTGTTGTAATATTCGATCTTGAGTTTTCCTAATACCCAAGTGGTCCGCCATAGGGCAATCATGAGCTGTCTTTTTAAAACTTCCACCATTTCTACGCACGACTGCTTTTGTTTTTCTTTTAATATTTACCTTCATTACCTAATTATCACAAAATTCATCCAATACAAGTAGATGTCTCTGAAGACTAACTTCTGTATATCTGTTTTCACTTAAAAAATTCAAATTGACATTTGTATTATAGGCCGGAGGCTTGAAAATACGGAAACAGAGATTATATATGTATATAACAGATGGGTTTTCAAATTTAGCATGGAGATTATCAGAATATCCATCAGACATATTTAGAGGTGGGCGCCACTTAATGCTGGCTAAAGCAACTGCTTTCCCAGTATAATTTGTCCTTCTCTGGAATGAAAAACACTCCGATTTGACATGACCCTTTTATAGCAGTAAGTGCATGTGAGTCCACTAAATTGCTTCTGCCCTGTTTTCTGATTAGAAGGTTTATCAGACTAAGGGGAAATATTGGGCTTTTCTTCTTCTGATTCTTTTGACGGGGGGGGGAAGGTTCCCTGCTCCCTCTGGTTTCTTTCCAAATTTAGATCTGAACTGACCCTGTTTGGGTTTTCCAAAGGAGCTTTTATGTGTCAACTCATAGTCATCAGCCAAAACTGCAGCTTCATATAATTTATCTGCCTTACGTTCATCCGGGTAGGTCTTAATTTCTTTCGCAATAAAACCTTCAAAATTTTCTACCAAAATAACTTCCCTTAACTTGTCAAAATCATTTTCTATTTTCCTAGAAGCACGCCATCTGTCAAACAGATTCTCTTTCTTTCTGGCAAATTCCACATAACTTTCACCTGGTTCCTTTTGGCTGTCCCTGAATTTCTGTCAATAAGCCTCAGGTACTAACTCATAGGCTTTCAGAACAGCATCTTGCAACACATCATACTCAGAACGTTGTTCTATGGAGAGGGACGAATAAATTTCTCGTGCTTTTCCAATAAACAGACTTTGTAACAGAAGAGGCCACACCCTCCTAGGCTATTCTAAAATTTCAGCTATTTTCTCGAAAGACAGAAAGAATACTGATACTTCCTTTTCTTCAAACTTTAGTACTAAACGTGCATTCTTGGCTACATCAAAAGATCCTGACTGTGCTGAATTATCCGCTCTAGAATGCCTAAGTTAAAGCTCTTAGCTTTAATTCGTTTTCTCTTGCCTCTCTTGCTTCCCGTGCTGCCTCTCTCGCTAATTTTAGTTCATGCTCTCTTGCAGCTTGTGCTTTTCTTTCATCAGCCTCTGCTGCTTCCCTTGCTGCCTGTGCTGCTTCTCTTTCACTCTCAAGTTTTAATTTAGCTAATTCCAGCTGAATTGCCAAACTTTTAACCTCTGATCCCTCATCCTCAAGGAGACCTTCTTTACCAAAATGTGAAATTATCATTTGTTTCAAAGGTGTTTTCCTGATACCTGATGGTACTTCTAAATCTAAGTATTTGGCCACATTTTCCAGGTCGTCCTTTCACATTTTCTCAAAATCTTTGCCTGTTATGTCCTCATTAGCCAGAAACACACTTGTATCTATTGACATGTTGTCCTATTGTCTGTATATTGACCAACAACTATATTTATAAATACCAGATATCCTTTGTTGAGTTCAATTGTAAGATTCAGTATTTAGACACTTCAAAAATTTTCCAGATGATTCAACCGTTCTGTTCTTATTGCAAAATAATTCAATATTTTGTCTTGACTTTGATCCCGTTTGTCTTGGATTGATCCCGGACAAGCCCTCACAATTTGTCACAATTCCACTCCATATGTGAAGTGGTTGGAAAACCCAATCAGAAAATAAAACCTGCTCCTTTGAATAGTATCCCTGTTCTTGAAAAAACATTTAGCAGCGTTATTATAAATTGTGTGGCACTACTTCCAAAACCAAAAGCGGAAAATAAGTTTCTCCTTACCATCATGGATTCCGCCACTAGGTATCCTGCGGCCATCCCATTAAAAACATTAAAGCTCCTGCTATCATTGATGCTTTAAAGAAATTTTTCACTTCAGTAGGACTGCCAATACAGATACAAAGTGACTTGGGTTCAAATTCCATGTCTGCAGTGTTTCTGGTGGTTGCCCACTGGTTAGGCATTAAACAGATTAAATCTTCAGCCTACCACCCAGAAACACAAAGGGCTCTAGAAAGGTATCATCAAAACACTGAAGAATATGATGAGAACATATTTTTTTAAATGAAAATGAATGGGATAAGGGTATATATATGTTATTATTTGCCACCAGAGAGATACCAAATGAGTCATAATGAGAAAAAAAAATCAGCTATTTCAAGGATACACACCGCTTCCTAAGAGAAAGATGCTACAACCGGCTGCCAAGAAAAAAATATGAGTGTCTGTTCTGAATTAGCATGTAGGTTAGTGAGTTATTATGTTGTAATTTGCAACAGAACAAAATTGTTCATTCGACACTGTCCGCGCACAATAAAAACCAAAGTGCGTAAGATTTGTTTTCAGTCAGAAACCGAATCTTGCGTTCTTTTTAATGCTGCAAGCTAACACGCATAGACTGATGTACTGTGACTAATGCTTTTTCGATCATTAAATGTATTCGGTTGCTTCCGGGGCTCTTATAAAGAAATTGTCATAAGGAATGTTATAGAGATTTTTTTTTTGCTTTTAATGGCAATATGTTAAAATGTCAGGTCCTGCATGCCGTGGTCTCGTCTGCAGACCCCTCCATCAAGTATTCATTGACGATCGAATGAATAATGTCAGCCAGTAATTCTTACAGAATCTATATGTCTTTTGTTAGTTGAACACAACTCGAGCATTACAAATAGTCATATAAAACTTGTGTGTTTAACATGCCAACAGTCCACTGTACATTGAACCCTCATGACACATTAAGTTTTCATCGGTTTGACCTTCATCTTGTTAAAACAACACACGTAAAGTCAAGTTTGTGTTAACCCATTAATCGATACGCTCTTCTTTTTGGTCTGACCGTTTCATTGATCTATGCAAATAGTTCATGCCTTTCTGCGAAATTCTATTTCGTTCAGAAGATAAATATTGTATACACTGTAAAACTAAGAAACAAGACAGAAGAATCGTGCTGGAATAGATACAACAGATTTTCTAAAAAACTGCCATTTTTACTCTAGCTGAAACTGACAACTTAGAGCGTTTATTTTAATTTTACAAAAAAAAAAGTCACTCTCTGGCTAGTGCACTTGGGGGATCGATTAGATTTTACTTTGCCAAAATTCGTTCTGAACTTGATTAAAGTGATATATATTCCAAGGGACGGTGAAATCTTTAACAGTAAATGTTTTCTTTTTTCCAAAATTCACCAGTCTTTCTCCTCTTCTCGAAAATGGTCAATTATTTGCTAGCCTTGCACAAAAATGTGACGTATTTACTCTATTTTTGCTAACCAGTGTAAAATCTCAAAAGAGACTAAACCTGTCATCATTCGAGGTAACTTTTTGAACTGAAGCACGCCATGTCTTACATCAATGAAAATGAATTTTTGAAAGTACCTCGATCCCTTAAGGTCGGCTCTGCGTTGGGCCCTCATGGCATTTGGAACATTCTATTGAAAACACAGCACCAGGTATTACTCTTTCTTTAAGAAAATTTGTCAACCTCTGGCTCTCTTCACCCTGTTTTTTCTATCTTTGGGAAAAATGTAATGTTTGTCCAGTCTCTAAAAAGAATGACAAGCAAATCAAGGAAAATTCCCGTCCAATTTCACTTTTGTGTTATGTTTTCAGAGAGTCATAGGGCGCGTTATTTACGGGCAGAAAATCCAGGTACATGGTTTCCTTTTCACCGTCTCTAATAAGTATGCCACAATTTTGTGAACAAGTTGGAAGTTGTTAACTTCTCTCATCTCACGAATGATCCTGCTACTTGCGATATCAAACTCGATCGAATAAAAGCAAAAATAAGCGCTCACAATGTTTTCGATGATGTAAAATATCCATAAGATCTCTGTTAAGGAGTAGCATTCGTGTTATACAATTTTATTCAAGCAAATTTTGCTCCGTTTTCATGGCTACACCAACCACGTGGCCAAACGCTCCATGATAGCGGCCATGTCTGTTTACGACGTTCGTTCACTGCAGCGCAAAGACTCATGGGATCCAAACTTTTACTGTGGTGACTTGCTGGCTTGACTTTATAAAACCTGCACGTTACCTGTTAACTATTCGTGTTATTCAACAAATTCAATTCAAACAGAAATAAAATAATAATAATAATAATAATAATAATAATAATAATAATAATAATAATAATAATAATAATAATAATAATAATGATAATAATGATAATGATGATGATGATACTACTACTACTACTACTACTACCAATAACAATAACAATAATAATAATGATGATAATGATAATGATAATAATGATAATGATGATGAAGATACTACTACTACTACTACTACTAGTCACCCAAAACACGCATAGTTTGGTTACAACTGAAGAGTTGCCAAATTTGTGCCATAGATCTGTCTCGTCATTGGTGGTTAGTTCATTTTTCACTTTTTAAAGTATTTCATACAGATGGCAGTAAAAGTTGGACATAAGAACATAAAATACGGTAAGTCTTCAACGGAGCCATTCCAGAGTTTGCAATCTGAATCTGAAATACGTTATCTTTCCAAATTTTTGTTAATTGCGAAACAACCAGCGAGGACTTAAGACCCGAACCATTAAAGTCATTTAAATTTAATATATACTTTTTACCAAACGTAGATTTTTCCAAACACCGGAACCATTGTATTGACACCTTGTGGTCAATATCGTGAAAAAAGGAAAAATACACAACTTTGCAAACTGAGCTTCATGAAAGGCTGAATCCACTCCTCATTTTGACTTTTGAGCGCACTGTCCATACCAACATTTTTCAGAAAAGGGTGAAAAGAATCAATATGTGGCCACTCAGACCGCATACCGAATCATAGTTGTGGGCTAGAGCCAAAAAGAATTGTTTATATATGCGTGTTTCTGGTACCTCATACACTATTCTGTGAAAAAAAAACTGAATACGAAATCTATCAAGAATGAGCTGTACGGGGAGCCAGCCAAGTTCGCCTTTAGTAGCTCACATGGCTGGCGTGCATCGGATTTTCATGACTGCCCCAGCTGTAGAATACAGTATTGATTTCAGAACTGATAAAGTAACCTTGGAGTAATTTAGCCAAACCGCGTATCCATGTGAAATAGCGGGTAGAATTACACTTTTCCAGACACTGGTCCCAAAACTGATTCTGTCGATATCATTATGAAATGATAGTTTACTACACATGTACCCTCTTAGACTTGATGCATTATCCCTTGTGTAGTCTTTATTGTGACACGCGTCTCCTAAATATTGAGAAAATATAATCCCTAAATATTTATAACCAGTGCATTCAGACATAAACCTACTCTCTAGCCTCCATCTCTTGTTATGATTGATATGCTTACCAACTACCATCACCTTTGATTTTACATTATTAAAAGACATGTTCCTTTTTTTTCGCAAAAGCATCAGCTATGTTTAACATTTTCCAGACAAGCTTCACTGCCAACTAATAAACACACATCGTCTGCGTAAAGAAGACACGGAATTTTTCCAGAGCCAAAAGTGAAATCCAGATAAAGGCTATACAACATGTCGGGTAGGTCTGACATAACCAGAAAGAAGAGGATGGGAGATAAGATACAACCTTGTTTCACTTTTTGCATTACATTAAACCAAGAAGTATAGTATGGTCCAAAAATGACTATAATGTCTACCTTATTGTATATGGATGACTCCGGGTGACAATTCTACGACCTTTCATAACCCAGGTTTCTGAGATCACCTTCTAATTTACTATAACAAGGTTTCCTTACCTCATTTTAAGGTTCATAAAAGAATAAAAAGTGAGCTAGATCCTCCGTGGCACTATTACATAGGTCACATTTTGAATAATACATGCCCCATCTTACCAGATTATCTTGCATTAAATTTTAAATTGCGTGAAAATCAGTATTATTCAACATATGTTTTTCATGAAATGTAAATCTTTTAATCGATCGATACCAATACAGTGAAGTGCTGCCATCGACTTCCTGCAAAAATGAAACTGTATAATTGTTTACACTTAATTTCAAATGTGGTTCCAGCCAAAATTCGCTTTGACTACAAAAGGCATGATCCAAACCTACATTTTTAAGTGCATTGTGTAATTCTAAACAAATTTTCTCCCCAACACAAATGTGAGAAATAACTATATAACTTTTAATGTGGCTGCTGAGGGGCGCTAAACGTGATTTCAGCAAATATCTATCTTTACAGAGGATTAATATATTTACCTAATTGTGAGTACAAATAAAAAGGAAGTCCATACAATAAGCGCAAATACCTGAGTATTTTGGTGTTCTAGTGTTCAATGTTAAATTTATAAAAAATGCGTGTTTTATCAAATACATAACTGATTCTATCTTCTGTGATTTTGTTCGTCGTATTCTCTTGTTATCGCTCTAACAATTGACTTCGGTTACAACGGCTGTACTCATTTTGAAAAAAAAAATAATTTCATTATTTATTTACATTGTGCATTAGTTACCTAGGATAGATGGTTAAAAGTTTTTTGTAAATTTCAAAATTGTTTTGAGTACATCGGAAATTCAGCAGTTCTTCATAAATACGAGCGTAATTTATTTTCAATCTTCAAAATTCAGACAAAATCAAAGGTTCACAAACCGGGTTATAATATATATTGATTGCACATATTGCTTTTAAACTCTTCACAATAATCTAGATGGCAAGTTCGACAGAATTATGTTTAGGTGCAAAACTTTACATTTTTCTTTCTTTCTTTCTTTCTTTCTTTCTATCTTTCTTTCTTTCTTTCTTTCCTTCTTTTTTTTCTTTCTTTCGTTCTCTCTCTCTGTCTCTCGCTCTCTCTCTCTCTCTCTCTCTCTCTCTCTCTCTCTCTCTCTCTCTCTCTGTCCAAATTTGTCCGGATTTTTTTCTTGGACACTTTTATTCCGAAAACCACCGAGCTTGCCATGGTGATTGAAATGGTCATGATGGTTGCAAGCGTGTGAATTAGGGCTTAATAAAATTTTAAAAGCTCCATTTCTTCCAAACTGTTGCAGATATTGTGTTTGAGTCCAGAACCACTTCCTAGTATTCATTATCCTATTCCTCAGCCCGTACTCTTTACTCTCCATAAGCTAACCTGTCACTGTCTAACCTATATACATATGGAAGTACCATTGTCTATATTGCACACGTTCTTCTGTAGAATTTTGACATAAGCTGTATTAGCCCAAATTAATTAATGGGTCTTCAGCGGATAACTACTCGGATCATGTTTCGGAGCCTGTATCCGTACAGGTCTCTCTGAATGGCGGCTCTTTGTCTAAGCTAAATATTCAGCAAAGACAACCCACATAACAATGAAAAAATATGAACGTGGCAAATGATGAATTAGCTAAATACGTGGAGTTTTGCTAATAAATGCATAGCGTCGTTATGAATAAAGAATACCTGTAAACCAAACATAATTACTAAATTTGTATAGTACAAGTTCAGATAAGAACAATCTGACTTACCCCTGAACCAGTATGTACCCTTTCTAGCTGGTAGCTTATCTTAGTTAAACACCTGCCAGTGTATAACTTAAGTAGAAATAAACATTATATTCAGTCCCAGTGATTGTAAAATAAACAGCTGCAGCCAGATCACCTGTGCAAACCGAGGGAAATCCTAACAAGTAATGCAACAATGGACATCCCCCACCAGAAATGTAAAACAAACTCCATGATGACACCTACCCCTCACTTTGAAAGTCTTTAAACAATAAAGCTCTATTTCACTGCCCAACCTGAGTCAATGTTTTAACATAATGGGTCAGGTTTGTGATATTTGAGTAAATACTATCAGAAATTTGAGTAATTCTTTGACATTGAGTAAATGTTTATTTAGGCACGTCAGACAGGAATGAAAGTCATTAGCATTTAAGTCAGAAACATGTTATCAAAACACAGTTTTTCGTAACCAGATTGAAAGTGCAATTAGGCAAATTTGTAACTGTCGTCGGCCGCTGCTTGCTACCGACAGCCCACGGTGGTTTAAACTGACAGAAAGCGTGTGAGCCTAAAATACATGAAAGGTGAATATTAAAACAGAATGATGCTAAAAGATAAAATTAAGAAGCGAAACAGGCAAGGCTAAGACCTGTAAAATTATTACAGCCAAACTTTTCAACAATCTTTGTTTATTAACAGCAACATTTGTAGGGCAAGTCAGAAAAGAATGAAAGTCATTAGCTTTTAAGTCAAGAAATTTAATAAAAATATCATTTTTCTAAACCAAATATCAAGTATAATTAAGCAAGCTTGTAACTGTCGTAGGCCGCTGCTTGCTACCGATCGCCCCTGGGGGTTTACCCTAACAGAAAACAGACTAGCCTAAAATGTCTGAAAGGTGAACACTAAACCATCTGAATTGTTGCCTTCCAAAGGGATATCGTTTGTGTAAATTTCTTTAACAATTTCATTGAAATTTTGTACATTTACACAAGCAATGTCATCAATATATCTTGCGCTGTTTGATAATTTTGTAGCTATTCGAAAGTCCCCTTTCATCAAATCCATATACTTAAATTCAAGCCAGGTTAAATATAAATCAGCGAGTAACGGGGAGCAGTTGCTACCCACTGGAATGCCTTTTATTTGTCGAAAAATATTAATGGTCTGCATTGAACAAAAGTATTATACAAAAGAAATTTCATATCATCTATTATATCCAAATTACCTGCAAATACATGTTTGTGGTATGTATCAACAAAAATTGGAATATCTATTGTTAGACATAATCACAATTTTGATTCACTGCGACATCCTCAAGAGTAACTTAAGCTGGAAAATTCTTGTAATTCACGACAATTTGTCCAATATCATTACCATATTTATAGGAAATAATGGGGGCGGGGTCTTTTATTTTGCATTCCTTGGTTATCATGTTACGAACAAATATTTCAATTGGAAAAGGGACTGAATGTTCAGTGAATCAATAATTTTGGGTTTGAAAGAAATGCTGCAAAACATTTGATCCAGTTCTTTCTGCTGGTTTCTGAATAGTTGTTGTGTTAGAATACACAATTTTACAAAAACGTTGTGGAAATGCGTGTTTGGACAGACAACGAATTTCTATGTGTAAGTATATATTTGTGAAACCTGCCAATATGATGGTCAGTAAATGAAAGTTGTAGAACTTTACATTGTGCCAATTAATTGAAAAATTTAAAAGTTGAATGTCTGCAAGACTATAATAGATAAGGGATGCCATTCGAACTTCTATTTTTAGGTTTGTGGCAAAGCCACATCTATTGAACCATGAACCAAAGCGTTGTAGCATTTCTATTTGTGCAAACTAGGTGAATGTGCAAAATTTTAAATCTTGAACGCTTCAAAACTATTATAGATACAGGTGCCATTCCAACTTTAATTTAAGGCTTTGTGACATAGATGCACCCAATGAACCATGGAACAAAATTTATTTATGAAAATTGGGTGAATACACAACATTTAGATCTCGAATAACTTCAAAAGTATTACATATGGAGATGCCATTCAAACTTCAATGTGTAGGTTTGTGATATTACCTCATCCAATGAACCATGAACCAAAGTTGTAGGGTTTAATTTATACAAATAAGACAAATACACAAAAAGTCTTGAACAGCTTCAAAAACTCTTTTAGATGGTGATGTCATTCAGACTTCAGTTTCTAAGCTTATGAAATGGCTGCATCCAACGAACCGAGAACCAAAGTTGTAGCATTTTAATTTATGCAAATTAGGCCACTAAACAAATCAAGATAAATGACAATGACAAAGTGTAGCATGTCAACCGTTTTCATTTCCAAGGCACCCAGACAGATTTGCTGTAAAGCAAAACTTCTTTCGTAGTTTAAAAGTTTTATTTTCACAGCAAGAGCTTGAAACTAACATGTCTGGAGATTTGAAAAATGTGGTTTCTAAAGCGGCCATTAGGGGGGAAGTCTCTAATGATACCGGATCGTTTTGAGCATGATGGCTCCGTTGTGCCAAGATTTAAAACTGTAGTTCAGGTTCAACTAATCAGGTCTTCAGCGAGTAAAATAACAAGGAATACTGCAGAAAATTCAAAATTCTTGCCTGAGATTAATGCTGAAAATGGGTACAATTTTCAGTTTATTTCCGAAACTGTATCTGAGGATGAAGAACAGTTGCCATTACTTCACAAGATGAGCACATTGCAGATTCCTTATCCGAGACCCAATTAAAAAAAATCTTTCTTACACTCTTCGCCAACCCTAATATCAAGCAGGAATGTGCGCACACGAATAATTATAATAAACATTTATAGGTCCAAAATTTATTATTCTACAACAGTTTTTGTTTGAAAGTTCATGCCACCTTTGCATATAAATGACACTTAACATCTGATGTACGATGACGCTTTATTGAGTCAAAAAATTTTATTCAGAGCCAGTCGGACTCCAATGCATGTCTCCTGTTCTTTCTTCAATGTATGACAACCTTATGGAAAGACTCCACCTCAACCTGCAAAGAAAAGGAACGGCCATTGTTGGTTATAATAATTGGCATACAGCTTTGCAAGGAGTTGTAATCTAATTTGTACACAAAACGAGCTTGCTTCTGTCATTGGTGCAAGCAAACCAACACAGATTGATTCGTTGTAACTGATGTTTTTCTAAATTAATTCTTTCGCTGATCCAGGCAACCCATTAAGTATCTTTGAGAAAGTAATAGTATGTAAATATCGGTATGTGCATGTCACGGGCTTTTATTCAGAGCCTTCAGCAAACATTTCTTGATTATCGAAATTAGCAATGGCGGGAGGGGGTAAAAGGTTACCTTTCTTGGGGTAATTGCGGAAGAAAATGCTGGGATCGAACTTGAATGACTTTTTCTTGGCTGTGTTTGTTCTGTCAACTGTGCAAAAAGACATTCTATATTATAACCAGCAATTAACTGTTTAGTCCTTGATTAAATATTTTCCCACGGACACCACTCTCAATTAAGACACCATTTTTACTGCCTCCGTTTGTTTTGATAGGGAGAATCCAATTTATAAAAGAAAAAGTCCTTGCCAAAACCAGTGTAAGTTTGTGCCGTCGCGGCAGCAACTGGTGCGCATGATTCATTAAAAATTGACTCATCCCCCAACATGCGATAACAATAAATAACAGTAGCATCACGTTTGACGTATCGTCTCTTATTAGCGAAAGGGGAATTTTAAGGTTTCAAACCAGGATATGTTGTAGTGATCGATTTTGACCAAATTTGTGTTTTTCAGTGCTCGCGGTCTGGGCATTTGAATTCTCCATTCTTGCGTAGGCCGTTTTCTAGATACGCCTTGTTTTTCTCGCTTGTTTTTTTAATGACCATTTGTGCAAAAAAGCAATTTCTATATTATGATCATCCATTTAACAGTCTTGCCCTTGATTGAATTTATTCCTATGAACGCCACTCAATTATAAAAAACATTCTTACTCCCTTCGGTAGTTTTAATAGGGAAAATCCGCTTTATAGGAAAAAAATCCTTTCCCCAACCAGTGCAAGTTTGCGCTGTCGCGCCAGCAACCAGAGGCAGGATTTAGTAAAATAATACTCATCCCCCTCCATGTCAAAATTAAATAACAATAATATCACGTTTAATGTATCATCTCTTATCGGGGAAACGTAAATATTAAGGTGCTAAAGGAAGAGGGCTTAAAGGGGTTTTGGTACAGAGCCCTAGGCATTTATATTTACCTTTCTTTCTTGTCTCCACCTTGCCTGAGTTTTTCTTGGCTGTTTTTCTTTTGTCATCTGTGGAAAGAGACTTTCCATAATATACCCAGCAATTAAAAGTTCAGTCTTTGGTTAAATCATACTCCCATGAACAGCCCCCTAAATTAAGACGCCATTTTTATTCCCTTAGTAATTTTTAGGACTCTAAACATGTGCCACTATTTTTGAAGAAAACTAACTTTAGAGCTTGATAAAGTACTACTTACTGATGCAAAGACAGCTTAAGTATATATTTTGGGGTTAGTATATTCATGAACAATAGATATGTGTAAAGATCAATCATTGTCCTTGCCTAATTGTTGAATAAACACAGTGACAATAAAGACAAATTGATATGTTGTGACTGATGTTTTCTAAATTAATTCTTTCGCTGATCCAGGCAACCCATCAAGTATCTTTGTGAAAGTGATAGGTATGTTTTAGTTCGACATTGAAAAAATATAAATATCGGTATGTGCATGTCACAGTCTTTTATTCAGAGCCTTCACCAAACATTCCTTGATTATCGAAATTAGCAATGGCAGGAGGGGGGTAAAAGGGATAGGGGTTAAAGAGGCTCGGTACTCTCGCCCCAGGCATTTATATTTACCTTTCTTGGGGTAATTGTTGAAGTAACTGTAGGGATCGATCTGGCCTGATGTTTTCCTGGCTGTTTTTGTTCTGTCAACTGTGCAAAAAGACATTCTATATTACAACCAGCAATAAACAGTTTAGTCCTGGATTTAATTATATTCCCATGGACACCACTTTCAATTAAGACGCCATTTTTATTGCCTTTGTTTGTTTTGATAGGGAGAACCCAATTTATAAAAGAAAAAGTCCTTGCCAAAACCAGTGTAAATTTATGCCGTCGCGGCAGCAACTGGTGCGCATGATTCATTAAAATTTTACTCATCCCCCAACATGCGATAACAATAAATAACAGTAGCATCACGTTTGACGTATCGTTTCTTATTAGCGAAAGGGGAATTTTAAGGTCCAAACCAGGATATGTTGTAGTGATCAATTTTGATCAAATTTGTGTTTTTCAGTGCTAGCGTTCCGGTCATTTGAATTCTCCATTCTTGCGTAGGCCGTTTTCTAGATGCGCCTTGCTTTTCTCGCTTGTCTTGTGATGACCATTTGTGCAAAAAAAAGAAGCAATTTATACATTATAAATCATTCATTTATAGTCTTGCCCATGATTGAATTTATTCCTATGAACGCCACTCTAATATAAAAACACTTTTACTCCCTTAGGTAGTTTTAATAGGGAGAATCCGCTTTATAGGAAAAAAATCCGTTCCCCAACCAGTGCAAGTTTGCGCTGTCGCGCCAGCAACCAGAGGCAGGATTTAGTAAAATAATACTCATCCCCCTCCATGTCAAAATTAAGTAACAATAATATCACGTTTAATGTATCAACTCTTATCGGGGAAACGTAAATATTAAATAACAATAATATCACGTTTAATGTATCAATTCTTATCGGGGAAACGTAAATATTAAGGTGCTAAAGGGAGAGGGCTTAAAGGGGTTTCGGTACTAGAGCCCTAGGCATTTATATTTACCTTTCTTTCTTGTCTCCACCTTGCCTGAGTTTTTCTTGGCTGTTTTAGTTTTGTCATCTGTGGAAAGAGACTTTCAAATCATACTCCCATGAACTGCACTCTAAATTAAGACGCCATTTTTATTTCCCTTAGTAATTTTCTTGGACTCTTAATATATGCCACTATTTTTGAAGAAAACTAACTTTAGAGCTTGATAAAGTAATACTTACTGATGCAAAGACAGCTAAAGTATATAATTTTGGGTTAGTATATTCATGAACTATAGAAATGTGTAAAGATCAATCATTGTCCTTGCCTAATTGTTAAATAAACACAGAGATAATGAAATGGTCGGGTTTTATGCTGTTTTCATCTATTCATTCTATGAAACAAATAATAAAACTGTAAAATGGTTTCTTTTGATTTCTACCAATATTATCCCAAATGTTTACCTTATTTTTTGATATCTTGTTTAGTTTAGGAAATATAGCATTGTAAAGTTTAAACAATCAGACTTTCTAGCATTTTTCTTTGACAAAGTGGATTTTTCAACTTTGTACAGCGATATGTTATAAACTAAAAAAGGTTTAAAAAAATATGGCAAACTTATTTCGATAATATTGTTAGGAACCAAACTCAACCCTTTTTACAGTTTTGCCTTTTGTTTTTTGTAAGAGACATAAACATAAACAGCATAAAACCCACCTATTTCATTATCACTGGGTTTGTTTAACAATTAGGCGGGGACAAGTGTTAAATTTGCACCAATGTGTAGTTCATGACTTTACCAACCCCCAAAATACATGTTTTAGCTACCATTGCATCAATAAGTAGAAGCGTAGAGGACAGTACAATTGGTTTTCTTAAAAATGGTCCCATGTATTTGGAGACCTTAACAGGGAGAATCCAATTTATAGGAGAAAAAATCCTTGCCTTAGCCAGTGCAAGTTTCTGTCGTCGCGGCAGCAACAGGCACGCATGAATTAGTAAAATTTTACCCATCCAAGATGTGAAAATTAAACAACAGTAACATCACGTTTGACGTATCGTCTCTTATTAGCGAAAGGGGAATTTAAAGTTTCAAACCAGAATATGTTGTAGGTATCGATTTTTGTCAAGCTTGTGGGTTTTTTTTTTTAGTACTCGCGCTCTGGGCATTTGACGGCCTGTCTATTATATTTGCGCAGACCGCGTACTAGGTCAGACTTGTTATTCTCGGTAGCCTTTTGATGACCATTTGTGCAAAAAAGACAATTTCTATATAACGGCCATCAATTTATAGTCTTCTCCATGATTGAGTTTATTCTTATGAACAGCACTCAACTAAGAAAACAACTATTACTTCCTTAGGTAGTTTTAATAGGGAGAATTCACTTTATAAGAACAAACTGCTTGCCGAAACAGCCACTGTCAAGGCCAGAGTCAGGGGTAAAATGTAAGGTTCGAGGTTGACACCAAGGTCAGGTCAGTACTAAGGCCAAATGTTGATGACAAGGTCAGAGGTCTATGTCTAGGTCAGAGGTCACTGCCCAGGTCAGAGGTCAGTTACAAGTTTGCGCTGTGGCTCCCTGACGCACCAGCAAGCGAACGCATAATCTAGTAAAATAATATCCATCCCCCACCATGTGATAACTAAATATTAATAACATCACGCTTGCGTGTACCATCTGTTGGGGAAAAGTGAATTTCAAAGATTTCAAGCTAGGGTGTGTTCCAGGTATCAATTGCTGTCAAGCGTGCAGTTGTAAATTTTTTCTCATGTCACCAGTCTTGTCCAACATTATTATCATTGAAGCAGTTTGATATATTTTTCATAATTTGTTATAATTTATGACGTGTTCTTGCGTAAGTAACCCGGTACCATGCAAACAATTAAAATTCTGGTTCATTTCACATACCTGGCTTTTTTAGTATTTGACAAAGGACCTTGTGTTTAGCTTGGCAGTTTACTCCGCGAGTAATAGTAAAAGTCTCTTCTGTAAAAATCTTCATAACGACGGATCTTTTACTTTCAGCAAACATGCAAGATGTGTATTGTATGTTATGCTCCACTGCATCCATCTTGGCTCGCTGTTTATGCGTCAATCTCTGCTTGAAAAAATATCTCCCGTAGTGTGTCTGCACAGTAAAATCCTTTGACTGAGGGTGATAAAATCCACTTATCCATACTGAAATTGGCGAGAAACTAAAAGGCAAAAAACACCATACGTTTAACTTTAACCTTTTTAATGCAAAATAAAAACAAAAACAAAAACAAAAAACCCCCAAAAAGACAACCCCTCCAAAAAACAAAACAAAACAAAACAAACCCCACCCACCCCCCAAAAAGAAAAAACGCCCTGTTCATCTTTAGTATTATAATAATTCTAGATCCAACTTCAAATGCCTTTTTTCCCAAGTGCCAGCATTTCAAATGTTTCTAGAGAAGGAAGAATAGTCCAAGGTAACTTATTTTTTTTTTCAAATTGCTTACACCTGTCACTTTCACTTAATACCTTAATGGGCTGTTGTGTACAATATACGTAGTTCATGTAGTCCCTATGTCCACAATAGTGAAATCAAAACTTCAGCTAAACGTCCGAAATGCAAAAACTGAGAATATATGCATCTGAATTACAGTAATCGATGACATCAACATTAAAGACAAACCTCTTTGTGTAAATGATTAAATACAGTAGAATCTTCCTACTAAGACCACCTAAGGGAGCGAAAATGTGGTTTTAAAAGGGGAGTGTGGGGATATAATTTGACAAAGGATAAACCAAAAAATGGGTCTGTAACTTGGTGGTCTTAATGTCGAAATGGTATCTAGTTGTGTAAGTCACGGATAAGTAATAGAGCAAATGCTTAACTACAGTTGAATCGCCTTATCAATACCACCCAAGGGACTGAAAAATGTGGTCTTAATAGGGGAGTGTAGGATATAATGTAATTAAGGATAAACAAAAATGGGCCTGTAAATTGGTGGTCTTAATAAAGAAATGGTCTTTTGCTGGAGGTGGTCTTAATTGGAGATTCTACTGCACTTCCATCTATATATTAGATACAGGTATTACTCTCTTCTGGTTCTTAAAAACATACAAAAAAAAAAAGAAAAAAACAAAAAAAATTATTAAGTCGATTACAAATACTCGATACAGACGTTGTCCTCTTTGTTTAATGTTTCATACACCATGTCCTAATAAGTACATCTACAAAGAACAATGTGCTTAAAACTGGCACCTTTGACTAACATGCTTTAATTCACTCATTTTGATTTGAATTGTAGTTTCGTTTGATTTCATCTATATTTGTTATTTTTGTCTGCAACCAGACTCCTTTGAATCATATTGTGTCGTCGAATATAAATATATATATATATATACATATACATATATATATATATATATATATATATATATATATATATATATATATATATATATATATATATATATATATATATATATGTAGGACTAAAGTATTTGTACCTCCTCAACATATTCTTCACCGATGACCCAATGTACATTGCAGGTGCCGCACAAAATCTATCACACAATGAAAGAGCTTCATCATAGCTCACCAGGTCATTTCGGAGCTTGTAACAAAAAGGGCCTTCTTCTGTCCAGTCTTTTGGGCATCCTGCAGAGAATATTACAAAGTATGACAGACAAAGTCTCTCTCTCTCTCTCTCTCTCTCTCTCTCTCTCTCTCTCTCTCTCTCTCTCTCTCTCTCTCTCTCTCTCTCTCTCTCTCTCTCTCTCTCTCTCTCTCTCTCTCTCTCTCTCTCTCTCTCTCTCTCTCTCTCTCTCTCTCTCTCTCTCTCTCTCTGATGACATTCATTTAAACATGTGTTTAAATCAGGGTGCTTCTTCATTTATTGTAGATCCTGTAATTAAATATAATTAATCCAGTTTATATATATCACCAAATATATCTAATCTTATTATTAAATCAACCCAATGATATGGTTAAATCCGGTACAATCAGATATATGTTAATGTGTGTTAAGCCAGATCCTCCACTCTAATCGGTGCCGAAATAGGCACGTAATTAATCATATTATTAAGTGTGTTTAATGGTGCGTTTAAATGAATTTATAGCAATGACAAATCTAAACAGACCTTTTCCGACACCTTGAAATTGAGTGCTTCTTCGTGGCGGCTAGGGTTAAGATTTGAAAGACAGAAGGGCAAAATGGACGGTTCTAGCGGCAAAATTAAACGTTTTCTCACTTTCAAACTCCAAGCAAAAAATACGCATGTAATGTGACTTTTTCACAGTTACAACGCATATTCCCGTTTTCACTCTTGCAAAAATCAATTATATAATGAAGAAATCTGCAACTATATGTAAAAATGCTAAACAAAGCTAGAAACGGCGTTCAAAATTCAACGACATTTTTCCAATTACATTCAGTATTATATATTCAATATGATTTAATCGGACCGGAAGTTACTTGATGATAAGATCAATAAATTGATTAACGGATCAAATACCTTCCGTTCGCATCTAATATGATTGAATATTTAGTTATCGGATTAATTTGATATCTTGCCAACTAGATTTTGCATTTTCATATTTAACAAATGGATGTCTATCAATCAAATAATTTTTAAACCAGTCCAAAGCCAAACCCCTAATTCCATAAAGATCAAATTGATCAAATAAGATGTATTGTGTCAAAAGGATTTGACAGATCTATGAAAACACCAAGTATGTGGTCACCCTGACCCATAGCGGCCGACACATGACCAATCAAATGCATTAAGGCAGAAGCTGTAGAATGATTTTCTCTGAATCCAATTCATTTTTTTGAAAAAGTAGTTAATACTAATGTTGCTCTGTAATTATTAATAATTAACGTATTTATGTACAGCAAAGTAACCTTTTTCAAACAGCAACATTTATGTATAACTGTGTAAAAGGAAAATATCCTGAAGCATGTTGAAATTTATTTGCTG
This sequence comes from Hermodice carunculata, assembly GCA_964020975.1. NCBI lineage: Eukaryota > Metazoa > Annelida > Polychaeta > Eunicida > Amphinomidae > Hermodice > Hermodice carunculata. The sequence goes on along the minus strand of OZ026626.1, from coordinate 77,171,344 downwards.
ACAACAGTGTCATCCATGACCATTTTAGCAGACAGCATCAAGATCTTCATGTCATTCGATGTCAAAACTACTGTTCAGCAATTTTGTATTAAATATCATATTGTACAAGTCTGGAACAAGGTCCCATCTCTGATGAAACATAAAGTTATTCGCTATCCAAAAACAGTTTAAGGTGTATATTCTTGATAAATAATTTTCACTTAGAATTTGACTTGTGATCTTTGAATTTTATGTGGCATATACGGGTTGAAATAGTTCCCAAAGGTGGGTGAGAATATTAATGTTACAAATTTGTTGAGATGTTAAGAGACTTGGTAAGGCTGTCTTGCAAGGAGGAACTCTCCATACTTGGTAACGAATTATAGACACTAAGCTACATCCAGGCGAAATGCTAAATTTTCTGAAACAGTATAAATATACCATAGCACAAGGTTAACTAGGATCAGTGTACCAAAGACACGGCCAAGTTTCGTTCTGCTGTTATGAAAGATGGCACAAGGGTATTGACTACTCAACAACAGCACATTGCGGATACTGTGGAAAAATAGATACCAGGAACTTGTACAAGAGGCAGGTCTTTCCAGTGACAGTTTCCTGATAACACCAGATATAATTTCTAGTTTGGTGAGCAAGCTTAAATGAGCTCGTCTCCGGATTATCAAGGCATAGGATCCGATCGTTTGCACATTTAGTAGATTTCTCACCCGGATCAATTGGCCAATAAGTATTCCGCTATAATTAGCCAAAGACGTTTACCTCATACTTTAAAAAACTGGAACTGCAATACTGATCTTAAAAGATGCACGACCCAAATACGTAAGGAAACTGTCGGTTTTTCTATGCTGTGTGATCAGAGTAATGCAGTTTCCCGTTATATCCAATAATTTGACAGAGCACATATTAAAGGCTGGGCGCTGGGCATGCTGGCGTTCAGCTTGGAAGCAATTTATACATTGTGTTACCTTCGGCAGATTTTGCCCAGTCTGTTCGGCTTCACTGGACCAGGCTTACGGACATCTACTGGTATATGGTTGGAATACTGTGAGCAGTGGAGATTTAACTTTAATCTTGTAAAAATCTTAATGTGTCATAGTGTGACCTACATTATTCAATAATGAACCTATATAGCTTGATGCGTTATCTTTGCAAGACAAACCAAGATATGATATGACGATGTCTATCTCCACCACATCAGATCGAACGTGAAACAAACATGTAAAATTTTTCACATGTTTCATATTTTGAAAATGGCGTAAACGAGGCTTTACGATCCCTGACAAGTTCTGCAACTTCTGCGTTTTGAATGCAATGACTTCCAAATATTTGGTTCTTAGAAAAACTATCCCTTATACGCAGACGGCCTTCTGATGGAGATGTTCCTCTTGTCAAGTTTCAAAAGAGTATATTTCAACTCTTTCAGTCCAAGCACGACTAAAGTCGAAGTAGTCTGAATCATTCAAAGGATACCAGTTTCGTATTCCTCGTAAAAAGACTTTTTAATCAAGTACGAGCATGCCTATAGCTCCAGAGAGAATATCCCAGTTCAACAGCTTATCTCGGTGCGCATTGGGCGCAATGGGTGCGTTACGTGTCGAGATAAGCTGTTGACTCGGTCCAAAATTTGGCATTGAAAGAGTTACACATCAGGTGAAAGACATGACCTAAACCGCACAATATATAGAAAATAAAAATCCTTAGTTTTACAAGATTTCATTTTCACTAAATTACATACACGCAAAAATAAATAAATAAATAATTAAACAAACAAACAAACAAATAGTCCGACAAATGAATGAATGAATAGATAAATAAATAAATAAATAAATAAATAAATGAATAAATAAATAAATAAATAAATAAATAAATAAATAAATAAATAAATAAATAAAACAAAATGAAATTTTGGAGGAATCTGTAGGCACTTTTAGTGCACATATTTGCTGTGGTCTGCATTATTATACATGCTCACAAAAATTCTTGACAAAAGATTTCTGTGGACCTCAGCATAATAAACATCTACCAACAAAATATTTCCAAGGACAGAAAAGCCTAACTTACCAAGCATATGCTGTCGGAATTTAGAGACGTGCGTTTCTCAATGGTTCTGATAGCCTTTTCAGATAATTTTACCAAAACCCACAACAATATCTTGTAAAGAACAGTAACGGCTCGCTATGTGTAAAATAAACCAAATGTGTCAATTTTCTTCATGTTACGTCTTTTTAAACTTTGCAAGCATTGGTATGATCTCATATATAGCCATCTGGGTATGTATTTTTTTTTTTTGGCCGACAAAAGCGCCGGCTTTGAGCCTTAAGCCCTGGGCACCAACTACACAGGCGAAAACGGGAAACGCACACACCCACCGCACCAGATCACCTCTCTCTATCAGTCTCTATGGTTGTCTTTCTCTCTAAAAGAACGGGGTGTAAGTACTTACCTTTTGCCCATTTTTCACAGGCATTTCCATATACAAGAACACCGAAACATGAAAGGACCAGCAAACCGAAGATGAAAGTTCCCTTCATTGTTTTCGTTAAGTTCAAATGAAAAGTATTGTGGCTTGGTCAGTTATTATGAATGTCCTTCGCTACACATACCCACAAGCGAACTATTATATACGATCGTCTGTATTCAACAAAATCAGACGAATCATAATTTGATGCTGGAGACTGCCGCTTTTTCTTTCCTTTTCATTGAAATATGTCAAACATCTGGTTGTTTCCATTTTTGTAGGAGACAAATAATAAATTCCAATTGCCCGGTCGATGCACAATCTCTTGCTTCAAAGGCGAGCAGCTGTTTCTAATTCAGAATCTGCCAGGTTTAAAATGAAAATAGAAATACATACATACCCACGCACACCAAAAACACCCCCAAACATTTCATTGTCTGTTTATTTTGTGTTTCAATGTTTTCATGAACCGATTAAAAATAAAATTGTGCGCCCATTTTACGTGTTTTAACGTCATTACGTTTGTTATATTAATGCTGGATGCACTTTGCCAACCATAATGGTAAGTCGATAAAAAGATCATTAAACAAACATAGACGCACTAAAAAAGACGGTCTTCTAGCCAACACACGGGACAAAGCAACTCGCGTGGCGAGGTTGCTCTACCAACAGTTCCAACTTTGTCCGCTAGGTGATATGAATACGGATATCTACTTTTGCTTAAGGACACTTAAGACACCAAAAACCTTTGCATGGCCGATTTTGAAATTTTAACTGTTTTTACCAGATGAATGTCCTTTCTATTAGTAGTCAAAATTTCGAGCTTTTAACTAAAGTAGAAATATGAGAAAAACGCCCCAAACCACAGAGGCATGTGGATATCGGAACGTCCGTGTGTCATTCTTTTGGTTTTCAGCCGCCAAACGGAACAATGCCACCCGTCAATCATACTTAACAGCCTGTCACGTGGCTGCTTTCGATTGGTGGTTTAGCTAGTGCCTATTATTACACGATCAGAAGAGTACTAGTAGGGCGTTTAAGCTTGTGGATTGGCATGTACACTATGGGACCATATTAAACATGAAATAATCATAGACTTCCAGCTAGGTGCCATTTTTGAAACTACATTTTTTTTTTTCAAATCTGACAATGGGCTGGGTTCAATATTCTGTGGTCCAAATAAAAGATCAATTTGCATTTTTCATTCTGTCAGATTCCCCATACCTAGACCGATGTAATTTTTTGATGAGCTATCAGTCCCTCACTACATAATTTTAATTTGATTTTGGGTTTTTTATTGAGTCCAAAAATGAGTTACCTGGACACTTCCGTAATTTTTTTTAACCTATTAGCGCAACACATGCTAATGATACTCGATATAGAAATGTTCCAAGTCACCCAGCACTATTTTATACTCTCCCAAGAAAAAAAAAAAAAAAAAAAAGAAAAAAAGAAAAAAAAAAAAAAAAAACACCACGGCGTCCGGTTCTATATTCCATCTTTTTTGGATTGCACACCTCAAGCTATTACAGAAATAAAAACAACAAAACACTGCTACTCTAGTCACTCCATGTATATGAAAAAACGCTCCTTTATTAGTCAATATTCTTAATTTTGTGATAATTTTGACTGTCATGTTTGTAACTATGTACAGCTGATAAGTATGCATAGAATTCTGATGATTTGTCATAGTTTAAGTCTGTTTTTCATTTCATATAATTTTAAGACTATTGGCTGCATCATGTTGCCACAGGTGGGCTCGATCTGTGTATCCTTAGCCGGGGTATAGGTAACCCGACTTGACATAATGGTAACCGTATATGTTCAATGAATTAATCTTAATTAAGTGTTACTTTGGTTGTTACCGATGAGTGCTTCCAACAAATGTATTTATGAGTCAAATAAAAAACGATCTGAATATGAATCTGTGCTAGACCCGAACATTACATCTAGTGCTGCCATGTACATGATCTAGTGGTCAACAGCAAAAACATCTTGGAAATGATATAAACCTTTACTGTTTTGATGTGAACAGTAATGAATAGATGGTAACCGATAAAGCGTTTAACAAGGAGTCCTCCCAGCCATGATGTCGCGGGAATAATCTTCTGCTTCAGATATACCCAAAGTTATTAGCTTGCGCCACTGGTATTAACTGCTTGTCTTATCAGATTAGTTCTAAATAAACACACGGGCATACATCAAAGGCTGCACTCGCCCCTGGCTATTGCCCCAAAGCCCGAATTAGAAACCAGTAAAGTTTTTGGCAAACTGAATCACTCACGATTATTTACAACTTGATATTAAAATGTATGCACCGTAATATCTGTGATATCTGTTCACGTTAGAGACATCTGGTTTTCGGGTCCACTCTTCTTAAATATACAAGTGAATCAAATTGTTCTAGATGTAAAGTCACTATCAATCAATTATGGACATGTACAACGTACTTGTTGAATTGGAATGTAAAAATATCCAACATTCTGATCCACATAGTCTCTCTTTACATGCACAAAAGTATGTTTTTTCCTCCTCTGTACATACATTTTGCATCATTTGCATGCTACAGTTCTCGAGATGATCTGTATATCAAATTGGTTATAGGTCTGCAACCACAATTGGGATCCTTTTCTGTTTTATGTTCGGAATACTCATTTATCCAATTCCTTCATATGTCCGTTGTCTATTTCGGGAATGGTTGAAACTCGAGAACATCAAAGGAAAAGTCATGTAGTTGCTTTCAACTTCTTGTTGTTGACTTCCCTTTTAACTGTAAACTTATTTGGTTAAAACGTATTTTATTACAAAAACAATTGGCTAAGAGGCAATGCCTATATAAAGGCCTCTTGCATATAAATAGACATACCGACAAGTAAATGGATAACATGTAGATAACGAATAGGTGACAACCAGGAAATCACGAACTGTGGTTAAAAAAAAAAAAAAAAGAAGGGGGCGGGGGTGGGTGGGTGGTAAGCCAGTCTGTAAGTATTATATTAATTGGTAACAAAAGGCATACAGGCCTATTGCATATGATGAATGTCAAACATCGAATCTTCCTGTTGCTTTGATGTAATGGTGGACAGCATTAAAACTTTCAGTATTCCTTGACCTTTTTTTTTTTTTTTTTGATGTTTAAAATAGCACTGATTTTATGTTGAATGAAACTAAAAGAGAAATTTTCGTATGTAGATCATTTCTTTGCAAAATTCATGTTACACTGGAAGAAAAAATGAAAGGCCTCCTCAGACGATTCTCCACAGGAAAAAATTGGAAATTCTACCAAGCCCATCTTGTATAGATCGCTATTTAACTGGATGCAGCCCATTCTCAATTTAGCATGGGTTATTCCGATTTTCCTATCACCAAAGTTAAATAGCTCATTACATTAAGGCTTTGTTTTATTCAATTTTTTCTTGAATTCATTCAAATGTTCGAAATTTTCAGTAGAATATAGAAGGAGTTTCCATTCTCTAACAGTAACCGGAGAGAAAGAATTGTAGAAAGTGTTTGTTCGAGCATAAAAGATGTAATGTCATATCATGATCTGATGTTGTATTTAGTTCGTTCTGAAGCTGTTTGTGGGATTATATTCTGCAGATATGCTCGAGTCAATGCATTCATTATTATGTACATGAGTATCAGTTTGTGCTTCCGTCTACGTTCAGCGAAGGTTTCCCACCTCGTTTCAGCGTACAGTTTAGAGGGACTTGTATGACTAAAAGCTCCTGTAACTACACTAGCCGCAGCCAGCTGAATAGTTTCAAGAAGATCTCGGTCCGATTGTGTGCATCCATCCCAGACCACACTAGCATATTCCATAGTAGGTTTAATGAAAGAAGAAAAGTGATTTGAAGGTACGTCTGTTTGTTCAAATTGTAAACATTTCAAAATACCTATCAATTTACGTGATTTTGTTACTATATGATTAACGTGGGCAGACCAGGAAAGATCTGAAGAAAGTAGGACTCCAAGGTGTTAATGTTGTTCGACTCTGTCAATAACTGCTTTTTCAAATACTAAAATGGGATGACCAACAGGATTTTTCTTCTTACTGACTAATAGTGCTTTATTTTTTGCAGGGTTAAATGGCACTAGTCACTTATTTGACCAGCCCGATACTAAAGCGAGGTCTGGTTTTAACATTGAATGCAATGAGAATACAAGGCAAGTGTTGATAAGAACAGATACTCGGTGTGCCAAATAAGCCTGACGCGTTTTCACATTGTTGAGCTTTGGACAGGGTCATTAACTTTGAGGTCAAGAGTGGTATCGTCGGCAAATAGTCTTATTTCAGATTGCACAATATTTGTCATATCATTAACATATAGGAGGAAAATAAGAGGACCTAATACTGAGCCTTTCGGGACACCTGCTTCAATAATTCCCCGCGGAGAAGCTTTGCCTTGGAAAAGAACACGTTGAAAGCGATCGTGAAGGTGACTGTCTACCAATTGAAGTACAGGACCCTTTATTCCTGCCTTCTTCATTCTGCATATTAAACCCGTCATAAAAATAAACTTATTTGATGGCTGTGCAACCACGCTTTCATTTTTTCATGTCTACTCATGACACCTTAAGATTAGCCCGTTGTCTTGTTGTGGGATGGCTGAAATTGGCAGTCGTCAGCAGGCAACTCATGCGATTGATTTTCTCGTCTTGTTATTGACTGCCTCTTCAGTCTTTTCAGGTCGTGTTGTACCTTTCTCTCAAAGAATCCACACTGAAATGCAAGACAAAAAATGCAAATCCGTTTGAACAGCACGTTGATTGGTCATACAAAGTATCGTTTTTTTGGTTTAGAGGAAAACTGTTACCTGATGCTATCATCTCCAACAAGGACGGACATTCAGAGTTGCTGGTCAGTGTGAGGTCTCTCTCTCTCTCTCTCTCTCTCTCTCTTTGTCTCTCTCTCTCTCTCTCTCTCTCTCTCTCTCTCTCTCTCTCTCTCTCTCTATCTCTCTCTCTATCTCTCTCTCTCTCTCTCTCTCTCTGTCTCTCTCTACTTTAATTTGTAGATAAAGTTTTCGAACACAGATGACTACATACTCATAAATATATAGAATCAGACTTGAATAATCATTTTACTATTTAGCTTTAAAATAATGGTGACGTCATTGATGCATTATTTATGTTAATCTCGTGATTGCAAGAGTATTGCTATTTTAAGGACATGGAAACAGAATACGGTTAAACTTTGAACATGGATTGTTGAATCGAGGAATCGGTTGCAACCAGCATAAAAAATCTCAATCTATTTATTAGAATACATATGCATATATATGTATTTGTATATGCAAAAAGATAAGTTATTGACTGATGTGTTCGTGACAAAGTTGTATGCAATGCACGTTATAACATATATATATATATATATATATATATATATATTTGTATATGTAAAAAGATACGTTATTGACTGATGTATTCGTGACATAGTTGTATGCAATGCACGTTACAACATATATATACTTTTATATGCAAAAAGATACGTTATTGACTTATGTATTGGTGACTAAGTTGTATGCAATGCACGTTACAGCGAGCAGTTATTTTCTTTAATTTTATTTATTTATTGTTCAACAACAAAATAAACTAAACATGCTGATACATTTATTGTTATATTTAGAAACCAAAAGATGTCATTTTTTTTTTAATTTCTGAGAACGCCAAATGGAAGTTCCATCTTATTCATCAAAGACTAGTCTGCCCAATGCTTTTCAATTTGCATAAATATACATATATTGTAAAAAAAGTACTTGACTATCTTTAGTTCACACATTACTCTTACGTTACGCTCAAATTCGGTAAAAATCTACGTACCTTTTTAAGTCCTACAAATATTATGATAACAAGCAAAACTCCACATCCAACACTGAGACCTATAATCCACATGGGGACAGGCTTAGCAGGTTTTCCTTTCAGATACAAAATCGTTGTAGCCTGCATACAAAATACACCAATGTGTATTAGAATATCCCCTTTAATGTCAAATTCAATGTGGGCGTTTTACCTTTGTACACCTTCTACTATTTTTGGCCATTTTCCACATAATGTGAAACAATAAGGATGCCCATAATAGTGTGAGGTTATTTTGCAAATAGTAGAATGTTTTGAAACGCCTTCAGAATTTTTTTTTTAAAAAAGGAGCAGCATTTCCAAGAAACTTTATCTTATGCAATATGAATTAGGGGTATTTTTCATTTCGGGCCGGTGTTCTGCTCCATCCACCTCTGCAATAATCATTTACCGCTTCAATGCATCGTGAAAAAAGTCTAGATCATAAAAATTCTACTTGTATTTTTGATGCAGGGTGGGGGTAGGGGTAGGGGTAGGGGTAGGGGTAGACGTTGGGTTAAGCAATCTTATTTTTTTTCATCCTAACTGTTGTGTGAACATGTTGAAATAGCTTAGTATTTAAACTGTTTATTGTTTTCAGAGAATTATTGTCGAAAACCGGTGGTTATACATTCATCTCAGATTTGCTTAATCTGTACTTGTTTTGCCCTTATGATGTGCTAAACACCCGCAGGCCACTGTGTAGTAGTGGTAGGAGGAACATTCAAACATTGTAAACACCACACACAGGCAGATACAAAATATCAGAGTTTACCCAAATCTGTGTTAATGATTCTGCCTGCGTAGCTAGAAAACCCCAAACAAAAAAAACAAAAAAAACCACAACAAATAAAAAAACAAAACAAAACCAAAACACACACACACCCCAAAAAAGCAACGACCCTCCCCCCCATTTTCAGAAAGTTATGTCTGTTAATGTATGGAAACGTCACATTTTATTCGTTGCAATCTAAATCTGGTGTTTTCTTAATGTTATTAGCAAAATGATCCATGAGAGTTCTTTTTTGTAATCTATGGTTTATAATTTACACACACTTCGCCCATGTTTAACTGAATAATTGTCGCCTCGTGGAGCCAGAAATGGATAGCATATTGATTTTCCCAGGGAATAACCAAAATCACCCATCATATGTAAAATGTACGTATAAATAGGCTTGTTTCCAACAACTGATTTTATACCTGTCGTCTGCATCAGAGTGAATGAAATTATTGTATTTGTGTCTTTTCGTATTGGTTATGTATGATATAAAAACTTACATAAAGCAATTTTAGTTCAACACAGTTACCATACATATCAATTTTGCACACTTCATTAAGCTAACCATCCTGATTCATTTTATCATATTATAGTCCAGTGATGCACCGACACAATACATATGCTGTTAAAGCCTACCTATTATATAATATATATATATATATATATATATATATATATATATATATATATATATATATATTAGAATCCCAATTAAGACCACCTCCACAAAGAGACCATTTCTATATTAAGACCATCAATTTTACCGACCCTTTTGTTTATCCTTACTAAAATATATCCTCATTAAGACCACTCCCATATTAAGACCACATTCTTAGTCCCTTAGGTGGTCTTAATAGGGAGATTCCACTGTATTATATATGTATTTATGAGTACCTTGTAAGTGTCTGTCCAATGTGTTACGTATAAACCTGTCGGTTTTTCGACTTTCAGCGTTGAAATCAGACGAACTGTGTTATTCTGCAAGAGAACCATGGAACATTTGGACGAATTTGTGTATGTTTCATTTACTTGAAGCTCAGTATATCTGAGGGCGAATTGATTCATTTACTTGAGTCAACAACCTGACTGGTTGACGGTTGAGCACATTGACTTCTACAACCCTAAGGAAACTCCTAGTCCTGAACCACGCGTTATTAATACTTCTTACCTAAAATCCTTACTCGAACTGTCTTCTAAGGAGGCCTAATCAGACAAAAACAAAAACAGAAGTCATAAAACTCGTCACTGTGGCTTTTTTCTATTAACAACGAATTTAGATAGACAACAGAATATGTTAACGCAAATTCTCTCTTGTCGTGACCAAGACAGCATCAGATGTTAAACCCCTTTCGATTGAATGGCCGTCAAATATATGACTTACATTCCGCTGACCATGTCGCAGTACAGACAATCGTGCCAGGAAAGTAGCCGTCACTACCACGGTGCCTTTGGCTTGCATCCACCCGACGTTACAGACGTATTTCAGGCACAAGGCCGTTGTACAATCCTACAACATGTGGTCATATTCAAGAAAAAGGGAGCATATGCGATTTCATAAGTTGACTTCCACAGTGCCAATCAGCACCAAAAAAAAAAAAAAAAAAAAAAAAAAGATGGCGCTCATCTTACCGATTGAAATTCCTCTCCAAAAAAATACCCTATTTTCGAGCACACGTGCTACCATTATTGCATTCGAAAGGAAACAAGAGTGGTCTTGGTGAACAACTTTCTTGGGGGAGCTTTGCGCTCGTCGTACCCAAGGCATGCCTATGGAAACTGCGCACTCCAATTGAGCACTGGAAAGATGAAGCTGAGACCAGTGGGGAGGCTTGCACTTAGAAATGATATGTAAAAGCTTGCTGCAGCTTCTATGTTCATATCGTCGAGTGGAGACCGCGTCACAATTTTTGGCAACTGTCGCGCAATTCAAACATTTTACATTTGTGATATCAAGTTGTATACAAAATTTTATCCCATCTTTATGTAGTTTCTAGGCGTCTGCTTGGTTAATAGCCATGAAATGCCTGCCGCACCTAATTGAAATTATGGTATTACCCACACGGGGTTGGTATTTCTGTAGTAATACCATGCGACACCTAGCGGCAAAAGTGAAAACGGCTCTGACAGGAGAACGCAGACGACAAAATGGCAGAACAGGCGCACATTATGATTGGGAAGATCTCTAGTAAGTTAGAAACTACATAAAATGGGAAAAATTCGTTACACACTGGTAGAATGGGTAATACAGTGATCATCTCCTACTCAGGGAACTGGTATTACCCTCGGCTGGCGCCTTGGGTAATGCCAGTTCCCTTCGTGGGAGATGCTCGATGTATTTCCCAGTCTACCAGTGTGTAACTATAGTCTATCAACCTTGCTGTACGGAAACGGATTTTGTGAATATTACAACAATGGATTATTACTTGCCGACATATCTAATGCATAACCTTTTTTCATCAATATACCCTACTTTTGAGGCATATGTGGTAGCTATATGCACTTTGTATTTCTTTTTAGCCGCATTTTGGGGGCATTTATGCGGTCGCAAGCAAAAGTTAGCGCAATCCATATCGTCCGAGAAATGATAAGTGCGCGTGCGCACATGTGATTAACAGATCCTTTTAAACTGCCGGCACCGTCCGTGAGAAGACCGCAAAAACGCTAAAATTGCTGGTTACAGTAATAAATACAAACCACACTGCAAACAAATTTCTTTGAAGAGTTAGGTAAACTGCTCAGATTTGGTTATGTATGAAATACATGGTCATTTTGCCCGCTGTTTACGAAATATTCGAAAAATTCCCTTCCGTAACTCAGGGTTGACAGACTATAATAGTCTACTTGAACATAGGCCCACCTGATGTTTATGTGCCAATCTGAACAACAAAACTGAATTACCAGTGGCTCTTGGCAGTGCTCAGAGCCGGGAACATATCCTTGTAAACTTTTGCCGCACTATTTTTGCGCCATAGTTCATTTCTTGTGAGAAGGCGTGTCGTGCATGCCACATAATGTCACACAAATTGTCAGTTTATCGGCACTGAGAGCCATCGTTTCCTTGTGTTTCGTCCACCTGTCAAGCTATCTTGTGATTTAAAGCCGCAAATGTAATGTTTTCCCCACATAGCTTCGCCTGGCAGACGGCGACTCCACGTTCGCAATTGCGGAGGAATTCGTTTCTGCAGTATAAAGTAGCGTAGGAGTCGGAAGAGAAGATATTATTTTCTTGAGAGACTAGCTATTTCTTAATGAGTATATCTCGTAAATAATCAACTGCACCAGCGATAAAAAAGTCGGAGTAAATCGAGCGCGCTGATGGACGTACCAGGTACATTACATTTGCTTCCGTGGTCCAATCGTGTCCCTTCGAGTTGTGATTTGTCCTTGTGGTATTGCCTTCATCCGACTCTGCACAATTTTGGGAGCCCTCTGAATTTTTAATCTTAAATCGAGAAATGTCGTAAGTCATTCATGGACATGATAATATATAACGCATCACAATTTTGTTAAAAAATCATTAGGTCATGCATATTTTAACCAATGTTTTATGAGTCATTCAGTGTTTGCAGTAAGAAGAATAAAAGCAAACTGTATCCAAGATTGAACGTACACAATTGTGACAGGTGTCAGCAGGAATCAATCAAATATCATCACCATTGCTTTATAGACAGACAACAGCCATTGCATTTGCAAATCAACTTCAAATTGGACAAATAGAGTGTTGGGATGAACTAGACAAAAATCTGTCTGACAGTTCACAAACCTGCGACACAGGGCAATTTGCGGTTAAACGCACGTTCTTTTTATTAGTTGATAATGTAGCAAAGACATTCACAGGATCGTGACTCTGATACGCTTATTACCAATGGACTGTGTCTTTTCAGTCGACAATATTATGAATATCTATATTAATAGCAATAATAACACACACACGCACACACACAAAATATGTATATATATATATTGTGTGTGTGTGTGTGTGTGTGTGTGTGTGTGTGTGTGTGTGTGGACATTATGTCAATTGAAGTGATGTGCAGAAAACCCACCGTCACTTGTATGTCCTTTAGGAAAGATTTCGGGAAATGCGGTCTCGTGTACGGAAGAAAAAGCTCAAGTCGCACAGGAGGCAAAGAACCCGGTCCAATGTTTGTGACGTCATACACATGTTTAAGATCGTAGATGTTGCCCTCTCGTGGGACCGTTCTATTGCCTATCTCTTTTATTTCCTGGTCACCATGCTTGTGGGAGAGTTCACGTGGCTGCGAAACTCTGTGAAATGATTAAGATAATGGAGTTAATACAAATCAGATAGTAACAATGATTACTTAATCCCCCGTCTCTGTGGATTAAAGGAATATAAATCATGCATGGAGTAGAATACAAGAGCACAAGAACCGGCAAGTAAATAAAATACATAAATAGGTAATTAACTGAATAAATAAATGAAAATAAATAAATGAATGAATAAATAAATAAATGAATTAATAAATGAAAATAAATGAATGAATAAATAAATAAATGAATAAATAAATAAATGACTAAAATAAATAAATAAATAAATAAATAAATAAACAAACAAATAAACAAATAAATAAATAAATAAATAAATAAATAAATAAATAAATAAATAAGCCGTCACTATTGACAAAAGATTTAGAATTCGTCTAGTGAACAATCAAGAAAATGGTAATATAGGCATCACTGCATAAAATACGATATTCAAGACACTGGATGCGCTTTATGGTTAAACCCGTTTAAACCTGATCAAATATAAATGATAACAAATTATTTTAGAGTGAATGGTTTCAACTGACAAAGACACAACTTACATGTTTGCTTTGATAGTTGCCACCATTTTTACAGGTAACATCACATGGCTTTCACTTTGTGACGTATCAGCCACGTGACTTGTTGTCTGGCTTCTTGTTGTTATATTTAGCGATTGTGTGACAGCAGTAAGTTTCGTTAGATGAAGAATGAGTTCAAAATGAACACTGCTATCTCGTAGTAGTGGATTGACTGTTTCACAAATCAGAGAAGGTTTGCCCCATGGTTGGACAGAGAAACGAACGTCGGGATCACAAGTAACAACACTGGATGGAGCAATTTTTCTCATTTCATGATATTCTATGGCAGGGGGAAGAAATATAAGAAGATTCACAAAGTAGGCTGCCTCCCCTCTGTTCTTTGCAGAGACCTCAAGCTTTATATCAGGAGATGCACCGAATATAATGTATGGTTTGCCAAGAAACAGTTTGGGTTTCATATCTATTGCTAGGTCTGACACACATTTGTTGTCATCACCACATTCTTTCTTGAAGTTAGCCTGCAAAAACAAACGAAGAATTATGTTTTTTGTACGTCGTAAATGCAACAAAAAGGAAGTTCAATTATTATATTTACTTACACATGAATTTCTATCAATATTAAGGGTAAAATTGTACTTGATATTTGATTACTTAATTCCAGATGATATACACCCTAGGCATGCGTGTGGCACCTCACATCGCCGCTATATGTTATTCGCATCGAATAATTTATTTGTATATCACAGACTCAGATGAGCTTAAGCTACGATTCTACTGTTTCAAAATCTATAAAATTATTTCGCCTTCAATGTAACAAAATTTTCGGCTTATTAACAGGGAATAAAAACGGAAGCATGAAACTTCCAAATTTAATTGGCCTTTCAAAAATAGTCAATGCGACGGGGACGTAAAATAAAAGGTGTAAAAGTTAAGCATGAACGTAAACACATCCCCACCCCCACCCCACCCCCACACACTACATGATTTAAGGTGGTCCAGATTGGGATATGCAGAGTTACCCACCTTAGCAACGACTGAAGTTATATTTTCCCTGTTTAGCAATGGGGACAATGGAGGAAAAGACGATTTCTGTGTCGCATTTACGGATATATTGATGTAACGTAACTCAACTTCCAAAGGATTCAGCTCGTCCTTTGCTTTAGTCTGTGAAACAAATTTAATATGTCAGCACCAACGAGTACAGAGGATTGTACTGTGTGAAGTGAAGTGATTAATGTTGTTTGACATAATAAACTTTGGCAACGATGATCATCACAAGGAATTAAATGTTATCGGCAGCGCAGGGCAAGTCTCGGCGGCAGACTGCTGCAAGGAACGGCGGCCGGAGGCGCCGCTGTCAAGAACCGCCAGACTCCGCCAACAGCCAATACGAGAAATGCATGTTAATTTCCCGCCACACAGCATGGGGATCAGAACTGTCAATCACGGCGGACACACGGTCATATCACTGTCGCAGATATGGCTTAAAACCCCCTTTTCACAAAAGTACTGTCTTGTTGAGAAATTCAAGTGTATAAATGCCAACGTCATATTCATTTAAAGCTTCTCAAAATTGATATAAGAATAAATTTCCATCTGCTTGTACTGAATGCTTTTATTAAAATTTTTTTACTAAGACCCCGCTAGTTGAGCTAGGAAACTAAAATGCATGCCTCGTATTGGCACTTGAGCGGTGGTCGGCGGGAGCCAGCGGCACCTGGCGGTAAACCTTTTGTGATTGCTTTCTCTCACCGACTGGCTTTCCATTGTTCGGGTTGCCACTTTCCCTGGGCCCACTGCCTTGAAGTAGAAGCAAAATGTAGTTTTACTTAATAGAAAGGAAAATGACCCAATACAGATTTAACCTGGACCTTGGAAACACATTAACTCATACGCAAAAACTAGCGATCAAAAATCATGGAGATAATTGGCAAATATGAAGTTGGTATGATGTTATTTGTAGCTTCTAAAGCATATAAACTAGAAAGCACCTGTCTTAAATGTATAGTTTTACTTAATATTGTCTTGTAGATCATATTTTAGCCAGGAGAACCTCAAATTATTTCAGCACATCTTCCAAATTTTGCCCCTATACTCTTAGTTAAATGATTGTGTACTTTTCAATAAATTTTACATTTATGCACTTGATAAACTGTTCGCTCAGTAGTTTAACCTTTAATGAATTCACACACTACTAATTGGGTAAGGCGGAGAACTTTTCAGCCAATCTTTGCGTATACATCTGACCAGTGTACCGAAGGTCTACATATAAAGTTACACAGTCGTGCATCATGGTAAGTTTTACCACAAAGACTTCCCTGTGGCGAAAACGTAGATGGATGTGGTGACAAGTGGCTTAAAATTCGGTGCCACACACACCGGCCACCTGGTGCTAAATTCTGTAGTTTCTCATCAATGTTGGGTATGCATTTTCTACACAGTAAAGTGTTAGACTACATCACACAAACATTAAGATATACCTCAAAATGGGCTGTACCCAGCTGTTGGTGAGACACCAAGACTCCCAGGTGATCGATAGAGCAGGTACTACTCATATGACACATTTCCCCAGCAAAATATCAGATGCACGGGAATGTTGAGGAGTTAACACTGCAGGGCAAGAGTATGTTTGGGATATATATATATATATATATATATATATATATATATATATATATATATATATATATATATATATATATGTAAGGCTATGATATACATGCCATATCCTTATATTTTAGACTGTTAAAAAATTTACTAATGCACGCAAAAAGGTTTTTGATTCAATAACTTAAATTTCTGCAGACTTTGATAATTTGGGAGAAGAAGAAAAACTTCTGTTTTTTTTTTATGAAAAGTCAAGATATTGAAACAATGTACATTACGAGTTTGTTTTTGGCTGCTTGCATGAAAATTGATGGACCGCTTTAATATTCATGAACCCTCTTTCTTTTTCGTTTTTTCTCTCCTTTTTTTGGTTCTTCGTGGCTTGATCCTCGATATCTTACATGAACTGTATGCTGTTTTTTTATCCCCTACTTTGTACCATATTACATTGAAAACCCATGGGAAATTGCCTATGTGATATTGTAGACCATACCCCATGGCTGGGACTACTTTTTACCATATTTGTAAAATCAGAGATACGGTTTTCCAAATATGGAAGGAGTCAATTCCATATTTGGTATATCCAAACTCGCCTTATGACATTGCCATAAATCACGGCCGAAAACCTGATGGTCCGTGGTATAAATTCCAGCCAATGGGTAAGAATAAACTTGATTCTGTAATGCAAACTGAGACCAAAAATGCAGGACTTATGATTGGCAGAAAAAGCAATCACTTTGTAAGACGCATGATGTGCAGTCGACTTTTAGATCCAAGTGTCCCGCCAACCATTATTCAATAGCTGCGCGGGCACAAAAATGCGCAGTCCGTGAACCATTATGCAACAGCAAGCCGAAATCAACAGCACGCCACGTGCAGCCTTCTCCAGGGAAATTATTACTCTTTTCACACTTGATGTAATCACTATATCTGAAACATGGCTGGATGACAGCTACCCTAATCAGCTTCTGCTGGTTAATAATTTCCATCCGCCCTTCCGCAGAGATCGCTCTACAGGCAGAGGTGGCGGGGTTATGTCATTCGTAAAATCATCACTTCCGTGCGTTAGACGCTTTGACCTTGAGAGCCACAACAGCGAATGCGAATGTATCTGGATAGAAATATCCACATTGCGTGGTAAAGTACTAATTGGAAATTTCTATCGGCCACCTGGCCAGTCTGCTGAAATACGCGATGCCTTCCTCGAATCACTGGCTACTTCTGTGGCGACAGTTGCCTGCTAAATATCCGTTCTTGGCGGTCTACTACTCCCAACATAGTGTGTCACTTTACACTCTGACAATACAGACAGTTTCTGAAATATCGTGATCAGAAAGACCTGCAGACCCATGCAGCCATATAATGCAGCCAGGGTAAAAACAGTGACCTTGAAAATAGGTCATGGTCACTGAATGTCTCACTCAGCCAAGCTTCTACCGAGATACTTGTACAGTACAAGTTTCACGCAGCAGCTCAATTTGTTCAAACGCCACTGGATCCACAAGGGTAACAGACGTCTTTGAGATATATGTGTTTTTCCACGTAAGTACGTACATAAATGGGAAAGCAAACCCAAGAATTGCAAGGCAGAGACAGCTATAGAATCCAATCCATATATCCTTATAGTCACTGGTGACTTCAATGATAGGTGTGAAGACTGGAACTCTGCACATTCCGAAAGTGAACTTGGTTTGTCACTTGTAAATCTGGTATCCCAACACAACCTTTCTCAAGTTATTGATGAGCCCACCAGACTAGACATAATTATCACCGATTCACCTGGTCTTGTCTCAGATAGCGGAATTCTTGCCCCCGTCTCTAACTCTGACCATTCTGTGGTATACTGCTCCTTTTCACTGTCTCATCACAAGGATACATCTTTCAGAAGGCCAGTATGGAACTACAAACAGGCCAATTTCCCTGATCTTCATGCTGCCCTCTCCGCCGCCCCGTGGGACACTGGCCACGATGTGTATGATACGGTTGATGATGTCGTGTCATACTGGTCTGATTTATTTTTATCAACTTCAAAAGATTTCATTCCTTTCAGTGAAATCACTATCCGGCCTGGAGATAAACCATGGATAACCTCTGTTATAAGGAAACGCATTCGTCAAAGAAACCGAGCATGGAAACGCTTCAAGAGAGTATCTCGTAGTCCACGTTCTTATACCTGTGACACTAATACGAAAATTGATAGATTTTACCAACTGTACAAAAAATGTCGCAATAGAGTCGTCAACTTAATAAGACAATCCATGCGCTCATATTTTCGCAAACTGAGCCTTCAACTCGACGACAAGGATATTAATCCTAAGCAGTGGTGGAGTCTCTCGAAGTCTGTTCTGGGATGCAAAGTTCATGAAGACATTCCTCCACTCATCGAAGATGAAAAAATTGTTTCCTGTGTCGCCGAAAAGTGCAATATTTTCAATGAATACTTTGCAAGCCACTGTAGAATTCCTTTCGATATTGACGCCCCATCCCTGCCCCAGTTTACCTTTCGAACTGAGTCACGCCTAAATTATATCAACTTTGATGAAGACAATGTAAGGAAAATCCTCTCCTCCCTTAGGCCCTCCTCTGCGTCTGGCCCTGATAACATAGGGAATAATTTACTTAAAAATACGGCTGATTCAATTTGTAAACCTCTCACTAAAATCTTCAATCTCCGCCTTTCCAATTTCCCTGACTCCTGGAAGAAAGCACATACATGCCCTGTGTTTAAGAAGGCCAACAAGCAGATTAAAAGTAATTCTCGCCCTGTATCGCTGCTGTGTAACGTCTCCAAAGTCTTTGAACGGTCGGTCTTCAATGCCCTTTATGAATACCTATTTGACAACAATCTACTCACACTCAAGAACTCTGGGTTCAAGGCAGACGATTCTACAATTAACCAACTAGTATATATTGTCCATAACATTTACTATGGCCTAGAACATTCCAAAGAAACGCGTATAGTTTTTCTTGATATTTCTAAGGCCTTCGTAAAAGTTTGGCATGCTGGCCTCCTTTTTAAACTGCGTCAGCTAGGTATCTGTGTTAACGTTGTTTCATGGATCGAAAGCTATCTGTCAAATCGATTTCAACGAATGGTCACTCATGGCCAAGCGTTCTCTTGGTTGCCTATTGAAGCTGGCATACCCCAGGGATCCATACTGGGTCCACTTCTTTTTTTAGTGTACATCAATGATCTTGTTGACGATCTTTCTTGTGATGTGAGGCTTTTCGCTGATGACACATGCTTGCGAGAAATTGTTCAAAATCCGACGGAATCTGCCCACCACTTAAATGGAAACCTTCTACATATCCAAAATTGGAGAAAATTATGGCGTGTCAGTTTCAAAGCCTTGAAATCTTTATCTGTTGTCTTCACTGCCAAAATCATTAAACCTGCCCATCCACCTGTTCATCTTGGTCCAACAGCTATACCTGAGGCCACGTCCCACACCCATTTAGGTATAACTCTTAGCAGTAATTTATCTTGGCATACTCACATAAGCCGTATCGTCAATAAAGCCAACCAGCGCATTGCTCTCCTTCACAGGTTTAAATTCAAACTTTCCCGAAAAACCCTGGTCAGGCTTTATTTCTCTATGGTTAGACCAATTCTGGAATATGGTTGTGTCCTCTTCGATAACTGTAGTCAAGGGCTGTCAGACCTACTCGAATCTATTTAGTATGACGCGGCAAAAATATGCACTGGTGCCCTAAGACACTTCTCATATCAAACTTTTACAAGAACTCTGATGGCCTACCCTCGCTAATCGTCGCAAATATTATAAATTAATCCTGTTCTACAAAATGACCCATGATCTTACTCCTCCTTATCTGACCAATCTCCTGCCACTTCCTAACTTTGGTCGTGCAACACGTCATTCCAGACTCATACGCACCATCCAGTGCAGGACTCTCCGCTTTGACAGCTCCCCTCTCCCTGATACCATCAAACTTTGGAACAACTTACCTATGGACATTAGAGATTCAATCTCGCTGCAAATCTTCAAATCAAAACTCAAGACAACCCTGCTGGCTGTGGACAGTGTCCCCGACCTTTTCTCCTATGGGCTTCATTTTTCTAATATTTGCCTAACCCAGCTACGGCTAGGCTTCTCCAGGCTTAACTTTGACCTCTAGAAAGTAAATATAGTTCCAAGTGCTACCTGCTCCTGCTCTTTCCCAACTGAAGACGTTACTCATTTCTTTCTTTTTTGTCCTAAATATGCCTCCCTTAGAAAGAAACTATTGGATAATACAATACCTCGTCTAGCTCATGGCGTTCACCCTGACCTGATTATCCACACAGCTAGCGAAAGACTGATTCATATATTCCTCTTTGGCAGCAAAGAACTACCTGATCTTCTCAACATACAGATATCTGATGCAGTAGAAAATTATGTAGTTGAAAGCAGGCGGTTTGTTTTCTAATCCCTTCCATAATCATGCAGTTTTTATTCTCTCCTCACGGTTAAGTCATTGTGACCTGTCACCTACTGACCAAATTATATAAGAAACACACTTCCTATGCTGTGTATCTAATGACGTATAGCTTTAAGTTATCTAAAAATATAATTAATTATATATACTTATGGATTTACTGGCATTAATTACGCCCAGCCTCTATTGTCAATAGTGAATAGCATGCCAAGTGTCAATACGTACATTTTATTCTCAATCTGAGCCTTTCAGTGTCCTATTGACTATTGATATTTGTATATGATGATATCACTATTTTCTCATGTATATTTGTATGGTAACATATAGTTTCTAATGTCTTGTGCGTTTTGTATATACATATTATTGTGCGTCTCTCCATATCTGGAGAACCCATTGTTATTAGTAATTTTTGTACTATAGGGTAATCCAGTAAAAATAGATATGTTTAAACTAAACATACCTTTCAAGAGAATATTTAGTAAAATGTCACTAGAGCACTGAACTATTAAAATCGGATTTACACCTGGAGCGAGTAAGTGACACACAGTAGATGGACCCTTTGCACAGTGAACTTGGGGCAGAACAAAAGGTAATGTTTCGTATCCTCAGTGGTATGAGAGCATGCACACGTTGAGGCTGGAAGGATATTGACATGATGTACATGGGCATTTAAAACAGAGAAGTTCAGACGTAGCTGCGTGTGGCATATGTTTAGGCAACGACTTCCATGTTTAAAGTATGTGGGCTTTTTGTCAACACTTAAGAGTAATAGATTTAATTAAGATTTGAACTGCGGCAGGGAATTGGTGAGACGAGCATCAACCGGGAGGTTATTCCATTATTTGATAGCAGATGGGAGAAATGAATCGCCGAAGCGATTGGCGGTGAATCTAATTTGGTGTAATTCAGTACGATTTCTCAAAAGGCATCCAGTAGTGAATGCAAAGTCACGAGGAACGAGATCGTGTAGGTATTGTGGAGTCAACCTATTGTACATTTTAAATAAAAGAATAAGTTTAAAGTATTTCCTCCGATTTGCCAGAGTTTGCCATTCAAGCTCTTTGAGAAGTAAGACACGTGGAGTGTATCTAGTTGCGCCAAGGCAGATCCTGGCTGCCTCATGCTGCACAGCTTCTATAGATTGTGACAGGTTTTCAGTGCAATTGTCAAACAGGACACACCCATATTCAAGGATAGGACCAATCATTATACTATACAACCGTATGAGTGTTTGGCGGGAGAGTTAATATTTGAGTCTGCGTAAAAGAGCAAGCCGTTGGCTGGCTTTATTAACAATGCGTGTTATATACTGGTGCCATGACAAATTGATTGAGAGAGTAACTCCAAGATGAGCATGTAGAGTGACCTCAGGTATCGGCGTGTTTCCAAGAAGTAGAGGAGGATGATCTGGCTTATGTCGTTTAGCTGAGAAGGTCATTGAGAGGGATTTTATGGCATTAAATGTCATACGCCAGAGCTTGCCCCAACGATGAATTTGTGTAAGATTATAATTAAGGCTTTCAGCTGTGGCCATTGGTTCGTGGACAATTTCAAGAATACTGGTATCATCTGGGAATAAACGGATGTCACAGGTGATGTTGACAGTGTTAATATGAACGAGGAAAAGTAGGGGACCAAGGATCGAACCTTGAGGCACTTTAGCCTCTATAGGGAGCCAATGTGAGGTCTGTCCTCCAATAGTAACACGATGAAGTCGGTTTCAGAGATAGCTTTCTAGAAATAGTAACACAGGATCTCCAAACCCCAATTGTTTCAGTTTAAAAAGTAGACCAGCATGCCACACTCTGTCAAAGGCCTTGGATATGTCCAGGAAAACCATACGGGCCTCATGGCCCAACTCAAGGCCACTGTAAATAGTATGAAGTATGCTAACAAGTTGATTAATGGTGGAATCGTTTTTCTTAAAGCCAGAGTTTTTAGCAGAAATTAATTGTTAGAGCTTAGATACTCATAGAAAACGTTATAAACTAGACGCTCAAGTACTTTAGAGACATTACAGAGGAGTGAAATAGGCCTATAATTTTCCTTTGACTGTTTGTTACTTTTCTTAAAAACGGGGCACACGTTAGACCTCTTCCAGAGATCTGGAAAATATGAGTTGGATAAGCAGAGATTGAACAGATCAGTGAGAGAACGTGAGATTGAGGGGGCACAGTATTTAAGAAGGGTGTTGCCTATACCGTCAGGACCACAAGCAGAACTGGTTTTCAGAGATTTTAAAATCTTTTCCACATTATTTACTTGCACTTGAAATATACAAAGGCGGGCCTCAGTTCGGAAGGCAAGGTCGGGTAAGGGCAAAGGATTGTCATCATGCGGAGTCTTACACTGATCAGCAAAATACTTGTTGAAGGTCACTGACTTCTCTATATCGGAAGAAATATTCCCTCCATCGTCAATAAGAGTTGGAATGTTTTGATAAAGTTTGTGACCGAGAATAGATTTGCTAAGGTTCCACCACCTTTTAGGGTTTATCGCTCTTGAGTCTTGTTCAGATCGGAGTTTGGTAAAGTAAAGACGAATGGAGTTTTTAATAGGGTTGACTGTAAAGTTACGTTTTCGTTTGAATGTATAACTGAAAGAGGCGTTCAATATTTCGAGTAGTGAGGAGCGTGTGAGGCCGAGGCTTTTGTGTCTGGCATTTTTATCTGTTCCACGCGCGATTGCGCTGTTTTATTAGCCTCTTGATACTACAGTTGGTCCAGAGCTTGTCCCTGGGTCGAATAGTGACCACGCGGAACGGAATAAAATATTTACATGTGTCAATAAATAGGTCTGACCAGTATGACACAGTGTCACTTATGGAGTCAAAAACTGTGAAACCAGTTTTTCAGGGAGCATGATGGAGTACATTGTTCAAGTTGACAAAATCAGCCCTCTTGAAGTTCCAGACAGAGCGTTTAAAGGGGCGATCCTTGTAATGATTCACAGAAAAAGAGCAAAAGACGAGAGAATGATCAGAAGAGGATATAGGAGGAAGTATGCCGGAGTTAAGGATATAACCAGGGGAGTCAGTTATCATGAGGTCTAGTAGGTTTACAGAGTACTCCGACACACGAGTAGGTTCGGATATGAGCTGATGCAGGTTGTTTTGAGCCAACAGAGCAAAGGGGCGCTGTCCGAGTTCACTGTCGGTGTGGAGAGAATCCCAACTTACACAGCGATCGTTAAAATGACCTGTTATTAGGAGTATTTTAGGGTTAAGTTCAATAGCAGACGAAATGGAGTGAGATAAATTGTCCAGAAATAGGTCTCTCTCTGCGGCAGATTGGCCTCGTAGACGATAAAAAACACCTAGGATCAGTTTACCAGAAGGGACAGTAATTTCAGCCCAAATACATTCACTACTGGGAGTTTCCAGCTCTGCACATCTTCTAACAGGTAGATTGTCTTTTACATAGAGGCAACCCCTCCCCCCAAACCAATTTCACGATCCTTGCGTAGCAGGGTTTGAAAGCCTTCAATTGCCAATGAAGCATGAGGGTAGGAAGTATCGAGCCATGTTTCAGATAAAGAAATGACTTCCAATTTTTCAGACTCCGCCAAAATACTTATTTCTTCAAGTTTACCATCAGATTTTAAGCTACGTACGTTAGCATGGCACACAGAAAACTTATTAAGAACAATATGAACGGGACCAGGATTTGGATGAATACTCGTGGAGAGCACCCTGAGTATAAGAACCGTCACATGCCTCAGACGGCATAGACATTCGGTAAGTAATACTGCGGCAAATACTATGAGGAAGGTAAAAGAGAGGATGAAACTATGATCGTGATATGAAAATGTCGACACGTTGGCAGACATGGACAGGAACATAAACCCATCTTTGTTGTTAAATAACCTTACCACAGCTCTATATTGATTTAAACAAATGCCCATTAGGGGGTATCACACTGGGGAATGTCCGTCGCTGAACACTGTGAGACACAACAGAAAATAAATGCATTCATGTTTACAAAAAACCCAATAAGTATATGACATTGTATGCTGGAGAATTTAGTATTCGAAACAGCAAGTAAAGTAACATAAACAAGAGCACGAGAGAGTGCAGAAAACAAAAAGTGTACAAATATGGCAACAAAAGAGAGCAAGATCATCACAAATGTAATGATGTACATATGAAAATGATTGTAAATCTGGATGTAAGTTAAATCGGAGTTTGACAAATATAACCTGTTGTTGTACCGAATATCATCTCTGTAAATGTATGAGGCATTCTGCTGAGTTTACATGAGGTATGGAGATGCAGAATGGCAAGAATGATGACGGCTACTATGATATGTTATGTTTGTTTGCTACTGTGTTGTTTCATGTTTTCATCAAAACGCCTCAACTGTATGTATATGTGAGGTACAGTGAAATATAGTTCATTCACATACCCGAAACACTGCAGTCCAGCTTGTAGAACTTGCAAAGTCCTTCTTTAGGTGTAAAACGTTTTCTCCGGAAAAATGTTGATTGGTCAACCAACTAATTCTGGACACCCTCTTACGCGTATCCAAGGTAACTTTATATTTCAAAGCTTGAACGTGAAAAAGATAAATTGTCCAGAAATAGGTCTCTCTCTGCGGCAGATTGGCCTCGTAGACGATAAAAAACACCTAGGATCAGTTTACCAGAAGGGACAGTAATTTCAGCCCAAATACATTCACTACTGGGAGTTTCCAGCTCTGCACATCTTCTAACAGGTAGATTGTCTTTTACATAGAGGCAACCCCTCCCCCCAAACCAATTTCACGATCCTTGCGTAGCAGGGTTTGAAAGCCTTCAATTGCCAATGAAGCATGAGGGTAGGAAGTATCGAGCCATGTTTCAGATAAAGAAATGACTTCCAATTTTTCAGACTCCGCCAAAATACTTATTTCTTCAAGTTTACCATCAGATTTTAAGCTACGTACGTTAGCATGGCACACAGAAAACTTATTAAGAACAATATGAACGGGACCAGGATTTGGATGAATACTCGTGGAGAGCACCCTGAGTATAAGAACCGTCACATGCCTCAGACGGCATAGACATTCGGTAAGTAATACTGCGGCAAATACTATGAGGAAGGTAAAAGAGAGGATGAAACTATGATCGTGATATGAAAATGTCGACACGTTGGCAGACATGGACAGGAACATAAACCCATCTTTGTTGTTAAATAACCTTACCACAGCTCTATATTGATTTAAACAAATGCCCATTAGGGGGTATCACACTGGGGAATGTCCGTCGCTGAACACTGTGAGACACAACAGAAAATAAATGCATTCATGTTTACAAAAAACCCAATAAGTATATGACATTGTATGCTGGAGAATTTAGTATTCGAAACAGCAAGTAAAGTAACATAAACAAGAGCACGAGAGAGTGCAGAAAACAAAAAGTGTACAAATATGGCAACAAAAGAGAGCAAGATCATCACAAATGTAATGATGTACATATGAAAATGATTGTAAATCTGGATGTAAGTTAAATCGGAGTTTGACAAATATAACCTGTTGTTGTACCGAATATCATCTCTGTAAATGTATGAGGCATTCTGCTGAGTTTACATGAGGTATGGAGATGCAGAATGGCAAGAATGATGACGGCTACTATGATATGTTATGTTTGTTTGCTACTGTGTTGTTTCATGTTTTCATCAAAACGCCTCAACTGTATGTATATGTGAGGTACAGTGAAATATAGTTCATTCACATACCCGAAACACTGCAGTCCAGCTTGTAGAACTTGCAAAGTCCTTCTTTAGGTGTAAAACGTTTTCTCCGGAAAAATGTTGATTGGTCAACCAACTAATTCTGGACACCCTCTTACGCGTATCCAAGGTAACTTTATATTTCAAAGCTTGAACGTGAAAAAGAAAACAATTTCTTTACATGGAGTAAAATTATCTGAACTTTTGCGTTACGATCAATTTTAGCCCCACGAGAAAGAAAGACAGTCGGCGAAGAAATTTGAATTACTCGCCTATAATAAACTCAATGACCAAATATAACAAAATATGTTCAAATAGAATGATTTATTGTTTTATCGTTATCTAAAATGTTGCTGATATTAGATAATGAATAACAAAGACGTCATAACCATAGAGCGATTTCAACCAGGCTTATTGATTTAAATATGCTGGTACTTTCATTTGTTCAGAATAGTATTATTAATTCAATGCTCGATGCACAGGGGGCAATTATGTTGTATATTTTCGCTTGCTTGATAAACAACACAAGCTTATCTATGCTTCCGCTTAATGGATAATAATTTGCACAGTACATGTATATCATCGTCATCATCACTGGACTCATAAATGGGGGGGGGGGGGGGGGGGCTGTACATGTACAATGAAATAATATAACACTGAGCAACTTTTCCGACACAGTTACAGATAAATATATCTGAGCATTAAAAATGTTAATCTACATAGCATTAGTTAAAATACTTTAACCACCAAGCAAAAAGTAATGTAACGATATGGCTCTAACAAAATGAAATCTGTTCCTGTCAATATTGTAAGGTTACACTAGGCGATTTTTGGCAGCGTTTGGAAACTTTGGCGGTGGTGGGAGGGGGATGGGGGCGTACAGGGGTGGTGTCCGGCCACCGACGGTGGTCGGCGCCACCGCCGCACATATTCTCACCTGCTGTGGAGTCTCAGTGGTAATCGGTGGCCATACTGCCTATCTGTCTATCTATCTCGTGGCACCTGACATTTAAGGCCGCCCCTGATACCAGACAAAAGTAACTGCATGTACATGTAACAATAACAAACCAAAAAAAAAAAAAAAAGGGCGGGCGGCGCCTTTCATCCTTCATTTTTTCCAGAGTTTGCCTGAGATTGAGATCCAGGTAATTAATTTTAGCAGGTGTATTGTGAATATTAAATGACATTTAATAATAATAATAATGATAATAATAATAATAATAATAATAATAATAATAATAATAATAATAATAATAATAATAATAATAATAATAATAATAATATATATATATATATATTGACTTTTATTGTCACTGACCCTGGGCCCATGAGTGCATACATTTGTTTACTAAGTGCATATATTTGTTCTCTTATCTAACAACTGAAAGAAACAGGTGCTCCCTGGCCTGATTTGAGTTTGTCTGTGGCAGAAGGCGGCGATAGGGAGTATCGCTGCTGACCGCTGCCCATTCCTGTTGAGACTTCGCAGCTGGTGAGAATATGTACGGTGCTGTGCGGCCAATGGGGACGATCGAAGCCATCCACCGCCCATCTCCGCCCACCGCCGCCAAAGTGTCCAAATGCCGCCGAAAAAATCTCTCAGTGTTATGAACATCATAAAGACATGAAATGTTTACCAATAGCAGCAGGGGCTGATGTATCCCTGTATGAACAAGTCATTGTGATGTTTACGCAAGTCTTTGTGTTCTGGTCGCACGTTTTGATTCCCTGGTCTATCACTGGGGGTTGTATTTCCAGCTTGCATTCAGGATTAACCAGAACACGGGTCCTCAAAACTACAGCTTGGTCAGACAGATAGGCTCCAACTGCTACATCTATCGTGGCAATAATAATAAAAACACACTTCTTTGATGATATCATGTAACATATAAAACTACATAAGACGTCCTTTTGGCTGCACATTAATGACGTCAAACCCCCTCACCCCGTGTCTAAAAAAGGTCGGGCATTTCCGTGGGATCTAAAAATAGAAAAAGGCACGACAGCCCCACATTCCACAGAACTGATGCAGGAACTAAAATTATAACCCCTACATTCCATAGAGAATTATGATGTAACTAAAAATTGAAGCCCCACATTACATAGAGGGTTAGGACAAAGCACCTGTCAAAAATTATGGGTTCACATTCCACGGAGAATTAGCACATAACACCCCCCCCCCCCAAAAAAAAAATTATGCGTTCACATTCTACGGAGGATTAGCACATAACACCCCTCAAAAATTATAGCCTCCTATTGCACAGAGGATCAGGATAAACACCCTCGTGAAATAGTGGCCCCACATGTTGTTCATCAGGACTTCCCAATCAGTTGAAACATTGGGCCATGTGCCTCAGGAGTGGACTCACACATACCATGTGCATATTTAAAATATCACCAAAATAAGAGACAAAATATGTGTTGAGAATTTTTCTTTTTTTTGCCTGTTCAGAATATAAGGTACATGATAATAGACTCGAACAAAAATACTATGACACTGATCCATCTTACGATTGGGCAAATTTGAATATTTCTTTTGCAAATAATAGTTCAGAAACACAGATAAAACATTACAGACGCAATAGGTGTATTATTTTCGATTTCTTGCACAAAACAAGATCACACTAAGTATTTTTGAGCGCCAAATAAGAAATATAATTAAATCTTCAGGTGATGCGCAAAATGTTGGAAATCTGCTGTTCAGACTGCTTTAATTTCGTGCACTCAAATGACGTGGAATCAACGTTACTCTGAAGTCGCTTCCTTTTGTAGGGTTAATTTGAACCTGAACTGCACAGTGATAGGAAAATGCAGAGTTGCCAGAAAAGTCTCTGTTTTATAAACCTACAGGATGTACGGATACATTAAGTCACCATGATATACAAAGGATGTCAATACCGGGATAAGTGTTTCCATCAATATCTTTTTTCCTTGACAATGCACAGCCAAAGCCTCTCAGGTTCCTATTGAGTGATGAAGCTGCTATCCTCTGAGAGTACTGTCTGCGGAGTCCAGTGACGTCATTGCCGTGATACAGATAAACCGTGCCAGTATGGTGGTCTTCATGGGGTGCTCCTATCAATATATCTGTATGGGGGGTTTTACAGAAAGGAGTATATATCTACACACATACATACATACATACATACATACATACATACATACATACATATTCAGTTTCAGTCATTAGAGAACGCACCCATTCGTTCAAAATTGTGTATAATGATTGTAAAATACCCATCTATTTATTTTAAATACTCATTAGAACATTAATATCAGTTAAGATCATATTGTTGAAATTTTGAGACGGTTGATTGTATGGCATAAAGAATATCTTTGTTCATCTTAAGAAACTGTATACTCCGGTCATGTTAGCATCAACCAGTCAGAAGCATAAGCATGCACACATTTTCTGAAGTTTTTGTAATGTTAATGGGATATCACGATTCCTTTCTTTTGGTTTCCATGATAAACCTGAGTTATGGTACCACTCTTTTAGAACTGGGGACTTCTTTTGGGAGCAAAGCTGTTGGTTGGTTGGCTGATCAGTTGGCTACCTAATGAGCCAGGTAGATAGGTAACTGCCCACCCAGTCAGTCGGTCGGTCGGTCGGTCAGTCAGTGAAAATAATTTCCCATCAGTCATACGTTCCAGTGCTCGAAGGGGAGCGTGACTCGGTATTCATGTGGTTAATTAATAGTGCGCACATATTTGTATATATCCACCTACCAGGAAAACCATCTCGGTTCAGGTCTCCTGCAACTGTTACGGCGGAGCCAAATCTTGCTTCAGCTACATTACCTCCCCAGACTTTCATCTTTTGTTGAAATGATCCCTGAAAAAAAAAAAAAAGAAAATTGGCAGAATACATTAAAACCATTGGCAGTAAATCTTTAGATGTATCGTGCGTTTTTATATTTTATTTAGTTAAACTACTTCATATGCACAGAAAATAAGCAAGGTTTATTTTAAAATCAACAGGGAAACAAGCTAACTTATTTAAACAAACATAAATATAAAAAAACATAATACTAGTATATAGAAAAAAATGTATGAACACCTTGGAAACAAAATATTGTTTATCAGTCCTTTACATGGTGTGAAATATTTTGGCCAATCATTTTTAAAGAATAATATTCAAGGCTTATATATAAAAAATCAGGACTTGGTCTAAATATATAACAAACGAGATAAAAGTACGATATAAATATTGGGGGAAACCTTCAGAAAAAATGATAGAGGATATGGGAAAGGAAAGAACGACGGAAGAAAGAAAGAGTGAAGAGAGAAAGAAAGAGCGAAAAAAGAAAAAGAAAGAAAGGAAGAAAGAAAGAAAGAAAGAAATAAAGAAAGAAAAGCTACCTTGCCGTCACTGACAAAGACATACGCAAGTCCTTGATCCATGACGTTTTTGGTGTACATGGGTGCTCCTACTACTAAGTCATCAATCCCATCAGCATTCAGGTCCACAGAACATAGAGACGATCCAAAGTAACTCCCCATCTTCAAAGTAAGTCCCGTTATCGTACGGACCATATTATTTCGGAAATCTATGCATGATATCTTAAATATGCGGAAGGTGGGAAAAACTTGGAATATGTAATTCCAATGATACATGGAGGACTACTGTAATATTTTAGAATAACATCATGAAAATGTAAAAACTATCAAGATATTTGGATTGTTTAAAAATGTACCGTGGTATAAATGTAATATATGCGGATGTATTCAGCGTGGCGTGGTTGATATGTAAGACAAATATACATATATACATTTACTTTATCTCATACAGTAACGAGAACGTTTAACAAAAAAGCATGCTCGTGTCTGCCCACAGATTCCATTTTATTTTAAGTGCTAATATATTTATTGACAAATTGGCCAATATCCAAATCTCTGCAAACGTTCGTTACATCTAACATGTCGGAATCATAGTGGAAGTTATAAGCAGCTGTGGTTGAAACTCTCGATTACGTCATTATATACACAAATGTTAATGGTAAAGAATGATCCAACAAAAAACAATACATACCTGGTCACCTGCTAATTCGTATAGTACCTTGAATGCGTCGTCAAACACCACTACCTGGTTGAAATGAAGTGAAGTGCAGTTTACCATAAAAAATTCAGGCCGTTATATGCTTAATATATAATACGATCCGTGTTAACAAAACATATATGGACTCGAAAGATAGACCATTCGTAATACAACGTGCACAGCTTACAGAATCAGAGATGTAATTCATATAAATAAATAAATAAATAAATAAATAAATAAATAAATAAATAAATAAATAAATAAATAAATATATATATACTCATAATGGGGCGCTTGTTAGGGTAACAAAGGTATGTGTTACGGCTATTACGTCTGGTTTATCACATAGTACCGCATCACATTTCTCGAAAAATAGACTGATTTATCCGCGCGAGGCAGCGTTGGGTGGTTATGCTTTGCTACGTATTTCTGGTCTCGTTTTTGTTTAAAAACTATCGTTTGTTGTTTCCTCAAACAGAATATTCCATAGAAACATTATGGAATAAATTATGGCATAAATGCAAACCGTCATTGGCGGCGTGTTTCTGGTTGGGACTCAATGATTCTGCACAAGGAAACCACTCGCCTCTTTGTGGCTCGTGGTTTCCTGCTCAGAATCATTTCATCCCAACCAGAAACACCGCTCATGGCAGTACACACACACACACACACACACACACACACACATACACACACAAATATATATATATATATATATATATATATATATATATATATATATATATATATATATATATATAGCTGCATGCTTGTGTGGGGAAGCGGGGTGTTACTAATATTTTGGAAATAAAGTATTCTTAGTGCAGACGGATTGAAATTTATTCTTGAACCCAATTTAGGACGCACTAAATGAATATAACTTTGGTATTTCTAAACTTAAACTTTTCTAAAAGACAGTTATTTTGTGAGAACGGCGTATCTAACCCTGTCCCTCACAGGAAGGAGAGTAGAGGGAGTCTCTGTAGCCTCCTTGGTGACAGTGATATGCCCGTTGTTCTCCGTGACTGGCAGGCGTGAGCCCCGTCCTTTTTGGCGGGAAATTAATAAGCATGTCTCGTATTCCTAGGTGTGAATCGCTCAGTCTGTGCATTTGTCTGAATAGCACGTCCCTGGTCCAATGGACCACTACAAGCCCCAAACATTGTACCACTGATGTGGTCAAACCCGTGTACGTCACGTGTTTTAGCAAATTTCACGCTCGTGAAGCATTAAGGCCGGTCAATCAGAGCTGTTCTTGCGCTTTTAATAGCCTTTCGTGGGAATATCCCACAAGAAGATATCAGTCACTTGCCCTGTTTTGGTGACCATGGCTTGCCTGTGGTAGTTAATTTTGTGAAAAGGGAATGACACTTACTTTGCCAGTATTCATGCGCCTGGGTGCTCCAACAACAACAAGCGTCCCTTTTGACTCGACGAACTTTCCCCCTGTGACCGAGTATCCTTTCATGAAGTAAATGATCACAAATTTATTTGGTGCAACGTTGTGTGGTACCAGCGTTGATTGCTTGATTGATCGATTGATAACCTTTATTTAACCAGAACAGCCATACATCAACTAAAAGTTGCTTTAGAGATGAGCCTTCCATTCACACTTTACATCACTGATACATAATTAGATAAATAGATTAAAATAGAGTAGGTGAGCGCTAAAATGAAAGGGTCTATACATGCTGGTGATAAAAATAAATATCCAGAAATTGAAAACGAAAGAATGACATTTAAAGATGGCTACCTCAAAATAGAGAAAATTGAGAGATTTGTAACAAGTCCCTTTAAATAATAATAAATGTCAGGATTCTGACGCAAGTTTGAATGTCTGGGTGCCCGGCGTAATTAGAGCAACGCCTAAGTTATGATGATTGGAATAGGGATCTAGTCGCAATGGACGGTCTACAGGTGTGCGGGATTTGTCAGACCTGTTTGCCTATGTGTGTGACTTTGAGAAAGTAAGATATCTATTTTTGAAAACTGAGAACTTGGGAGGACTTCTCGTTTGCTGAGGAAGACTGTTCCAGAGAGTTTTTCTCGAGAAAAATGTGTGGAGGGAGGTTGATTTTGATTACTGGCCACACAGGTTATCCGCGTGCTTGGTGTTGTTACTATATACGTCAGAAGCAGTGGTAAACGTATTTGATAAATTTGACGGAGTAAGGTTGTTGACACACCCGTGGAATATTGTGACTGTATGAACTTCTTGTCTTTCAGGCAGTCTCGGATATAAGGGAGGACACCCAATCACTGAGTGGTTCTATAACAAAGTTTGTCTGTGTGAACATCCCATGTTCATTTTGGCCCATCCAAAGGGCCGAATAAAAGGAAGGCTCTCGACTTTGCGGATCACACCAAATGTGTCATTCGTGGTTACATTTAACTTCGCATTTTTGTTTTGCTTTTGCCTCATATTCAGAATCATACGTTTTGTTTTGGATATGTGAGGCGTCGCTTGCTTTGTGCAAGCGAGCTTTTGATAGTTCGTTGCTTAGAACCTGCTCTATTTTATTGAGGTCCTTGCGACTGAAAAGAAACCAGTGGCATCGGGGTACAAGACTACTTTCACTTGCTGGAGGCAAGAAGCATATCATTTATATATTTAGATAACATATACGATAAATTTTTATTGCATATATCATGCAAATAAATAAATAAATAAATGAATAAATAAATAAATAAATAAATAAATAAATAAATGAATGAATGAATGAATGAATTAGTGAATGAATAAATAGATAGATAAATAAATAAATAAATAAATAAATAAATAAATAAATAAATAAATAAATAAATAAATAAATAAATAAATAAATGATCTACTCCTATCGTACCATGTGTACTGTAACAGACAGACTAAGACATTTGACCAAGTCAGCAAATTGTTTAAAATCTCTGCCACTGGGTCCCTGCCTGGCCCTACTTACGAAAGAGATTAAAAATATAGCTTATAAATTTGAATTAAATTTAGTTAAACTTTAAAAACTACACACATAAAGAAAAACTAAAAACTTTAGGTGTCACTTCCATCCCAGCTCTACAACATCACAGCTTCTAGGTTCACAGAAAACATATTTAATTCAAGCGTTTCTTTTATTCAATTATGATTTGAAAAGAACCTACCGAAGTATTCATCCGTCAGCTTGGGATAAGATTTTGCAGGTTTCCTGGCGTGTGAATCAACAAGAAATCCACCTTGTTGAATCAAAAGCAAAATGCATGTATGTTGAGTTACTCTATACCTGATAGATCAATCCACAATGACAAACTTAACCAGTCGTCTTTTGTTTTCTTCAAGCCTTTATCTTACCTTTTAATGAGTAAGAATTCCACAATATCTTACCGTCATAAACATGTACGTATGTATGTATGTATGTACATACATACATGCATACACACACACATACATACATACATACATACATACATACATACATACACACATAATGTACATACATACATATACATACATACATACGTACATACATACATACATACATACATACATACACACATACATACAAACATAATGTACATACATACATACACACATACATACATACATACACACATATACATACATACACACATACATACATACATACATAATACATACATGGGTGGAGGGGGCTGCGGTAAGTTTTTCAAACACAGTTCTGCACAAAGTTGCCACAAGAGGGCGTTTTGTTATGGCTGCATGTAAATGAACACCCCATGGAAGTAACATGCAAAACAGTAAGGAGGATTTTTATCTTAATTTCATACAATGTATAAATTACGTAAATAATGGGTAAGTGGATAGAATTAACCACAAACAATGGTGATATGAAACTGTAATTGTAACTTTCTGTTAATCTTGCACATATTTTGAAACTCACCAAATCGATCATCAATGCCAGGAGCTCCCATAAGCAGCTTTCCACTCTGGCAATAAACAAAAGGTAGGCGGCAACGTGATATGAACAAACATATATATGCTGCACCCGTGACAAAATGTATAGTAAAGATACACGCACTACAAGTCAACAGTCATCGTATTTTTATTGTATTGATATTCAAAGCAGATCTGGCACCTACCCCATACCCTCTGTTTTGTTAACTGGTTGCATTTTTCTAGTGGGTGTATGGAAGAAAGAAGGCTTGCAGCAAAGTGTGGTGCACAGACCCAGAATAATTTTCAGTTCAAGTGATCGTCACCATAAAATTACGGTACGAACAACGTTACTGAAGTGCAATTACGTACTAAAATAGTCACGTGGGGACAGAAAAGGTTAAAATCATGTGTACTGTATATCTTTATTATACTGAGATATATGCCTCTGCATGAACATTACCAGAATTTTTGTGAAGTGCTTTCATATATTCACCTGCATATATTTCAGAGAAAATCCCGCGAGAGCTCCGGTTATCGATTCTCCGGTATTAAACGGCGGCTTTCGATCCACGTTGCCAAAATCCTCGTTCATATGATAACACATTCCATTTGCTGGAAGTTTTGTGTTATACTTTTTATCTGCCCAAAGATGACCGCATATCTATGAAATAAATAGACACACATAAAAATCAGCATTGTACCTACCGAACCGTACAAGAGGAATAATTCGACCGACGCATAGTTTCCCAGAAGCAGAGCTGCCAAGTCCACCGGTCTAGCTGGAGATCTCTCGTTTGTCCAGTGATATAATTTACCTAAATTTGTCCATCTCCTTTGCATTTTGCCTGCCTCTAATATTATCCAACAATATGATTCCCGTTTTACATAATATTTTTTTGTATCGAGCTCTTGTTTTGCATTCTGGGCACCTAAGCACATCTGAAGACGCTTGGTAATTTTAATAATTTGGGCTGCTGTCTGATTAGGTTCCTTCAATATTTCACGTCAAACTGTTTAATGAAACGGCAACCGCCAACTTTCAAAGTTGAAGACAACGCACGTGGCATTTCTAATTATCAGTTGTCTATCGCTGTAGACGAAAGATGTGCCTGCATTATTTGTGAAACAATAGAATTTTTAAAAAGTGAGGGAGAAATAGTTAAATCAACGCAGTATAAACTTTGCATTTGCCAAGTCCATCTCACGAGGTAGTGACATAAGGAGAGTAAGATTGAATATCAATGATGTTTGCTAAATCAAACATTGAGAGTAAAAAATACAATTTGGTAAGATAAAATGAAAGATCATTGAAATAGGAATGCCCTCTTGATCGTTTTACGAAGAGAAAACAAATAAGTAAACGAACAAACAAACAAGCGAAACAAAGCGAAAAAATTAACTAAACACAGACAATTTTTGTGTTTTAAGAGACCACTGTCGTGAATAATATCGTGACCATGATTTTTTTTTTATATCTAAAAATGTTAACATTGTGTTTATATGAGTACGTTTTGCTTAACGGATCTGCAAAGGAGACACGTTTTTCGTGGGCCTTTTGGTCTATTCAAGTATGGAAAAAAAATGACGGCGTATATCCTTCGGTGAGAAAGGAGCTAATACTTACCGTTATCCTCTTCTCTTTTCCAGTATCCTGATTATCCATTGACACGCCCAACCATTGCCCGTCTTTCTGATCATACATAAGTATATTCCCGGAACCATCATATTTTCTTTCATTTCCTGTCAATATACAATTTATTTAGATAAGGATAATAGACGGTTATTTGGGGATAATATACATGGACTTCAGTATTAACTTTTTATGCACTGTAACCATTATTCAATATGTTTTCTGCTTATTCCATAAAACAACGTGAAACTGGATGTGTCATGTTATATGTCTGTTGAATAAAATGGCGTAAAATCAAGGACAAAAAAAGTACTTCATTCACGAAATTCTTACACGAAATAGTGTGACAAGGAATATATGCTGAATTCAATACATTATAGTCCAGAGGCTAAGGGGTGTCTATGAGACCGGAGCCTACACGGCCTCTCCTAAAGCTGACTTGTATATATATTTTGAAAGAAAAGTAGATGGTGGTTGTAAAAGTAGCGGGGGATCTAAAAAAATCAAATTGCAAACAATGAAAAATTAGGGCTCAAAGTTCAGAAAACACGATTTTTTCAAAAAACGACGTCATTTCACACACTGTAAAATAAATTTATCACGATGGATCCGATTTTATCAAATTCAGTATACATAACAAAATTAATCAATGTTGTTTTCTGTGATGTTTTCACTGACCTATAATGGGGTCAAGGTCATTAAAATGAAGCCAATATGGCTGACTTGCATTATAAATCGAAATGCATGCGTTTAATTTTAGCTTGGAACCTTGCAAAGATGTTTGGATGGAATACAAATTGACTTTTTTGATACCTGGGAATGTTTTCTGATATATATGCAGCTTTTACCAATTTATATAACGCTTACGAGTTTTTAAAACGCGACTAAAATGTTATTGAGCTTGTGCACTTTCATACCATTTCGAAAAATGTTGATGAAAATGTGTGAAGCAGCAGTTTTGAAGCAGCAGTTTTTTTTTTGAGTCATAAAATGAATATTAGTATTGACAATAACAAATTTGTAGTACTGGATATCTGATTCAAAGTGAAAATAAAAAACAAGGTCAAGGTCATACATGATAAAGTGCAGAAGTTATGCCATAGTTTTGGATTAAAAAATAATGAAAATATATTATGTAGTATTCGACAATATACAATCCTATATGTTTGTGCATAAAAAGAATTGAGCAATCGTATTGAAAGAATATTTCCCTATTCAAAAACAACACTTTTAATCTGATAAGATCGAAGGCTTGTTTTTAGACATGAAAAACCTATACATGTTATAATGACAAGCAATTCATCAAGAGCAGTTTCATGGTTTAAAAGCTAAGCACCAAATCGAAAACCAGCAACCGACAGGCAGCTTTGTTCTGAAAGAATACGAGTTATAAAGTTGTAAAAAATCAATGTAGCTGGGGAAACCCTCAATAAGTACATGTATTTCATGAATGAAAGGTTCAACTGTGTTAACAGCTAACATATGAATTTGCAGGACAAAAGCAACAACACTCAATAAAGGAAAGAAACATTTTTTTTTCGAAGAAAAGTTTAAACGGTGTCAGGAGAAAGACATAAGCCACCCTAAAACTGTAAGTTTCTCTATGCAAAGACAAAACATGAAATGATATGCTTGAAGCAACGTTTGCCAGACCCTAAGCTATGTCTTCTGAGTCAAAATCAGCACTATCATCTAGTTGATGGTGTTTAAGCCTGCCATATTTGTCTCACTTTCCACCACACAAACACGCAAATGTACAAAGTCCACTTTTTTATGCAAGGGCAAGATTTGACACAGCATCCTTTCTGGCAACGACAAGTTGCCTCCCTTTGAGATTTGGTGGTGAGTGTGGCTGGGTCAAATATCTTGGCATCAGCTTGCAACCTTCTTGAGACCACCTATAGTCTGTTGGAGATGGTAGCTGGTTATCAAAGGCAAGCGCTCTATTCCATGTATAGATCTGATACAAAGCTCTAAGCATGTGCTGTTCAAAGGTATTTTCAGTGGGTGGCAGTGAGCTGAGGTCTCTGATATCACGGCTGAAGTATGAATGGGCTCTGAGCTCATTCAAATTGAAAAACTGTGACCCCCATACATTTGCAATACAAGTGGGCGAGCTACAGCAAGGGCTTCTTCAGATATGACTGGGCTCATGGACTGTCATTAGGTGCTGGTTTTGCCAAGCCTTCACAAATAGTCGGGTTTTGCTGAAGTGCATGCATTGTAGTTCTTTTCTCTTTGCGAAACAACCTAATGGTGGTGTCACATCCAGTTATAGCATGCATGGCAAGTAAAGCACTAACTGGGCAGGGACCAAGTGAAGCAGATATTTCATGTGCTGGGATTAATTCAGACACAGATTGCCATACCCATCGCTCCTTTAGGCCCTCAATCCTTTCAACAAAATAGACAGACAGAGCTACTACATCTGTGTATGGAGAAAGAGCTATATGTTTCATAAGTCTAGTATCTGGTTCTTGCTGATCACTTTCAAGATCTGGTATACCAGTGGTTCCTTCGCTACTTACACAGACTGACCTATGTCCATCAGTAAATGTATCTTCGGAATACAGTGACGGGCCTAAAGTCAGCTGATGCAGAAGCACATTTGTGGTTCATTCTTCTTAGATAAATTCAAAAGGACAGCCTTACTACTTCCATTTCCCATTAACTCTTCCCACCTGGGCACAGGGATATTGGCTGCTACATGATGGGCAACAGGTGATTCTATAATATGATCCCGCCTTAGCCTTTCTGTGTATTTTGGACTCAGTGACTGGTCATATCGATCACATGCCCAATGGACATTGGTAACATTGTTTTACTCTTAGATTGCCAATAATCATTTAAAAATAACAATGGCTCAGTTGTTGGTAAGTTTCATTTTTCTCCTTTCATTTGGCATCTACAAATGTCATGGCATCATAAACTAGTCCTGTGTTACAGTCAGTGGATGGCAATTGATTTGGCCATGTAGTTATACCTAGCATCTGCTTGAAAACAGTCTGAAGCTCAGCTTTTTTCCCTGACCGCATGGAGCCATCTTTTTTGTCTGCCAA
The DNA here is from genome assembly GCA_964020975.1 of Hermodice carunculata. Taxonomy (NCBI): domain Eukaryota; kingdom Metazoa; phylum Annelida; class Polychaeta; order Eunicida; family Amphinomidae; genus Hermodice; species Hermodice carunculata. The sequence goes on along the minus strand of OZ026626.1, from coordinate 77,131,104 downwards.
AGACCCAGGAAATTTTTTAATCTTATATGATATAATTTCCCCATATCTACCCCATACCTTGGCTGAGACTGCAAGACACTGATCTTCAGCAAACATTGTATGTCCTCCAAAAAATATTGAGCATCAGCTTTACCTTTCTGCAGGTGCTTGGTCTTTTTTACTGAGGAAAATGTTTGAAGTTTGTGATGGTTTATTTTCTTTCCTCCACCCTGAAGGTATGAGTTAAGAAAGTTTTTTTCCAGTATCCCCTAGATTGAGGAGCTCATGCTCAACTTTTTTTGTTGCCTTTGCACCAGTAATTATATTAACCAGTAGACTGACATTTTCACCTGTGTGACAGACTGACCTGTCAAAAGGAGTTATCATGTCTTGCATAGCTACAAATAACTTCTGAGTGTCTCCAATTTCCCTGGAAGTCACGGAAGGGCTCAGCCCATGATGGGAACTTTGTGTCCCTATGGTTGCATGACTCATACCCTTCACTGCTGTGACAATTTCAGCAGTTTCTGCTAGGGTCATATAATACCTTCCCAGACTTTCTGCCCTCCTAGTTACACCTGTGATACCACCTTATGTCTTGGCATCACGATTTGCACTGTTTAAGTGCCAGATTTTGCGAAACCTGGTAAAATTTACCAGATGCTTTCTTGACTTCGAAGTTTAATCTGACAAATTCCCCATGAACCTCTGGTGCTACATATGGCAGTGACTTCATGTCATGCAGGTATCGTGGTAAATCCTGGGCATAGTTTGTACAACCAGCTGCTGTTACTATGATTTTGCCAATAGTGGCAAGGAAGTTCATTACAATGTAGAAGCCACCCATACGCAATACAAGATGGTCAAATTCATCTGGCTTTTTGCAACTGAATAGCTTTGGCAATTTTGTAGATGGCTTGGTCTACTATGACGACACAGTGTTCCATACCTAGTGTTTGAATAACAGTACACAGATGTTGAAGGGTTGTTTACACAACGGATGTGTCTGTTAGTGGAGCACAAGGTAAAGGCATTTAACCAATGTTTGTAACATCAGGATTTTTGGTGGTTATCACTGCATAGTATGCACTCCAGCTAGGCATTTGCATCGAAATTGTCACTAGTTTCGTTGGGAATAGCCTTGCAGTAAGCCACAGAAAATCAGTTTTTCATTCATTTTTAACGGAAGTAGAAGATCTACAATGGAGGAGGGAGTTTGAAGTCCGGCCTTTTTATGGAGCACTTTGAAATTTCTGAAGAAATGGCCTGCTGAAATGCATGTTTATGACAAAGCAGTCCTTTTCTGGTGCTCTCTGTGCGAAACTTATGTTGCGCACCCAAATCTACTCTGCGTTGGTATGACAGACTAATAGTTGCATGAGTTGTTTTTTTCCACTCTTGGAATCCTTTAAAAAATTCAAGATTATTTGTAGCACAGGTCAGGAACAACTCATGTGACATGTTTGGTGTACCAATGGCATTAACCAACAAAAATTGAAGCTAGATTGACGCCTGTATCCTGAACAAATGAAAATATGAGATTAAAAAAAAAACACATAGATAAAACTGTATAAGCAAATCTGTATGTGTGCCAAGAAGATAAGATTTTACTTTCAATTGTACATTGACTGTACTGAATACACATAGTATTTCGAACTTCAAGTCTTGAATATCTTCAAACCAGAGATAAGCATAATTCTAGCTGGTACATATATGATAGAAGATATAAAACTGCAGCATTTAAAATCATGTTAATTAGAAGCATGTCACTTTCTGAAACTTGAACGTCATCAAGAGTTACAAACATACACACAAAATTCCAAGGTGTACTTTTACAGTGAAACGACTCAATAGAGCCTACATCCCCATGAAAAAAGCCCACTGTAGGGAGCTGCCTGCTACAGTAAGGGTCAGCTCTTTAAGTATGGATGATTTTGGTATTTGTGTCATTTTGTCCAGAACTGCTGTCCTTGTAGTCTTTACCCTATTCCGTAATCCGAGCTTGTTACTGTCCATAAGCTAACCTGTCATTGTCTAACCTACATACACATGGAAGTACTATTGTCCAGATTGCGCACGTTCTTCTGTCGAATTTTGACATAGGCTACATTAGCCGAAATAAATTAAAGGGTCTTCAGATGGTAAATTCTCACAACATGTTTTGGAGCCTATACCGTACATGTCTCTGTGAGTGGCGGCCCCTTGTCTAAGCTAAATTTTCCGTAGAAACAACCCACATTATAAAGAATAAATATGAACGTGGCAAATGATGAAATAGTTAAATACGCGAAGTTTTGCTTATAAATGCAGAGCTATATTATGAAAGGAGAATACTTGTTAAACCAAACATAATTACTACATTTGTATAGTGCAAGATAAGATGAGAACAATTTGACTTACCCCTGAACCAGTATGTACCCGTTGTAGCTGGATAGCTTATCTTAGTTAAACCACCTACCAGTGTATAATTATAACTGCAGTACAAACAAACTTGGGCATTATATTCAGTCTCAGTGATTGTAAAATTAACAGTTGCAGCTAGACCACCTGTACAAACAGAGGAAAATCGTAACAAGTACTGCAACAATGGACATCCTGCACCAAAAACGTAAAAAGAAACCTATAATGACACCTACTCGTCAATTTGAAAGTCTCCAAACAATAAAGCTCTGTTTCACTACCAACCCTCAGTCAATGTTTCAACATAATGAGTCAGGTTTGTGACATTTGAGCAAACACTGTCGAGTTTGAGTATTTTTCTATTTTGAGCAAATGTACTTAGGTATGTCAATAAAAATTAAGGTAATTGAAATTTAGGTCAAAAACATGTTTTCAAAACATGATTTTTGTTCACCCGATTTAAAGTACAACTAGGCAAACTTATAATTGTCGGCTGCTGCTTGCTACTGATAGCGTTTAACCTGACAGAAAACATGTAAGCCTTAACTGTCTGAAAGTAAATATTAAAACAGTATGATACAGAAGATAAAATTAAGGAGCAAAACAGGCAAGTCTAAAATCAGTAAAATTATTGTAGCCAAACTTTCTAATAATCTTTGGATATTAACAGAAAAATTTAATGGGCAAGTCAGAAAAGAATGAAATTCATTAGTATATACGTCAAGAGAATTCAATAGAAATATAACTTTTTCTAAACCAGATATCAAGTACAGTTAGGCAAGCTTGTAACAGTTATAGGCTATTTGCTATCGATAGCCCCTGTGAGTTTAACCTAACAGAAAACAAGGGTGAATATTAAAACAGAATGGTGCCAAGAGATAAAATTATGTAGCTAAACAGGCAAGTCTAAAATCAATTATTGAAGCCAAACTCTCTAACCATCTCGGGATATATTCAACAAAATTTATAGAATTATTTGATCAAATGTACATTTTTGAATCCTCTTGACTCAAGTTTATTATAAATAAATTTGGTTCCAGATTCAAAGTCCTGAAATTTAGAACAACTACGACCAAATCTCAAAATTTATGACAAAAATGTATTATATCCAATAGTTTCCAAAATATTCCTGTCCAGGAAAGGATAGTTAACTACTTCAAAGTTAAGCTCATCTATTTTGTGATAGACCCTGATGCAAAAGCAGTCATTAGTGACCGGAATTTCCAAGTCGAGTATCACATCTCTGAAACCATCTGAATTGTTGCTTTCCAAGGGGATATCTTTTGTGTAAATTTCTTTAACAATCTCATTGAAATTTTGTACATTTACACAAGCAATGTCATAGATATATCTTGCGCTGTTTGATAATTTTGTAGCTATTCTAAAGTCCCTTTTCATCAAATCCATATACTTAAATTCAAGACAGGTTAAATATAAATCAGCGAGTAACAGGGTGCAGTTCCTACCCATCGGAATGCCTTTTATTAGTTGAAAAAACAATGGTTCGCATTGAACAAAAGTATTAGCCGAAAGAAATTTTATACCATCTATCAAAGTTTCAAGAGTGTAAGATTTAACGATACTTTTTAATGTCTATTGTGTGACCAATATGCTTTTTTTTTGCATATGAATTAATATTTTGTCTGGTTTACTAATTTGTTTAAACATTTGCTTATTAATTCTGAAAGAGACCTTTTCATTTCATCTATGGGCATATTTGTTAGAATGTAGAAAAATCAAAACATTTGATATATTTTTGCTTTTAAATCATTGATTTTAGATGCAAACTCGGAGAATTGCTAATACTCCTAAAGCGATTTATTATTTACAATATCTAGAGATTGCATTACAGTATTTACGGAAATGATTCCTAATTGCTGTAAAACGCAATGTCACTTCCTTTAATAATTGTTTTGTTCTACATTTTGAAGCATCAGCTATGAATCTAGATTTAAAAGGCTTTTATGTAATTTGGGTATCTAGAACATAAGGGGAAAAGAGGAGTCCTCTTCGGAAATTTTGATATTAAAATAGCTTTTCATCTCATCTTTATGTGTATCTATCAAATTATCAATGGATTGTTTGTGTAATTTATATACGTCATTTCCTCTTATCTGTGAAATATTGTTTATACCAAGTTCATTTTTCAAAACATCCAGATAATATTTTTTGCAGATGATCCCAAAATTGTTATCAATGTTAGTGATTACACGTCTTTTGTTTTCTAGTTCTCTGACTGCTTTTGATACTTTAGACTATTTTTAAATTTTCTGTATTGAAATTCTTAATGTGGAATTTATTACGATAAATTCTATTTCTAAAGACTCCTTTCAAAGTTGATAACCATCCTTCAAATTTCTGAAATTCCATTTTTTTCTTCCTTTGGCCATTTCATACAGTAGGAATGAAATGCATTACATGTATCCTCAAAAATACTGTCAATATTCAACTTAGGACATATCCGAAATTTTGAAACTTTTTTCATCAATTCTTTTGAAAATGAATTTTGTATTATATCCAAATAACCTGTAAATACATGTTTGTTGTATGTATCGACAAAATTGGAATATTTACTGTTGGACATGCAGCCCCGCTTGAAAGATTTTATCGAGAAAGTGGTCACCATGTGCCGTTATTTTGCAGTAAAGTCAACTCAAACACAGAATTTTATTTCAACTTGTCTAAAATAGAGGGTTAACTTGGGTCAGGGAAACAGCATAGCAGCACAAAGTTCAATAAGGCACAGCCAATGTTGTTTGGTAAAGCAGTATAGCCCCTGTGGTTTGGTGTTCGTTATTGTAATATTTCACTACGTTCAAGGTGTCCATTCTCCGAGTTACCAGGGCAAATGGTCGTTAAAGTACCTTTAAAACATGCATTGCCAACTTCACTTTAATCTACCCACCCTATATACAGTTCCAGACTGATATGAATATATTGATAATTTATTAGCTCAGTTTACTTGTCAATCGGCTGAGATTTTAGGAGGTCATTCATCCATCCTCATCTGTCATCCATTGTCCAGCAAACTTTTGAAGTTTCGGATTGGCAAACAGCCAAAATTTATGCAAATAAACACCTTCAACTGCTGAAATATGGGGTACTAAGCCTCTCTATTTGTTTAACAGGTGGCGCTTTGATTTATTCAATTTGTCATAAATTTCTATGCGTTACAACAATTTTCAACTCCAAAACTGTCATTTAGATTGTTCTGAAACTAGGTAGAAATGTACCTTGCAGAACAGTCAAAATAATGTGTTCGCTAGATGATGATATTCCACATTTTCACAAATTTTTAACTTATCAGTAAATGCATACATTCCTATTGTTTGCAATGCAAGTCTGTGATAATTGTTGTGATTGTAGAGGACTGTGGTGTTGACTGTGTCTAGCTGAGATTTGAAGGACAATTTATTGTCAATTAAAACTCCAAGGACTTTTTGAGTAGTGACTACTTGGAGCTTGTGTCTATCCAGAGAAATGTTAATGTCCTGTGCATGAGTGTGCCTGTGACACTTAAAGTAGGTTTTTACAAGACGTATTTTTACCTGTCACAGGTTGCTGCATTCAGTTAATGATATGCACTTGGATTGAGCTAACTTTGCCGCTTGAGTGAGGTCTAACTTTGTAATCGAAAGTGTGATATCATCAGCAAGTGAGGCGTGCATGCTGATACTTTATGTCATGTCTCTGATGTAAAAAAATGAAAAGGACAAGGGTGATAACGCTCCCCTATGGACACTTACATATATTTTTATTCTGCTCCAAGTGAAGGAATTTACTTTATAGATGACTAGTCTATTGTCCAGGTAGGATTTAATTTACAGTTGCAGCCTGTCTCTGAGACCATATGTATGTTTGCAGTGGTGAAGATTTCTGATATTTAAGAGTCTTCCAATTGTAGTTTGTCAGTTTAGTCCCCAAGAGGCTGAATGGCTTGTTTGTTTATTCCGTCTTTTTGGTCTTTTTCCACAGATGTGGGTCACCCAGAGGTCTAGATTTGCATAAAGTTCTTATCTATTTCTGTCTGGAGTATTCTCATAGACTAGTATGAATTTATTTACCTCATCTTTGCACTGACAGACGTTTATGGGATCTCCCTTATATTTGTATATATTTTCAGCCATTTTTGCGTTTTCTAGTAGCTCTTTGTTCATGTATGCTTTTGAGTGCTGGGAAACTGGTTCTTTGGTATAATTTAATCAGGGCAGTGAAGAATGTTGCTGGTGATGATGCTGCAGAGTCCATGTCCTGATTTGTTATTTTTGAGGCAAAGAACTCAGCCATATCATATTGCTTTTTTCATGGTACCAGGTGTTCCAATCCATATTTCTTAAGTCCCATTTGGTGGTCCTTGTTTTGTTTAAGGACGACAGAGCGATGACATGGAAGTGATCACAGTTCAGACTCTGGCTACTTTCAACTTGCACGGTACAATTTGGTGGAAGCCCTATGCCCTCGCTGACGTCTGGTGCACTGAAAATACCATCAGACTACCTCTTTGGTCTTTCATTGTTTTGTATCCCAGTTTTGGCAGCACAGATGTCCAGTAGTTTAGCCTACATCAAATACTCCATGTTGTTCCAGATTTTTTTTTTTTGGGGGGGGGGGGGGGGAGGGGGGGAGTGATATGCCAGCTTTGCCACACAGGAGAGCGGCAATTTAGATCTCCGAGAAGTAGAATGGTAGTGCGTACTAAAAAGGCTAAGGTCTTAGTTGCCATTTTGGATCACTGGTGGGCTGAAGAGCTTTTTGTAACAAATTGATGGGCATCGAAGCAATGCATATCATCAAACACTGCCATTTTTTAACAGAATGAAGTGTGCAATTATTCTGCAAATAAAGATTCACCTCATTCTGCAAATACGCCACACTTGTTATCTAATTTCTCCCATGATCAAGATTACGTATAACAGCATTGCCATTTTGAAATTGACAACCTGATTGACCGTGGAGGATTCTCCGGCCTCGGGTAATGGCCATGTGTCTGCCTGACGTCGAAGGGGGAAGGGGGGAGGAGAGAGGGTGTGTGTGTAAAATGTGGTAAAAAGAATTGAAAAGTAAGTTTAATGGCGATAAACATACCCCCTCCCTCCCACACACATTTTAAGCAGTATCAATTGGACGGCAGCATGTCAACAATAGCCTCAGCTTTGGCTGAGTAGGCCTACATTTTAAGAGTAGAAGCTATAGGTGTCAACCCCGGAAGCTCTGTGACTGGGAAACTTTCCTAGAGCATGCGTGAAAACAAGGAAAGTAGCCAATATTGCGGCAAAATGCTGTCATTTTAATCAATTTTGCGGTCTTCAAAAGGGGGGCTCCCGTTGGGAACGAGAGAGTTGATAGCGATGACAAGGTTTTATTTTAACTTCATTTAGAAACGTTAGAAGGTAAATAGGCCTGTATGCTGTGTGTGTGGCCACTTTTTTTTGGGGGGGGGGTGTTTGCTTTTTTCTGTGTTCGTTTTTTGTTTGTTTGTTTATTTGTTTCTTTGCTGTTTTTTGTGTGATTTAATTGATTTAAGCTACAATTGGCTAGAGGTGGTCAGACATGCGACCAAAAAGTTGAAGCAGCCTTTTAAAACAGTTTGCTAAAATGAATGGAGTAACTTAGATCTATGAGTGTGGCCACACTTCGCCTGGGCTCCTATTATGAGGTTACCCCTGGGTAGTAGGCCTAACGAACGAACAAATGTGAAAAAGAATAACGTGGGTAAAATAATATAGGTGTACCATGTACGAAACACACGGTAAAGCGCACCCAATGATATATACAGTATTGATGATTTTTAACTTGTGTGGTAGTTTTGTCATGTTTTCCAACGGTCTCTTGCAGATTATGTTGAAACTTAATAGAAATAGTCCTTTGGGAACGGTCAAACGAAATTTACATCAAATAGCATTACTGTTGATCCCTGATTCTGACGATTTTTTCAGCTTTGGTAATTATTTGGTTAATATATGCATTCCCATTCATTGCTACGAAGCCAATGTGGATTGCAATGTTAATTCACATCTTCGACTTCGCCAAAACTGTAGTGTAGGCCAGATTCACTTCTACTTGGTAGGGATGTACCTTGAGTGGGCCTTTTCTAAATATACTCTGTACAAATGGTCATGATTCATTGTTTTGTTTGTTTGTTTGTTTGTTTGTTGGTTTTTTTTTGGGGGGGGGGTATATTTGTTTGTTTCTTTCTTTCTTTATGTTTTTGTTTGCTTGGGCATGTAAAGTATAAATTTTGTCTTGAACACGAGCGGCTGGGCCAATTGCTTTAAAAGTGCATGAGACACTTAAAGATGAAGTTTCTTTGGATTGCGGTTATGGGAGAATGGCAGTCAGGCGGTTGACAGGCATTCTCAGGTGGAGCACTGTTAGGGGAGAATGGCATTCAGGCGATTGTCAGGCCCTCTCACGTGGGGCACGGTTATGGGATAATGACAGTCAGGCGATTGTAAGGCATTCTGAGTGGAGCACGTTAGTGGTCCAGTGAGAATGCCTAACAACCGCCCAACTGCCATTAATCCATTATCCCACAACCCACGATCCAAACCATAAACTTCATTAACAGTAACTATTGACATTTTTCAACATTAATCAAAATCTTATTACCGTCATTAATATGTAACAGCCAGGCTGTGGAAGCTCCCGAAGGCAAAGTACGACTCGACGCTTTGTCGCCCTACTGTGTTTGGTGTTTTCCAAGCGAGATTCATATTTTGCAATGACTGTGTTTTGTTATCTATGAAAACGACTCGCACCTCGCTTCGCTCCGTGCTCGCGTATCTGTACGACGTAGCGGCGAGGCAGGGAACCAGCCAAGGCCATAGCCTGGGGCCGGTGAGCGTTTATCTTTGCTTATCAACTGTCATTCCCTGAAGAAGAACTAATGATCCGAAAATTTGAGAAAAATATTAATTATGTACACGACAATGAACTTGTTCTTTCATTTGGGTTAATCTGTCGCGGAGAATGATTCAGTTTTCATGGGTTCTAGACTGCACTTCCGGTTCTGTTTGCTTCATAAAAACAACTTCCGTGCCGCAAGCAATTCAGGCCATCCACTAGCAAGATAAGGGAGCATGAATTAATTTGTTTCCTGTACGCACGTAACGGTTTAGCTCCCTTCGGGAGCTATCATGGTTTATTCTGATTCTAGCATAGTAAATTAGATCGACAAAAACGCAAACAAAATAACGGGTAGGCCTAAACAGGTCACAGCAGAAACGTCAGCGCACACTTCGAGCAACATGGATATGTGACGAAATTATTTCGACGGTTGAGGGTCTTACCGAATATAGAAATGAACGAAATAAACCAGCAACAAAAGAATATGAAAGCAAAACGACACTCTTATACGTTGTATTTTTATGTCTTTTATTATTAACGTTAAGTACGGTTGCATAAAGTGTAGCAGCCTTTAAGTTTAAGAAATCTATCAGCCACATGCGTGGACACAGTTCTCAACGGAAGTTATAAGTCAAATTTCCCAAGTCCCTTCGCACCCCAAACTATTGCCTACAGCTGATGTCTGATGTTTACAATACCAAACCTCCTAGCACACGTGCACCATTTCCCCGATGCTGACTGTGGCTTCTGTATGGTGGCACAAAAGTGCCAACTAAAATATTTTTCTCTCTCCATAAAAATGCGAAGGCGAAAACAAGAAAATAAGAAAACAGAACAGCAAAAACAAGAAAACACGAATGCAAAAACACTAAAATATAAAACACGAAGGTTAAAATGCGAAAACACAACCGCGAAAACACGACAGAAAATATGTCGTGTTTTCGCACTCGCATTTTCGTGTTTTCGTGTTGGCGTTTTCTCGTTTTCTTGTTTTACTGTTTTCTTCCTGGTCGAAAACAATAAAACACGAATGCGAAAACACTAAAATATAAAACACGAAGGCGAAAATGCGAAAACACAGCCGCGAAAACACGACAGCAATTATGTCGTGTTTTCGCACTCGCATTTTCGTGTTTTCGTATCAGCGTTTTCTCGTTTCACTGTTTTCGTTTCTTGATCGAAAACGTCACAACTTGATAAAGGAAGTAATTTGGGATTTTCAGAATTTCACGAGCAAGTTATTTCAAGATGAGGTTTATTTTATTGTACTATGCATGTACATACATCATTTATGTTAGCTAACGGAATTAATCTACTGAACACTTTAACTTTCATAGTTTGTAATTGTATTTTTCAAATGGATTCAAAGGAAATGTATGGACGCACCAAATAACCCCGTTTGATTGTTGCCCCTGTTGTAACGGGGTAGTTTTTTCAAATACATTGTAGAACTGCTTAGCGGACGGCTATGATACCAAGCTGTGACGCATGTCTTTGCTTTTTCGTAGTCTGTCTGCAAAATTGCTCTGCACACTGCTTTTTGTTTGGTCGATCGGTCATATATAATATGTGTGTGAGCGATCGGTCGCGTTGCCGCTGCACCCCAGTCACAAAGTTTCGGTTTTGTGTCGCGATCAGTGTATTGCAGATCTTCACTTGTAATGCAACACTGGTTACATATCTCCACAGAATAAAATTACATGAATGGCAAAACCGGGGAAAAGCATGACAGTGTGTATGGTCCCCTTTACCACGAGAAAGGCCAAATTTTGCAGAGAACCAGTGAAATAGGCTTGGCATAAAATTAACACTCCTGACAACCTTACATATCCGCACCCAAGCCAAAGCCAGGGAGACTGAACTCTGCCCTAATTGTCCCATCCCTTTTCCAATTCCGTTTTGAGGGAATTGGAATTTTTTGCCTCCGAAACAGACTTACTTTGCGTTATTGTTAAATGACGATTGAAGTGCGTGTCGCACTGTCAGATCAATAATGCAAGCAAACACAGTTCAGGGCTAGAATTTAACTTTTTTACCAACATGCCCACCGGGCATGTTGGGGATGAACTCAACATGCCCAACTCATGCACAATATGTCCAACTTTATATGTCCAGGTTCAATTGAAGTGTGCCTTTTTTCAACTCCCGCACTTTCTTCGTCATGTATTACCCCTTGAATGAGACAAACACATATTTTGAATGTTACATTCTTTATTACATGTACAATTACAGACGTTTTTCTAATGTTAAATGTACTGTCGTGAGCGACCACCGACCGGGAAAATTTGGCAAAACACACCGCAAACTACCGCTTTTTGAAGAGACTCTAGTGTCAAACAGTGACAAACCCTGATGTTTTGCCATCATATACCACGAAAATGTAACTGTCATTCATTCCAGTATCGTAATTCCCCTGTGTTTCAAACTTTGTTTCAAATAATTGGGATTGATTTGAAGTGCATCGCAACTTGGAACATGCCAGGTTCTTTATTTTGGCGTTTAAGTTGAACTGGCCGGCACCTTGTGCATGCGGTGCCGTCTACTACCGAGTCTTTGTTCTGCACAAAAACAACTGAACGGTCGCAAAAATATTCTAAATACATTACTTTCTATCTTGACCTTAATCTGCATGCTCAGTTATGTCAGGTTCATTGTTAGATTTTCTTAAAAAATCAATTAAAATACGCCCCTGGTATCTCGAAAGCCCGCTTGCAAGGGCACACTTGAATCCCCCATTTTTAATTTGCATTCGGGTACAAATTACTTTGCGGAATTTCGGTTAAGTCCGGAGTGATCTGTGGTCTTACATTGGTCGAGTAGCAAAAACACAGACATACAAGTGGTGCTGTGTTGCCGTGTTGCCGTTTATTTTATATTCGATTACATTAAAATTGTTAAAGGTCTTAAATCCAGCATTACTTCCATCATACTACGGTTAAATTCTTGAACCAAGAGTACTACTTTCGCGTATCTTCGATGAACTCCGGACACGCACATGCTCTGAAATTTATTGATCAAGTTGACTTGAGCCAAGTCAACCACTGGCGGATATACAAGTATACATGTGGTGTTTTGTTTGCCGTTTATTTTATATATTTGATTAATTAGAATTATTACAGGTTTTTCAGCATTACAGCCATCATGCTATGATTAAATTGAACCGAGACTAGAAGAAAGAATTCGTCTGCGCCCAAACATTTAAGCGGTCGCATCGTCCCGACGCATCGTCATGTTGGATGGGATGTGACGATACCCGCTCAGTACAACAGCTTCAAAAATTTGAAAGGATTTTTTTGTCGAGAAACTGAGGAAAAGCAAGTATGGTACATATACTTGTACAGTAAAAAAAATGAACCATATCACACATTTATTTATTCTGGGACCTAGCCTTTAATTTTACCGATTGCATTTTGTTTTGCCAACCGCCTACGCAAATTATTATTATTATCGACTCGGGCGCTTCTGATCTATGGACTAGCATGGTAAGGATAAGTGACGGAACTGCTCAACTTTAATAGTAAGAGCGAGATCTTTTTTCCTCTCATCTGACGATTTTGAGCAGATTTAACGTACCCAGCAGACTTGTGAAACTCCCGGGGTGAAACTGGACAGGTTTGTCGTTGAACCTTTACTGATTAAACACCGACCATGATTGGTATGAAGTTTCCTTTTAATAAAGTTGTTAAACATAAATAATAATAATGCGGCAAAAATATATTTATTTCCACGCACGTGTGTGTAAAGGAAAGTCCGGTAGCTGGACTAACACTAGCGTGTACCACACCGGCCTTTGGAAAGTCCTAAAGATAAGCAAGCTAATCCCATGCCCATGTATTGTTAACATGCCCGGTCGGGAATCTTGGTCTTTATCTGAACATGCCCAGCACAATCTCAGGGTGTCTCGGGACGTCGGACACCCGCTTAATTCGAGCCCTGCAGTTTACCTTCGCTGACAAGAAACAATTACCCATGCGTCCAAACTGTAACATCATAACCTCGGTCATGGTGTACTTCTAGCCTCTGTGTCTGATCTAGGAAACGAATAGATTTGGTTATTCATATGTGACAATGCACAGTATTAGCAATGATATAATTTTGAAACTAATGGATTCTCAACACATATAAGGTGTTCTGTTTTTTTGTTTTTGTTTTATTTTGTTTTTGTTTTTTGTTTTGTTTTGTTTTTTTGTTTTTGTTTTTTGTTTTCACTTTTCAAAATTCTAGGATACGATGGGATTGATATTTGTTTATCATTAACAGGACTCTTTTCTCAGTTGTCACCTCGTCATGATCATGATCTATGAAGACCACCCATCTGGCATAGTGTATGCAGCATGGAACGTGCATACAAAACGACATCTCTCTTTCTCTCCGCCTGTTTTTGATATGGTTTACTTCTCTAAAGGGGGCGGGGGATAAAGAGAGGACTTAAAAAGTAAGTTTAGTTTAGTTTAAACATATTTATTTCAAACTGGATTGCCCAATAGTACAAACAGTGTTACTAATCGAGGGGTTCTCCATACACGGAGACGCACAATATATATGTACAAGACACACAGGACGAGACATTATAAGGTTGAAAACTATGCACTTACACAAAACAGGTTATGTACAAGTATGAACACAAGAGGTAACTTTGTACATGTGTGTGTTGACGATATTCTATAACCAAAATGAACATGCCATCGGAGGAGACTGAAGGCGAGGGCAACAACCCGACTAAGGCCCGCCCACCCAAGCAGTCCAACCCACAGGGATTGGACTTTCATAGATGGCAACGGCGATAGATGCATAATGCATGCTGCAAGGCGCGGCCGAAGCATGATGGCGACATACACACAGTGCCACTGTGGAGGATTTCAAAAGTAGTTGGAGGCTAATTCAAATCTTCTCCTTGTTTACATAGAAAGTTACAAACATGTCTGACTGCACGTGGAATAACATGAAAAATTGTCAATAAACATATTTTTCAACAAATAGAAGAGGGCTGGGACTGCCATATACATGTATATAGAGACCAAGGTACTCTGTGTGAGTGTGTCAGTCTGTCTGTCTGTCTGTCTCTCTCTCTCTCTCTCTCTCTCTCTCTCTCTCTCTCTCTCTCTCTCTCTCTCTCACACACTGTCTCTCTCTGTCCAGCAATCTTACAACTTATTTTCACAAAATACAAAATGCCAAAAGCAAAGAAACAAAGCAAGACATATTGCCGTCAGCATCGAACTAAGCAGCAGTTAACTTGTCATTTTCAGAGAAAATTTTGAGAGGGATGGAGAGAATGGCATCCAACTCAAGGCCCAACTTGTCTACAACGGCAATAGTAAATTTCATGAGAATAAAGAGAAACATCAAACTCTAGCGCCCTCTCCCCCATGTACTGTATGCTTGGGCGTCAACTTCTTTTTTTTTTTCATGCACATTGCTCTCCGCTTGCTTCATTTTCTATTTTCTTCCTTGATCATGGTCTTTTTTTTTGTTTGTTTGTTTATTGCAAGGCACAAGCAGTCATTAACAAAGATATGTTGCTCTTTTATCCAAGATGTGTAGAAATGAGCCCGCAACTCCTGTCCATCGAGCACTCTTTTTGATGAAGTAAGCTGTCATACTGCAAACACATCTTGTTCAAACAGCGCCATTTGCAAACGTCTGTTGCTAGTGTCAAGGTGATAGCACCTTCGGGTCACGTGACTGATCCGCTTTCGAGTCCCTTTTGAAAGCTGTCGCCGTCGCGTGTGAAAGCATAGTGACAGGCTTGCATTTATGGCTGCCCTTGATGTCATTCGGGTAAATAGCTGCTTTTTAGGCCAAAAAAATATTATTGTATATTGGAATCTATACATCATATTTGTCCATTGACAGGCCTTCGAAAAATTGCAACCAAAAGTGACCACGGTTGGAGAGCAATACTGTCATTGCGGCCAACAATGTGGGCGAAAAGAGCTCAAATCTTTCAACGCCAATTTCTCAGAATGATTTTTTTATTTATCAATCAATTTTGTAGCTAGCGTTGATTAAAAGCTAATTGGTCGATCTGCTTTAAATAATGGTCTTTTGACAATAAATAAATATATTATCTAGGACCCGTTTTTTTTTTGGGGGGGGGGGGGTGTTTTTTGTTTTTTGTTTTTCCGTCAGGCGTTTCCTTCCGAGACCTTTATAGCTCATAAAATGAATTAATTGTTGGTGTTTAGAATGATGATCAAAGCATTCGATTATTTTGTAATTATGTATTTTATTTGTAAACAAAAATACGTTTCCTGCATTTTGGTCTATACTTTTATTTTACACATGTAAAACACTTTTCTATCGATTATTTTTAAGAAATGCAAATAGAATGTGCAATATGATACCCTCTAATAAACTGGATTATAAAATCCTTACAAATAATAGTACCGATATGAAACTTGTTTCTAACAAATCTATGTATCTGTACAATAAATAAAATGGACGGTTTTGTGGGTGAAATGTGAAACATTGTCATCTATGCAACATCAAAGTCGCTGGATTGCTGCACGCGGCTCCGCCACCTTAATCGCCAGCTGCTTGACGTATGCTATATGTTCAGATAGTGGTTCTTGTGACCCCAACCTCCTGCTGTCCAGCATTGACAAATAGGAACTAGTGGTGTGCTTGTCTTGAAATCTGTTTTCAAAAACCGGCACCAATATGTCATAAGACCGCATTGTTTCACTGGTCAGCTGGCTGAAAACATATCCCTCAAGTACAAGTTGGAATCTGGTCTTAAACTGCTAGTCAAGCTAAACAGTCTTTCTTGTGTCCCCCGATTGCATGCCACTGCTAATGACTGAAAATGTTTCATAAATCCATCCCATGATGTCTTATCATCATAAAAAGTTCGACTTGGCAGGGGAATATCATATAGTTGCCTAGTACCATTCCCTTTAACCGAAGATCTTGGAGGTGTAGTGAAGAAATCCACGTTTGGAGCAGGTAGTGATGTTTCTTGAGACTGGGTATCACTCCTTAGTGAATACTTGTGAGGTGCTGTGAAAAAATCCACATTTGGAGCATGTGGAGGCATTTCCTGAGACGATGGTGCACTGCATCTAGCTATATTCTCCAGAACTGGGATCTCTTGGTCTATTGTGCCGAGGCCTGGCAGAAGTAAATGCTGGTTCAAATGGTTGGAATCTAGGATCTGAGCCTTTTATGTTTGTGATTCCCCACTGGTAGTCCATTGGTTTCTTGACATTAGTCTTGTCTCCATAGCCTTCATCTGTGCATCTACTGCTGTCAACATAGTCTCATCCATTTTTCTCTAGAACTCTGCAGGCATTTTATCACACTGGTCTGCCCTTTCTTAAGCCTTAGCAACAGCTGACTGTGCAACTTGCTACTATTGCCTCAATTGTGTAATTTCATCTTCTGCGTCCATTTCTGGAGTAACCCCATTATCTGCACTGGCTGCCAAAGACTGTCTCTCTACAGCTTGGCTATCTTTGTCTTTCTTTGGACCCATAATTGTATTCAAATGTCAGTAATTGAAATGGAAGCAACAGACTTGCACCAAAACGCAGTATGGTGGGTAGTTGCCTTGCTAGTTTAACTTCAGTATATAAAGCTTCTTGGAGCACTTTTTCTATAATATCCACCATCATCAGGTGACATATATTTTGAAGCAGCACTTTGTTCATTTCACTTGTCCTTGCAACAAGTAATTCCGGTTCACCAGCTCCACATGTGTCATGTAAAAATGCCATCAGCTGCAGGCTGTGTGAGATCTACTGGATATCACTGAAAGTTTAGAGTCAATGTGGTGAAAATATTCATTGAGTCCGTGCAAGTGGGTGGTGTTCTTCTCTGTTTTACATTGTGTGTGACTATCAGTCCCACACATGACAAGACAGATAGCTGATTTCTAAACACACTGAAAGCTCCCCAGAAAGATACCCCCATAGTTTAAACTGTGTTTTATATAGTGTGTATCATGCCTCACGTCCAACTATGTGAGCATGGCACACCGCACCCTACCCTAGCATTCTGCATGCTTAGCTAGATGAGCAAGACATGCCTCATACTTTGAGGTTAATTTGACATACAATCCAGTGTCAAAAACCTATATATAGTCTGCAATAATTTTGTATATTCGGTTGGACTTTCAGCTGAATAATTACACACTAATAACTATTAATTACCAGGGAAAACTTAAAATATATTTATATTCAATAAACAAAATGTCATCCATAAGATGCAACAATGACAAAACAATCCAGCCAATAGCAATGTTGCCGTATTGAGGCTTTCAGAGCATCCGTGGTAACTACCACGAAATGTGAATAGTATTAAATACCCTCAGTTGAATGCATTAGATGCCATAAAATTGGTCGAAAAAGTGTTCGACATGGAAAAAATTCTGCATCAAATATCAAAGAATTATCCAGAAAATTGCTTTCCTTTTTGTAAATGTTCAGCCTGTTACTTTTGCTCAGGTAATGTGGTGCAAAAATACAAGCCAACTTTCATGATATGTAATGGAAAAGGAACAGAGGAAAAACCTACAGAAGGGCACAGATAGACCAGAAGTATTACTGATAGGATAAAAAAGGCAATGGATTTAAATATTTTGAATGTCTATCGTCGCTCTCAAATTTTGTCAAAAACATCTGAAACATTTTGGGTTATGATGGCAATAAATTATACTTTTGCATTCTTTTTATTCATGTTATAAGTTGCAAATATATATATATATATATATATATATATATATATATATATATATATATATATATATATATATATATATATAACTCAGCATGTATCCAAATTATAAAACATTGATATCTTCATACAGAATAGTTTTGAATTCAATTTTTGTATTCAACAATAATTTTGGCTTGAAGAACTCAACTCGACCCCTATATATATATATATATATATATATATGTATATATATATATATATATATATATATATATATATATATATATATATATATATATATATATATATATATATATATATATATATATATATATATATATATATATATATATATATATATATATATATATATATATATATATATATATAGGGGTCGAGGGGCCATACGTGCACCGTGCACCGTTTTCGTAAAGTTTAAAGATCGAAGTCACATGGTTGTTTGAAAAAGATGCATTTTTAACCTCATAAAAGTTTGTACGTGCGAAATTTCCGATTTGGCTTAGGTCTGTTGGTTGTTATTTCAGTACGAACAAACTTCTGTATTGGAATTACGCATATGATACATGGTTAGAGACCTTGACCTATAATGTCAAGATCAGACGATTTTTAAGTTCTACTTTTTTCACAATATTTGAAAAGTCATAACTCTGAGCTGCTAATTACATTCACTATAATATAGCACGGGTATAATAGCCTTGTAATACAATTTTTTATTGTATATTCGATTTGTTTGGCTCCTCAATAGGTCAGTATTGACCATTTCTTTTTAATAAAATCTTTCTTTCTTAGTAACATGTGCTTGCATGAGTTAACTGTTGAAGTTTCCGCTTCTGGAAGAACGGCGGACCCACGCACTGCAATAATCGTGTTAACACAAAATCAATCAAAACAAAATCTGGCATTTTTATCAGTTTGGGGTTGTATCATGATATACTGAACGGTTTGAAATTATATGCAGACGTTCCATGGCCCAGCTTAAGCTTAGGCTGTCTTTGAATGAAAATATCTGTAAGCACTTACAATACCATCAATTTGTATGTTTGATGTTAATAATGTACACCTTCACTGATGGACAGTATTTATTTATTCGGTTTAGTCATTTCTTGCATTACAATGTACACACTGAGAGTATAAAATGGTTAAGCCATATCTATCTACTAAAATGATCAAGTGCAACGATTTACCCCTTGTACCCCTCGGTGCACAGACTGCACACACACGATTTGCTGGCTTGATTTGTCCTGAGTGTATTTTTTTCCTGTTCTTTTCCTTTGTCTGTTCTTTTTTGGAGGGGGAGGGGTAAAGTCTTAAGGGATGTAACACACACACACACACACACACACACACAGTGATCCCTGCTCTGTATGTGGTCACTTTTTCTTGCCTGAACGGTTGGCCACATATAGCAGGTTCCATTATATATGTGTGGGCCTTATATTAAGACGAAACGAGACATACAATGTATATTATGGCAGGTGATCTTAAATCAGCTCTCTCTCTGTCTGTATACATATATGTATATATATATATATATATATATATATATATATATATATATATATATATATATATATATATATATATATATATATATTTGTATACAGAGAGGATGGGTTGAGTTGTTCAAACCACAATCATTCACTGAATGAATATCAACATAGTTTCTAATTTGAATACATGCTGAGTTTAGTAGAGTTATATAAATATTTACAGCTTATTACATGAATGAAAAATATGCAAAAGGATATTGTCATCATAACTGACTATGTTTAAGATGTTTTTGACAAAATGTGAGAGCGACAGTAGACATTTAAAATCTATTTTAATCCATTGTCATTCTTGTCCTGTCACTGATACTTTTAGTCCATGTGACAAGGATATTCCTCCTAGAATATCCCAAGACAGCGCGAAGATGAACAAATATGGGAAAGAATTGTCAAATTTATGTAAATCTGCAAACTTGATTATATGTAATGGTCTGTTTGACCCAAATAAAGGTATATTGAAGTTCACTCGTTTTACCCCTCGTGGACGAATTGTTGTTGACTACCTCATATCTAGTCGTTCATGTCTTAACTATATATCTTACTTTGAGATTGATCCGCTTAGAGTAGAATCTGATCACCGTCCCGTTGTTTTTAATTTGAAATGTGGACCTAAATGTAGGCCTTCAGTACAGAAATCTGAGATTGAAAGTCATACATTGTAGGTTCTCTGATTATAAATGGGATTCTACATGTATTTTTAAGTACTCCGAAAAATTGACTACCTATGTAGCTTTAAAAAAAAAAAAATGGCGGATTTCCTAAGTATGCTTTCCCTGAAAATACAGTGGAAGATGTCTGTGCTGGATTTTATAGATTTCTGGGCAATGTTATTAAAAATGCTTTCCAGGAATGCAATTTACAATCCAAAACAAACTTAACGTCAAATCGCTGGTTTGACAGTGAATGTAAGGCTTTAAAAGCTCAAGCACATAATTTTGTAAAATGTAATGACTTATCTGACAAAATAACCACTCGAAATTTAATCAGTTACAAAAAGAATATAAACAAGTGGTGCAGAGGAAACGTAGGCAATATGGTTATAAAGTAAGGCTTAAGCTCGAAAACTTGCGTTCCAACAACCCTGGCGACTATTGGCGTTTTCTGAAAGGTTTATCAAATAAGAAAGCTAGCAATGAAATAGATTTACAAAAATTTTATCATTTTTTTCAGAGTCAACTTGCTACATAGTGCTTTGATTTATAATTCATGGTGGATATTAGAAATGCTAATTTGGATGAGATACATGACAAATCAGATCTTCCAAAAATCTTAATAATACGAGAAGTTCTTAATTCGTTTATAACTGAAAGTGAATTAAAAACACATGTAAGAAATCGTAAAACCCATAAAGCACCAGATAGAGATGGAATAGATGCCGAATTACTAAAATATGCAGAGTCTCTCCTGACTTGCCCACTTGTGTGTCTTTACAATTTCAACCTTAAATGTGGTAATTTCCCTGTTCAGTGGTCAGAAGGCATAATTAATCCGCTTCACAAATCTGGTAACAAGGCAGACCCTGCTAATTACAGGAAAATTATTGTGCTCATCACTTTGGGAAAACTTTTTGAATCTATACTTAATGGTCGATTGATATCGAAGAATAATATGTTTGAAGAGGATGATATATTCCAAGGTTGTTTGTGTCAGAACAAAAGAACAGATGATAATGCTTTTATTCCGGTACGCCTCATTGAAAAGCAAGAATGTCTTGGAAAACTATTGTATGTATGCTTTGAAGATTTTCACCAAAGAGTTCAATTATGTTGACTGCGGTGCTCTTTTTATAAACTCCGACAAAGAGATATATCTGGAAATTATTTAAATGTCTTCAGGAATATGTAAATCTAAGAACATGGTAAAATGGCAGGGCTTTCTAAGCGAAAGTATGAATTGCTCACATGGGGTACTCCAAAGTGGAATTATCTCCCCAAAACTGTTCAATGAGTGCCTTTCTGATATTAGAGACCACATAACAGACCAAGTATGTATATTTTTAGATGAATTGCTGTCTTGATTACCATAGGCTGATGATTTGGTGCTTTTCTCTGACACGGATGCTGGCCTTCAATACCAGGTGAACCTATTGAAGAACTACTGTCAAAAATGCATTTTATAGTTAGTTTGCCCAAAACAAGAATTATGGTGTTTAATAAACGTACACATACCCCGTGTATTTACTTCAGTGACCAGTCATTGAAAACTGCCTCACAATATAAAAACTTGGGCATTATCTTTGATTCAACACAGGTCTTACAGTCAACACATACATATCTCGCTGAGCAGTCAGATCGAGCAATATTCTGAAGCCTAAAAATGTATTATGGATCAATGGGCAAGCCTACCCCATCATGCATGTTTAAATTATTTGATGCCCAAATTCTTCCTATTCTGGCATATGGTTGTGAAGTGTGGACCTCTGTAAGACTGTGTGATGTGATTGAAAGTATACCATAAACTTTTTCTGGAAAGAATGTTGGGTGTAAGACAGTAAGTACCAACACTATGTGTTTACATGGATACAGATAGATTCCTTATTCATCAGACAGCAGGTCAGATTAATTAAATATTGGTAGTATATCTTAACACTGCCATCTGAACATGTATTCAAATCAGCATACAATATTCGTCTCGAGACGTATTATGGTGGACAGACAAATTTGTGTACAACGGTAGTGAAGATTCTTTCTTCAGCCAAGTTCATTTCTTTCTGGTTTTCTCAACTAGTAGAAGACGATTTTACCTTCATAAAAACATTAAAAGAATAATTGTAAAGGGATTATATCCAAAAGTGTGAACCTATGCTTCACTCCCTAGAAGATGACAAAAAGCTGCAATTATAAAAAGTTTTCAAAAGGAATTCCGCTTAGAATCATGTATACAAAGTGTACCTAGCTTTACATACATCCAGTGCATTGCCAGACTTTGATTGAGCACCCAAAACTTACAAAATAGAAGTTGGACACCGTGCCAAAATCTCAAACCTAAACTTCCTATTGCTGCTTCTTTGTACGGTGTTATCTCGGAGTTGTGGACGACAGGCCTCACTTTTTTATACAACGCCTAGTTTTCGTGGATGAACGCAGTGAATTGTTTGAAAAAGCATAAAGCCTCTTGCCAAATTTCATGGAAAAGGATGTAAGAGATAAATTTGTTGCATTATGTCATGTACAGATACTAATATCCAGTTCACCTTGAGCAAGTTTTTACACAGGTGTCTTCCAAAGCAGATCTGAATTAGAAATATGTAAGTAGAAGCAAAATGCTCAACACAGTGTAACTCAGTATTATACGTCCGTCTAGATGAAACCACATCTCTGTTTATTGAAGGTTGTTAGGATGTGTCGCAAGCTTGCAACTATTATGCTTTTTCACAATCTAAATAAAACACTCAAGATATTATTTGTATGACCATCTTCAGATGTGCTTGCATGAAACTACCCTGAGATATCACTATTACTGTGACATAAGGGTACAAAGCAAAAAGAAAAAAAAAACATGTACATTTTACATGTAGAAAGAATTAGTCATGGGTACCATAGGGTACTCTAGTTTCCCATAGTCATTTTATACATTTTATCAGCAGAATGCATTAGCCTTGGGTAACATAGGGTACATCAGTTTTCTCTAATCATTATGTCTGAGTGCCAACCCAGACATTTTGTTTTTCCAAGAATGCTTTGTTTCTTATTTTGTTTCTTGCTTCTTTTCGACCAGATTTATCTGGAGTTTTTCTCGGACCGTACAATTACGAAAACCACCAAACTTGACATGGTAAATAATCTACCAGTGAAATAACGAACCTGATGTGGAATAGTCATGATGATTAAAATTATGCAAATGAGGGGCAATTAAAATTTTAAAAGCGGCATGTCTTCCAAATTATTGGAGATAGACACATTGTTCTAACTTACACATACAGTTTAGAGAAAACTGGTAAATCCAATAGCATGCAAACAAATCTTTGGGAATTTTAATGTATGCTAAATTCTCCAAATTTCTCCCCAATCCACATGCAGGCCTTCAAGTGCCTGCTGTATGACCTGTTGCTTGACCTCTATGGTGCCAGGCAACCATTTTGCATTCATAACTAATTAGCTTGAACCTGTCTCACAGGCAGCTTTCTATCCATACATGCTAGGTGTATGCTTTGGAAGGTTTGGATCTTGCAGCAAAAAAAGAAAAAAAATGTGGGGAGACTCCCAACAACTGTGTAATGAGGCTCTCAATAAAATACAGAAGATCTCTTTCTCTTCATGCAGGAACAGATTGACTCCATGCTGCCGTAAGTACCAGGAAGGCTATAGTTTCCACTAGTGCAGAACAGACTTGTCAATGCACCATGACTAAAACTGGTGTCCTAGCTGGCCTATTTTTGCCTGAGCCAATGTCAGTCTGCTGAGCTTACCAGTCCCAAGGGAACACAGGCTCCAGACTTCTAGGCAGAACAAGCCTGAGTGTACCCTCTGTTATAAATAGACTAAATACAGAGCTGAGTCGGCTAGACCAAGGAGGGTAGAATTTGTGTCATCTCAGTGTGCACTTTCATGTTTGTTTTCTTGTAACCAGTTAGTTGAAGCCTGTTCTTCATAGCCAATACTGCAACAGCATAGTTTTTGTCTTGGTTCATAGGTATATGTTTATGAAGTGTCTTGACAGCTTCTGTTAAAATTTGTTTATGTAATAAAGGAAGAAAGACAGTTTTGTATTGCATGTATACACCTCCCCTTGAATTATGATATGTATATACTGTACATGTATGCGTGCATGCATGAAAAATGTACATATACATGCACACATACTCATCCATACTGCCCAGAAGGGCTGACCCTCTCAAGAGTGGACACTTTTCTCTGGTTCCAAGGGTAACCACTTTAGACAGGTTTCACTGTATCAGTAATCACTGGAATTTTCTCTCTTTCTGTCTCTCTCCTTCCTTCCTTCCTTCCTTTCTTTCTTTCTTTCTTTCTTTCTTTCTTTCTTTCTTTCTTTCTTTCTTTCTCTCTTTTCTTTCTTTCTTTCTTTCTTTCTTCCTTTCTTTCTTTCTCTTTCTTTCTTTCTTTCTTTCTTTCTTTCTTTCTTTCTCTCTTTCTTTGCAACCAAAGTAGGTCTGGAGATTTTCTCAAGCACTATTTTCCCAAAACCACCAAACTTGCTATGGTGACTGACCTATCTAGTGAACTTGTGAATCTCATTTGGAATAGTCATGATGTTTAAAAGTATGCAAATTTACGGGCAATTAAAATTTCAAAAGCTCCATGTCTTCCAAAATATTGCAGATACTCAACATTGCAATGTGCATACACAGGTTTGTGACACCTGCCGATATAAGCGACAGTACAAGTTAAGTAGAATTTCAAATTATGCTAAAAAAGGGGCTTTGAAAAGTTTAAAAGTTGAACATCTCCAAACCTATTATACATAGACATGTCATTTCAATTTCATTGTATAGGTTTGTGGCAAAGCCGTATCCAATTAACCATGAACCAAAGTTGTAGGCTTTCAATTGATGCAAATTAGGTAAACATGCAAAATGTAAATCTTTAATAGCTTCAAATCTATTATAGATAGAGATGCCATTCCTACTTCAATTTATGGATTTGTGGCAAAGCCCCATCTAATGAACCATAAACCAAAGTTGCAGCCTTTCAATTTACGCAAATTAGGCAGATACGCAAAATTAAAATGTTGAATAGCTTCAAAACTAGTATACATTGTAATAGTGTCATTCAAACTTCATTTTCTAAGTTTGTGACATGCCCACAACCAATGGATCAAGAACCAAAGTTGTAGCATTCTACTTTATAAAAATTAGGCTAATACACAAAATTTAGATTATGTTGAACAATGTCAAAGTGGAGCATTTCAAACTGGTCTGATTTTGAAGGCCCCCAAACAGATTTGCTGTGAAGCAATTCTTCTTTTCTAGTCTCATATTGGTGCTGTACGAATTTCTCTAATATTGAAGACTATTATATCAGTACTTTAAGAGATTTTATTGTACTCATAATAGACCTGTTCATACCAACTTGTACCGAAATTATCTGGACCCTAATTAATTAGGCATTCCATTGTCGGCCTGATCATTAAATCAGCAAGTGACCGAGTCGGGATGACGCCTTCGTATGTTCATAACGTATGCCGCGGCAAACGCTAGTGATTACAGCATGTATTGAGCTGAACAGTGCAAATATTTTACCTAAAATGTCACATCAGTGGTGAACGTGCATTTTTATTTTGCTGACGGTTTGGTTTTTCATCAAACCCAAGCACTTTCTGTTTTTTACTTTCTGATCCTTCCACGTGTAATCCGGCCAGCGTGGTTGAGCACAAAATATAAACTAGAAAAGAAGATTTGCTTCACAGCAAATCTGTCTTGGTGCCTTCAAAATGAGAACAGTTTGAAAAGATACACTGTGCCATTTTTTAACATAATCTAAACTTTGTGTATTGGCCTAATTTGTATAAATTAAAATGCTACAACTTGGGTTCTAGGTATATTGGATCTATGTCACATACTTATAAACTGAAATTTGAATGACACCACTATCTACAGCAGTTATGAAGCTATTCAAGATTTTAACTTTGGTTCTTGAT